>JAIOJX010000031.1:166589822-167799822 GCA_022376925.1 Tragulus kanchil | reverse complement strand
GTGAGTCTACTTCCTGTGCAGAGGAAACTAATCTTACCTCAGAAGATTCACCCTCAGGCATATTCTCCTCGGTTGTCTCTAAGTGGTCAAGACAAATGCAATAGAGCCTCAGGAGTTCCACGGTTGCCTAGTGGTTAGGATTCTGGGCTTTCTCGGACGCGGTCTGAGTTCATTCTGGGAACTCAATCCTGCAAGTTGTGCAACAGAGCCCCTCCCCAAAATAAAACAAGTGAGAGGCTCAATTCTCCTGTTGAAAATAAGGGTAGAGACTGCTTCCAGCTTCATTTTCTTAGAGAATTTACTTGAGAAAACTTGCAAGTTCTTTCTCTGTCTCTTAGAAATATACATGTAAGTCTTTTAATAGGCTAAGCCTTTTATCAGCATCATAACCCAGTAGGGTCTTTCTCAATGACGGGGGAATCATTTCTTTATCAAGGAAGATAGAGCCCCATCTCCCAGTTTCTGTGGGAGGATAGGTGCCCAACTTCAGAGGACTCTGTCATAAAAATAGAAAAGACAGGTTTTCCCTTTGGGTACAGCCAATTAGCTAACACACAATCATCCCAATAACCACGTGAGTTTAGCATGAACTAAGTGTGACAAATGGTGCTGTCAAGTCCTCTTACTGAGAACCAGTTACACTTCTTATCTAAGAACTAGTTACTGCTTACCTGCAGAACGTGTACATAATGGGTTGTGTATGGGCTTAGCTCCATGAAAGATGGAGATTTCATTCTGTCTTTGCAGTTTCCTAGTGGACTGGCATAGACACAGAGCATTTTCTGCTTTACTGCTTATAAATAATACAGCTGGATTCTTGGTTTGTGGAGAGATTTTCTGGGTTGGAAAGAGATTTTGCTTGTAATTCTATTTCCCCTTAACAAGCACACAGGATACTCAGGAGCTGAAACACCTTTGTGTTTTAACTGTGGTGGGGTTTACACAAAACTACAGATGAAAAAGCTGGGTAGAACCACACATACACATAGGTACACACACACACAGACACGTGAGTACATACAAAATTCAGGTGAAATCTGAATAAGCTCTGTGGCTTGTACCCATGTCAGTATTCTGGTTTGTACATTCTTCTATAGTTATGTAAGATGTTACCACTGGGAAAAACATTTTCTTTTTTGCAGGTTCATGTGAGTCTACTTCCTGTGCAGAGGGAAACTAATCTTACCTCAGAAGATTCACCCTCAGGCATATTCTCCTCGGTTGTCTCTAAGTGGTCAAGCAATTCATATTTGCTGCACTGTTTCTCCAGGTTTTGTCTGGCCTGATTTACTAAGATTTCATACTTTTCACATCCTGTGAAGGTTGGAATGAGAAGGAAATTTGGATGGCTAGAAATACATGAATTGTGCCTAAAACATGAATTTGAAGCTCAGGGTCAATAAGTGAGAAGGGAAGCAACCTTTGTGGTACTTCACCTGTCCTGCTTCAGAGGATAATTTGCACCAGAGACCTCACTGAGTTTCATGACAGTATGCTTTAGTGAGCTACCAGCTGGTTCTTATGAACTTGATGGGAGGAACACCCTGAGTCAGTCCCGCAGGGTGACCAACTGGATCCCAGCTTACTCGATACTCTGCCAGTTCAAGCACAGGGGTCTGCACCACTTGGGAAACCCTTCCATGCTGGACAAACCCAGATGGATAGTCATGCCTAGGCTGGTCTTCATGTTTACTGATTCTTTACTAACTAAAAGAATATATTTAGTTCAAGTTTCTTTAACTACAACTAAATAAGCTACAGTCCTCTGAATCCAGGAGATTGGGCAACGGTGAAAATGTCAGATACCCAAGTTTACCAGTAAGACAGCAGAAATTCAAACCCCCAAGGGGCAAAGCAATTATAGTGCCTTTTATAAAACCATAGCAAGTACTGGGACTACAGTGAACTGGAGCAGAGAAGACACAACTAGTATTCAGATTTAAATTATTTTAAGGCTCTGTATTTGGTAAGACATGTCTGCTGCCATGAGGAGGCCAGCTGGGCATCCAGTTTTCGACCATGTGGCAAGTGGCTATCTTCTTGACAATTATATGTGGAGCTGGACTAACTTATGCCTGGCTCAAACTCTAGATGCTAGACAGTAACATGGTCTTAGATTTACTAATATTTGTGTTCATTGTTTCAGGGAACAGACAACTGGGATTCAATGCATTAGCAGGTGAGTTAGTGACTTTGGGGAGTGGGTTAGGAGGGAAGGCTGAGGGGAGAGGGCTTAGTTGGAAGCTGCTGAGGGAATGTAGATTTCAAGGAACTTGAAGAGGGATTCACAAAGAACAGTGAGAAGTTTCTCTTGACTCCTCATCCTGTAGCCCATGTCAGGAAGAAAGAGACAGAGTCAGTCTATGGCTAAAAGAGCTGCTGAGTATAGTTTCAGAATCTGCCAAGACAGAAATATTCTGGAACAGAAGGATGGCTCCATGAGCCAAATGTTACCCAGAAAAGCTAGGGATGTGGGCAGACAATTAATAACCGTCTAAGTTAGCCCCCAAACTGAATAATGCCAGCATAATGGGTTGGAACCTTGGCTGCCTTTCTCTACAGTTTATATTTTGAGAACTGTACCTCCTTGCTGTAAAATTAGCCTTTGCCTTCTCAATGGCCAACTGTGAGTGACAACTCAGGGAGAGAGGAGAGAGCTGGAAGGAACATATCATGGAGGAAAACGTGTTTTGGAAGTACAGTCTTGATCATTCTGGAAATGATTTAATGATGGAGAAATTGGTCAAACATCTTTGGGACTGTCATGGGCCATATCTTGCCTCACTCATCTCAGGTCACCAAGTCAATTTCAACTCTTGACATTTTGCGGGGTAGGGGGGGCAACTGAGGAGTAATAAAAAAGGGAGAACTGCCAAACAAATAATGCAAGTTGCCATTAATCTTATGGTAAGCAACTAAAACACATCCTGTAACCCAGTGAGGTAATACTACAGGGGGCAGAAGTACCTGTGAGGTTCCTGGGGAGATCGAGGCTGATTTGGGGAAAGATTCCCTCTCCACTCAGAGTAATATTTTCCGGGTTCAGGTGGGCAATCTGTATCTGGAAACTCCTTTGAAAGACCTCAGGCACTCCCGGTAAGTAATAAACCTTCAACACTTGTTCTTTATGGGAACTGATAAAACCCTATGCAGCAGAAAGACCATAGAGAACATTAAAATTTAAGTAAAATTTACAACAGACTCTTGCTTCCAGCAGTTTGATGCACTGGATAATCCCAAGGGCCTAGTGTGCTACGGTGTCCATTCACACTCCTCCACCAAAATGCATTCCTATATAGGTGTGAGAAAATGACAGACACAGGAAAATAGGTAGCATATAAGGGCAACCATTTTAAAAAAGAGGAAACAGGAATGGCAAGTCAACACAGTGAAATCTGCTTATTCTCATAAATAATAGGGACATGCAAATGAAGATCATAATGAAGAAAGTGTAACCTAAGATTGGTGAAGTTTGCCAAATTTTGGTTAAGACTATGAACTGAAAGAAACTCATTTACAGTTGTGGGAATGTCAACAGGAAAAATCACTGTGAAAACTGCTTTAGCACCTCCTTATAAAGTTGAACAAATGCATAGCCTATAACCCCAAAATTTCACTCCAAGGAAAATTCTCTGGGAAAACTCTTCCACCTGTTGGGTGGGACACAGGTACAAGAATATCTCTCGCAGGATTATTTAACAGCAAAATTTGGGAAGGGAAATCTCCAAATGTGATTTTTTTTTTTTTTTTAAATTTTTTTTTTTTTTTTTTTGGGGGGGGGGGGGGGGGGGGGGGGGGGGTGGGCGGGCCACTTCTATTGGTCTTTCATTTGTCTATTTTCATCCGTCTTTGTTCTTTGGCTCCTGTGGGCCTCCCATCGCGGTGGCCTCTGTCGTCGCAGAGCACCGGCTCTGGGCGCATGCGCACCAGAGCTCCGGCTCGGTAATTGGACACATCGGTTCAGCCGCTCCGTGGCACGTGGGATCTTCCCAGGCCAGGGATCGAACTGGCGCCCCTTGCACTGCAAGGCGGTGTCCCTACCCATTGGACCACCAGGGGAAGCCCGCCAAATGTGCTTTGACAAGGAAAAGGAAAATCACTTTCAATGTAGTAGCTACAAAATGAATATTATACATTAGTGAAAATAAATGAACTATAGCTACATGCAACAATGTAGACTCATCTTGAAAACAAAATAATAGCCGGAAAAAAATTGCACTAATCACAGGTACTGATGCCATTTTCATAAAACTCAAGATAAAGCAAATTCCCATAAAATGAAACTTCCATGAGGACATATCTGTATGTTTTGTTTACTATTTTATTTCCAGGACTATAAAAATACCTGGTCATAGCAGGGGCTTAGAACTTCTGATAAGTTAATGAACTAAAAGTGCTTTATGTAAAGATGCATGTATATGCAATAAAACTGCATTTTACAAAGGAAACGATAAACATAAAGTTCAGACTAGTGGTTGTGGGCCTGGGAGGTAGCCAGGAGGGGTATGAGAGACAAAAGGAGCCCAGTTAGATGGCAGCATGCAGACTGCGTGTCTCAACATGCAAGTGATTTCAAATGTATTAGCAATGTTCTGGGTTTGTAGGTATCATAATGAACAAGATGCATTTAGCCTATAACTTTCCCACTGTGAAAACTGCTTTAGCACCTCCTTATAAAGTTGAACAAATGCATAGCCTATAACCCCAAAATTTCACTCCAAGGAAAATTCTCTGGGAAAACTCTTCCACCTGTTGGGTGGGACACAGGTACAAGAATATCTCTCGCAGGATTATTTAACAGCAAAATTTGGGAAGGGAAATCTCCAAATGTGCTTTTTTTTTTTTTTTTTAATTTTTATTTATTTATCTTTTGCGGGGTGGGGTGGGGAGGAAGGGGGGTGGGCGGGCCACTTCTATTGGTCTTTCATTTACCTATTTTCATCCATCTTTGTTCTTTGGCTCCTGTGGGCCTCCCATCGCGTGGCCTCTGTCGTCATGAGCACCGGCTCTGGGCGCATGCGCACCAGAGCTCCGGCTCGGTAATTGGACACATCGGTTCAGCCGCTCCGTGGCACGTGGGATCTTCCCAGGCCAGGGATCGAACTGGCGCCCCTTGCACTGCAAGGCGGTGTCCCTACCCATTGGACCACCAGGGGAAGCCCGCCAAATGTGCTTTGACAAGGAAAAGGAAAATCACTTTCAATGTAGTAGCTACAAAATGAATATTATACATTAGTGAAAATAAATGAACTATAGCTACATGCAACAATGTAGACTCATCTTGAAAACAAAATAATAGCCGGAAAAAAATTGCACTAATCACAGGTACTGATGCCATTTTCATAAAACTCAAGATAAAGCAAATTCCCATAAAATGAAACTTCCATGAGGACATATCTGTATGTTTTGTTTACTATTTTATTTCCAGGACTATAAAAATACCTGGTCATAGCAGGGGCTTAGAACTTCTGATAAGTTAATGAACTAAAAGTGCTTTATGTAAAGATGCATGTATATGCAATAAAACTGCATTTTACAAAGGAAACGATAAACATAAAGTTCAGACTAGTGGTTGTGGGCCTGGGAGGTAGCCAGGAGGGGTATGAGAGACAAAAGGAGCCCAGTTAGATGGCAGCATGCAGACTGCGTGTCTCAACATGCAAGTGATTTCAAATGTATTAGCAATGTTCTGGGTTTGAAGATGGGCAGTAGGTACATGGGTGTTCACTTTCTTATTGTGCTCTATAAGTCAAACACATGTGACATGGATATTTTCTACATACATCAAATGTCATATAATCTTCAAAATTATGAATAAGGTCACAAAATTAAAACTCTAGGTCAGTAGTTAGAAAATTAAAGTGGGTGAATTTCATGGTAATAAAATACCAGAAAAGGCAAATCAGGCTAGAATATAGACTGGGGGAAAATGTTCTTATAGATTCAAGTTACTTAGAAGTGCTTTAAAAAATCATCTTTGAAGGGGCCTCTTATAATCTTTGAACGCATCTTACTGTTCTTTAACGTGACAAGTGATATATGTTTCTTGAGGAAAGATTAGGGAATGAAAATATGCCTGAGTCACGTATACTCATGGAGCCTTAATGTACACTGACAGATCACTGCGGTTAATCCAAGTCAAAACGGTAACTCAAAATCTGACCCCTTGAGGCACCTCACAAAAACAAGAGCAACACTCTTGGCAGCCTCACGCCACAATCCAGGCTGAATGAGGCTCTCACAGAGAAAGCAGGCTTAGCTGAAGACAGCCCAAATCAAAAATTACAGATCATACAGGGAAAGCACTGATAATGAAAGAGAGTCAACAGTCACATAAATAGGAATAATAATAACTCAATCAGAAAAATTTAGAAGAGGGCACAAAATGATCAATGATAAATGAAGACATTAAAATCCCAAGTGAGAATGGTGAATAACAGAGAGAATTTTTGAAATGAAAATATAAGATCTCAAATTAAGAGAGTGGGGTTAAACAGTAGATTATACTCAGTTGAAAAGAAAATTAGTTAACTGAAAGAGCTCAGGTAGTTATCTAGAATACAATAGAGAGAGATCAAGAGTAAAGAGATACACATGCGAAATACAGGTTTAGAAACATGAACAGAGTGAGAAGGTCGAACCACATGTCTAATAGCTGCTTTAGCAGAAAAGACTGGAGAAAATGGGGGTAGAAGCAATACCTGAAGAGATAATAAGTGAAAGACACAGATCCTCAGAATGAAAGGGTGAACATAAAACCAAGAAAAAGATACACTCACGATTACTATGAAATGTATAGAACCGAACCACAGTAAAAACAACATACCAAGCCTTGTGAAAGACAGTTAATATGGTACTTCAAAAGACACAATATTAATACTGTGAATTAACACTACTGAACAAAGAAGAATTCCAAGTAAAAAGCATTAAAAGTGAAGAAAGTGGTTATTTAAAGTAGATAAAATATACAGTCCAGGAAGAACACCTAATAGTCATTAAATCTCGTGTCTGAAATGACAGAAATAAAATTGCATAAAACAAAAAATATATATTGTCATATACCACTTTATACACTCTAGGGTGTGGCTCGTAGGTAAGAATCTGGGCCCCTCCACCCATAATCAGGGGCCGTCACGGGTGTGGGTAGGGTAGGCTACTTACTGAGTGAGGCTGGAGGAGCGGCACTCCTGGCAGAAGGTGGTCTGGTGAAGACTGGGAGTCGGTCAGAACCTTGAACTCAAAGCCAATTTTCCCAGTGTTCTTGAGTGTGATTTCACTCTCTGTGATGTGGTCGAACAGCTTGAGAGGAGAAGGAGGAGAAGAGGGACTCCTCTGTCACCCACCCTCCAAGATTCTGTCATTCTGACCAAGGTGGAGAGACAAGTACGCCTTCCATAAAAGAATTTCGTTTTCCATGAGGTGTGTGCTAGGTCAGTTCAGTCGTCTCTGGCTCTTGGAGACTCCACAGACTGTAAACTACCAGGCTCCGTTGTCCGTGCGATCCTCTAGGTAAGGCTACTGGAGTGGGCTGCCATGCCCGTCTCCGAGGGTTAGCAGGGGGCCAATTCACATTTTAGTATTACCACCAGATGCCTACTGGGTGAGAGACACACTAGACCCTGGAGTCTGGCTCTAGTCTTAGGTCTTCTAACAACTAATTTAGTTTAGTACAACTGTGGGTGACCTCCTCAGACCTCTGTTTCTTCACCACAAAGAATTCATCTTAGAGGATCTTATAGTAAGCTTATTTACATTAAAGAGGATTCATTTGGATAAGACTTGAGTTCAGAATTTTCTAGAATGAATGCTTCTATTTTTACGGAGAGACATGAGAGTAATAGGCCAGATGTGTTTTTTTTCCCTGAGATTCTGCTAACATAATCCAAAAGGTCCAACAACCACAAACTGAAGCCACCTCAGGGGCTTTTAGGAAAAACTAGGGCAAGAACTCGCTGCTTCAAAGGAAACACTCTGAGCTGAGCTAGAACATAATTACCCGGAGATAAGGAGCAAAAGAGAATTCTATTTGATCATGGTAATGCACAGTGTCAATAGGTGCTGGGTGAATCTGATTTTTTTCATGTACACACACAATTCAGTAATAACACATGCAGTGGCTATGTCATAGGGAGTCTAATCCCCATTAAAATTTGGTAGGAGATATGGTATCTGAAACGACAACCCACTTCAGTATTCTTGCCTGGGGAATCCCACGAACAGAGGAGCCTGGCAGGCTACAGTCCCTGGGGTTGTAAGAGTTGGACATGACTTAGCGCCTAAACCACCATGGTATCTGAGTACATAACACAGATTCTAATTGGGAAGAGAAGATGTACAGACATAGAATTGGTAATGATTCTCAAGTAAGATTTTGAAAGTGCCAAGAGAATGTAGTGTAGGAGGAAGGTAACAGAGGGATGGAGCTGAGCTGGATCTTACAGGATGTGTGAGTTTGGACTCGGCAGAGTGGAGGATAAGAGGGATAATATTACAGGAGAGATGGAGGCAGGAAGGGCTGGGGTGCATTGGGGCCAGTGGGTAAACCAGTGTGACCACAAGTGAATGAATGGTTTATAGTGGGAAATTACGAGAAGCCAAGTGTTAGATGTAAGGTGCACCGGTTTAAACAGAGGGGCTTAGGATACCCTTACCCAGGTGGAGGAACCTGGTTCTGATCCATTCATGATGGAAGGCCTTCTCTGATCCAGGCACAGTACTGACCAAACACTGTACTTAAGAAACCATAACCACTTGGGGAAATAAGAATTGTTACCCCATTACCATTTTATAGATGAGGGATACTGAGACTTGGAGAGGTTAGGTGACGGTCAGTCAGGAGGAAGTGAAAGGAGGGTGAGATCCCAGTTCTGACTACAATCAACGCTCTCTTCTCTCTGTTGCCTTTCCAAATGCCACTGGGCTTAGTTCTTCAGGGACTGATGACATGAAAATGCAATTTTGGGGAACTCTATCTGGCAGGGATATTTAGAGAGAAGGCTATCAGGAGAAGCCAGGAATGCATGGCAACCCCTTGCTCCCATGGGTTTGTGGACCAGCATCACCTGGGAGCTTGTTAGAAATGCAGAGTCTCAGGCTCTACCATGGACCTACTGAATTGGAATCTGCATCTGAACAAGACTCCCAGGGGATTCGTGCACACATCCCAGTCTGAGAAGAACTGCTGTAGTAACTGAGGCATGGCCTGACTCTCGTCAAGTCCTGCAGGGTGATAACTGCTGTGGAGATGGGAAAGGACCACCAGCACAGAATCACTCAAAGGTCATAACCACAAAGGCCTGGGAAAGGAGTGGTCCTCTTCAAATAAACACAGAGGTTGTCAGGGGCTTTCGAATTGAGAACAAAAGATGCAAATTTTAGTGTCGAACCTGAAGAATTGGAGGAGACCATGAGAAAAGCAAGTGAAAATGTCTGGCACGTCACTGGCAGTGGGAAGATCAAGGTTAGGAAGCAGAGTAGGGATCCGGGATAGGGATGATGGCGAGCCGATCATGACTGGAAGTTCCGGGGATCAAAGACTATGACCGATGTTTAAGGCAAACCCAGGGGATGCTGAGCTGGATCTTACAGGATGTGTGAGTTTGGACTCGGCAGAGTGGAGGATAAGAGGGATAATATTACAGGAGAGATGGAGGCAGGAAGGGCTGGGGTGCATTGGGGCCAGTGGGTAAACCAGTGTGACCACAAGTGAATGAATGGTTTATAGTGGGAAATTACGAGAAGCCAAGTGTTAGATGTAAGGTGCACCGGTTTAAACAGAGGGGCTTAGGATACCCTTACCCAGGTGGAGGAACCTGGTTCTGATCCATTCATGATGGAAGGCCTTCTCTGATCCAGGCACAGTACTGACCAAACACTGTACTTAAGAAACCATAACCACTTGGGGAAATAAGAATTGTTACCCCATTACCATTTTATAGATGAGGGATACTGAGACTTGGAGAGGTTAGGTGACGGTCAGTCAGGAGGAAGTGAAAGGAGGGTGAGATCCCAGTTCTGACTACAATCAACGCTCTCTTCTCTCTGTTGCCTTTCCAAATGCCACTGGGCTTAGTTCTTCAGGGACTGATGACATGAAAATGCAATTTTGGGGAACTCTATCTGGCAGGGATATTTAGAGAGAAGGCTATCAGGAGAAGCCAGGAATGCATGGCAACCCCTTGCTCCCATGGGTTTGTGGACCAGCATCACCTGGGAGCTTGTTAGAAATGCAGAGTCTCAGGCTCTACCATGGACCTACTGAATTGGAATCTGCATCTGAACAAGACTCCCAGGGGATTCGTGCACACATCCCAGTCTGAGAAGAACTGCTGTAGTAACTGAGGCATGGCCTGACTCTCGTCAAGTCCTGCAGGGTGATAACTGCTGTGGAGATGGGAAAGGACCACCAGCACAGAATCACTCAAAGGTCATAACCACAAAGGCCTGGGAAAGGAGTGGTCCTCTTCAAATAAACACAGAGGTTGTCAGGGGCTTTCGAATTGAGAACAAAAGATGCAAATTTTAGTGTCGAACCTGAAGAATTGGAGGAGACCATGAGAAAAGCAAGTGAAAATGTCTGGCACGTCACTGGCAGTGGGAAGATCAAGGTTAGGAAGCAGAGTAGGGATCCGGGATAGGGATGATGGCGAGCCGATCATGACTGGAAGTTCCAGGACAGACAGGAGTGCAAAGACTATGACCGATGTTTAAGGCAAACCCAGAACATCTCCCAATGGCTGGCAATACCTGTAATCCATAGTTAATGTCCTTGGTGTCAAAGGAATAGCTGACCAGGGAGGCCTCTCCCCGCAGTAGGATCTCGTAGGTGGGCCCTCCTTTCACTTCACACAGAGCTTTCGCCTGTGCAATGATGTCACAGTGTCCGTAGAAGGTGAGGGCCACGAAGTGGCTGCTGTGTGGCTGCAGCACTCCATAGAGGGGCGAGATGTCAAACACCTGCAGAGAACGTCAGTGCACAGATGAGTGTGCAAAGGGCAAGCTAAGGTCTAGCCAACTGACTGACCGACTCCTTACTTTACCCTATTTGATTGTGACTAGCCCAGCACCCTGAAGACAGCTGATGATAAGGCAGAAGGAGTGCTCTAACTGGGGGCAGGTGCTCAGTAAGAAGAGTTAGGATCAGATGACTTCAGGACCCATGAGGCTGTTAACTTACTTCCTCTATCCCAATGGAAAACATTTCGTCCCGTTCAAAGCTCCATGGGGAGTCCCGAAACTCCGTGGGGCTCTGGTTCATGTGTGTTCTTTCTGGTTCGGCAGAGTTCACTTTCAGTCCCTAGGAATCAGAGGTGTGAAGAAAAACATGCAAGCATTAATAATTTGTTGTCAAGGTGCTCCTCCTGCTCCCTGAAGAAAGGAGGCTGGATATATTTTAAAAATGCGCTCCCCGCCTGCCCCCGTGGAGATAAGTGGGCAAGGGCCCAAGATGTATGTACAAGGATGTTTACTACAGTGTTATGAATGTTTACTACAGTGTTCCGAATAGCAAAACTCCGGAAGTAAATGAAATGGCTGTCCTGGGGTCACTTTAAGTGAAGGGTGTGTGTGGTACCTCTCTCTGTGGAGGATGATGCAGTGGGTTTTTGTGGACCAGGGATGAGGTGCACAACATGCTACAGAGTGAAAACGAAGTTCTACTTGTATAATATATATATATATATATTTTTTTTTTTTTTTTGAGGGGAAAGTAAAGTTTATTAGAGTGGGGGAAGGGAGAGTCGCTGCCAGTACAGTGGACCAGTTTGAGGGAGAATCAGCATGGAAGATGCTGCTAGAACAGTGGGTCGGCTCAAAGAGAACCAACCTACTTGTGTAATATTATGTATGCCTATGTATCACACCTGCAAGTGTGAGTGTATATAAATTCAGGCAATACCTGTAATCCATAGTTAATGTCCTCGGTGTCCAAGGAATAGCTGACCAGGGAGGCCTCCCGCAGTAGGATCTCGTGGTGGGCCTCCTTTCACTTCACACAGAGCTTTCGCCTGTGCAATGATGTCACAGTGTCCGTAGAAGGTGAGGGCCACGAAGTGGCTGCTGTGTGGCTGCAGCACTCCATAGAGGGGCGAGATGTCAAACACCTGCAGAGAACGTCAGTGCACAGATGAGTGTGCAAAGGGCAAGCTAAGGTCTAGCCAACTGACTGACCGACTCCTTACTTTACCCTATTTGATTGTGACTAGCCCAGCACCCTGAAGACAGCTGATGATAAGGCAGAAGGAGTGCTCTAACTGGGGGCAGGTGCTCAGTAAGAAGAGTTAGGATCAGATGACTTCAGGACCCATGAGGCTGTTAACTTACTTCCTCTATCCCAATGGAAAACATTTCGTCCCGTTCAAAGCTCCATGGGGAGTCCCGAAACTCCGTGGGGCTCTGGTTCATGTGTGTTCTTTCTGGTTCGGCAGAGTTCACTTTCAGTCCCTAGGAATCAGAGGTGTGAAGAAAAACATGCAAGCATTAATAATTTGTTGTCAAGGTGCTCCTCCTGCTCCCTGAAGAAAGGAGGCTGGATATATTTTAAAAATGCGCTCCCCGCCTGCCCCCGTGGAGATAAGTGGGCAAGGGCCCAAGATGTATGTACAAGGATGTTTACTACAGTGTTATGAATGTTTACTACAGTGTTCCGAATAGCAAAACTCCGGAAGTAAATGAAATGGCTGTCCTGGGGTCACTTTAAGTGAAGGGTGTGTGTGGTACCTCTCTCTGTGGAGGATGATGCAGTGGGTTTTTGTGGACCAGGGATGAGGTGCACAACATGCTACAGAGTGAAAACGAAGTTCTACTTGTATAATATATATATATATATATTTTTTTTTTTTTTTTGAGGGGAAAGTAAAGTTTATTAGAGTGGGGGAAGGGAGAGTCGCTGCCAGTACAGTGGACCAGTTTGAGGGAGAATCAGCATGGAAGATGCTGCTAGAACAGTGGGTCGGCTCAAAGAGAACCAACCTACTTGTGTAATATTATGTATGCCTATGTATCACACCTGCAAGTGTGAGTGTATATAAATTCACACAGAGATTTTCCTATACCGAGAGAGAAATCTGGGAGGGTTTCTGCTAAAAATTCTTCTTTGAATGGTGGGACTTGGAGAATTATTGCTTTCTTTTTTTGGATTCTTTAATTTTCTACGACATCTTAAAAATATCTAGAAAGCTTCAAAGAACAAAATATAAGCCAATCACTAGATTATTCTGCCAATAATTAGATTATTATAACGTGAATAGATACAAATATATTTGTATTTCTGATTTTTAAGTTAACATAGCATGACTGATATCTTCCCATATGACTATTCTTTACAAGCATTATCTAAAATTCTTGAAAAAACAGGACATGTAGTATTTTTTACTTAATATATCAGGGATTGCTCCAAATCAGTTTTAAAAAAAGGCCCTCATTTTCTACAAAGGATTTCATAGGTATTGCCTTATGCAGTCTAACCAGTCTCCCTTTGGGAGAATTAAGTTGCTTCCAAGTTTTCCTCATTTTTCAAATAAAACTGCCAGGTACAAGGATAGTTATCTGTCTTTATATAAACCTGAAAGTGTATCTGGAGAATAATATTCTAGCAGAGGAACTGTGCATTTTAAAGACATATATATATATAAATATATATGCCTCTAAGTCATCATTTATTTTTCATCCATCTTTATTCTTTGGCCTGTGTGGGCCTCCCATCGCAGTGGCCTCTCTTGTTGCAGAGCGCAGAGCACTGGCTTTGGGCACATGTGCTCCAGAGCGCTGGCTCGTAATTGGACACACTGGTCCAGCCGTTCTCAGAATGTGAGATCTTCCTGGGCCAGGGATGGAACCGGTACCCCTTGCACTGCAAGGCGGACTCTTTACCCACTGGACCACCAGGGAAGCCTGGAACTATGCATTTTAAATTTTGATGTGCTCAGTCACTAAGTTGTGTCTGACTCTCTGAGAGCCCATGGGCTGCAGCCTGACAGGCTCCTCTGTCCATGGGCTTTTCCAGGTGAGAATACAGCAGTGGGTTTCCTTCTCCATTAAATTTTTTCTTTTTGGCCACTTCTATTGGTCTTTAATTTATTTTCATTCATCTTTGTTCTTTGACCTGTGTGGGCCTCCCATCGCAATTGCCCCTCTTGTTGCAGAGCGCAGAGCACTGGCTTTGGGCACATGTGCTCCAGAGCGCTGGCTCGTAATTGGACACACTGGTCCAGCCGTTCTCAGAATGTGAGATCTTCCTGGGCCAGGGATGGAACCGGTACCCCTTGCACTGCAAGGCGGACTCTTTACCCACTGGACCACCAGGGAAGCCTGGAACTATGCATTTTAAATTTTGATGTGCTCAGTCACTAAGTTGTGTCTGACTCTCTGAGAGCCCATGGGCTGCAGCCTGACAGGCTCCTCTGTCCATGGGCTTTTCCAGGTGAGAATACAGCAGTGGGTTTCCTTCTCCATTAAATTTTTTCTTTTTGGCCACTTCTATTGGTCTTTAATTTATTTTCATTCATCTTTGTTCTTTGACCTGTGTGGGCCTCCCATCGCAATTGCCCCTCTCGCTGCAGAGCTCTGGCTTTGTTCGCCTGTGCTCCAGAGCTCTGGCTTGGTAGTTGGACACATCGGTCCAGCCGCTCCACGACACATGGGATATTCCCAGGCCAGGGATGGAACCAGTGCCCCTTGCACTGCAGGGCGGTGTCCTTACCCACTGGACCACCAGGGAAGCCCCTTCATTAAATTTCTGATACACCTGCCAAACTGTGTGTCATAAAGGCTCCGCTAGTTCATACCTCTACCTACACGGTGTGAAAATGCTTGCTTCCAACCACTCTGCCACTGTTGAGACAAACCCTATTTTAAAAGACTGCAGATCATCATGGACACACAGTAATTTATTTTCCCTTTTTTTTTTTTTTTTTGCTATTTCTAAAATGTTTTAACATACATCCTTGTACATACATCTATGCATTTCTGATTATTTCCTTAGGCAATCATTCGAGGAGAATTTAAGAGTATGAATTTGTAAACTCTTGCTCTCCCCTTTATTTTTTACTATGGAAGACAGCTCTCCTCTGGTAGCCTCTAGTTAGGGCTGGGAAGAGCACAAGATAGCCAAGGTTAGGGCCCACTGGCTTTTCCATTACAGAGAAAATCCATGTGCCTGAGGTTGTCACTGGGGTGTTGGTTCAATGGGTGTTTGGCTGGGAAGTGACCTGCATAAAGACGTGCAGCCCACCCGCCCCAGGGAAAGGAAACCATACGTCTGCGATGGCCGTGGAGGACACTTGTTCTTTCTTGTTTTCTCTTTCTTTGTATCCAACATCTTCATCCACAATAATAGTCCTAGGGAGTTTAATAAAACATGAAGAATAACTCAATCAGCCTCCATCACAACACAATCTTCAGCTGCATAATAGCCCTGTCTTTCTCTCCTCTCTGCTGCAACCCCAAAGAATGAGTGAGGTTCTCCACTCAAGAAGGAACACCTTAAGTTGGTCAGTACTCTGTTACTCTCTGCCCCAAACATGCAGTCTAGGGCATCAAACTGGTCAATTTTCCATAGGCCCTAATACTTCCTCCTGGTCTATGATGCCTTTTTCTGACTTACAAAAAGTTCTCAGAAGCTTGGGCAACTCTTCAGACACTTTGGATGTGCCCCCTGTGCTCAGTGTTAAACTTCACCATCTATTGGAACATTTTATCATAAGAATACAAGGTTTGGCCAATTGTCATATCCTTTTCTGCTTTGGATGTGCCCCCTGTGCTCAATGTTAAACTTTACCATCTACTGGAACATTTTATCATAGGAATACAAGGTTTGGCCAATTGTCATATCCTTTTCTGCTTTCTAAATAACCCTGGCCCGACCCTAGCTTCAGGCCCTGGGCAGATGGAGAAGGCAACATGATTGGAAGGGCTCACTTCCTCGGGACTCAGGAGGCCACGACTCTCTGAGAGCAGAGATGGCTTTTAACTCTGGATCCCAGATGCCCAGTCCAGGGCCTAACACACAGGAGACACTCATTAAACTGCAGGCTGAATAAATGAAGGATAAGCTGGAGAATGGAAGTCAGTGTAGAGAAAAGAATGCTATTTAAAGAGACCCATTCTGGCTTTGCATTTGCACTTACTTAGCAAAATCACTTAGATCAGTCTCGGGGGACTCTATTGTTGGGACTGCAGCCGAGCTGACAGATGCTGAGGTGACTGGGGTGGACTCCCCCTGGGACAGAGGGATACTGTCGGGCTTCCTTGGCGATGTCACAAACCTACAAAAACCAGGTGGAGGAGGGCTCAGTCACAGCAAGTCAGTGCTAGGTAGGCTCTTAGAGGCCAAACTCTAACTCCTAGGCCAGGCAGGTTGAGAAGGGACTGCCCCACACCCTCTCTAGGACTGACCTTCCTGACATCATAACTGAGGTTTCACTTTCTCCAAAAGTTTGCTGACCAGCCCTTCCCAGTCTGGGCCCAGTATCTTTCCTCTGAGAACCCATGGCCCCCGGGCTTCCCCTCCCACACTTGTTTTACCCCTTCCTGCTAAACCATCAGTTCTCTGAGGATCTGTATCTAATAATGCCATCTAACAGTGCCTGGCCTGCAGGCGCATGCAGGCACGGCTAGGAATGAATGGGTCACCAGAGCTCCTGGTCCCAGCTCAGCAGAAAGCAGGGTGAGGCACTCTCACAGGATGCACTCTCGGGTCCTGTGAGTGAGGGGCTCAGGCCTTGTGGGACCCTGTCTCCCATCATGTTTTCTCTTGATGCCGCCGTGACTGCCCCACCCAGGGCCTGGCCTGGCCAGTTTACTCTGCCACCTCTCAAGTTCTCAGAGCAGAGGGCCAAGAGAGAAGCTGGTGACGGTACCAGCTGGTACTGAAGGCCTTATGTCCAGGCTTCACTGAATGGACCTAAATGGTAGGGTCACCCCCTTCTTCCGATTTCCCCAGAGTGCAGCAGGTGGCTTTTTAGGGAAGCCTCCCCTCCCTTATCTCAGCTCCTGATAGGAATTACAACCAGATTTCACTTAGATATTCATTCTGACTCCATGTGCTGTCTACTTTTTCGCTGAGGCTCAGCAGAAATGCTCCAGCCACTGTCGCACATTCCTGTGAAGTTTCATGTGCATGTCTTTCAGGATACTGTCCACTTTACCTGAGTGCCATTTTCTAAATGTCGGATATTCCACAGCCCTCTGATTTCATGATTTCTGCTCTGGTGAATACTGCCTAATAAGGCCATTTTATTGAGGTATAACTAACACACACAATGCACTCACTTAAAACATACAGTTTGATGAGTTTTTGCAAATATATATACACACACACACACCAGTGTAACCACTACCATATTAATATACAGAGCACGAAGTTCCCTTGCACCTCTACCCAGCCAGTCCCCAACCTTGGCTCCACACAAACATGCATCAGCTTTCTACACTGTAGATTAAGCTTTGCCTAGAGTTTCATACAAGTGTAATCCTAAATTTGTACTCTTTTGTGTCTGACTTCTTTTGCTCAGTAGAATATACATATATACAATATATATATATATATATATATATATATATATGTATATTTGGCCACTTCTACTGGTCTTTCATTTATCTGTTTTCATCCATCTTCGTTCTTTGGCATGTGTGGACCTCTCATCACAGTGGCCGCTATTGCTGCAGAGCACCAGCTCTGGGTGCATGCGCTCCAGAGCTCCGGCTCGGTAATTGGATACATCGGTCCAGCCACTCCATGGCACGTCGGATCTTCCCAGGCCAGGGATCGAACTGGCACACCTTGCACTGCAAGGCAGTGTCCTTACCCACTGGACCACCGGGGAAGCCCTCAGCAGAGTATTTTTGGGGACCATCTATGCTGTGGCAAGGGGCGGAAGTCTTGTCTTTTTCCTCACTGAACAGTATTCCACAGAAGGTGTGATGACTATTGTGTTTATCCACTGTCTTGTTGATAGACACCTTGGTTTTTTCCAGCTGATAATACTGTAAATAAAGTTACTAAAAACAACTGTGGACATGTCTTTATGTGGACACTATGTTTTCACTCCTCTCAGGTAAATTCCAAGGAAGAGAACTGCTGGGCTGTCTGATATACATGTGTTTAACATTAAAGGAAGATGCCAATTTTCCAAAGTGACTTTACACCAATTTACACCACCATCCAGTGATGAGAGTTCTGGTTGGCCCACATCCTTACCCACACTTGGCATTCAGTCTTTTAAATTATAATTATTCAAATGAGTATGCAGTGATAGCACATCGTGGTCTTAATCAGTAGGCTTATTTCCAAGGAAAATTTTATATAATTACTGTAAATTAAAAACCAGCTTCATCTACCATATTTAGAAAAATTGGTATGATGGGGAAAAATAATGTTACTATTTTTTCTTGCCTGGTGAAGACTCTGAGCTGACTCCTGCTTGCCCTTTTCAAGAAGAGAGATCAGTTCGGCTTCCCCTTGAGGAAACACTGGGCTAGCCACCCCCACCCTACCAAGCACTATGAGCTCTTGAAGGGCAGGGTTTAAGGTATTCCCTCCTCACAGCTCACACAGCCAGGGTACTTACACAGAGCATGAGTTCAATATACATCTGACTGATTGGATGGATGAGTGGATGGTTGAGTGAGAACAGCAGGCAGCATGCACAGTCATTTGGTTCTTCTGCACCTCCAGCCCATCCCTGTCTGGGATGGCCTCAGAGGAGCGTGGAACTTCTCACCTTCTCCTGAAAGCTTCCATTTGGCTTTTTTCCAGGTCAGGTGTCTCTGGCTGACATTATCTTGGGCTGAAATCATGCCATTCTGGGCAGAAGGCACAAGGACAGGGTGCTGGGAAGCTCACTGAAGATTCCTGAACTTCATCCTTGGATAGATTCTGATTTGGTAGGTCTCAGATAGGGTCCAGGAGTTAGATGTTCACCCGTCTTCCCAGGTGATTCTAATGCAGAGCCAAATTTAGGACCCTCTGTGGGTAGGAATGGCCAGAGGACGGCGAAGGGCTGGAGCTGATAATTAATGTGGGGCCGTCACTCAGCCGTACCAGCTTGGGACAGTGAAGACCAGCAGAGGGTGACTCGGAGCATTTATTAAATCACCCCAGGGCAGCAGAGACACCTGGGGAGACTCTGTGGGTCCCTGCCCTATATACCAACACTCTCATCCAACATTAGCACCCCCTTGGGATGTGGTGAATGAAAAACAAAGCAAAAAAAAGCACAAAGCTGAGTGTCTGCAGAAATGAAGAAAAACAACACCTCAGTCGACAATGCTACCTGGACGACGAGGAAGTGAGAGGCCTTCTGGAAACAAACAAAGGTGACCAGGGAAGCTGCCCTGCTGCTAACAGGAGGCAGACAGCGAAAGCTTCGCCATAATGAAGGCCTGAACTTAATCATTAAAATGGAAAACCTGCTTCAAAGAATTGAAATAGAATGTGGGGCGAGTGTTTTGGATCAGATTTCATTTTGCTCTGAGGAACAGATGATTACTTTCCCATTATGCTGACCCAAATGGGATTGGATTCAGTTATTTTTAAAAGAGAATGCGTGGCAAACAAGGAAAATCAATACTGCTCCAGTGGCAGAGCTGCCCATGTCAGGACTGCTGGAGCAGCCAGCAAAGCAAGTCTCCCTTCAGCTGTGGTGACACCGCGTGAATGTCAGACACACTGTCCGTCAGTGGCCCTAGTTTGGGCTGAGCGATTTCCCTCTTTATATTTTATTTTCAACTCCTGGGTCAGTTAGGATCGATGCAATTTTCAGTGTTACAAATTAAAAGAAGTCCACCACTCTTGTTTTCTGGTTGCTGTTCATTGGAAGCAGTATTGCATTGAAACAGACCCCCAAAGAACAGACTGGCGTTCAGTTAATGCTGTGTGCTGTGGTTCAGGTCATATTTGGAGATGGAATGGGGGACCACACACAGCCACTGAAGGCTCTGCGGTGCAGAGAAGGTCTCAGAAAAGGGGGCTGGCCTTGTAGTGGACACAATGACTTGTTACATTTGCTGATTCATCAAACCTGGATTCTGGGAGCATCCATCCAAGACGGTAAAAATGGCCACTGGCTGGATCAAAGGGTCCTGCAGGTGGGTTTGGTTTGGCTCATATGTTGTTGAATAATTTTTGAAATAACTGACAGCAGCAGAGGCTGTTGGTGCACAAACTGGGTGCACTAGGATGATGTGCCCATCCCAGGGAGCTGTGGGCACTGACAGCACCTTTCTCTGGAGCATGACCCTGGCTTAGTGGGAGCTGCCTCACCTGCCCCGAGCTGCCTAGGAGGTTATGTTTTTCTCCCTGTATGGTCTGAGTAACTTGAGTCTCAGCTACTCAGTGGTCGCTCCGCAAGTCTCCCCTCGGCATGCGTGGCCAGCGGGAAGCGTTCTGGGCCATGATAAAGGGACAGCCTGTCTTCCCTGTGTGCGTGTCTGCCGTCTGCCTCTCCTGCTCCCGTGGCAGAGCGAGTGCGGATGGGGAAGGCGCTGAGCCAGTCCCATCTGTTTCGTCTGTCATTTGCTTCCCAGTGTGGAAAAGATCAGCCAGTGTAAGACCACAAAGCTGGGCAGTAAATATGGAAATGTGGCTGAGGCTTTGTGTTTGTGCTCAGAGAGGCTCGAGAATTTGCCTACTTTTAATGTGGTTTAAAGTGATAATTATAATCTGCTCCCTTTCCAAGCAGGAATTGCCGGGGGTCGGGTTGGGGGGGTGGGCTCTCTTATCTAGAGGAGCTTGTGATGTTTACAGTCAGAGGGAGGAAAGGAAGGAGGGAAAGAGGTGGGGGTGGTTTAAGAAATTGAAAGGCACAGGTCAGATAGCTCAGAGGAAGAATAGGAATGTGAAAGGCCATCTGATAAGGTCTAATAAGATGTGTGGTTTGCTTAAGGTGGCACACAGGTGAGAAATTAAAGCAGTGGAAATTGGGGATTTAACTGCAGGAGAAAGTATCTCGACAAGGAAATCAGTCATGCTGAACAGCACACATTCATAACCTTGAACTGCTGAAGCTCAGACTGAACCTCTGAACCACGCCAGATCATTGATAGGACACCAGTGGCTGCTGTGGGTCATCGTCTCATTTTGTTTCTAAAACAGGGAGAGCAGAAGGCTTGACCCTGAAGGGCCTTGTAAGCCTCACTGAGGAGCTGACTTTCTCCACAGGAAAATGGAGAGTCTTCCAAAAGGTGTTACATGAGGAAGTGAACTGATTAGAGTATTCATTTTGGGCCACAGAAAGAGGCGTGGATTCGAAGGGGACAACCGTGGAATGACCAAAACTGAACTATGCTGTCAACAGCGATGGAAAACAGAACCCAATGGGATGCCTTCTGTTTTTATATGGTTAAAATAAAATCAGGAAGCTCACACAGAAAACAGTGTTGAACATTCACACAAAAGATAATGGCGGCCTCGGTCAAGGAAGGGGAAGTGGAGATGGAGACAACGTGGCAAGTTCTGGTGTTGATTAGGAGGTGGAATGGCAGCACCATGGCTCTGGGGTGAGGAGTCCATCCTGACAGACCACAGCCCCAGGTCCAGCCCCAGTGCCGCCACCTCCCCAACCTGTCCATGAACAGGGCTGAGTGGCTAGCTAGACAGAAGGGATGCAAACATGAGACCGGCAGAGGAGACAGTAGGGGTGGGGGCCACTACAATCACCTACGGTCCCCCTACATTGGGCAACTTCCTCTGGCCAATGCTGGTAGAAAGAGGTGTGTAAAGACACTACAGATCAAGCGGCAGAAGGATCAGCACCTCTCCTGCTCCTGTGGCTGCCATTCCTCCTGTCCTGCCATGCCTGCCGCCACTGGGGCCAGCTCTGACGCTCACAGCTCACTGCTTTTCTCGTCTCCATCATCAACACAGTCAACACTGCTGTCATCACCATCCTCTGCTTCCATCTGGCACCTACGCACCTCCTCACATGGACAGCGGCCTGCGTGAGCCCTTTATTATGTCCCAGAAGGCTTCCAACTGGCCGTCTGTTCTAAGGTGGAAAGTTGGTGAGACACAACAACAGCTGAGACTCAAGTGAGACTGTAGGGGGTGAAACCATGTTTTAAAGGTTCTCAAAAGGAGTTATGGTTGGAGCTTCCAGAACAATGGTTCTCGCTGCTGTCATCCACTGGAATCACCCATGGAACGTATTCTTTTTTTAAAAATTTCTTTATTTGGCTGTGCTGGGTCCGTTGTTGCTGTGAGGGCTTTTCTCTCATTGTGGTGATCAGGAGTTACTCTCTCTCTCTCTCTCTTTTTTTTTTTCAGGGGCTACTCTCTTGTTGCTGTGCGTGGGCTTCTCATTGCAGCAGTTTCTCTTGTTGTGGAGTTCCATCTCTAGAATGGTAGGACTTGGTCGTTGCAGCTCCCAGGGTTTAGAGCACATGCTCAGGAATTGTGGCGCGAGGGCTTAGTTGTCCTGTGGCACACAGGATCTTCCTGGATCAGGGATCAAATCTGTGTCTCCTGCATTGGTAGGAGGATTCTTTACCTCTGAGCCACCAAGGAAGCCCCTGTCTGTAGAACTTTTTTTTTTTTTGGTCACTTCTATTGGTCTTTCATTCATCTATTTTCATCCATCTTTGTTCTTTGGCCCGTGTGGGCCTCCCATTGCAGTGGCCTCTGCTGTTGCAGAGAGCTGGCTCTGGGCGCATGCGCCCCAGAGCTTCAGCTCGGTAACTGGACACATCAGTCCAGCCGCCCCACGGCACGTGGGATCTTCCCAGGCCAGGGATTGAACTGGCGCCCCTTGCACTGCAAGGCGGTGTCCTTACCCACTGGACCACCAGGGAAGCCCCCTCATGGAACTTTTAACAACAACTTCTCAACCTCCAAAATGGTAAGAAACAAATGTTTACTGTTTTAAGTCACCTAGTCTCTGGTATTTGGTACAGCAGCCTGAATGGACTAAGACAGGCTCTACTAAAATTACTGCAGTCAATACTAATTCATCTCTTATTCGCTGACAAGTATCATATTAAGCATTTACTAAGCAGTGCCTAGTTAAATCTTTACAGCAGCTTGATGAGGTAGGTATGATGACGGTCCTTGGCCTTCAGATGACAAAACGCAGACAGTGAGTCAGTTGCTGGACTGAGTTATCCTGGCTCCAAGGTTCACGCTCTTTACATCTTTACTGGACAACAAGAGAAGGCCACTGCTTGGTGACTTCATGCCAGGCTGTGCCCAAGGCTGTAACTCACACAGGAGGGTTTTTTTCATCCTAAAAGTAACTAGAATGTACCATACAAGGAACATACGGTGAACTGTCAAGAAGCTTTCTTTGGAAGAAGAGGGACCTATCCTGATTGTATCTAAATAGGGAAAGCAAGACGCAGTCACCCCTGCTAGAGAGTTCTGCTGGAAGGTGAGAGGGGAGGACTGTGCCCACCGTCCACCTCGAAGCTCTCCAGAGGGATTTCCATGATAAATGACCACTTCTATAAAAGCTCCAGAAGGTGTCTCCACTGCTACATGCTCTTAGGAAGGCTACCGAACAGGTGGGCTGTGAGATCTCCCTAACAATCAGCTTTAAAGCTCTTTAGAAGTATTTCCAAAACAGGACTGCTTTTAAAATCAGCTTCTTTTAACGTCTGGTCGTCAGTAGATATAGCTGGCTTTGGGGGAAGAGGAGATTTTAATTAATACAAACGTGGATAAATTAGATCACTATATGAAGCAGGCAGACGTCATGCTAACTCAGGTTCAGATGTGCATGATGTCTTCAGAAGCCAGCTTAGTTCACACTGAATATCTAAGAACCCAATGCCCTCCACTGAATTTTGAGACATTGGAAAAATGCCTTAAAAAGAATGAATCTAAGATAAAGTAACTAGAGGTCTTCTATAATAACATAAAAATAGTATGAGACATTTTATAACACTCAAAATTGAAATGAAAAAACAGCTCAATTCATTTCTCTATGGGATAACATACCTCAGGAAATTGGACTAAACCGAACTGCAAACAGAACCAGACTATATGCTCCCTAAGATGGGGATCATTTTTAAGTTAAATATGAAGAGAATGAAAAGTCTCCCTCTTCTTAGACTGGAGTCACTTGCAAAGACAGGAACTTACTTCTGGAAGTTCAAACTTGAAACATAATAATCTTATTATTAGTCCTAGAGGCTAATTTGATTCCTTGGTTTTAGCTGGCCCAGAGCGGGAGAGAAGATTCTAGATAAAGGGGGTGATGGGAGGCCTGGGGGCCTCCAGGGGCATCAGCATGGAGGATAAGCAGGTCTTCTGGGGGTTGACCTCACACTGTTGTTTTTCATAAGGCTTCAAACTTACCAACACTGTTATATTTATGATGGGGATGGTCAGATGTGGACGTTCAATTCATTATTATTCTTAACCTATGTGCATGTGTCACACACTTTTTGCCTGCATAAGGAACATAGGGTGCCAAGAAGCTTTCTTTGGAAGAAGAGGGACCTATCCTGATTGTATCTAAATAGGAAAGCAAGACGCAGTCACCCCTGCTAGAGAGTTCTGCTGGAAGGTGAGAGGGGAGGACTGTGCCCACCGTCCACCTCGAAGCTCTCCAGAGGGATTTCCATGATAAATGACCACTTCTATAAAAGCTCCAGAAGGTGTCTCCACTGCTACATGCTCTTAGGAAGGCTACCGAACAGGTGGGCTGTGAGATCTCCCTAACAATCAGCTTTAAAGCTCTTTAGAAGTATTTCCAAAACAGGACTGCTTTTAAAATCAGCTTCTTTTAACGTCTGGTCGTCAGTAGATATAGCTGGCTTTGGGGGAAGAGGAGATTTTAATTAATACAAACGTGGATAAATTAGATCACTATATGAAGCAGGCAGACGTCATGCTAACTCAGGTTCAGATGTGCATGATGTCTTCAGAAGCCAGCTTAGTTCACACTGAATATCTAAGAACCCAATGCCCTCCACTGAATTTTGAGACATTGGAAAAATGCCTTAAAAAGAATGAATCTAAGATAAAGTAACTAGAGGTCTTCTATAATAACATAAAAATAGTATGAGACATTTTATAACACTCAAAATTGAAATGAAAAAACAGCTCAATTCATTTCTCTATGGGATAACATACCTCAGGAAATTGGACTAAACCGAACTGCAAACAGAACCAGACTATATGCTCCCTAAGATGGGGATCATTTTTAAGTTAAATATGAAGAGAATGAAAAGTCTCCCTCTTCTTAGACTGGAGTCACTTGCAAAGACAGGAACTTACTTCTGGAAGTTCAAACTTGAAACATAATAATCTTATTATTAGTCCTAGAGGCTAATTTGATTCCTTGGTTTTAGCTGGCCCAGAGCGGGAGAGAAGATTCTAGATAAAGGGGGTGATGGGAGGCCTGGGGGCCTCCAGGGGCATCAGCATGGAGGATAAGCAGGTCTTCTGGGGGTTGACCTCACACTGTTGTTTTTCATAAGGGGCTTCAAACTTACCAACACTGTTATATTTATGATGGGGATGGTCAGATGTGGACGTTCAATTCATTATTATTCTTAACCTATGTGCATGTGTCACACACTTTTTTGCCTGCATGATGCAATTCCACAGTAAAACAAAAGTGGATGCCAAGGAACATGGTGGAGTGAGAAAGAGCCTCAACTCGGTGATGAAATCGCTACTGACCTTCCAAGAGAGGCAGTTTCAGCTAAGCAAGGGGCCAAAGGCCAGCTTAAATTAAATCAGGGAGTGAAAAGGGGTGACTAGTGCACTGTTTGCTTCTGTTTCCCCACAGAGACGGTGATGGATACAACAGGATGAAGGGAGCTTTCGAAGGAAGGGCTTTCTAAGACGTGGAGCACTTTTGCTGAGGGCAAAAAGCTACATAGCGTGGAGGTGGTGAGAGAGAGGCGATTACTGATGGAGAAAAGCACAGATGGAAAGTCTGGCAGCAGATGTTGGGGGAAGGAAACGAGATAGATGAACACAGAAGCCTGGAGTAAAGCAGCCTCTGCGGTGGGCCAAGGGAAACTAGGGGGAAGGAGGCCGCCTAGAAGTGTGGGGAAAACTGCAGG
Source organism: Tragulus kanchil (assembly GCA_022376925.1). NCBI lineage: Eukaryota > Metazoa > Chordata > Mammalia > Artiodactyla > Tragulidae > Tragulus > Tragulus kanchil. The sequence continues at coordinate 167,773,812 of JAIOJX010000031.1, read as the reverse complement.
GAGGGACGCCTGAACCAGAGGACGGCCAGGAGCTGAAAGCGAGGACTGATTCAGGGAACACTTCTGACCAACTGGGTACTGAGGACAGAAGCAGAACCAAAGAAAGACGGTGCAGAACCAGACAGGCTAGAAGACTGGGGACAGCCTCGGGAACATTCATGATCAATGACCAGCAAGCGACACGTGGCTTTCCAAAGTAACTGCGTCAGTCTACGTGCCTATTAGCAATGCATGTGCTTCTAACCTCCACAGCTTCAACAACATTCAGGAGGGCTGTGTTTCACTTAATCTGGTGGGTGTGCAGTGGTGTCTAGCTGTTGTTTTAATTGCCACTTGCAAGATTACTAATGAAATGGAACATCTTTTTGTAGGCTTACTGGCCATTCATATCTCCTCTTCTGTGAAATAACTTCTCATTTCCTCCCATGTAAAATTGAATTACATGTTTTTCTCCTTCAAAGACATACTTTATGCATTATGTACTCCAATAATTTGAAGATAATGAGTTCATGGAAATCTTTTTCCATTTGTAACTTGTCTTTCGTTCATTTTATGGTGTAAGAATAAAAGTTTTCAAATTTAAGACAGAAAGTATGAGAAGTTTCTTTATGGTTCTGTACTTTTGGTTATCTTGTTTAAGACATTCCTCTTTATTTAGAGGTCATCAAGGCATTATCCTACATTTTCTTCACACTCAAAATTCTGACTTTCACATTTATAGCCATACAGAATTAATTTTTTGTATAGTGTGAGTTTAGGGATACCTTTAGGCTTTTTTCCTGAATAGACAGTGGATTGTTCCTAGATCATTCACTGAATATACCCTCCCTTCTCCTTCATTTTACAATTTCAACTCAGTAATGTTTCCATAGGTGTATGGGTCCATTTCTGGACTCTATTCTGCTCTTTAGTCCATTTGCCTATCCATGCACCAATACCACATTTAACATCACTATATTTTCATATTAATGTGATATCCAGTAGAGAAAGACCTCCCAGTTTGGAGGGATTTGACTAGTATCGTTCTTCTCTTGCATATACATAAATATTTTAGAATCAACCTGTTGGGATTTTGATTATAAGTACATTAAAACTATAATTTGGGGGAGAAATTTAAAATACTACTCAGTCATAAAAGAAGGAAATTTTGCTATTTCCAACAACATAGATGAGCAACATTATGCTAAGTGAAATACGTCACACAGAGAAAGACAAACACTATATCGTATCACATTTGTGGAATCTAAAAACCATAACTAGTGAATATGAAAAAAAGAAACAGACTCACAGATACAGAGAACAAAACAGTAGTTACCAGTGGGGAGAGGGAAAGTGGGATGGGCAATATTGGGATAGGGAAGCAAGAGGCAGAAACTATTATGTATAGAACATGCAACAAGGATATACTATACATCATTGAAAATATAGCTTAATATTTTATAATAACCATTATTGGAGTATAACCTTTAAAATTGTGAATCACTATTATTATATACCTATAATGTATAATATTACATGTGAACTGTACTTCAATAAAAATTAAGTAATATAAAAAAGAACCTGTATAAGTTTGGAATTATTTGTTCCTTGAATGCTTGGAAAAACTTTCCTTTATCTATCAGAACTAGTGTTTTATTATAAAAGACTTGAAACTATTCGATTTCTTCAATGATTTAAAGATCAGTTGGATTTCTTTTTAAAGTTAGTTTTCATAAGTTCTGTACTTTTGGTTATCTTGTTTAAGACATTCCTCTTTATTTAGAGGTCATCAAGGCATTATCCTACATTTTCTTCACACTCAAAATTCTGACTTTCACATTTATAGCCATACAGAATTAATTTTTGTATAGTGTGAGTTTAGGGATACCTTTAGGCTTTTTTCCTGAATAGACAGTGGATTGTTCCTAGATCATTCACTGAATATACCCTCCCTTCTCCTTCATTTTACAATTTCAACTCAGTAATGTTTCCATAGGTGTATGGGTCCATTTCTGGACTCTATTCTGCTCTTTAGTCCATTTGCCTATCCATGCACCAATACCACATTTAACATCACTATATTTTCATATTAATGTGATATCCAGTAGAGAAAGACCTCCCAGTTTGGAGGGATTTGACTAGTATCGTTCTTCTCTTGCATATACATAAATATTTTAGAATCAACCTGTTGGGATTTTGATTATAAGTACATTAAAACTATAATTTGGGGGAGAAATTTAAAATACTACTCAGTCATAAAAGAAGGAAATTTTGCTATTTCCAACAACATAGATGAGCAACATTATGCTAAGTGAAATACGTCACACAGAGAAAGACAAACACTATATCGTATCACATTTGTGGAATCTAAAAACCATAACTAGTGAATATGAAAAAAAGAAACAGACTCACAGATACAGAGAACAAAACAGTAGTTACCAGTGGGGAGAGGGAAAGTGGGATGGGCAATATTGGGATAGGGAAGCAAGAGGCAGAAACTATTATGTATAGAACATGCAACAAGGATATACTATACATCATTGAAAATATAGCTTAATATTTTATAATAACCATTATTGGAGTATAACCTTTAAAATTGTGAATCACTATTATTATATACCTATAATGTATAATATTACATGTGAACTGTACTTCAATAAAAATTAAGTAATATAAAAAAGAACCTGTATAAGTTTGGAATTATTTGTTCCTTGAATGCTTGGAAAAACTTTCCTTTATCTATCAGAACTAGTGTTTTATTATAAAAGACTTGAAACTATTCGATTTCTTCAATGATTTAAAGATCAGTTGGATTTCTTTTTAAAGTTAGTTTTCATAAGTTCTATTTTTCTAAGAATTTATCCAATTTGTCAACTTCTTTCATAAAGTTACTCATGAAAGTTTCATCTTGTTAAATATCTGCTCCAAATGGGGTTCTGTCGCTTGTGTATTCCTAGTAACTATTGTGTCTTTTTTTGGTTAGTCTTGCTTGAATCTATCAATTTTATTAATAGTTTCTTCAAATAGCCGACTCCTGACTTTGCTGAGTCTTTGTATTTAATTTGTTCTTTCATCAGTTTCTGGTCATACCTTCAGCATTTCCTTATGTCTACTCTCTTTGACTTTATTTATCTATCTATCCAACCTCTAAAGTTATAAATATACAACTCAATTTTCAGCCTCCCTTCTTCTGTAACATAAACATCAAAAATAGATATCTATTGTAGCACTATCAATATTTTGAATAGATAATTCTTTCTTTTGGCGGGTTGTACTGTGTATTGAAAAATATTGAGCAGAATCCCTGGCCTTTTCCCATAGAATGGGACAAAATATTTGGAAACAAAGTGGCCATCAAGGGATTCATCTCCAAAATATACAAATAGCTCATGCAGCTCTATTTCAAAAAAACAAACAACCCAATTAAAAATGGGGAGAAGGGCTTCCCTGGTGGTCCAGTGGGTAAAGAGTCCACTTTGCAGTGCAAGGGGCACAGGTTTGATTCCTGGCCCAGGAAGATCCCACGTGCCACGGAGCGGCTAGACCGATGTGTCCAATTATGGAGATTTCAGATTCCAAGAAATGGCTGGACCAGTGTGTCCAATTACGAGCCAGTGCTCTGGAGCGCATGTGCCCAAAGCCAGTGCTCTGCGCTCTGCAACAAGAGAGGCCACTGCAATGGGAGGCCCACACAGGCCAAAGAGTAAAGATGGATGAAAATTAATAAATAAATAACCAATAAAAGAGGCCAAAATTTTTAAAAAATGGGGAGAAGATCTACATAGGTATTTCTCCAAAGAAGACATACAGATGGCTAAAAAGCTCGAGAAAAGATGGTAAACATCACTAATTATCACTAGAAATACAAATCAAAACTACGAGGTATCACCTTACACCAGTCAGAAGGTCAGAAGGTTTGTACATCAAAAAATGTACAAACAATAAACAATGGAGAGGGTGTGGAGAAAAAGAGACCGTCCTACACAGTTTTGAGGAAGTAAACTGGTACAACTACTATGGAGAACAGTGTGGAGGTTTCTCAAGAAGTGAACTACCACACGATTCAGCAATTTCACTCCTAGGTATATACGGGAGAAAACTATGAAGAGGTCCGTATACCTGTTACCGCAGCAAGAGGAACCTAACACAGGCCAGGGGTAGACCCTGTTTGCCCTGGATTCATTTCTTGGGCTGTGAAATCATCACTCTGACTCACATACAAGCAGGGGGAGAATTAGGGCAGAAGGTGGGTAGGGGGGCAAAAGAGCATGACTTGGCACTTTTCTGTTCCCTCTTTTGACCTGGCTCCCTCATCAGACTTGCTTCTTTTCTAGCCCCTGGGCTCCAGCTTGCTTCTATCTCTTGTGCAAACTTCTCTGGGAGGCAGAAAAGAAAAAAACTATGACTGCAGAAGCTTAAAGGATTCTGAGGGGTGCAGGGCCTGTGCAGAAAACAGAGGGGTATTTATAGAAGGGACAAAAGTTCAGGCCATACTTGTAGCCCTCAGACACTACAGCTTCTGACTGATTTCAGGGGAAGATATCTACAAGCCACCTCGGAGATCCTCAGCTACCACTGATATGGTGCTTTTAAAAAGTTTCACTTTCCTATGGCTTTTCCAGTAGCTATGTACGGATGTGAGAGTTGGACCATAAAGAAGGCCAAGCACCAAAGAATTTATGCTTCTGAATTATGGTGCTGGAGAAGATACCTGAGAGTCCCTTGGACTGCAAGGAGATCAAACCAGTTAATCCTAAAAGAAATCAACCCTGAATACTTATTAGAAGGATTATTGCTGAAGCTGAAGCCCCGATAGTTTGACCACTGATGTAAAGAGCTGACTCACTGGAAAGATTGCTCTAATCCTGGGAAAGATTGAAGGCAAAAGGAGAAGAGGGTGGCAGAGGATGAGATGGTTAGATAGCATTACTATCTATCTCAGTGGACAAGAATTTGAACAAATACTTGAAGACAGTAAAGAACAAGGAAGCCTGGGATACTACAGTTCATGGGGTCTCTAGTCAGACATGACTTAGAACAGGGAACTATATTCAATATCCTGTGATAAGCTATAATAGAAAATAATATGAAAATGAATATATGTATAACTGAGTCATCACTTTGCTATATAACAGACGTTAACACATTGCAAATCAGTAATAAAATTCAAAATTTTTATTTCAATAAAATTTTAATAAAATATTAAAAAAATTAATATTTTGAATTTTATTTCAATAAAATTCAAAAACAGAGTTCCCCTTTCAAGGCAAGAGAAATTGAAGGCTGATGGAGAGACTGACAGAAGCCTCAAGGCAAAGAGAATCCCTCTGTCCCTCCTCGCCCAGCCTCCCCTCCTCTAGTCACAACGCTGGACAACTGATGCTCCTCATAGAAAAATCGGTGAGAGAATAACACGTGTTCTTTTGCTGATGGTGAGGAGAAAATGACAAGAAGCCTCTTGGGGAATCCACATTGCTTCTTTCTACCCCTGGGCTGTCAGGGAAGACTATCTACAAGGATTCTGAGGGGTGCAGGGCCTGTGCAGAAAACAGAGGGGTATTTATAGAAGGGACAAAAGTTCAGGCCATACTTGTAGCCCTCAGACACTACAGCTTCTGACTGATTTCAGGGGAAGATATCTACAAGCCACCTCGGAGATCCTCAGCTACCACTGATATGGTGCTTTTAAAAAGTTTCACTTTCCTATGGCTTTTCCAGTAGCTATGTACGGATGTGAGAGTTGGACCATAAAGAAGGCCAAGCACCAAAGAATTTATGCTTCTGAATTATGGTGCTGGAGAAGATACCTGAGAGTCCCTTGGACTGCAAGGAGATCAAACCAGTTAATCCTAAAAGAAATCAACCCTGAATACTTATTAGAAGGATTATTGCTGAAGCTGAAGCCCCGATAGTTTGACCACTGATGTAAAGAGCTGACTCACTGGAAAGATTGCTCTAATCCTGGGAAAGATTGAAGGCAAAAGGAGAAGAGGGTGGCAGAGGATGAGATGGTTAGATAGCATTACTATCTATCTCAGTGGACAAGAATTTGAACAAATACTTGAAGACAGTAAAGAACAAGGAAGCCTGGGATACTACAGTTCATGGGGTCTCTAGTCAGACATGACTTAGAACAGGGAACTATATTCAATATCCTGTGATAAGCTATAATAGAAAATAATATGAAAATGAATATATGTATAACTGAGTCATCACTTTGCTATATAACAGACGTTAACACATTGCAAATCAGTAATAAAATTCAAAATTTTTTATTTCAATAAAATTTTAATAAAATATTAAAAATATTAATATTTTGAATTTTATTTCAATAAAATTCAAAAACAGAGTTCCCCTTTCAAGGCAAGAGAAATTGAAGGCTGATGGAGAGACTGACAGAAGCCTCAAGGCAAAGAGAATCCCTCTGTCCCTCCTCGCCCAGCCTCCCCCCTCCTCTAGTCACAACGCTGGACAACTGATGCTCCTCATAGAAAAATCGGTGAGAGAATAACACGTGTTCTTTTGCTGTCAGGCTGGGCTCGCTTAGGCTCTTGTATCTGATTTATTTATAATCTGACTTGGAAATGAAAAGACAAAGCTGTCCTTGGGGATCATGTGGCTCACATGCTCAAAGTTCTAACATCTCCTCAGCTTGCGGCTCTGAGTCTGGACACAGATCAGCCAAGCCGGCATCTGCTTGGCTCTCTCTGGTCTCTTCAGAGCAAAGGTCTGGTTTGAGTGTGGGCGCTGCCACGCTCCCCTTCTACACAGATGCCACAAAGTATCAGGTTCTCGTCCAGCTGAGCAGTCAGGCTGAAGAAAGGGCACGTGACTGCAGTGCTGGCTGGGTCGGCAGCCGTGCCCAGCCCTGACACGTCAGCCCGGCTTCCTCACTACATGTGTACATGTGAGCACCTGGACTGTCGCCTACCAGAGTCGGTCTAGCCCCTTGTCACGCACAGGTACTCGCAGAGAATGAGTGGGTTTCTGGCAATGACTGGCTTACCGAGCGTTCACTTTCTTTGTTCTTATGTGTGATGTGAGGGCCAACTGGGAACCAAAAAATATGCTCAAACAAGAGAGATGCTTTGAATGTCTACAAAACCACACACACACACACATGCACACACTCTCCCTCGTCTGTGATGCATGTGCCCTGTGACAGGCAGAAATGTTGACCATGTCGAGGTCTCCTCATATCCTGTCTAATAAAATAAAATCCTCTTTAATGCTTTTGTTTCTTTTACTAGTTGTGAGGGTTAGAGGAACTGTCATTGGAAAACAAAGGTTCGTGTTGGTTTATCTGATAAAAGTGACCTTTAGTCAATGAGTGGTTCGTGTTTTTCTGACGGGCTATGTAGACAGAGCCTGTCTGGACAGCAAGTGGCATTTTTTCCCTATGCAAGGTGACATTTATGCCTTGAACCTTTCATTTGGCAGGTGCCAAGAAGCTGACAGAAGAGAATGTTAAGCCAGTTGTGAAATGACTCTCCTCTCACTACAAACACCAGGGGCAGGAGAGCAGTTGATTAATGAGAAAATATCCTCTGAGTGCCTACGCTGTGCTAAGGACTGTGTCGCACCTCGGGATCGAGGCCACAGAACAGACGTGCTCCCTAGTTTCAAAGAGATTAACAGTCAGCTGGGGAGTTGAACATTTGCCATAGTTCAAATGTGATGAGTCACCAAGGAGATGGGGTACTGGTTCCTATGACAGGGGACCTCAGCAGGGAGGGCTTCTCAGGGAAGGAAGTTTAACCTGAGACCTGACAAGGCAGTGGGGCTAGCTAGGTGAGGGGAGGGTAGAGCTTCCAGCAGAGAGAAGGCAGCGAGGCAGCAAAAGCCCTGGGCAGGAAAGAGGCCAGCATGTGAGGAAACAGAAAGAAGTCATGGTGGTGAGGGGACAGCAACGTGAGGAAAAGCTGGAGAGGAACGCAGGGGCAGTGCATGCTGAGCCTTGAAGAAAACAGTGAGTATTCTGTACTTTATCCCAAGAAGCAGGGGTGCCTGTCGAGGCTGAAAACATGGGCAGTGATGTGCTCATCATGGCTGCTGAGGGGGTGGTGGACTGTGGCGCAGGAGTGGAGGCAGAGAGCCTGGTCAGGGCCCGTCACAACGGTCCAGGCAGGAGACAAGGGTGCCTGCAACTAGGGTGACCACCACGGCAATGGGAATGAGAGGTTTTCAGAAGGTGGAACAGGTTGAATGTGGTGATGGATCTGATGGGGTGCATGGGGTAAGGGAGAGGAAGGATCTGGATGCCTTCCAGGACAGTGCGGTCATTTACTGGAACAGGGGCGCTGGAGGGGAGGCAGGGAGTGGGGCACGCTGGACTCAGGTCACCTGCAAAACATCCAAGAGGAGGCGTCAACAGGGGAGGCACTGGCAGCTCCCAGGGCCCTGGGTGGAGATCCACATTCGGAAGGGGCTGAGAGAGGCTGTGGGTGGTGCATCTCCAGGAAGAGTGGAGGACTGAGGAGGGAGCCCAGTGCCCTGCGACTCCAGGGGGGCTGCTGCTAGCCAAGAGCTGCGGAGCAGTCAGTCGAAGGGACGAGGGGAAAAGCAGGAGAGTATGGTGCTAGTTAAGCTGTGAAAGGAGCACGTTTCAGGAAGGAAGAGTTGGACAACTGTGCTGAATGCTGCTAAGTGTTACCTTTCGGGGAAAACGTGACTCTGTTGACAGGGACCTCAGCAGGTGAGGCGCACCTCGGGATCGAGGCCACAGAACAGACGTGCTCCCTAGTTTCAAAGAGATTAACAGTCAGCTGGGGAGTTGAACATTTGCCATAGTTCAAATGTGATGAGTCACCAAGGAGATGGGGTACTGGTTCCTATGACAGGGGACCTCAGCAGGGAGGGCTTCTCAGGGAAGGAAGTTTAACCTGAGACCTGACAAGGCAGTGGGGCTAGCTAGGTGAGGGGAGGGTAGAGCTTCCAGCAGAGAGAAGGCAGCGAGGCAGCAAAGCCCTGGGCAGGAAAGAGGCCAGCATGTGAGGAAACAGAAAGAAGTCATGGTGGTGAGGGGACAGCAACGTGAGGAAAAGCTGGAGAGGAACGCAGGGGCAGTGCATGCTGAGCCTTGAAGAAAACAGTGAGTATTCTGTACTTTATCCCAAGAAGCAGGGGTGCCTGTCGAGGCTGAAAACATGGGCAGTGATGTGCTCATCATGGCTGCTGAGGGGGTGGTGGACTGTGGCGCAGGAGTGGAGGCAGAGAGCCTGGTCAGGGCCCGTCACAACGGTCCAGGCAGGAGACAAGGGTGCCTGCAACTAGGGTGACCACCACGGCAATGGGAATGAGAGGTTTTCAGAAGGTGGAACAGGTTGAATGTGGTGATGGATCTGATGGGGTGCATGGGGTAAGGGAGAGGAAGGATCTGGATGCCTTCCAGGACAGTGCGGTCATTTACTGGAACAGGGGCGCTGGAGGGGAGGCAGGGAGTGGGGCACGCTGGACTCAGGTCACCTGCAAAACATCCAAGAGGAGGCGTCAACAGGGGAGGCACTGGCAGCTCCCAGGGCCCTGGGTGGAGATCCACATTCGGAAGGGGCTGAGAGAGGCTGTGGGTGGTGCATCTCCAGGAAGAGTGGAGGACTGAGGAGGGAGCCCAGTGCCCTGCGACTCCAGGGGGGCTGCTGCTAGCCAAGAGCTGCGGAGCAGTCAGTCGAAGGGACGAGGGGAAAAGCAGGAGAGTATGGTGCTAGTTAAGCTGTGAAAGGAGCACGTTTCAGGAAGGAAGAGTTGGACAACTGTGCTGAATGCTGCTAAGTGTTACCTTTCGGGGAAAACGTGACTCTGTCACTCCCCTGATTACAAATCTCATCACTGCCTCCAAGAAACACTCTAAGCTCCTTATCATGGCAGCCCAGGCCTCTCACACTTGCCCAGTCTCCTCTCCCCTGACCGCTCCCTACTGCTGAAGCCTGTGCTGTGGCCTCTGTGGACACTGACAACTTTGTGCCCTCTGCTTCACCTGCGTTCCTTCGCCCTCACTGCAGTTTTCGTCTGGAGATGTGCCTCAGTCTCCCACTCTTTCAGTCCACGTGGTCCTGAGGTCAGCACTGCAGCCCTTGGCATGTGGCACGCAGCCAGGTCAAAGCTAACCAAGTGCTTCACCCTCCCCTGACAGTGACTGGTGAGGGGAAGGGACAGGAAAGGTGATGAAGTTGGTCCCTGGAAGTTCTGGGGCCAAGGCTCCCGTTCCTTTCCAGTGGCTCAGAATCGCAGACACACGGCCCCAGGAAGGAAGGCAGCACTTGGTCACCACAGGAGAAAAGCTAACCTGGGAACACGGCTAACAATACGAAGAAAGTCGAGCTGAGACAGGAAGCCTGGCTCCACGGACATCCTTTGAGTCCTTGATTTAAGCCGGGCCAAGAAGGCAGAATGAGCTTGGAGTTTTTGAGTGAATGAACTTTGTTTTTCATTTTTCCTTAGAGTCAGGTTTCCTGTCACTTGCAACAGAATCTACGAATCTGAACTTCGATACATGCTTTTCCTGTTATGGAGACTATTTCCCTGTCTCTCCATCTGGAGCATTTAACTAGGCCTCTCAGTGCAGCCTTCTCCGACCGGCGAAGGGGCAGGAGGCTGGGACCTGGAGTGGGGTGCACTGGCAGCTCCCAGGGCCCTGGGTGGAGATCCACATTCGGAAGGGGCTGAGAGAGGCTGTGGGTGGTGCATCTCCAGGAAGAGTGGAGGACTGAGGAGGGAGCCCAGTGCCCTGCGACTCCAGGGGGGCTGCTGCTAGCCAAGAGCTGCGGAGCAGTCAGTCGAAGGGACGAGGGGAAAAGCAGGAGAGTATGGTGCTAGTTAAGCTGTGAAAGGAGCACGTTTCAGGAAGGAAGAGTTGGACAACTGTGCTGAATGCTGCTAAGTGTTACCTTTCGGGGAAAACGTGACTCTGTCACTCCCCTGATTACAAATCTCATCACTGCCTCCAAGAAACACTCTAAGCTCCTTATCATGGCAGCCCAGGCCTCTCACACTTGCCCAGTCTCCTCTCCCCTGACCGCTCCCTACTGCTGAAGCCTGTGCTGTGGCCTCTGTGGACACTGACAACTTTGTGCCCTCTGCTTCACCTGCGTTCCTTCGCCCTCACTGCAGTTTTCGTCTGGAGATGTGCCTCAGTCTCCCACTCTTTCAGTCCACGTGGTCCTGAGGTCAGCACTGCAGCCCTTGGCATGTGGCACGCAGCCAGGTCAAAGCTAACCAAGTGCTTCACCCTCCCCTGACAGTGACTGGTGAGGGGAAGGGACAGGAAAGGTGATGAAGTTGGTCCCTGGAAGTTCTGGGGCCAAGGCTCCCGTTCCTTTCCAGTGGCTCAGAATCGCAGACACACGGCCCCAGGAAGGAAGGCAGCACTTGGTCACCACAGGAGAAAAGCTAACCTGGGAACACGGCTAACAATACGAAGAAAGTCGAGCTGAGACAGGAAGCCTGGCTCCACGGACATCCTTTGAGTCCTTGATTTAAGCCGGGCCAAGAAGGCAGAATGAGCTTGGAGTTTTTGAGTGAATGAACTTTGTTTTCATTTTCCTTAGAGTCAGGTTTCCTGTCACTTGCAACAGAATCTACGAATCTGAACTTCGATACATGCTTTTCCTGTTATGGAGACTATTTCCCTGTCTCTCCATCTGGAGCATTTAACTAGGCCTCTCAGTGCAGCCTTCTCCGACTCCTATGAGCACTCGTCCCCTGTCCTTCTGCCTCCCTCTGAGCCTGGCACTACCATGTGCCCACTGTGGTTTTCAGATCTGCTTCCCCAACCATCTCAGTCCAGGAATCATGTCTTATTTCTGTATCCCTGATGCTTCTTCACACAGTATCTGGTGCATAAAGAGTCACTTTTCAAAGGGTTTCCAAGTGACTCTGAATGAACAAATGAACAAATGAAATATAAGCAGAGGCTGAATATCCATATATTAGAAGATAAAGAAGAAAGGGGGAAAAAATGGTCAAACGAGTGCTTAAGCCCATGAAAAATTAAGTGCATCACCTCCAGTACTGGCCCTGTGCATTTTCAAAATGCCATTATTTTAAGCTATGGAAATGGCCTCTTGAAAATAAAAAAATTAAATAAAGCATGTCCATTGTTCCCAGATGGAATAAACTCATTCAGCTGTAGTACATCAGAATAACTTTACACAATCTGTAAACTCAAAACTCATTAGGTCAGGTTGGCTGATTTTTATGTAATTATTTTAAATGTTCACCATCTATAGAATTTCATCCCAAGCCTGAACAGTTGTTGGCAGCTAACGAGCAGGCTCCATCACTCAGGCCCAGAACCGGCTTCAGCGCTACACTGGGTCATCATCAGATATTTAAGGTAGACATTCAGAGCGAGCCATAGTTACCATGGAAACAGGCGCGCTAAAGGAAAGGACGGCTGTCATACACAAGATGAGGGCTGTGCACAGGAAGCATCGACCAGCCAAGAAGCAACATGAGACTTTCTTTCAGTTAAGAATGGCCATTCAACATTTCAGGAGAAAATGAGCTGTCCAAACATCAATAGGAACTCAGAAATTCCTGAGACAGGAAGCCTGGCTCCACGGACATCCTTTGAGTCCTTGATTTAAGCCGGGCCAAGAAGGCAGAATGAGCTTGGAGTTTTTGAGTGAATGAACTTTGTTTTTCATTTTTCCTTAGAGTCAGGTTTCCTGTCACTTGCAACAGAATCTACGAATCTGAACTTCGATACATGCTTTTCCTGTTATGGAGACTATTTCCCTGTCTCTCCATCTGGAGCATTTAACTAGGCCTCTCAGTGCAGCCTTCTCCGACTCCTATGAGCACTCGTCCCCTGTCCTTCTGCCTCCCTCTGAGCCTGGCACTACCATGTGCCCACTGTGGTTTTCAGATCTGCTTCCCCAACCATCTCAGTCCAGGAATCATGTCTTATTTCTGTATCCCTGATGCTTCTTCACACAGTATCTGGTGCATAAAGAGTCACTTTTCAAAGGGTTTCCAAGTGACTCTGAATGAACAAATGAACAAATGAAATATAAGCAGAGGCTGAATATCCATATATTAGAAGATAAAGAAGAAAGGGGGAAAAAATGGTCAAACGAGTGCTTAAGCCCATGAAAAATTAAGTGCATCACCTCCAGTACTGGCCCTGTGCATTTTCAAAATGCCATTATTTTAAGCTATGGAAATGGCCTCTTGAAAATAAAAAAATTAAATAAAGCATGTCCATTGTTCCCAGATGGAATAAACTCATTCAGCTGTAGTACATCAGAATAACTTTACACAATCTGTAAACTCAAAACTCATTAGGTCAGGTTGGCTGATTTTTATGTAATTATTTTAAATGTTCACCATCTATAGAATTTCATCCCAAGCCTGAACAGTTGTTGGCAGCTAACGAGCAGGCTCCATCACTCAGGCCCAGAACCGGCTTCAGCGCTACACTGGGTCATCATCAGATATTTAAGGTAGACATTCAGAGCGAGCCATAGTTACCATGGAAACAGGCGCGCTAAAGGAAAGGACGGCTGTCATACACAAGATGAGGGCTGTGCACAGGAAGCATCGACCAGCCAAGAAGCAACATGAGACTTTCTTTCAGTTAAGAATGGCCATTCAACATTTCAGGAGTTGAAAACTGAGCTGTCCAAACATCCAATAAGGAAACATACAGAAATTCATTCATCCTGGCCACCAATGTGGCTTTTGACCCAGATGAAACTGTTACTAAGGCTGACTGAAATAGGCTGTTCCTATTTCTTTAAAGCAGTGTTTTCCAAATTAAGCTGGATTTAGCTTCTAATTGAAGAGGGAAGACACTTCTAAACCTAAATATTGTGAGGACAGCTTTTCCCATTTGGCACTCACCACCTCCTACTAGTTTCTATGAGAATGTCTGTACATAACACACATCTATGGGCCAGAAAAACCCACTGAAATATGCAGAAGTTGAAGCTCAGGGCAGCACACGCCTCATATATTGTCCTACCCAGTTTGTGCTCTGGGTTGAAATGCTTAGTAAGGAAACTCACAGAAACTATTTTTTAGTGATAAATCTCTAATGATCCAACTACTCCATTCAAAATTAGAGCAGGCTTAGAGATATCACTCGGTTAATTTGGAGGCAATTGGGGCTTCCAAGGATGTTTTATTTGATTTTCCTATTTGAAAACCTAGGATAGACCACGGCTAGCTGTTCCTCTGTCAGTGTTTATTTGTTGGGAGTGAAAATATTATTGAGGGCTTTCCTGCTGCTCCAGTGGTTAAGAATCAGGGGACATCCTGTTTAATCCTTGGTTTGGGAAGATTCCACATGCCACGAGGCAACTAAGCCCACGTACCAAGAACTACTGAAGTCCCCACTCTAGAGCCCAAGAATGGTAACTTTACACAATCTGTAAACAACAAAACTCATTAGGTCAGGTTGGCTGATTTTTATGTAATTATTTTAAATGTTCACCATCTATAGAATTTCATCCCAAGCCTGAACAGTTGTTGGCAGCTAACGAGCAGGCTCCATCACTCAGGCCCAGAACCGGCTTCAGCGCTACACTGGGTCATCATCAGATATTTAAGGTAGACATTCAGAGCGAGCCATAGTTACCATGGAAACAGGCGCGCTAAAGGAAAGGACGGCTGTCATACACAAGATGAGGGCTGTGCACAGGAAGCATCGACCAGCCAAGAAGCAACATGAGACTTTCTTTCAGTTAAGAATGGCCATTCAACATTTCAGGAGTTGAAAACTGAGCTGTCCAAACATCCAATAAGGAAACATACAGAAATTCATTCATCCTGGCCACCAATGTGGCTTTTGACCCAGATGAAACTGTTACTAAGGCTGACTGAAATAGGCTGTTCCTATTTCTTTAAAGCAGTGTTTTCCAAATTAAGCTGGATTTAGCTTCTAATTGAAGAGGGAAGACACTTCTAAACCTAAATATTGTGAGGACAGCTTTTCCCATTTGGCACTCACCACCTCCTACTAGTTTCTATGAGAATGTCTGTACATAACACACATCTATGGGCCAGAAAAACCCACTGAAATATGCAGAAGTTGAAGCTCAGGGCAGCACACGCCTCATATATTGTCCTACCCAGTTTGTGCTCTGGGTTGAAATGCTTAGTAAGGAAACTCACAGAAACTATTTTTTAGTGATAAATCTCTAATGATCCAACTACTCCATTCAAAATTAGAGCAGGCTTAGAGATATCACTCGGTTAATTTGGAGGCAATTGGGGCTTCCAAGGATGTTTTATTTGATTTTCCTATTTGAAAACCTAGGATAGACCACGGCTAGCTGTTCCTCTGTCAGTGTTTATTTGTTGGGAGTGAAAATATTATTGAGGGCTTTCCTGCTGCTCCAGTGGTTAAGAATCAGGGGACATCCTGTTTAATCCTTGGTTTGGGAAGATTCCACATGCCACGAGGCAACTAAGCCCACGTACCAAGAACTACTGAAGTCCCCACTCTAGAGCCCAAGAATGGCAACTACTGAAGGCCCATGCATCCTAGAGCCTGTACTCTGCAACAAGAGAAGCCACCACAATGAGAAGCTCGGGCATTGAAACTAGAGAGCAACCCCTGCTTGTTGCAACTAGAGAAAGGCCACATGCCACAAGAAAAACCCAGCAAATTCAGGTTGATGTGGGACAGTAAACAACAAACTCTATAAAAAATAAAAGAATAAATTAAAAAAGCTCAGCAAAGCCAAAAATAAACAAATAAATAAAATATTAAAAAAGGAAGTATTTATGAAAGACCAGGACTCAGAATATAGGAAACTCAGTGCAAAGCCAAAAGGAGGAAAAAAAATAATAAAGAAGAGCAGTGAAGAGCTCTGTAGGATCACCCAGCTGGATGGTACCTTATCTGATTTTCCTCGTCGCCCACCAGGAAGAACCAGCGGAATTTCACAACCAGGGGGCTGCAGTTGGTCATCGTGAGGTAGCGGATCACCTCGGTGTCGTTCAGGATGCAGCCAAAATCCAGCTCCATGGAATCAAAGGTGAGATTGGGGTAATTCACTTCTCCACGTAGGTGCAAGAGGTCCACTTGAGGATGCTCCACATACTTGATGGTTAAAACTTCTTCTGCCACCCAGTTGTTGAGATCATTTTTGTAAGAAGGGTCAAATTTGACCAGCAGGTCTTTCTCTTCATCAACCTCCAGTTTAATAGGCTACCCAAAAAGAAAATGGGGAATTAGGAACCTCTACAGTATATATTTCTAACCTGATATATGAAATAGGACAGCCAAAGTTAATTATATATATTTATGTGCACATACATACATATACATACATACAGACACACAGCAGGAAATACATACATACACACATATATGTAAATATATATATACATATACCTACTTTATCCATAACTATGTATCCACACTTATGTAAACAGCTGGTATATTAATAGCAATATTGCTATCAATCCATCTCTATCTCAAGCTCTATGCACACACACACATATATTTCTCAATAGCTGAAAATGAAAGCAAGCAAAAGCTGGATAAAAATGATTTGAAGAAAAAGAGATTTTGATAAACATTGTGAGGTTCTCAGGATTGAGGAGTTATGAAAGGAGACTGTAATGAATAACTATTACAAAATATTCTTAGCTGAAAACAAATTAGATTGTAAAATGCTCTGCCTAGGTAAGTGGGAAAAGTTCTTTGCTTAAGATAATTTTTAAAAAGGTTTCCTAAAAGACTGAGGGAGGGGCTCTGTAGAGGGTGACCCAGAAAAGGATGGATTAGGTAATCTAATTTCTTTTCTAACATCTGCAATTCTGACTCCTTGCACAGTGTTATCCACTTTCCGCTGTTTTCTATTCAACTTAAAATGACACTCCAGAGCTGCAGAGTTCATTCGGGAGCTTGTGTTTGTTCTTTCTCTCTTTGACTCAAATCCCCATGTGTTCCTTGATGCCAAGGCCACAGAAACACTTTCCCATGGATGGTACCTTATGATTTTCCTCGCCCACCGGGAAGAACCAGCGGAATTTCACAACCAGGGGGCTGCAGTTGGTCATCGTGAGGTAGCGGATCACCTCGGTGTCGTTCAGGATGCAGCCAAAATCCAGCTCCATGGAATCAAAGGTGAGATTGGGGTAATTCACTTCTCCACGTAGGTGCAAGAGGTCCACTTGAGGATGCTCCACATACTTGATGGTTAAAACTTCTTCTGCCACCCAGTTGTTGAGATCATTTTTGTAAGAAGGGTCAAATTTGACCAGCAGGTCTTTCTCTTCATCAACCTCCAGTTTAATAGGCTACCCAAAAAGAAAATGGGGAATTAGGAACCTCTACAGTATATATTTCTAACCTGATATATGAAATAGGACAGCCAAAGTTAATTATATATATTTATGTGCACATACATACATATACATACATACAGACACACAGCAGGAAATACATACATACACACATATATGTAAATATATCTACATATACCTACTTTATCCATAACTATGTATCCACACTTATGTAAACAGCTGGTATATTAATAGCAATATTGCTATCAATCCATCTCTATCTCAAGCTCTATGCACACACACACATATATTTCTCAATAGCTGAAAATGAAAGCAAGCAAAAGCTGGATAAAAATGATTTGAAGAAAAAGAGATTTTGATAAACATTGTGAGGTTCTCAGGATTGAGGAGTTATGAAAGGAGACTGTAATGAATAACTATTACAAAATATTCTTAGCTGAAAACAAATTAGATTGTAAAATGCTCTGCCTAGGTAAGTGGGAAAAGTTCTTTGCTTAAGATAATTTTTAAAAAGGTTTCCTAAAAGACTGAGGGAGGGGCTCTGTAGAGGGTGACCCAGAAAAGGATGGATTAGGTAATCTAATTTCTTTTCTAACATCTGCAATTCTGACTCCTTGCACAGTGTTATCCACTTTCCGCTGTTTTCTATTCAACTTAAAATGACACTCCAGAGCTGCAGAGTTCATTCGGGAGCTTGTGTTTGTTCTTTTCTCTCTTTGACTCAAATCCCCATGTGTTCCTTGATGCCAAGGCCACAGAAACACTTTCCCATAGAAAGCCCTGCCCTGAGTTGGCTTTTTTAGGAATTGCTTAATCCCCACATTTAATCCGCATGAAAGCTACCTCCTGGTTTTGCAGAAAGCGTCCTGAGGCAGTCAGGAGGAATACGTGCAGGCCTGAATCTGTTTACAGAGCACTTTCCTCTCCACTGAGCTTTAAGGTTCAGGTATTTAACCGCGTGCACTTCAGTGACATGATCAGATGGTTTCAGTTGATAAAGCCAATCACCCGATTCAAGAGTCAGAGAGAGCGTAATGACTCCTCAGTTGGCTAATCTCCTCTGAGAGTCTCGGTGGCTTGGCACAATTTGGAAGCCATTCTTGTGGACCATGGCACCTGCAGCACGAGGCGCTGTGATGCTTGGTGTTTAAATTCAAAAGCACAAAGAAGAGGTCAGAAATGCATCTAAAATGTCACCAGGTTATTATTCCTCAGAGTTCATATTTGGTAAACCATTAGTCCAGACATGACAGATGGACTAATAGTCTAATAAATTAAACTATTTTTAAAAATCATGTTTGCATTTTTAGAAAACTGAAAAATATTCTGATATAAGAGATATTAATTGTGAGATCATGAATTCTGGAACCAGACTGCTTGGGTTCAAATCTTGGCTCTGCCAGTTAGGCACTCTGTGAACTTGGCCTTCCTAGCCCTCAATTTTTCCATCTGTAAAATAGGGGCAATAGTGGTACCTAACTCCTTTCTTTTTAAAACTTTTATTTTACTTTTTACTTTTACAGAGTTATGTTGTTTACAGATATGTATGATCCCAGATTAGTCATATGCACATCCCCCCCATCCTACCCCTCCAGGCTGTCGCACAGTGCCCCTGCAGGATCCCCTTTTCTCACAGCGCAATGACAATAGCTTTTTTTTTTTTTTTCACATATGATAGATAGGTTTTCATGCTACTTCCTTTACGCCTCCTACCCACTGTTCCTTCCCCACAATGTCCATATGCCTATTCTCCATGTCTGTTTTTCCATCGCTTCACTGTGTGTGTTATCATTACTATCCTACTAGATTCCATATATACGTGTTAGTATATTGTACTTGTCTTTCTCTTTTTGACTGACTTTACTTTTTATGATAAGTTCTACATCCAGCCACCTCATTAGGATTGATTCTTCTGCATTTCTTTTGACAGCTGTGTAGTATTCCATTGTATATATGTCCCAGAGCTTTTGTATCCGTTCATTCATTGATGAACATCTAGGTTGCTTCCATGTTCTAGCTATTGTATAGAGAGCTGCAATGAACACTGGGGGACAATTTTGATTTCATCAGGGTATAAGCCTAAGAGTGGGATTGCTGGGTTGTATGGTGCTTCTATTTTTAGTTTTTTAAGGAATCTCCATACTGTCTTCCACAGAGGATGTATCAATTTACATTCCCACCAGCAATGCAAGAGTATTCCATTTTCTCTGCACCCTCTCTAGCATTTATTGTCTGTAGATTTCTTGATGATGGCCATTCTGACTGGTGTGCCTAACTTCTTTCTTAAGAGGATGAGATGAGTTAGTCTATTTGTAATGTATTCAGAGCAGTGCCTGGCACACAATGTACAGCATATAAATGTTAGTTATCACTATCACCCTTCTCTGATGAACAAAATTGATCAGAAAGCATGGAAAAGTCCAAGGTTAGTCTAAAATCACTTCTGTTTAGAAGTCATACAATTATTTGGTCATCATAAGACTGGTAACTTCACTAAGATATGTTTTCCTGTTAAATATATCATTTTGTTCCAGGACAAAGCGTGGCCTTATTTTATTTTTCAATCTTAAAAAAATGTTTCATTTTTAGTTTTGAACAGACAGGATAATGAAAGGCATGTTACTCTTGTGCCCATCTTCCCTCCTGAACCCAAGTCAACTATTCCCCTCCCCTGAGGTGATCATGGTTACACTATTGTCTTATCTGTGCTGTATGAGCATAAAGACTCTGTATGAATACAAAATCACATTCACATATGTGTTCATTTTTATTTATTTATTTATTTTATTTTTTCTTTTTTTTTATTTTTGTGTGTTCATTTTTTATACATATGATAGCATACTATGCTGCCCTGTTCTGCACGTTGCTTTTTCCACTAGGCGATAGCTCATCAGTGCCTGGAGCTGCCTTACTCTTTTACAATAGCTGCATTTTATTACATCAGAGAATCCTGCCATCCTTTCTTTAAGCAATCTGCTATCAACAGATATGGACTCCCAGTCTTTTGTTCTTACAATCAATGTTGCAATGAATATCTTTGTGTATATACTAACTCATATATTGTGCCTATGTCTATAGGATAAATTCCTAGGAGTAGAATGATGACGTCAGAGGGTACGGGCCTTTAAAATGCTGATGGCCAGAGCCACACTGTCGTCACACCACAGAGAGAGGAATGCCTGTTCCACAGGCCCTCCCTAACACAGAGCATTATCCAAGTTTTGCTCTCTGTCAATTTGATGGGACAAAATGTGTTTCACAGAAATTTTAATTTGAGTTTTTTATAACATGAGTAAAGCTGGACATACTTTCATATATTTAAGAGGTTACTTTTTTTTTTGTGAACTCTCTGTTCATTTCTTTTGCTTGTTTTTCTACTAGGTTGTTGGTATTTTTCCTGTTGATTTGTAGAAGTCATTTTAAAAATTATATGCATGCTTCAATTAAAGTTATATGTGCAGGTAATATAAAAGGTTGAACTGTACTATAAGAGTCATCACAAGAGCAGCAGTTCCTGACCCATTCTGGCATTCCAATAATCCTGTGGCCACCATTTCTGAATTCTTGTAGCAGGGCAGGTCTATGGAACCTAAAGTTTTTTGGGGATGATCAGGCGGTACACACAACTCAAGATACCAGGGATGACTCTGGGGTTTAGACACTGATGCAAGAAACATTACATTCCCCAAACATTTTGATGAGTTTTTTGGCGGAAGAGCATTTATCTTTATGTCTTGGGATAAAAGCCTACTGTCCAGGTCTTCTGAGTGGAGTCAGTGGGGACAGCTGTCTGGTGCACACAGGGTCCCTCTGTTTTCAGCCCTCTGTTCAGAGTTTGGTGCCTCTCAGCCCAGGCTACTTGGGCTAAGGGACTCCCACTTCCTTGGCGCCTCAGTGGAAAATTTCCTACTTTTTACGTCTTTGAGCCTTTTTGTCTACCTACTCCCCTGTTCATTCTATCTTCTGTAATTTGTTTAAATCTCTCACTACTTGGTCACACCTATCCTCTTCTCTGATTTTATTGCTCTGGGTGGCTTTCCTTTTGAACATTTCTACTTTTATCTTATTAAGATTTCGGGGGGTGCAACAGTGGGTCGGACCCAGACAGAGAAAGCTGCTCGTGCCTGAACTTTCATTTTCTCATCCGTTTGTTTTCCTCTGCTCTTGAGTTCACTCCTTGTCTCTCCCTTGAACACTTCCGTCTTGTCCTTGAGCTCTTTTTAAAGACAGGTCACATCGTCTGTGATTTCTCTGACACTGTAGAGAACTTCTTGTTTGTACTCTGGGTTTTCTTCTTTGCACAGGTTCTCTCACGGGAGGTTTTCATCTGCCTCTTGCTTATGATCATCTCCTTTCATTTTTCTGTTCAAAGACCTTGGATATTTTCTTCCTCCCAATCATGCTTGAATGAGCCCACTAAAGAATCGGCAAGGAGGCAGGGCAGGGGAGGGCCCCTCAGTCAGAAACTCCCTCTTCGCTGCCTGCCCTCCTTGCCTCCTCTGTCTCACTTCTTCGTTAGCTGTTCCCCAGGGAGGCTGAACACCCTGGAGTGAGGGGTCCCTCCTTCAATCCTCTTTTTCCAATCGTTCTGTAGTGCCACCTGCCACAAGGGTCCTGTCACTCTCACTGGAGTCCTAAGGCCCTCTGGCCAAGTTTCAGGGGGATGATCTCAGGGGGCAATGTTCAAGAAGACTGCATCCTGCTCCAGACTGGAGGCCGGGGGAGCTCAAAGCCTCCTCCTGCAGCCTGGTTCCCACTTCTCAGTATCTGGAGATGGTCTGGCTGGTTCAGGGACTGGATTTTGAATTCTGGATAATTCGGGCTTTGATCAGATTTGAGGAAGATTAAGATCTTTCCTCTCATTAGTGGGAAGTCACTGTTTTTCTAAAGATCAGCTTCATCATAGTGAGCAGGAAAGAAAGGGTCATAATAGTGAGCAAGAAGGTTTTGTATTGTTAACAGTAGCTTTCCTACCAATTGACGCTGGAATTGATTATAACTCATTTTAGGTTTTTCCTCTGTTTCCCTAGATTCTTTACATTATTTTCTGGACTGAAATCCGGCAGTGTACTGATACTATTCTCTTCCTTTATCACACACATGGAACCCCCTCTAAGGGTCAGTCAGTCCTAAAGGAAATCAGCCCTGAATGTTCATTGGAAGGACTGAGGCTGAAACTGAAGCTCCAGTGCTCTGGCCACCTGATGCAAAGAGACGACTCACTGGAAAAGATCCGTTTGTTTTCCTCTGCTCTTGAGTTCACTCCTTGTCTCTCCTTGAACACTTCCGTCTTGTCCTTGAGCTCTTTTTAAAGACAGGTCACATCGTCTGTGATTTCTCTGACACTGTAGAGAACTTCTTGTTTGTACTCTGGGTTTTCTTCTTTGCACAGGTTCTCTCACGGGAGGTTTTCATCTGCCTCTTGCTTATGATCATCTCCTTTCATTTTTCTGTTCAAAGACCTTGGATATTTTCTTCCTCCCAATCATGCTTGAATGAGCCCACTAAAGAATCGGCAAGGAGGCAGGGCAGGGGAGGGCCCCTCAGTCAGAAACTCCCTCTTCGCTGCCTGCCCTCCTTGCCTCCTCTGTCTCACTTCTTCGTTAGCTGTTCCCCAGGGAGGCTGAACACCCTGGAGTGAGGGGTCCCTCCTTCAATCCTCTTTTTCCAATCGTTCTGTAGTGCCACCTGCCACAAGGGTCCTGTCACTCTCACTGGAGTCCTAAGGCCCTCTGGCCAAGTTTCAGGGGGATGATCTCAGGGGGCAATGTTCAAGAAGACTGCATCCTGCTCCAGACTGGAGGCCGGGGGAGCTCAAAGCCTCCTCCTGCAGCCTGGTTCCCACTTCTCAGTATCTGGAGATGGTCTGGCTGGTTCAGGGACTGGATTTTGAATTCTGGATAATTCGGGCTTTGATCAGATTTGAGGAAGATTAAGATCTTTCCTCTCATTAGTGGGAAGTCACTGTTTTTCTAAAGATCAGCTTCATCATAGTGAGCAGGAAAGAAAGGGTCATAATAGTGAGCAAGAAGGTTTTGTATTGTTAACAGTAGCTTTCCTACCAATTGACGCTGGAATTGATTATAACTCATTTTAGGTTTTTCCTCTGTTTCCCTAGATTCTTTACATTATTTTCTGGACT
This sequence comes from Tragulus kanchil, assembly GCA_022376925.1. Lineage (NCBI taxonomy): Eukaryota > Metazoa > Chordata > Mammalia > Artiodactyla > Tragulidae > Tragulus > Tragulus kanchil. Next base: position 167,750,432 of record JAIOJX010000031.1, on the reverse strand, counting down.
GAAATCCGGCAGTGTACTGATACTATTCTCTTCCTTTATCACACACATGGAACCCCCTCTAAGGGTCAGTCAGTCCTAAAGGAAATCAGCCCTGAATGTTCATTGGAAGGACTGAGGCTGAAACTGAAGCTCCAGTGCTCTGGCCACCTGATGCAAAGAGATGACTCACTGGAAAAGACCCTGGTGCTGGGAAACCAGACTGAAGGCAGGAGGAAAAGGGGATGAAAGAGGATGAGATGGTTAGATGGCATCACAGATTCAATGGACATGCATTCGAGCAAACTCTGGGAGACAGTGAAGGACAGGGAAGCCTGGCATGCTGCAGTCCACGGGGTTGCAAAGAGTAGGACGCGACTGAGTGACTGAACAACGTACAATAAGGAGTTAGGCACCCTCTGTCAAGTTACCTCAGGAGTTGAGGGCAATGGGGATTTATCGGTCTTGCAGATAAAGAAGGGTCCGCCTGTTGAGAGTAACATATTCACGGGTAGCGTGGAAATGTTCTTTATGACCAAAGGCTGGTAATCAGGTTCTAGGATCGTGTTAGGCTTCTGAAAAAAGAAAAAAAGAGGAAACAAACCAATTTAGAGTCAACACAGCAAGCCTTCAGCAACAAATATCTGCTGGTCATTGTTAACAGCAGAATTAGTATTATCTCTATTTGTATCTATACATGTATGGATTTATATTATCTCCATCTATCTAAATATAGATAATATATACCTATATATTATATAGGTTCATGTCTCAGTAGTCTACCATACATTCCAAATGATTTAGCTAAATCTCTATGAGGGATTAATATAGATGAAGATACAGGTATAGATATTGTCTACGTATGTATCTGTCTAAACAGAAGTGATCCTACATAAGCCAGAAAAGACAGATCAGTTTTTCTTACTTGTTTTCTGGTTTAAAAAAACCCTAGATATGGCTTCCCTGGTGGTCCAGTGGGTAAAGAGTCTGCTTTGCACTGCAAGAGGCGCTGGTTTGATCACTGGTACAGGAAGATCCCACTTGCCACAGAGCAGCTGGACCAGCATGTCCAATTACAAGCCAGTGGTCTGGAGCGAGTGCACCCAGAGCTGGTGCTCCACAAGGAGAGAGACCACTGCAATGGGAGGCCCACACAGGCCGAACAGCAAAGATGGATGAAAATAAATAAACAAAAGACCAACAAAAGTGACCAAAAATCACACACACAAAAAAACCCCTAAATAAGCCATGCCTCTGGATAGAACTGTTACCACTGAAGTTTCCACAGCATCATAATACAAAGTTTAATAAACGAGTAATATCTTATGGAAGAACCCAGGTATCATTATAATGAATAAAACATTTTCTCCTTACACAGTATTTTTATCATGCCTAAAATACCCAATTTGCAAATATACTCACCTTGCTCTGTTTAGAAATGCTTATAACTATTTCCTGTAAATCTTCCTGATCACATTGGGTGAGGTGATTTAGAAACATCTTTCACTGTTAGATCAAATTTCATTTTTCAACTGGGGAAAGCATCAGAAATGGATCTTGAACTGGAAATATCTGGTTAGACTGATTTTTTTTTCCTTCTGACTCAGATCCCCACTATTCTTTGTATTCCTTGGAAGGGGGTCCTTGAATATCAGTAGGAGGGAACTGGAACCTAAGTCTCTGGCCTTGAAGGAGAATCTCCTTCTCACTCCCTGGCTCTTCCAATAACTCTAGCCTATTTTTCCCAGGCCTCTTTGTTTTGATTTACTTTTTCCCAATTTCAGTTAAATCCCCCTGATTCCATCTTCTGCTCTGTCTCCTCTCTTTTCCCAGCATGGTCTTTCTTCCAGTATGGTTCCTGGAGCCCTTGTTCAAGTGACATCAGGTGACCATGGTGTCTTAGTCAGTTCAGGCTGCTGTAACAAACATCACAGACTGGGTGGTTTAAATAGCAGCCACTGACATCTCATAGTTCTGGAGGCTGGGAAGGCCAAGAACAAGGTGCCAGCACATCGAGTGTTTGGTGAGAGCCTACCTGTTGGTGTATAGATGGCTGTCTTCTCACTGTGTCCTCACATGGCCGAGAGGGTGATCATTTCTTGTCTCTTCTTCTAAGGACACTAATCCCATTCATGAGGGTTCTACTTCCACGATCTGATCACTTTCCAAAGCCTCCACTTATGACATTATATAAAGAACTAGGGCTTTAACTATACTTTTGGGAGGACACAAACATTCAGCCCATGAAGAGATGAAAATAAATAAATGAAAAGACCAACAAAAGTGACCAAAAATCACACACACAAAAAAACCCCTAAATAAGCCATGCCTCTGGATAGAACTGTTACCACTGAAGTTTCCACAGCATCATAATACAAAGTTTAATAAACGAGTAATATCTTATGGAAGAACCCAGGTATCATTATAATGAATAAAACATTTTCTCCTTACACAGTATTTTTATCATGCCTAAAATACCCAATTTGCAAATATACTCACCTTGCTCTGTTTAGAAATGCTTATAACTATTTCCTGTAAATCTTCCTGATCACATTGGGTGAGGTGATTTAGAAACATCTTTCACTGTTAGATCAAATTTCATTTTTCAACTGGGGAAAGCATCAGAAATGGATCTTGAACTGGAAATATCTGGTTAGACTGATTTTTTTTTCCTTCTGACTCAGATCCCCACTATTCTTTGTATTCCTTGGAAGGGGGTCCTTGAATATCAGTAGGAGGGAACTGGAACCTAAGTCTCTGGCCTTGAAGGAGAATCTCCTTCTCACTCCCTGGCTCTTCCAATAACTCTAGCCTATTTTTCCCAGGCCTCTTTGTTTTGATTTACTTTTTCCCAATTTCAGTTAAATCCCCCTGATTCCATCTTCTGCTCTGTCTCCTCTCTTTTCCCAGCATGGTCTTTCTTCCAGTATGGTTCCTGGAGCCCCTTGTTCAAGTGAGCTCAGGTGACCATGGTGTCTTAGTCAGTTCAGGCTGCTGTAACAAACATCACAGACTGGGTGGTTTAAATAGCAGCCACTGACATCTCATAGTTCTGGAGGCTGGGAAGGCCAAGAACAAGGTGCCAGCACATCGAGTGTTTGGTGAGAGCCTACCTGTTGGTGTATAGATGGCTGTCTTCTCACTGTGTCCTCACATGGCCGAGAGGGTGATCATTTCTTGTCTCTTCTTCTAAGGACACTAATCCCATTCATGAGGGTTCTACTTCCACGATCTGATCACTTTCCAAAGCCTCCACTTATGACATTATATAAAGAACTAGGGCTTTAACATATGACTTTTGGGAGGACACAAACATTCAGCCCATGAAGTTCGCTTGAGCCTCCTGGCTTAGTTACACCCCACTAGCCTCCTGTACATGCTTCAAGCTCCTTCAGAGTTCAAAGCTTCCAGAAGAAGCTGCCACTGTTTCTCTCCCTCTAACATGATGATGCAGGTCCTGGGTTCAGCCTGCACTCGGGAACTGCACACTATAGTTTGTGGAGGGATGGAGCAGCACCTTCACCTTCCCCTGGGCCACAGTATCACTGCAGGTAGCTTTGAAGTGAAGAAGCCACACTCGGTTGTTTTGAAAAGAGGCCATTTAGAGGATAGTGATGAGAGAGAGTCGCTGCACAGAGTACCTGTTCTATTTTAAAATGACCCCTTCTCTCTGGCTTGTCTGTATCGGCAAATATCAGGAGACAGGATTTGCTGCTGGACTTCATGAAGCAAACAGAGTACGAGCTTCAGTTGACCTTTTCAATTCCACAGAGATGTGGTTTCATCTCTGTGGCTTATGAATGGTACAAGAGTTACACCGTAGATCAAAACTGAGGAAATGGCTATAGAAGAATTCTTCTCATAGGCAGTTTGGTATCATTACAGCCTAACGTACTAAATCAGATACACTGCCTTGAGCTGAAAACAAGGAGACAAGAATGGATAATTGGGTGTTAGGTGATAAAACCTGAATACCACGCCCTAACAGGTCTCCTGCACACCCTGGGTAATGAAGTCGCATTTCTTCATTGGCCCTGGATTCAATGTGAGCAGAAAGTGAACAATGAAAAAATACAGTGGTAGGGCAGATTGTCAACTTGTGATATTTGGGAGGAAGGAGAGAAGAGCAAAAACAAACAGGGTGTTATGACTCAATTCATTCTATTCAAAATATCTGCTGTTTTAGTCTAGGGATAAAGCCAAACAAAAGACACTTAAACAAGAATATGCTTTAAGGAAAAAAGCAAGTCTTAAGGATATTAGGAGAAAAAAAGGGAACATTATCATCTATACATTTTTATGAGTGTTAATGAGCTTTAGAAAAAAATAATCTAATAAGAAACTAAGCTGCATATACGGTAATGTCTTGCACAGAACAGCTACTCAATAAATCTTCACTGAATTTTCTCTGAATGGCTACATTTAGAGAAAATACAATGCCACCAAACTGGGCTCAGCTGTTGTCAATAAATCGCTCTTCCGATTACTTAAAACAGGAAGAATTTAAAACAGCAATGAAAGCTTCTAACTATAGCGGGAATTCTTGTTGTATGTTTTCTTTGTGTCTCAGGGAGACTGTCAAGTCAGTTTAACATCCTGTGACTGAGATCTCCATCCTACTTCTTCTCTCTTCCCCACCAGTCTGTGCAAAGTCAAGAGTCTTGGCTTTGTCATTACTAACTAAAAACATAGCAGGCGCTCAAATGTTATTTGTTGATTTGAATGGATTTGTATTAGACCATCTCCCCTCTCGTACTAGCCAACAAGCTCCCTTGCTTCTCTCCTGGCAGAGCACCTTGTCCATGGTGTGGGCTCCATAGCTATTTATTTAATATGAACACCTTTACAGAACACACTGCCAGAACAAATAGTCTTGAACAGTCTCCTTCAAGCCTCTGTTAATAAAAGGATCCCTGGCTGGTTCCTCTGGGACCCAAGAAGGCAATGCCACACTCAGGTCCTTTCATATGACGGGACAGATTATACCTGCGGGATCTTCCTTCAGGCTTCGTCTTCCCTGGTAGCTGCGAGGTTCATCAGGGTGGGACTGTTATCACTGCTGGACCTCTAGGGCCCAACTCAGTGCCTGGTACCCACTTGATAACATGGTCCACTCAGCGGCCTGTTTCAATCAATGCATCTGACCATGTTACTCCCTTCCCCGAAGCCCCCCGCCGGTCACCAGAATAAAACCAAAGTTCACAACAGGGGTCCCAGTCATGCCACACCCATCTGGCCCCCTGCCTGCTTCTCCACATGGACGTCACTGTCATTCTTGGCACAATCTCTAAGGTGGCCTTTCAGTTTTTTTTTTTTTTTTTAATGCTGACCAAGCTCTTTCTGGACTCAGGCCCTTTACAGTGCTGTTCCCTACAATTCTCTCTCCCTCTCTTGTCACGAGACTAACTTCTGTCTTTCAAGTCCCAACTCGAGGTGTTTGCTCAAGGAAGCCATCTATGACCTCGGGCCCACATAAGGCCATGTCTCCTGACACACGGTCTGACTGCACCTTATACCTTTTCTTCACAGCACTGCTTAGGACGGTCACTTAAACAAATGTTCATTGCTTGTTTACAGTCTGTAATCTCAACCAGTCTCTTAGGTTTGACTATGTCAGAATTTCGGCACCCACCCAGACCTCAACTCAGAGATGTTCCACACATGCCTGTTTTGAACAGTAAATAACTTTCTGCTGGAAAACTGCCTTGGAGTCAGTGGCGTCCTGCTATGATATCTCCCCCTCCTTGCCACCAGGCCGCCCCCTCCCCAGAGCAGCAGTCATACCATCTCCCCTGTCCTGGCCCTCCCCACTTACTGCTCACCCTTAATGACACACGAAGTCACAGACAGTTACAAGCATATGAATGAAAGAATGTGAATCAATGAGTTCATTCTCAAGCAGTGTTAGGTGATCTATGAAAGAGCTTAACTCGTGTCTCGGTTTCCTCTCGTGTATCATGGGAAAAATAACAGATTTTCCCGCAGAGACTGTTGTGAGGGACAAGTGGCAAATGTGTGCAATGAATAGGGCTCAATGCCCAGCACATACCTGTCAATCATGGGTAGCTATTTGTACAAGTTACGGTAATTATCCATAATTCCTCTCAAACCATTTCTATACCGTCGTGTTAATTTTACCTATTCAGAATAAATGATGGACTGGAGTGCATTTTCAGTATCCTGGCACACCCCTTCATTTTGGTCTTATACATCAGGAATGACGGAAGAGAACTTCCACGGGAATTTACCTTTCAAAGGAATGTAGGTTTAGAACCACAGTTTTCAGTTAAATGCATACTGGCCTCTGAAACTTAAAACAACAACGGCAGGGGACTTCCCTGGTGGTCCAGGTAAAGAGTCCACCTTGCAGTGCAAGGGGCACCGGTTCGATCCCTGGCCCAGGAAGATCCCACGTGCCGCGGAGCGGCTGGACCGGTGTGTCCAATTAGGAGACAGCACTCTGGCGTGCATGCGCCCAGAGCCAGTGCTCTGCAACGGAAGAGGCCACTGCGATGGGAGGCCCACACAGGCCAAATAATAAAGACGGATGAAAATAATAAATAGCTAAGAAAAAGCCCGTGGTATGAAGTTTTAAAAAAGTAACAGCAGGGGGTGGATGCAACAGGATTCCCATGAATTTTAGCTTCAGAAATGAAACTGTGAACATGGGGACCCCCAGCTGGGGTGCCCAGCCCTCCGCAGCACAGCCTCACTGACCTTCTCCAGTTGGTAAAGGAGCTGCTTGGTGGAGAGCTGGATGAATGGCGCCACAAATTCACAGAGGATGTTCACAGTCGTCACCAGGCTCTTCCCCTTCTGTGTCCCAATCATGGTGTGGCACACCAGCTTTTCCTTGACCATCTGCGGACAAGTATATCAGCATTTGTGGACTCTCTATGGCTCAGAAGATTAATTCTCAACGATCAGGAAACTCTCAACGACCTGCGTGGCGACACTAGGAAAGAGCCCAGTTTTCTGAGCAGCGCATGTCAGGCAGGGGTCTTAGTCACACAGTTAAAGCCTGATTGGTTAGATATGGCCAGGATGGATCCTGTGTCTACTTCGGATTGTCCCCAGGGCACAATCAATTTACATTCACTTTGTGGAGTACGTTTATAGAAGTACGCACTGGGGCTTACAGGGACTGCGTACACAAAGCAGTGATGGATAAGGCAGATAGAAAGTCTTCATGGGCCATCACTGTGCTGTATATCTGAAGCTAACACAGTACTGTAAATCAACTATGTGCTGTGCTATGCTCAGTCGCTCAGTCATGCCCGACTCTTTGCGACCCCATGGACTGTGGCCTGCCAGGCTTCTCTGTCCATGGGATTCTCGGCGAGAATACTAGAGTGGGTTGTCAGTGCTTCCACCAGGGATCTTCCCAACCCAGGATTCAGGCCCAGGTCTCCCATAGTGCAGGCAGATTCTTTACCATTTGAACCATCGGGAAGCCCATAAATCAACTATACTTCAGTTTAAAAAAATATTCACAGGCTTAGAGTTCAATGGTACGATGTCTTACCAAACTAGCTGGAAACTGACTGGAACAATTTTGCCTTTGATATTTGAATATTTTAAAATTGTATATGTAACTGGTACTTCTTTGGATCCCAAAAGCCTACGTTTTTATAAAGTAGAAAGGACCCAAAGTGAATTTATATCATCAATAGCCTTTATTGAAGACTGCTCAGGTATCAGATGTTAATGAATTCAAGTCTCACTTCACTTACACAGTAGAACTTGGGAAGAACATTCAGGGAGGCTTTTAGTAAAGCTACAGCTGAGTTTAGAACCCTAGCAGCTAAGACCTAATGCCTTTAAAAATAGACTCAACTCTTGATAATGGCATTATAAACATGCTGCTGCAACAGGCTGCCAGGGTCTTGAGCTGAGGGGCCACACGCTGAGCATCTGGGCATCCTCAGTGACCAGCATGATGTTTCTTGTGTGTACATACTCAGTGACCGTTGGCTGAACAACCCCCATCAATAACAGAAAGAACACATGACACACTCCACAATAGGAAATAACCTTCTTTTTAAGTTCAAGATGTGCTTTACCTGAAAATGTTCTTTGAAGAAATAACAACCTATGACTCCAGAGGAGTCAAGCAATGGACCAGCGTTCCCATCTCATCTGCTGGGAAACAACTTCTTACTGTTTCCTTTCTCATGGGGAGAATGTTTCAGCATCACATCCTAATTTGCTGAGATGAGCAGAAGCTCAGGTAACCATCGTTTTTCATTCACAAAGTCTGTCTTTGTGAAGAGGCTTGTAAATCATTTCAGATTTTTCATGGTTTCTAACTTCCATGAGGTAATAGGCATAAACAGACATGTGGCTGGATCTGCCAAAATGTCTTTGGCAGAATGGTTGTAATGAGAGTAAGGGCAGAACACCAGAGCTGCTGAAGATAAACACGGCTCTTTAATCCACATTAAAAGGTGATGATTATAAACGTGATGCTTTCAAGTCAGGCTGAGAGGGAGGAACCGAGGATATCCTGATACCTGGATAAACACGGCTCTTATACATTTGAACCATCGGGAAGCCCATAAATCAACTATACTTCAGTTTAAAAAAATATTCACAGGCTTAGAGTTCAATGGTACGATGTCTTACCAAACTAGCTGGAAACTGACTGGAACAATTTTGCCTTTGATATTTGAATATTTTAAAATTGTATATGTAACTGGTACTTCTTTGGATCCCAAAAGCCTATGTTTTTATAAAGTAGAAAGGACCCAAAGTGAATTTATATCATCAATAGCCTTTATTGAAGACTGCTCAGGTATCAGATGTTAATGAATTCAAGTCTCACTTCACTTACACAGTAGAACTTGGGAAGAACATTCAGGGAGGCTTTTAGTAAAGCTACAGCTGAGTTTAGAACCCTAGCAGCTAAGACCTAATGCCTTTAAAAATAGACTCAACTCTTGATAATGGCATTATAAACATGCTGCTGCAACAGGCTGCCAGGGTCTTGAGCTGAGGGGCCACACGCTGAGCATCTGGGCATCCTCAGTGACCAGCATGATGTTTCTTGTGTGTACATACTCAGTGACCGTTGGCTGAACAACCCCCATCAATAACAGAAAGAACACATGACACACTCCACAATAGGAAATAACCTTCTTTTTAAGTTCAAGATGTGCTTTACCTGAAAATGTTCTTTGAAGAAATAACAACCTATGACTCCAGAGGAGTCAAGCAATGGACCAGCGTTCCCATCTCATCTGCTGGGAAACAACTTCTTACTGTTTCCTTTCTCATGGGGAGAATGTTTCAGCATCACATCCTAATTTGCTGAGATGAGCAGAAGCTCAGGTAACCATCGTTTTTCATTCACAAAGTCTGTCTTTGTGAAGAGGCTTGTAAATCATTTCAGATTTTTCATGGTTTCTAACTTCCATGAGGTAATAGGCATAAACAGACATGTGGCTGGATCTGCCAAAATGTCTTTGGCAGAATGGTTGTAATGAGAGTAAGGGCAGAACACCAGAGCTGCTGAAGATAAACACGGCTCTTTAATCCACATTAAAAGGTGATGATTATAAACGTGATGCTTTCAAGTCAGGCTGAGAGGGAGGAACCGAGGATATCCTGATACCTGGATAGGACAGACAGCCGAGAATGTCTACAAAAACATTTTCAAAAATACATATTAAGTGAGTACTGCCAAGTGTTAATAAGAGGCTTAGTTTCGGCTGAATGCTGGCTGTCCCTCCACCAGTGCAATGACTTGCTGGCTCTGTTGACTCTGGGGATGAGAACCTGCTCTAAATGATGTTTTCAGATTTGGGTTCACAGTAGCTGTAGAAACAAACAGAAAACACGGCTGAACCTTGAATGGAAGGTGTGCTGCCATGGTAACCCAGTGCTGTATGAGATCCTTGAGAAACCATAGCGTTCCTTCAGATAAATGTTAAGAGATCTCATAAAAAACAGAGCAAAGATTTATTTAGGAGAATAAGAGCTCCTGAACATGGAGTCCTCTCACCCTGGGAGTGGCAGAATAGCCTTTGAGTATCACGTCGATCGTCTGGCCTGGGCGCAGCTCCATCCTGACGGGGTGGAGCTGAAACACGGGGCTGTGAGAAGGATCCTTGGGTGCCTGGAAGCACTGGGGCTGGGGCTGGGTCTTTGCACATTCTTTCTTGGCCAGTTTGCTCTTTTTCAGCTTTCCTCGGGTACAGAAATCTTCATTCATCCAGAATAACTGCTGGATCCTACGACCCTTGTTGGTCAACTTGAAGCGGTAATAATAGGTGTCCAGGCTGGAAAAGAGAAGCAAGGAATTGAGAGGACTCAGCTTTTGGGGTGTTCTGTTCAGCTCTACACTCTCGGGATTTATCCCTCCGTAAGTACTTAAAAGTGAGCAACAAAAGGGCTTCCCTGGTGGTCCAGTGGGTAAGGACACTGCCTTGCAGTGCAAGGGGCGCCAGTTCGATCCCTGGCCTGGGAAGATCCCACGTGCCGCAGAGCGGCTGGACTGTTGTGTCAGACTACCGAGGCGGAGCTCTGGAGCGCATGCGCCCAGAGCTGGTGCCCTGCAGCGACAGAGGCCGCTGCAATGGGAGTCCCACACGGGCCAAAGAACAAAGATGGATGAAAATAGATAAATGAAAGACCAACAGAAGTGGCCTGCCCACTCCCCTCCCTCCCCACCGCCCCCCGCAAAAAGTGAGCAACAAAGTAGACATAAGTATTTCTTTCTTTCTTTTTTTTAATGTAGAAAGGCTAAACAGTGATGCTATTAGGAGCTACTTCAGTAATGTGACAAGAGAACATTTACTCATGAGGCCACTGGACTTGAGTTTGGTCCCTGAGTTGTCATCACCAGGGAAGGGGCTGTGGGAAGTGGCCCCATGCAGCCTCAGTCTCTCTCCACAGGTTAAATCACCACGGGACACACAGATACAGGTCACGTGGAAACCACTTCAATTTGCAAGAGATGGTTCTGAGGAGTAAAAACAAAATATCTCCTGGAGAAGAAGCTTATTTCAAATTGTGCTGAGTTAGTTTCTAGGGACTAGTAAAATGCCTTGTGATGGACTCAGTTTGAACAGAAATTTAAAGAAAAATAAGATATATGCCCTAAGCCTTATAGTCAAGGGGATTGTAATACCTTAGAACACTAGCTACACTGGTCATTTCTCTTAGGCTAATGTGCTTTAAAGATGCTACAAAATGCTACTATTTCATTCATTCATTCATCTATTCCACAAATATTTACCTTTATTAAACAACAAAGGACCTCTTTCCTGTCTGATTCTTTGCTAGACACTTGGATTTCTAAGATCTTGGAAGTGGTTCATATGCGTTTTTGAGTTTTTTATTTTTTTACTGATTTATAAGCTTAAATTATTCTTTTCGGAGAAAAAACTCTTTTCAGGACTTCTTAAATTTATTTTTAATCTTGGCGGGGGTTGATGTTTCATCTTATCTCTCCCTTCTTTTGAAAGATGTAATATCTAATAAGCAAGCTGTACCTTGATAAATAATGTACCAGTTGTCAGGTATAACCAGTTTTATCTAACATGTGTTCAATAGAGTATGCTCATTTGAGTCTTTACTTTGCAGTTTGACTTCAGGGGTTAAAGGTGCGTTTTAGAGGGGAGGAATAATAAATAATATATACAATAAACCAGGCAGGGTCTCTGTCTCTGATTCACAGTGTAACTTTCAACCATCTCAGTGACTGAGTAATAATAAATATATTTACTCCCATTTTATTGAGGAAGAAACAGAAACTCTGAAAATTGAAGCCTATTGTTCAAAAATATGCCACCCGAAGAGGTGGCATATGGGTATTTCTTTAGATCCTATGCCCAAAAAGTTGGCAAATGTTTCCTGAAAGGGACTACTGAATAATAAGTATTTTAGATCTTTTGGGGCTTGTGGTCCACCACAACTATGCACCTCTCCACTGCAGTGGCAGAGAAGCACTAAAAGATCCACGTACGTGAATGGCCATGGCTGTGTTCTAATAAAGCCTTATTTTTTAAAATTTATCTTTACTTGGAGGATAACTGCTTTACAATGTTGTGTGGTTTCTGCTGCACAACATGCATCAGCTGTAGTACACATCTGTCCCCTGCCTCCTGAGCCTCCTGTCCACCCCCCCCATTCCATCCCATCCCACTAGGTGGTCACAGAGCACTGGGGTGAGCCTCCTGTGTGGTACAGCAACTTTCCACTAGCTATCTGTTTTACATAGAGCACTGTACATGTTTCAATGCTACTCCCTCAATTCATCCCACTCTCTCTGTCTCCCACTATGTCCACAAGTCTGTTCTCTCTGTCTGCTTCTCTATTCCTGCCTGGCAAATAGTCCCAATAACACATTATTTATGGCAACAGGCAGTAGGCTACAGTTTTCCATCCTTGCTTTCGATGACTCTTTTCTAGACTGCTGGCATCAAGATTTTATCTCAAAAACAGACAAATGTCAGAATACCCTTTGGGGTTATTTGATACTATTTGTAGATTAAGAGAATATTCAGTTTTAAAAATCTGGTTTTAGAAGAATGTTTCATCTTATCTCTCCTTCTTTTGAAAGATGTAATATCTAATAAGCAAGCTGTACCTTGATAAATAATGTACCAGTTGTCAGGTATAACCAGTTTTATCTAACATGTGTTCAATAGAGTATGCTCATTTGAGTCTTTACTTTGCAGTTTGACTTCAGGGGTTAAAGGTGCGTTTTAGAGGGGAGGAATAATAAATAATATATACAATAAACCAGGCAGGGTCTCTGTCTCTGATTCACAGTGTAACTTTCAACCATCTCAGTGACTGAGTAATAATAAATATATTTACTCCCATTTTATTGAGGAAGAAACAGAAACTCTGAAAATTGAAGCCTATTGTTCAAAAATATGCCACCCGAAGAGGTGGCATATGGGTATTTCTTTAGATCCTATGCCCAAAAAGTTGGCAAATGTTTCCTGAAAGGGACTACTGAATAATAAGTATTTTAGATCTTTTGGGGCTTGTGGTCCACCACAACTATGCACCTCTCCACTGCAGTGGCAGAGAAGCACTAAAAGATCCACGTACGTGAATGGCCATGGCTGTGTTCTAATAAAGCCTTATTTTTTAAAATTTATCTTTACTTGGAGGATAACTGCTTTACAATGTTGTGTGGTTTCTGCTGCACAACATGCATCAGCTGTAGTACACATCTGTCCCCTGCCTCCTGAGCCTCCTGTCCACCCCCATTCCATCCCATCCCACTAGGTGGTCACAGAGCACTGGGGTGAGCCTCCTGTGTGGTACAGCAACTTTCCACTAGCTATCTGTTTTACATAGAGCACTGTACATGTTTCAATGCTACTCCCTCAATTCATCCCACTCTCTCTGTCTCCCACTATGTCCACAAGTCTGTTCTCTCTGTCTGCTTCTCTATTCCTGCCTGGCAAATAGTCCCAATAACACATTATTTATGGCAACAGGCAGTAGGCTACAGTTTTCCATCCTTGCTTTCGATGACTCTTTTCTAGACTGCTGGCATCAAGATTTTATCTCAAAAACAGACAAATGTCAGAATACCCTTTGGGGTTATTTGATACTATTTGTAGATTAAGAGAATATTCAGTTAAGTCTGGTTTGCAGTATATTATTTTCTACAGTTATATGTGAATGCATTTAATAAAGAAATCTTGAAACAGAGGCATGGTCAGTTCAGTTCAGTCGCTTGGTATGCAATGACAAAATGTCCTGGTTTATGATCAATGCATAGGAAGAGAGGAACACGTTTATACCCAGTTGACACAAAAACGGAAATCGCATGATTCTCTGAAAACACATGTGATTAACAATCCCATTTTCTATTACTTAATTCCTATTGGTTTCTGGTATTCTCAATCAAGCGCCGTAATTTGTAATTGCAGCCAAGATATGGATGCATTCATGGGGGTGGGCTCCTAACAGTATTCTGTCCAATACTCCTTCCCTTTGCACAGTGTGTGTTTCTTGGCTTCCGGGCCTCAGACCAGAAGCGAGGAGTATCCTTTTGAGATCTGTTCACAGTATTGAGACAAAATGGCACCAGTTGAGCCAGCTCCTGAGAGTCAGCTAGTGGCAATCTGTGACTCTTCTGAGGAATCATGAAGAAATCCTCACACATATCCTCCATGGTGAGTATTTAAACCCCATACGTCATGTGAGTTACATTCAGGTTATTCTGCTCAGAGGTGTCTACACTGTACGACCTTTTATTTAAACATTTGGACTCGAGCTTTTCCTGAGTGATTAAGTGGAGCCATATACAACCATCTCAACGGTTGGTACTATGATGGGAAGGCCAGCAGAGGTCTTAATACAGGAAAAAAAAAAACAAAAAACAAAAAACCCTGGCTTCGCAATACCTGATAAGACACACTTGCAATATATTTTTACGTTCCCAGTTATATTCTATTTAGGGTATCACTAGGATGCATCTGTATTTTATACATTCATAGAGAGAAATTAGCAGTGCATTGGAATCAAAGAAGAGAAATCAGGGTTGAGATTCTAAATCTGTCACAGAGAATTCACTGCATGCTTTAGAAAAGAACACTCTTCCTCTATAACTATCACTACTCTATGGCAGAGGGACACAGCTTGGAGAATGTAACCAAACTAAGACTGGGAAATGTCTCCTTGTGGCTGATGAAACCACCCAGAGGAGGAGAAGCCAAGATGAGGAGGCTAGTTCTATTTACTTAAAAATAATTTTCCAAAGGAGAAGCGGTGCTCAGCTTACACAATATATGGGGATATGCATAAAAATTGGTCCATGGTATTTCCTTACCTAAAGTGTGCTCCCAAATTGAGTTCTGGTGCAAAGGGCTTATCTGAAACAATGGTGGAGCCAACTCCTGAAGCCTGGACAGGAATTCGGTAGCTGTTACTGTTTTCAATGTCCAAAATCACTGTGTCTTTGAATGTCAGTATGTCGTCCAGGTTGGCGGTCAGTGTCAGTTCGACATCACTTTCTGGGGGAACTGTGCCTTCCTTGGGTTCAACAGTCCAAAGGGACTTTTTGTGTGCCTGTAAAACAAGGTGACAAGTTAACTGTGAAGATATTCTTGGCTTTTCATTCCACACATGTTAAAGCCCTCTATACTTCAAATGCCTGGCACTGTAGAACTCAACATCAGAGACAAACATTATTTTTTTGAATCAAAGCAGCTGGATGTTTGTTGGCTTTTTCTTTTTTTCAAAAAGCAATATGATTCCGAAGAGCAAACCTACAATTCTACTTTTGAATGCTCTGTGAAGATTCTTTACATCTCTTTCCTAAGATGACAGCCCAGTTCTCTAACAAGCTCATACTAATTATCTGCTCTAATCTCCAAATTCTGAGATCCCAACAGAAGGTACAACATCTTTCCTGGAATTTGGAATTTTTAAAAGAAATGTGTTTCAAGTGCAAATTTTCCGTGATGTTATAGCAGGAATGAACAGCTTTCATTAATAAAAAACACTGTAGAAATCATTGTGGTTTCCATCATTTCATAATAATCAATAGAATTTCATTTGCTAAAATTCCAAACTTATTTTAAAATGTGTGACAGAACTAAATTATAGAGTTGGAAGGGACTCCCACCATTACATTCCCTTTAACTGCTTAGATCCTCATAGCTCAGTCTCTTTCTTCCCTAAGGTCTTTGGCCCAACAATACCTCCCAATGAAGCTTACTCTGACCATCACATTTTAAGTTGCAAACCTTCCCCCCAGGACTCCTGATCCTGTGGCCTTGCTCCATTTTTTACCAACTTCTAACATAGTGCATGACTGACTTACCACAGTCTTGCTCTCCTTGTACTACAATATAAGCCCTCTGTAGAAGAGATCTTTGCCTTTGTTGTCATTGCTGGCTCTGGGCGCATGCACTCCAGAGTGCTGGCTCATAATTGGGACACACCGGTCCAGCTGCTCCACAGTATGTGGGATCTTCCTGGGCCAGGAATCCAACCGGTGCCCCTTGCACTGCAAGGCGGACTCTTTACCCACTAGACCACCAGGGAAGCCCTACCTTTCTTTTTTTTTTCAATATTTATTTTCATTTATTTGTTTAGTTTTGCCAGATCTTAGGTGCGACATGCAGGATCTTCAGTCTTTAGTTGCAGCATGCAAACTCTTAGTTGCGGAATGTGGGATCTAGTTCCCTGACCAGGGATCAAACCCTGAGCCCCCTGCACTGGGAGCATGGAATCTTAGCCACTGGACCACCGAGGAAGTTTGTATATACTTCTCTTTTTATACATTTTTCAGTCTTTTGAGATCTTTTAAAATTCTGATTATGACATTCAACTTATTAGTGACTTTCCCTTGTCCTTCCTAGTCATCTGCAAATTTGATAAGCAAATTGTTTCATATGTACTTAAAATCAAACCCTTTTTAAGTATACATAGCAAATACACATTTAGTGGTTCTGAGGTCCAGATGTTGTGGGAGGCACAAAAATGTCCAAAGCATTCCTGCCACTAAGATGCTGACAATAATGACATTCAGAGAGACAATCATGTAAACAACAAAAATGCAAGTCGGAAGGAGGGTAGGCTGAAAGTGCCTTGGGGAAATCTAAAGAACGAGCTCCCTTTTTGGAAAAGATAGTGAAACTCTTTGTATGACAAATTACCAGACACTTTTTCTTTTCTGTCTAAACACAGAATTGAGCTTAATTATTGGGGAGTGTGATCCCTAACTATATTATGTCATTGTTTAATAAATTCAAATTTGTTTTACTCTAGTTTTACACATAAACAATTATCTCAAAATGAACACAAAGCACCATATCCCTATTTTGACAGATATATCATTTGTATCAATTTTAACAATTCTGTTTTGTTTTGAGGAAAAAAACCTACTCAGAAGTATTTCTATGAATAAATATTCATAGAAAATATTTAGCGATAACTAACAATGCATTGGGAAAAGACTGAAAAACAAGAAGAGATGTAGAGATCATTTTGAAACTTCCAAGATAATAATGGAGAGGCAAAATCAAACTTTCCACTCCACTGAAGAAGAATCTGATTAATCCCCTCATGAATCTTCCTTGGCTTTCCAAATTCTTCCTAGTAAAGGAGCTCAGAATAAGCTGTCTTAAAAAAAAAATAGCGTAGAAAAAAACAATTTAAAAACAAATGTAAAATATACTCTATGAGCTGGATTTGAGTGAGCAGTCCAATTCAAAGTTTTCCTCTATTTAATTTCTATGGTGTATTTCTCTTAGCAAAAGGAAAAGTGAAATGTGAAAACACACGTCGCTCTATGAGGGCTGAGGTTTGATGTAAAGCTATGGATCACAAATTTCCTGACAAGCACAGATTGGGTTTGCAATAGAGTTGTACTGATTGATGATCACTGTAAAGAAGAAAAATGTACGTTGCAATTTGCAGGCAAGAGTTAGAAACAACTTATTAGTGACTTTCCTTGTCCTTCCTAGTCATCTGCAAATTTGATAAGCAAATTGTTTCATATGTACTTAAAATCAAACCCTTTTTAAGTATACATAGCAAATACACATTTAGTGGTTCTGAGGTCCAGATGTTGTGGGAGGCACAAAAATGTCCAAAGCATTCCTGCCACTAAGATGCTGACAATAATGACATTCAGAGAGACAATCATGTAAACAACAAAAATGCAAGTCGGAAGGAGGGTAGGCTGAAAGTGCCTTGGGGAAATCTAAAGAACGAGCTCCCTTTTTGGAAAAGATAGTGAAACTCTTTGTATGACAAATTACCAGACACTTTTTCTTTTCTGTCTAAACACAGAATTGAGCTTAATTATTGGGGAGTGTGATCCCTAACTATATTATGTCATTGTTTAATAAATTCAAATTTGTTTTACTCTAGTTTTACACATAAACAATTATCTCAAAATGAACACAAAGCACCATATCCCTATTTTGACAGATATATCATTTGTATCAATTTTAACAATTCTGTTTTGTTTTGAGGAAAAAAACCTACTCAGAAGTATTTCTATGAATAAATATTCATAGAAAATATTTAGCGATAACTAACAATGCATTGGGAAAAGACTGAAAAACAAGAAGAGATGTAGAGATCATTTTGAAACTTCCAAGATAATAATGGAGAGGCAAAATCAAACTTTCCACTCCACTGAAGAAGAATCTGATTAATCCCCTCATGAATCTTCCTTGGCTTTCCAAATTCTTCCTAGTAAAGGAGCTCAGAATAAGCTGTCTTAAAAAAAAAATAGCGTAGAAAAAAACAATTTAAAAACAAATGTAAAATATACTCTATGAGCTGGATTTGAGTGAGCAGTCCAATTCAAAGTTTTCCTCTATTTAATTTCTATGGTGTATTTCTCTTAGCAAAAGGAAAAGTGAAATGTGAAAACACACGTCGCTCTATGAGGGCTGAGGTTTGATGTAAAGCTATGGATCACAAATTTCCTGACAAGCACAGATTGGGTTTGCAATAGAGTTGTACTGATTGATGATCACTGTAAAGAAGAAAAATGTACGTTGCAATTTGCAGGCAAGAGTTAGAAATTTCAGTCTGGCAGAATCTTACAGGATGACAGTACCTTGGAATGTCACCAAAATCTAGGTTTGGCCCCAATGCAAATTCAGAGACTGGATTCAGCCAGTGAACCCTGAGCGGCCACTCTCTTGGGAAGAGGCTCACAGGTACTTAAATAAAGAGAATCTAATATTTAAATCCAAGTGCCAATTTCCCAATTAACAACTGAGGAAAATCCTATTTCACAGACCAGAATGCAAATTCCATTTTCTCTGGGTTTGAAAGTCTGCATGGGAACTAATAAATTGCATTTTAAAATTCAAATAAATGAAATGAAGCAAAGAACAGCAGTTCTCCAGATTATAAATTGTTTATAAAGAGGTCGTGGATGAATGATGAGGAGGAAATTTTATTTTAATTTGATATTAATGGAAATGATGGATTTAACTCTTAGTCAAGAGTCCTACAATTATTCATTACCTTTTAATATGGGACATCTCTAGAGACACAGACAGACAACAAAACAAACATTAAATACCACACTAGATAAACTGGGGCTGAGATGAGATATTTGTATGCTAATGAGATCTAGTCAGAGGACATTTACCAAAAGAAATGTTGATGCTTGTATGACTCACACTGTTTCTCCAAAATTTCTCTCTAACTCTTCTACTCATAGTACATTAGTCCTAGTAGAATACTTTTCATATTGAGAAAATAGTAAGCAAATTCTGTCTTTCTAGGACATTGACTTGTATTTGTGTATACTTTTTTATCTTAAAATACTAATAACAAAAAGATAATAAACCTTATAAGTTTAATTTTGGGGATTACAGAGCAATTATTACTGGCAAGAGAAACTACAGGATTGAATGTCACTATATTTTGCTCATGTTTAGGCTCAAAGAAATAGGATCTTTGCATTTCCTTAACTTATCCATTTTCTGAAAAAGTGACTGCTAGCCCAGTCACAGTGATACAGGCCCCTCTCTTATCACAGTGCAAAAGGAAAAGTGAAATGTGAAACCACACGTCGCTCTATGAGGGCTGAGGTTTGATGTAAAGCTATGGATCACAAATTTCCTGACAAGCACAGATTGGGTTTGCAATAGAGTTGTACTGATTGATGATCACTGTAAAGAAGAAAAATGTACGTTGCAATTTGCAGGCAAGAGTTAGAAATTTCAGTCTGGCAGAATCTTACAGGATGACAGTACCTTGGAATGTCACCAAAATCTAGGTTTGGCCCCAATGCAAATTCAGAGACTGGATTCAGCCAGTGAACCCTGAGCGGCCACTCTCTTGGGAAGAGGCTCACAGGTACTTAAATAAAGAGAATCTAATATTTAAATCCAAGTGCCAATTTCCCAATTAACAACTGAGGAAAATCCTATTTCACAGACCAGAATGCAAATTCCATTTTCTCTGGGTTTGAAAGTCTGCATGGGAACTAATAAATTGCATTTTAAAATTCAAATAAATGAAATGAAGCAAAGAACAGCAGTTCTCCAGATTATAAATTGTTTATAAAGAGGTCGTGGATGAATGATGAGGAGGAAATTTTATTTTAATTTGATATTAATGGAAATGATGGATTTAACTCTTAGTCAAGAGTCCTACAATTATTCATTACCTTTTAATATGGGACATCTCTAGAGACACAGACAGACAACAAAACAAACATTAAATACCACACTAGATAAACTGGGGCTGAGATGAGATATTTGTATGCTAATGAGATCTAGTCAGAGGACATTTACCAAAAGAAATGTTGATGCTTGTATGACTCACACTGTTTCTCCAAAATTTCTCTCTAACTCTTCTACTCATAGTACATTAGTCCTAGTAGAATACTTTTCATATTGAGAAAATAGTAAGCAAATTCTGTCTTTCTAGGACATTGACTTGTATTTGTGTATACTTTTTTATCTTAAAATACTAATAACAAAAAGATAATAAACCTTATAAGTTTAATTTTGGGGATTACAGAGCAATTATTACTGGCAAGAGAAACTACAGGATTGAATGTCACTATATTTTGCTCATGTTTAGGCTCAAAGAAATAGGATCTTTGCATTTCCTTAACTTATCCATTTTCTGAAAAAGTGACTGCTAGCCCAGTCACAGTGATACAGGCTTCTTTTATCACACACTTCAAAACTCTTCTATGTATAACTAATTCACTTTGCTTTACAGCAGAAACTACCAACATTATAAATTAAATATATTCCATTAACTTTTTTTTTAAATAGATAACCAACAAGGATCCCCTGCATGGCAGAGAGAACTATACTTAACATTATGCAATAACCAATAAAGAAACAGAACCTAAAAAAGATTGTGTGTGTATACACACACACACACATATACACACTTTAATAAAACATTTAAAAACAAAAAATCCCTCATAGCTTCAACTCATTTCCTAGTTCCAAAGCCACTGGCACATTTGTAGTTATTTGTTACAGGAATACTCTGCTCTCAGCATTAATATCTGTCTGAGTCAGCTGGGGCTGCTATAACAAAGTACCATAGACTGACTGGGTGGGTTATAAACTACAGAAATTCACTCCTGAGGCTGTAAATCCAAGAACAGGGTGCCAGCATGGCTGAGTTCTCCTGAGAGCTCTCTTGCAGACTGAAGACTGCTGGCTTTTCCTTGTGTCCTCACATAGTGGAGACAGAGCAGAGGAAGCAACTCTCTTCTGACCCTAATTAGGGCACTAATCCCACCCTGAGAACTCATCCCTCATGACATCACTGAATCCTTATTACTTCCCAAAGCCCTCAGGTCTTAAAACCACCACACTGGAGGAAAGAGTTTTAGAAAATGAATTTTAAAGAATACATACATTCAGTATCTGGCATTCCGGAAGTTCCCCAAATTTATGCCCACCTCATATGCAAAATATATCCATTTCATCTAAACAGTCTCCAAAGAATATAACTTATTTGGTTTCACAGGTTCACATCTGGGAAGGAATTTTACCTTAGGATGAATGTATGAGCCTTGCTCAGACCTGATTTAGTTGATAGATGACTGACTTAGGTTCAAAAATTTTCTGTGGGGTCAGTTTGGAGATTATAAAACTTTGGCAAGAGAAACTACAGGATTGAATGTCACTATATTTTGCTCATGTTTAGGCTCAAAGAAATAGGATCTTTGCATTTCCTTAACTTATCCATTTTCTGAAAAAGTGACTGCTAGCCCAGTCACAGTGATACAGGCTTCTTTTATCACACACTTCAAAACTCTTCTATGTATAACTAATTCACTTTGCTTTACAGCAGAAACTACCAACATTATAAATTAAATATATTCCATTAACTTTTTTTTTAAATAGATAACCAACAAGGATCCCCTGCATGGCAGAGAAAACTATACTTAACATTATGCAATAACCAATAAAGAAACAGAACCTAAAGATTGTGTGTGTATACACACACACACACATATACACACTTTAATAAAACATTTAAAAACAAAAAATCCCTCATAGCTTCAACTCATTTCCTAGTTCCAAAGCCACTGGCACATTTGTAGTTATTTGTTACAGGAATACTCTGCTCTCAGCATTAATATCTGTCTGAGTCAGCTGGGGCTGCTATAACAAAGTACCATAGACTGACTGGGTGGGTTATAAACTACAGAAATTCACTCCTGAGGCTGTAAATCCAAGAACAGGGTGCCAGCATGGCTGAGTTCTCCTGAGAGCTCTCTTGCAGACTGAAGACTGCTGGCTTTTCCTTGTGTCCTCACATAGTGGAGACAGAGCAGAGGAAGCAACTCTCTTCTGACCCTAATTAGGGCACTAATCCCACCCTGAGAACTCATCCCTCATGACATCACTGAATCCTTATTACTTCCCAAAGCCCTCAGGTCTTAAAACCACCACACTGGAGGAAAGAGTTTTAGAAAATGAATTTTAAAGAATACATACATTCAGTATCTGGCATTCCGGAAGTTCCCCAAATTTATGCCCACCTCATATGCAAAATATATCCATTTCATCTAAACAGTCTCCAAAGAATATAACTTATTTGGTTTCACAGGTTCACATCTGGGAAGGAATTTTACCTTAGGATGAATGTATGAGCCTTGCTCAGACCTGATTTAGTTGATAGATGAGACTGGACTTTAGAGGTGATATTGGAACATGTTAAGGATGTTGGGGGTGGAATGAACTTATTTTGCCTGTGAGAAGGACTTCAGTTTGGAGGAGTCAGGTTGGAATGTTAAGAACTGAATGTTTATATTCCCCTGAATTAATGCTGAAACCCTCTCCTCAGTGTGACGGTATCAGGAGGTGGGGCTTTGGGGAGGTGACTGGGACTGGATGAGGTCATGAGGTGCAGTCCTGAAGAACAGGATTAGTATCCTTCTAGGAGTCCTGAAAGACTCACTTCGTGACTCTGCTCTGAGGATACAATGACAAGTCATGAGTCTTCTGTGTGGAAGAGGGCTCTCGGGAGAACTCAACCCTGCTGGCCTCTGATCTCGGGCTTACAACCTCTGGGTTTGTGAGAAATAAATTTCGGTAGTTTATAAACCATCCAGCCTACTGGTATTTTGTTATAGCAGCCTGAACTAAGACACAGTCCCAAAGTGAAAATACTAATACCTTCTAACATATCAACCATGGAAAATAACACAAAAGTGAGTTCTAAGGAGCTATAAATGCAGATAGATACTTTTAAATGAGTGACTATAGCTTCATTTCATCAGAGGTTTTACTATAGTACATAGAAGTCTTTGACATACCATTTTCAGTCTGACTTACACAATCAAAGCAATACATGGAAACAGATTTCCCATGCTTGAGTCACCAGCCCTTCTCCTGACTTAGAGCTACTTGTCTTACTTTTAGTCTTTTGATTCTAGGCTTTTATGTTATCAAAGACCCTTCTAGCGAAACTTTGCCCCCCAGGTAATCCCACCCTTCATCCCTCATGACATCACTGAATCCTTATTACTTCCCAAAGCCCTCAGGTCTTAAAACCACCACACTGGAGGAAAGAGTTTTAGAAAATGAATTTTAAAGAATACATACATTCAGTATCTGGCATTCCGGAAGTTCCCCAAATTTATGCCCACCTCATATGCAAAATATATCCATTTCATCTAAACAGTCTCCAAAGAATATAACTTATTTGGTTTCACAGGTTCACATCTGGGAAGGAATTTTACCTTAGGATGAATGTATGAGCCTTGCTCAGACCTGATTTAGTTGATAGATGAGACTGGACTTTAGAGGTGATATTGGAACATGTTAAGGATGTTGGGGGTGGAATGAACTTATTTTGCCTGTGAGAAGGACTTCAGTTTGGAGGAGTCAGGTTGGAATGTTAAGAACTGAATGTTTATATTCCCCTGAATTAATGCTGAAACCCTCTCCTCAGTGTGACGGTATCAGGAGGTGGGGCTTTGGGGAGGTGACTGGGACTGGATGAGGTCATGAGGTGCAGTCCTGAAGAACAGGATTAGTATCCTTCTAGGAGTCCTGAAAGACTCACTTCGTGACTCTGCTCTGAGGATACAATGACAAGTCATGAGTCTTCTGTGTGGAAGAGGGCTCTCGGGAGAACTCAACCCTGCTGGCCTCTGATCTCGGGCTTACAACCTCTGGGTTTGTGAGAAATAAATTTCGGTAGTTTATAAACCATCCAGCCTACTGGTATTTTGTTATAGCAGCCTGAACTAAGACACAGTCCCAAAGTGAAAATACTAATACCTTCTAACATATCAACCATGGAAAATAACACAAAAGTGAGTTCTAAGGAGCTATAAATGCAGATAGATACTTTTAAATGAGTGACTATAGCTTCATTTCATCAGAGTTTTTACTATAGTACATAGAAGTCTTTGACATACCATTTTCAGTCTGACTTACACAATCAAAGCAATACATGGAAACAGATTTCCCATGCTTGAGTCACCAGCCCTTCTCCTGACTTAGAGCTACTTGTCTTACTTTTAGTCTTTTGATTCTAGGCTTTTATGTTATCAAAGATTTCTTTATCTTTTTAATGAGAAAATCAGTAAGATAATAGAGCTGGTTCCAAGGCGAACACAGGGACTGGTTTATAGCCAGCAAAAGGAAAAAAAAAATGCTGAAATACAACTGCTAATAAGTTAGATATTTGTTTAACTTCCTATAGAACAATAAAAAGACAATGTTTGAGGTACTCTTTTGCATTTCTTAGAAGTCTTTTAGGATTAAAAGTTTAATGTCCAGACTGATTTTGAAAGACACACAGCAATCTTCTTAGGCGATTATTTTAGATAGATAAAGTAATGCCAACTGCTATAAAGGAAAGATCCCTCATGCTCAATGGCTTAATCAAATAAAGCCATTCATTTCATTAATTGATTGTTCCATGTTCATACACATTCAAGCTGATGACAGAAGTGAGGACAGGTTTCTGTTCCATTTAGGCATTCAAGGCCTCCCTCTGCCCTCCCCCGGCCAGCTAAATAGAGACTGACACGTTTAATTCATAGTTTCTGAGGCAGTCTGGATATTGACATTTGTCTGGCCAATAAGAGAATAAAGAGAACGGATGGTCACAGGCTAAGATTTTATGCACCGAGCCTGGAAGTGGGACACATCACTTCTGCTCACTTCTGCTAGCCAGAGCTCGGTCATACAGCCGAGATTAATTCTAACAGAGGCTGGGAAATGTCATTTGCTCTGGTCCAAGAGGAAAGGAAGACAGGCATGGTGAACTACAGGCTACTCTCTGCTACAATCTTGCTGGTTCAGTCTACTGTCACATCCTTAGGTCTTCCCCCAACTGCCCTAGATCTCAGGGTTTGGAAGGCGAAGGGTTCTCTCCATCAGGACACAGAAGCAGGGGTATCAAATTTCAACTCCTCTTGGAATTGCAGGCCTGGAGTTCATATCTATCTGCTGTTAGGACAAAAGGAGGAGCAGCTAGAAGATAAAATAAAAATGTTCTAGGCAGGATCATCTCACTCTGACAGCCCTTCTTCCCAAATAGGTGGCCTTTGAGCACTCTATTTAGTTTGAGGCTCAGCTTACAATCAAAACATAAATCAATGTCACTTTTGTTCTTCTTTTATCAAAAAACAAATGCCTTTTAGAAGAGGGTACTGCCAATGTCAACGTTCCTGTCCCAGCCATTTATTTTCCTCCCCTAGCCAGTAGCACAGGTCAACTCTCTGTCCACAATAAAGAGAGGATGTCACCAGCATAAGAGCTGCTTTAAGTCAGGGGACATTAGTTTTCGATGGATGGGTACCATTTCTGTTCTGATTCCTGCTGACACAGGTTGGCTGCTCTGGAAAGAAGACCTGACGTTGCTCTCCAGAGCTGAAGTGGTGAGCTATCTATTTGATGAAGCTTATTAATCAATGTTTGGCACAGAACTAGGCAGCAAAGTACATCCTAGAATCTAAGAACACGTCACAATAAAATGTCTACTGCTAAGATACTGGACTGTCCTTACCAAAGTCAGGCTCTAAACCACTCTCACCTTGTGTCTCTTTGGTATTTGGCTCTTAGGAGTGTCCTTCTTAGGTTCAAGGCCTCCTCTGCCCTCCCCGGCCAGCTAAATAGAGACTGACACGTTTAATTCATAGTTTCTGAGGCAGTCTGGATATTGACATTTGTCTGGCCAATAAGAGAATAAAGAGAACGGATGGTCACAGGCTAAGATTTTATGCACCGAGCCTGGAAGTGGGACACATCACTTCTGCTCACTTCTGCTAGCCAGAGCTCGGTCATACAGCCGAGATTAATTCTAACAGAGGCTGGGAAATGTCATTTGCTCTGGTCCAAGAGGAAAGGAAGACAGGCATGGTGAACTACAGGCTACTCTCTGCTACAATCTTGCTGGTTCAGTCTACTGTCACATCCTTAGGTCTTCCCCCAACTGCCCTAGATCTCAGGGTTTGGAAGGCGAAGGGTTCTCTCCATCAGGACACAGAAGCAGGGGTATCAAATTTCAACTCCTCTTGGAATTGCAGGCCTGGAGTTCATATCTATCTGCTGTTAGGACAAAAGGAGGAGCAGCTAGAAGATAAAATAAAAATGTTCTAGGCAGGATCATCTCACTCTGACAGCCCTTCTTCCCAAATAGGTGGCCTTTGAGCACTCTATTTAGTTTGAGGCTCAGCTTACAATCAAAACATAAATCAATGTCACTTTTGTTCTTCTTTTATCAAAAAACAAATGCCTTTTAGAAGAGGGTACTGCCAATGTCAACGTTCCTGTCCCAGCCATTTATTTTCCTCCTAGCCAGTAGCACAGGTCAACTCTCTGTCCACAATAAAGAGAGGATGTCACCAGCATAAGAGCTGCTTTAAGTCAGGGGACATTAGTTTTCGATGGATGGGTACCATTTCTGTTCTGATTCCTGCTGACACAGGTTGGCTGCTCTGGAAAGAAGACCTGACGTTGCTCTCCAGAGCTGAAGTGGTGAGCTATCTATTTGATGAAGCTTATTAATCAATGTTTGGCACAGAACTAGGCAGCAAAGTACATCCTAGAATCTAAGAACACGTCACAATAAAATGTCTACTGCTAAGATACTGGACTGTCCTTACCAAAGTCAGGCTCTAAACCACTCTCACCTTGTGTCTCTTTGGTATTTGGCTCTTAGGAGTGTCCTTCTTGTTAGGGAGGACTTGGTCTTTGTGACATTTTCTATCATTAGATGGCAAATGTGACATAAGAAGGAATGGCTGGATGATAATCTTGGCTATGGAGGACACTTGTTTGCCCTTTCAAAATAACAATTCAGCAAGGATTGATCAGTTAGGAAGGAGGTCTTTAAAGGAAGAGAGACATTGTGGTTTGAAGTCCCAGATCTGCCACTTTCCGGCCCTCACACACTGGTCATGTCACTTCACTGCATTTAGCGTCAGCTTCCCTACATGTAGCTCATGACACTGACCGTACGTACCTTCTGCATAGAGTTGACGGTTAAATAAGGTAATGATGTATATAAACACCAGAACAGTGTCGGGCACAAAGTACATCTCCATAAATAACACCTATCGTCATCATTTTACCAAGAGCTGAAATGCCCCACATGACACACATAATTATGGCCTCAAAAGTATTTCCCCTGGCATACATTACAAAACTGAGGAAACAACAATGGATGCTAATAAAGCACTTAACATATAATACTCGTGCCAGAAGAGAGGCATCCAAAGAGTTTACAGTATGTGGATGTCTAAGATGGCCCCCAAGATCTCCATCTCCTGGCATCTAGTTATCTTCTTCTAGTTACTCAATCAAACAGTAATCAAGATGCTGCTGTGAAGGGCTTTTGGAGATTAGGCTAGGGTCTGGAGTTGTTAGATGTTAAGGAGGAGAGATTATCTAGTGGGACTGACTTTGTCAGGTGAGACCTTTGAAGGGACTGGGCTCTTTCTCATGAGAGTCCAAGCGTGACAGGGCCTAAGGAGGGGCTACATGATGGCAACTGTGAGAGCAGGCACTAGTTAACAGCCAGCAAGAGAACAGGGCCTCAGTCACTCAACTGTAAGAAAAGAAACTCTAACCACACCTGAGGGGGCCCAGAAGTGGGTCTTTCTCTAGTCTGGCCTCCAGAAAGGAATGAAGCTCAGCCAGCACCTCCATCTCAGCCTTCTGAGATCCTGAGGAGGAGTCTCAGCCTCTGTGCCATCCCATGTATGTTGTATTAAGCCAGTGTCTCTTTGGTATTTGGCTCTTAGGAGTGTCCTTCTTGTTAGGAGGACTTGGTCTTTGTGACATTTTCTATCATTAGATGGCAAATGTGACATAAGAAGGAATGGCTGGATGATAATCTTGGCTATGGAGGACACTTGTTTGCCCTTTCAAAATAACAATTCAGCAAGGATTGATCAGTTAGGAAGGAGGTCTTTAAAGGAAGAGAGACATTGTGGTTTGAAGTCCCAGATCTGCCACTTTCCGGCCCTCACACACTGGTCATGTCACTTCACTGCATTTAGCGTCAGCTTCCCTACATGTAGCTCATGACACTGACCGTACGTACCTTCTGCATAGAGTTGACGGTTAAATAAGGTAATGATGTATATAAACACCAGAACAGTGTCGGGCACAAAGTACATCTCCATAAATAACACCTATCGTCATCATTTTACCAAGAGCTGAAATGCCCCACATGACACACATAATTATGGCCTCAAAAGTATTTCCTGGCATACATTACAAAACTGAGGAAACAACAATGGATGCTAATAAAGCACTTAACATATAATACTCGTGCCAGAAGAGAGGCATCCAAAGAGTTTACAGTATGTGGATGTCTAAGATGGCCCCCAAGATCTCCATCTCCTGGCATCTAGTTATCTTCTTCTAGTTACTCAATCAAACAGTAATCAAGATGCTGCTGTGAAGGGCTTTTGGAGATTAGGCTAGGGTCTGGAGTTGTTAGATGTTAAGGAGGAGAGATTATCTAGTGGGACTGACTTTGTCAGGTGAGACCTTTGAAGGGACTGGGCTCTTTCTCATGAGAGTCCAAGCGTGACAGGGCCTAAGGAGGGGCTACATGATGGCAACTGTGAGAGCAGGCACTAGTTAACAGCCAGCAAGAGAACAGGGCCTCAGTCACTCAACTGTAAGAAAAGAAACTCTAACCACACCTGAGGGGGCCCAGAAGTGGGTCTTTCTCTAGTCTGGCCTCCAGAAAGGAATGAAGCTCAGCCAGCACCTCCATCTCAGCCTTCTGAGATCCTGAGGGGAGGAGTCGGCCGTGGGTCAGCCTGGACTTGTGACCCATGGAAACCGAGGCAATACATGTATGTTGTATTAAGCCACTAAGCTTGTAGTAATTGTTCACAAAGCAAGAGAAAACTAATACAGAGTTTCATTTATTTGTACCAAAGATGACTGAAAAAAAAAACAAACAAACAACTAGCTTTCCTAGGTCTCCTACCAAAATTTTAACAACAGCTGCCTCTGTTTTTTGTTTTGTTTTTTTTTTTCTTCCCTATGAATTGAGGCTAGAATGCCTGAGTCATTACAGCAGCTGATGAACAACAGATTTAGGAGGCTGGTATCTCTGTGTGCATACTACTGTGCAGAAGATGGGAAGCGATGATCTTTTGCATTTCAGAACTGCATGCCCACTGGTGAGGCGTGTTAAGCCCGCCCTCCCTGAGGTTACAGGTGTCTAAGGCTAACATTTGCTTTTCATTTGACAATACAGCATGAGCACACTTCTTAGGCAGTGCTCAGGTCCCAAGGTAAAACAGTCAGAGCTTTGATAAGTTACCCTACCGTGTATTTAATATTTTCCACAAAAGACAGAAGCGTGTGCACATGCCGTTTCAACGATAAATGGGAGCGAATCCACTCAGGCAGGCCTTCTATCCTGCGGCGCTAATGACTAGGAAGCTGAAGGAAAACAGCACTGTGCACTTGTCTCCAGGATGACTGGCTCGCTAGTTACAATCTGCAGGAATTTCCTTCCACGGGATGAGAGGACACAAATAACAACAGGCACCTATGTGCAAAGTGAGGGATTTCTTTAGATTTATACTATTATCTCAGCAGATGATCAATTCTTTGCGGAATAAGAACAATGAACAGGCACTGAGGCCTTTCTCTGTTTTTTGTCCTCTAAATGTATCTCTAGTCATATGGTTCTCCACCCTGAAGTGAGTCACTTGGCTGCTTAAAATAATTAACGGAACGTTAGGAGATGAAGCACAAAAGAAATGATGCCAGAGTTTTGTAAGAGAGGCAAGGAGGGTCATGATTAAAAAGGGGGGGCTTTATACAGTCGCATGGAGACCTGTCAGCCAACTCTGCCAATTCGTAGCCAGGTGGCTTTGTTTAATTTTTAAAATGTAGGCTTTAGTTTTCTCATCTGTTAAGTATGTTACTTAAAGATGAAATAAAATGGATGCAAAGCACCTAGTACTTTGTCTACCACAGAGTAAAGACTCAGTAATTGGTGGTTGCTATTATGGTTATCATTCAAAACTTCACATCCACTTCTCCTTCCTGCTTGCCCCCTCCCCCGGCTATCTTGGTGACAGGAATTTCTTTCACAGACCTGATCCTAGGCCTCTCCTGCTGGAGATTCTGAATGGCTCTCCAACGTCTGCACCAATAGTGCTGAACTTTTTTTCCTCTTTGGGAAAGCTATGGAGCCTCTCCAAAGAAAAAGGATGCGCGCACACACATATCCCCCTCCACGCACATACTCCAAACACATATCCCAAACTTTACATATAATTTCCAGGGCTCATGGACCTCTAAACACGGTGGATATCCATCATCTTTTCTGTCTGAAACAAAGGCTGCCTGCAGTCAACACTGGTACACCAGAGAAGAGTCTCTGGTCTGGAGGATCTGTTCCAGACGTTTTGTTAAAGGGCGCTTTTCCAGGCTTACTTCCCAGGCACTGTCAGTTTCCCACATGCACCCTTGGCATCACCCAGATTTTCCTGCGGGTGCTGCACACCGCCACTGCATTCAACTACACTGCTTTCCCTGTCCTCCTCCCTCTTGAGGCCTCAAGCCTCCACTCCAAGGTGCCCAGCTATGAACACTTCTAATTTTGTGGGAGAATGAGCCGCTTCTTCCTCAGTGCTTATAGGTAACATGGCACACTGTGATATTGTGTTGGTTTTGTATCCATTTCTC
Source organism: Tragulus kanchil (assembly GCA_022376925.1). NCBI lineage: Eukaryota > Metazoa > Chordata > Mammalia > Artiodactyla > Tragulidae > Tragulus > Tragulus kanchil. The sequence continues at coordinate 167,719,335 of JAIOJX010000031.1, read as the reverse complement.
TTTTTGAGATTGTAAATTCTTTGTAGAAGGAGATCATTCTTATGATCTTATGAAGAAAAAGACCGTTTTTCTGTCTCTCTCATCACTTAGCACAGTTAGTCCCAGGCACGGGGAAATGCTTAAAAATACTTGTTAGTCAACAAATACATGGAAAATGTTCAGCATCCCCAGTAGGCCAAAGAAATGCAAACTTAACTAACAATACAGCATTTTTTTCTCATCTGCCAGATTTTACAAACAGACAAAATGCCAGGAAAGGTTTGAGAGAAGATGACATTCTTTAACACGGATAGGGATAGGGTGGGTAGGATACAAACTGGTACAAATTTTCTGGGGGATAATTTCAAAAGACATATCTAGGCTCTTAGTTATGTTCATGCCATTTGACCCAGCAATTGCATTTCTAGGAAGTTAGTCTAAGGAAACAATTAAATATGGGAGGAGCAATTAGGATTGAGCATTGTTTTCTAGTGGTGGAAAATCCCCTATCAGTAGGGGATTAGTTAAATCAACTGTGGTGAAGCCAAATGATGCAATAAAGCCAGTCACTGACAATGATCTGCATAGGAATATTCCTTAATAATTCATATCAGAACTGACTGTTCCACACTGCTAAATGAAAACAGCTGGCAATGAAACAGGCCTGACAGTGGGGGAAAGGAAGACACAGTTAGACATACAAACCCAGTACAGTTTTGGAAAATGTATGCCCCAAATTTAATGGTGGCTTATGAGTGATTTTTTTTCCTTTTCTTAACTTCTGTCTGTTCTATAATGATAACGTTAATTTGTGTAAAAGGAAGACACACTTCTATGTCCTGAATAAATAACCCATCCTAAAAGGATATAATCACTCTTCTCTTCAGAGCCCATTTAACTCGGCTTGTTCTCTTGCTTTAGCTTCATTCCTGGTTTCTTTCTTTCTTAGAAGCTTTTTCTTTAAAATCTACACAGTACATGTCAGAGTACTGAATTCAGATGGATTCAAGGGTAATGAGTCTCTCTCATCCCCACGACTGCTAGCTGCCATCCCCAGAGGCGGCCACTGTTTGGAGTTTTCCGCCTGTCTTTTCAGAGAAACTTTATAAATAAAATTTTTAAATATGTCTTTATATTTTTATTTATATACTTTTTCTTGCATAAATGGTAGCATACTTACACATACTGCCTTGCAGCATGATTTCAGTTTTTAAATCTTATTTTTATGAAATACATGCATATATACAATTTACAAAGTTAAACGGTTTTAGAAAAGGCATGTTGTGAAAAACAGAAGTCTCTGGAATCCACCCTCCCTCATTCCCACTGCTGCTCATTAATGAGGGCAACCACTGTCAATTTTCAGCATTTTCCTTTGGTGTTTGCCTTCATATCTATAAGAAATCTTCTGCTACTTTTTTTTTTTTGGGGGGGGGCCTCTTTTATTGGTCTTTCACTTATTTATTTTCAGCCATCTTTGTTCTTTGGCCCGTGTGGGCCTCCCACTGCAGTGGCCTCTCTTGTTGCAGAGCACTGGCTCTGGGCCCATGAGTTCCAGAGCGCTGGGTCGTAATAGGACACACTGGTCCAGCCGCTCTGCCGCATGTGGGATCTTCCCAGGTCAGGGATCAAACTGGTGCTCCTTGCACTGCAAGGTGGACTCTTCAACCACTGGACCACCAGGGAAGCCCTACTGCTACTTTTTAATTCTGCCGTTTGAGCCTTATCCATTTGCTTCTATGAAGACAATGACAGCTGAATTCCTTCTCCCGTCTCTCTGTGACTATTTCACTAGCTCTTCTACCTTTTAATTCTGGGTAGTTTCCTCTGAACTGTTTTCTTCATCTGTATACAATGTGCAGTTAAACCCATCAACTGAGTTCATAATTTCAATTGCATTTTTCAGGCCTTCAATTCCCATTTGTTCTCTTTTATACTTTCTAGATCTCTACCAAAATTTTAAATTGTGCCAGCCATTTCCTTGAGTATACTAAGCATTCTGCAGTTTTATGCTAACTTGTCTTATATGCCTGGTAATTTTAAAATTAACCGTTTGACACTGTATAATGAAAGCTGTTGAGACACACTGAGGCTTAAAATCAGGCTGTTTTCCTCTAGTAAGAATACATATTCGCTTCTAGGAAAGATGCGGAGGATCTAGAAATCCTGGAACTGCTCTATCTAGGCAGAGATTAAAGTGTTTTAAAATGATGATCTGGGCTAGCTTACTTTTGTTCCCCGAATGTAGCTTTTCCTAATCCTAACCAAAAGTCTGAGTTTCACCAAGTTCATTCTTTTCTAATTTTTATCTCTCTAGCCTGTCTTGATTCCAGTGTTTACCTTCTTAAAACAGTGAGTTTTCTGAAAGCTCCTTTTAGTTTTCAACCTCTTCTGGTACTATATAGCAAAAGCAGTCGTAAATGCTAAGCATGTATTTCTCAATTTCGTTTTTCTTCTGGGTTGCTGTCACGGACATTGTTGCTCTGTCATTCCCTTAAACTTGTGACTTTTCATACTTTGCCCAGCTTTTCTCCCTGTTCTTAGAGGGAAGGAATTCAGAAAGACAGATGGATTGAAAGGGCTTAGTCACTGAGATGCTGAGAGTTCAAGCACTTGCTCTATCTCTTAATTTCCCTGTTAGTGAGGAAGAAAAAGTCTATGAGAATTTTAAGGCCAGCAGAGTTTGACCGTATGAGGGAAGCAGGTCTCTGTAATTTACATAGTTCTTAGGATTACGCAGCTCTTAAGGTTACCAACAATCTTTCAAGGCTACAGGAAGGTATCTCTGAACAGGGACAATAACGTTTTTTCTGAAAGTCATCACCTTCTCAAGACTCAGTCAAAGGTGTCAAATCAAACACAAGGCATGAAGATTATTTAAATTATATAAAATTAGGACTGTTCTGAGTACACAGGCATGATTTACATGGTGCTAGGAAGCATCTGCACAGATACATGAAACAGTAATCTCCAAAAATCAGAAAGCTAATGAACCTGAACTTTGTAAAGTAAGTTATTTGCTCATAAATCTCTTTTCTTTGATGTGAAAGATCATATATGGATTCATCAATAAAAATGTTTTATATTTCATAAGATGGTTTCACTGTCAAAAATTATAGAAACAAATGAAGAGTAAGGAAAAAGGCAGCAATACAGCCCCCATCTGATAGAGCGCTGTATTATGTGAATCAGTTAAATTTGAAACATTAGGGCCTATCTGAGGGTGTGCCTTATTCTTTTTTACCTAAGAAATATAAAAGATCTTGAGATATAGTGTCCTAAGAATTTAAGTCTTCCCATAAGCCATTTCACCTGGATGTTTTTGTCTGCTAACATTCATAATCAAAACTACCATTTATTGAAAGCTGAATGCTTATATTTCACCAGGTGCTTTCTACACAGATCGTCATGTTTAATCTTCTAGATGCCATGATTAGTTCCACTGAAGAAGAAGGAACCAAAGGCTGAGAAAGATTAAATAATGTGCCCAGAATCAGTGCACACAGTGTTAGGGCATGATTCCAGATCTGTCTGACTGCAATACCCACACTGTTGGTAGCACAGAATACTACTGCAGCACTCAGATTCTCAGTGACTGTTCAGTGACTACCATATGCCAGGCAGCTGTGGACAAGGCAGGGCCATGCCCAGCCTCAGATAATGCTGTCCTCCTCTCCCAGACACATTTCAATTTAATGTCCTAACATCCCAGAGGAGGACTGTTCCTTCCAAAGCATGAAACAATGGTGCATACGATTTCATCGCAACTGACATTTAAAAATACCCCAATGCCATCCTACAAAGAGCTCTACCATTTTATAGACGCCTCTCCCGTCTTTCCTTTCTGCAAAAAACTGAATAATCCCCTGCCAGCTACAGGAAGGTATCTCTGAACAGGGACAATAACGTTTTTTCTGAAAGTCATCACCTTCTCAAGACTCAGTCAAAGGTGTCAAATCAAACACAAGGCATGAAGATTATTTAAATTATATAAAATTAGGACTGTTCTGAGTACACAGGCATGATTTACATGGTGCTAGGAAGCATCTGCACAGATACATGAAACAGTAATCTCCAAAAATCAGAAAGCTAATGAACCTGAACTTTGTAAAGTAAGTTATTTGCTCATAAATCTCTTTTCTTTGATGTGAAAGATCATATATGGATTCATCAATAAAAATGTTTTATATTTCATAAGATGGTTTCACTGTCAAAAATTATAGAAACAAATGAAGAGTAAGGAAAAAGGCAGCAATACAGCCCCCATCTGATAGAGCGCTGTATTATGTGAATCAGTTAAATTTGAAACATTAGGGCCTATCTGAGGGTGTGCCTTATTCTTTTTTACCTAAGAAATATAAAAGATCTTGAGATATAGTGTCCTAAGAATTTAAGTCTTCCCATAAGCCATTTCACCTGGATGTTTTTGTCTGCTAACATTCATAATCAAAACTACCATTTATTGAAAGCTGAATGCTTATATTTCACCAGGTGCTTTCTACACAGATCGTCATGTTTAATCTTCTAGATGCCATGATTAGTTCCACTGAAGAAGAAGGAACCAAAGGCTGAGAAAGATTAAATAATGTGCCCAGAATCAGTGCACACAGTGTTAGGGCATGATTCCAGATCTGTCTGACTGCAATACCCACACTGTTGGTAGCACAGAATACTACTGCAGCACTCAGATTCTCAGTGACTGTTCAGTGACTACCATATGCCAGGCAGCTGTGGACAAGGCAGGGCCATGCCCAGCCTCAGATAATGCTGTCCTCCTCTCCCAGACACATTTCAATTTAATGTCCTAACATCCCAGAGGAGGACTGTTCCTTCCAAAGCATGAAACAATGGTGCATACGATTTCATCGCAACTGACATTTAAAAAATACCCCCAATGCCATCCTACAAAGAGCTCTACCATTTTATAGACGCCTCTCCAGTCTTTTTCCTTTTTCATGACAGAGAAGATAAAATGGGACTAAGGGAGAATATCATCTGCTCCCTGATCAACAGCATATAACCTTGATGCCTGTGTGTCAGGGATTTCATACTATTAATAAACTTTCACACTACGCTCCTTAATGCATCTCTTCTTGTCTTTTCTCATTATATAAATATGTTTATTTCATTTTGTACTAACTTATTACTGAAGATGAATGACTACCGTTAGTGCACAAACAGGCAGAATAAATACTTTGGTTGATAATGACAATGGAAGGCATCCCTTAAAAAGTGACATGAGCTGGTGTCTTAGTCAACATGGACTGCTATAACACAATACTATACGGGGTGGTTTACAAACAGCAGAAACTGATTTCTCACAGTTCTGGTGGCTGGTACCCTGAGACTAGAGTGTCAACATGGTGTGAGCTCTCTTCCAGGTGGTAGACAGCCATTTTTCTCTTTGTAACCTCATGTGATCCAGAGGATGAGAGAGCTCTCTTTTATGAGGGCTTTAATCTCATTCATGAGGACTCTACCTTCATGACTTAATTAGCTCCCAAAGGCCTCACCTCCTGATACCATCACAATGAGGGTTAGGATTTCAATATACGAATTTTGAGGGCGGGCAGGACACAGTTACTCCAGTGCAGTTGGGCTGATGACGATGCTAGTAATGGGAAAGAAGTTAGAGATCTGTGTGGAGGAGGGAAAGTAGAACTTGAAATAAAAAAAGCCACATTTGATCCATATGAAGGAAAATTTGCCTTAATCTCCCTCTGTGGTGACAAGTATTAACTGTATGCCTGTATAATAATTCATTAGTAAAAACAATATGGTAAAGCTAACTAAGAGCTGGAATAGGCAAAAATGAAAACGGAAAGGCTTATAAAGCATGCAGGAAACTAATATATTTTTCTTTTCTTTTCTGGCTAGCCCTTTAGTGACAAGGAAACCAAACCTCTTTTCACTCTGGCTCTAGCTTATACTTGAACTAGTCATCTTCAATCAGTAGAGCTGTCACTCTGAATTCGGGGAAGGTGCTGACCCATCTTGTAATCAATAGCTTTCCTTCTCTCAGGGTGGTTTATAATCAGTATGATCTGTTGGAGTCTGTCTTATGAGTGTCACATTTAGCTACGCCAAAGTAAAAGAGATCTCAAGTGAGGGTCAGGACGAGAGGCTTACAGCCGTCTCCCAAGTACAAACTTTTGCTTCTGGAAGTCTCTTTGATATCGCTGCCACTGGTACCCTCCTGTCACTGAAGAAGTCGCTTGGTATGGCTTAGGAAGAGCAAGGTCCATTCTGGAATGGCTATGACTTACATGGTAAAAGAGAAGATGCCCACCTGGATAAACTAGAATGTTAATCTCTTATTTCCTTATTCCTGTGAGTTAATTTTATAGACTTTTTTTCACCATTAAGGCTAAGGCATAAGAACTCTTGCTCTCTCATGCCAGCTGAAGACACATTTTATCATTCATTTGTCAGGGCTCACTGGTATCATATAAAACACGTTAAAAAGTCGTTAAGAGGATTGACTTTAAATCAACATGTCTTTTACTCTAATGCAGAGACACAAAAGAAATAATATTTTGAAAAAATGAAAAGCCAGGCACTTCCACGTCTTGGCAATTGTCAATAATGCTGCTATGATCACTGGGGTGAGTGTATCTTTTTTGAATTAGTGTGGTTTTTTTTTTTTTTGAGATATATCCAAGAGTGGGTTATAATAAAGAGGAACTAGTGATGAGAATAACATAGTTTAATACAATTGAACTACATAAATCTCTGCTTCTATAGATCTTCTTCAAAAGCATGTTGCTGAAATAAGGTCACTGGCTATAAGATCAGGCATGGCTGTGTTTTCATCATGTGACAGTTCAGAGTCTACTCACCATGCGGGCCTTGAATAATGCGGGGATGAAGGACTGGTTAGATAAGTTGAGAATCCTGAGGTAGTCTTTCAGGACGTAGATATTGCCAAAATCAATTGGATTGGGATGTATGTAGATAACCGGGCCTTCTCCAATGCTCTTTAAGTGACACACCTGCATTCCATGTGAGAGAAAGAACATGGGAATGGCTGAAATGGCGGGCCTTTAAGATCAAATGTAAACAGAAGTTTCTAAGCATTCCTTTATAAAAAGCAGGGACATAAAAAGATAATATTGATTAGAACTCACATCTCTTCTCCCTGATATTCTATAGTCAAAGGTCACAGGGATAGCAGGGATTCACTCAGACCTGTGAATCCAGCCTGGAATTCCTCCCTTGAAAGGAAGCTCTGCTTCCCTGGGTCAGTGCAGAGCTGAGAAACCAGAATAATGCTTCTGTATATGCCACCCAGCACTCCACCTTGAGAACAATTAGGAGTTAAGCACCAGCACTTCAGAGCTGAACGTGGCTTAGGAAGAGCAAGGTCCATTCTGGAATGGCTATGACTTACATGGTAAAAGAGAAGATGCCCACCTGGATAAACTAGAATGTTAATCTCTTATTTCCTTATTCCTGTGAGTTAATTTTATAGACTTTTTTTCACCATTAAGGCTAAGGCATAAGAACTCTTGCTCTCTCATGCCAGCTGAAGACACATTTTATCATTCATTTGTCAGGGCTCACTGGTATCATATAAAACACGTTAAAAAGTCGTTAAGAGGATTGACTTTAAATCAACATGTCTTTTACTCTAATGCAGAGACACAAAAGAAATAATATTTTGAAAAAATGAAAAGCCAGGCACTTCCACGTCTTGGCAATTGTCAATAATGCTGCTATGATCACTGGGGTGAGTGTATCTTTTTTGAATTAGTGTGGTTTTTTTTTTTTTTGAGATATATCCAAGAGTGGGTTATAATAAAGAGGAACTAGTGATGAGAATAACATAGTTTAATACAATTGAACTACATAAATCTCTGCTTCTATAGATCTTCTTCAAAAGCATGTTGCTGAAATAAGGTCACTGGCTATAAGATCAGGCATGGCTGTGTTTTCATCATGTGACAGTTCAGAGTCTACTCACCATGCGGGCCTTGAATAATGCGGGGATGAAGGACTGGTTAGATAAGTTGAGAATCCTGAGGTAGTCTTTCAGGACGTAGATATTGCCAAAATCAATTGGATTGGGATGTATGTAGATAACCGGGCCTTCTCCAATGCTCTTTAAGTGACACACCTGCATTCCATGTGAGAGAAAGAACATGGGAATGGCTGAAATGGCGGGCCTTTAAGATCAAATGTAAACAGAAGTTTCTAAGCATTCCTTTATAAAAAGCAGGGACATAAAAAGATAATATTGATTAGAACTCACATCTCTTCTCCCTGATATTCTATAGTCAAAGGTCACAGGGATAGCAGGGATTCACTCAGACCTGTGAATCCAGCCTGGAATTCCTCCCTTGAAAGGAAGCTCTGCTTCCCTGGGTCAGTGCAGAGCTGAGAAACCAGAATAATGCTTCTGTATATGCCACCCAGCACTCCACCTTGAGAACAATTAGGAGTTAAGCACCAGCACTTCAGAGCTGAACGTGGCTGGATTGGCTGCTATACTAGCAATATGATGGGACCATCCACCGTGCAAAGCTGTGCAGGCGGGGGACTGAAGTCCACCTTGCTTTCTTCCCCTTGCCCTGTGCTTTTGGCCAGACACTGTCTGCCCAAAGAAGGGGATCTTTTTTTCTTTCATAAAATGTTTCCTGCTCAGCAGGCTACCCTCTCATGTGCTGCCCCTGTGCAGGGAAGGCCATGTAGGCTAGCAGAGTACCTGGACTGTGGCCCCTTTCAGTTGGCCTGCCTTAGTGCTGCTGTGATATAAGTCAGGTGGCTTATCTATGGCATCTTATATGGAAGAGATAAAAGCAGAATCTTAGTTTATTATACTCTGTGCAATCAGAATCACTTCAAACAAACGTATGTTGACACCACCCAGTTTCTAAGTAAACCTGATGTCTAGGAATTCATAGCCTGTTGGGCAGCTTCCTTCAAGAATCGTCCTTCAATTCAGCTCTATGTTCCCCTCTTCTCAGGCTTGAAGTAAGACCTTCATCAGGCTAATTTATAAGTCCAAGAATATAATAGATTATGATACACACACACACATAACATACAGCATATAGTTGTATATATAGCTAATAATCTACAGGAAAAAAATCTGGTGAACAGTGAGGGAAACCAATCCCAGAACCCACATGTAGCAGGCTTGGGATACTAAGCTTTGTACCACGAACAACTGAGGAGGGTGTTAATCATACAGATGCGCTGGTCCTCTGCTCTCAGAGAATCTGATTTAATAGATCTGGAGAGGCGTCAGGTGTGTCTGTCTGTGTGGGAAAAATCAATTGCTATAAAGCACCATTTATAGATGTATCTACAAACAGATTCCCGAAGTAACAGCCCTGATATTATAGCACTGCAGGGAGGGAAAAAAAAAAAAAACTCCAGAAAGATCAGCAACTGGAGGATATGCAAATATGGTGAGTGCCTTATAGGCAGAGGCTAGAATGTGCCACAAGACGTATGGCAGTTACAATTGCAGTTCTGAAAACAGGCACTCACCAGTGGCGGATCCTGGCTTCCAAAGGTTGAGATGTAAACTGTGGACCTGTGTTTCCCAGTGACTTGAGTCTCCAGGGTAAGAGGTATGTGAACGGTGCTGTGCGGGGAAATGACCCCACAGGGGATGGGATTGGACAGCAACACAGGGGGTGCACCCTTATACACCTGGTGGAAGAGAGAAGCCAGAAAGACAAGCATGCCCCAGGTTCTGTATGAAACCAGAAGCATGGAAGATTATTTTGAAACAAGCTTTGCCCTGAGTCTACACAGGCTTTTTTTTTTTTGGAACAAATAGACCATTGTTAAAGCCAGTGAATAGGATGACCACTCCAATTCAGCCAAAAGGAATTTTGGCTAAGTGAGGTGCATAAGCCCCAAATCCAAAGTGTGTGACACAGCAAAGTGAAGAATCATCTACAACGTGAGTTAGTTCAGGACAACAGCTTCCCATGGCCAAATTCCTTAAACTGGCCATCTGGACCTTCATGCTTTATTCTCCATCCACGTCACCCCTGTACGCTCCATTGGTAGAGGCCACTGGCATTTCCTGAAAACATGATACTGCTCCTATCTCCGACCCTTTGAACTTGTGGTTACTCTTTCCCGAATGCCTGTACCCTCTTACCTGACCCTCCCCAGTCATCCTGATACCCAGGGATGGCCAGTGCCCCAGAGTCTGGGCAATTTCTCTGTCCTCTGGGAACATCCTCAGTCCCTTTCCCCAGCATACACTATCAACATGTCCATCTTCTTCAAGGTCATCTGGCAATTTCTCTGTCCTGAACCCACATGTAGCAGGCTTGGGATACTAAGCTTTGTACCACGAACAACTGAGGAGGGTGTTAATCATACAGATGCGCTGGTCCTCTGCTCTCAGAGAATCTGATTTAATAGATCTGGAGAGGCGTCAGGTGTGTCTGTCTGTGTGGGAAAAATCAATTGCTATAAAGCACCATTTATAGATGTATCTACAAACAGATTCCCGAAGTAACAGCCCTGATATTATAGCACTGCAGGGAGGGAAACAAAAAACTCCAGAAAGATCAGCAACTGGAGGATATGCAAATATGGTGAGTGCCTTATAGGCAGAGGCTAGAATGTGCCACAAGACGTATGGCAGTTACAATTGCAGTTCTGAAAACAGGCACTCACCAGTGGCGGATCCTGGCTTCCAAAGGTTGAGATGTAAACTGTGGACCTGTGTTTCCCAGTGACTTGAGTCTCCAGGGTAAGAGGTATGTGAACGGTGCTGTGCGGGGAAATGACCCCACAGGGGATGGGATTGGACAGCAACACAGGGGGTGCACCCTTATACACCTGGTGGAAGAGAGAAGCCAGAAAGACAAGCATGCCCCAGGTTCTGTATGAAACCAGAAGCATGGAAGATTATTTTGAAACAAGCTTTGCCCTGAGTCTACACAGGCTTTTTTTTTTTTGGAACAAATAGACCATTGTTAAAGCCAGTGAATAGGATGACCACTCCAATTCAGCCAAAAGGAATTTTGGCTAAGTGAGGTGCATAAGCCCCAAATCCAAAGTGTGTGACACAGCAAAGTGAAGAATCATCTACAACGTGAGTTAGTTCAGGACAACAGCTTCCCATGGCCAAATTCCTTAAACTGGCCATCTGGACCTTCATGCTTTATTCTCCATCCACGTCACCCCTGTACGCTCCATTGGTAGAGGCCACTGGCATTTCCTGAAAACATGATACTGCTCCTATCTCCGACCCTTTGAACTTGTGGTTACTCTTTCCCGAATGCCTGTACCCTCTTACCTGACCCTCCCCAGTCATCCTGATACCCCCAGGGATGGCCAGTGCCCCAGAGTCTGGGCAATTTCTCTGTCCTCTGGGAACATCCCTCAGTCCCTTTCCCCAGCATACACTATCAACATGTCCATCTTCTTCAAGGGCTATAAACATCTTAGGTCACGACTTGGGCCTCTCTCCTCAATACCAGCTCACTTATTGGCCCCAAACACATGCCCAGTTCATGTTTTTTAAATGGGAAAAAAGGTAGAAGAATGAATGAGGGCTTCCCTGGTGGTCCAGTGGGTAAGGACACCGCCTTGCAGTGCAAGGGGCGCCGGTTCAATCCCTGGCCTGGGAAGATCCCACGTGCCGCGGAGCGGCTGGACTGATGTGTCCAATCACCGAGCCGGAGCTCTGGAGCACATGCGCCCAGAGGCGGCGCTCTGCGACAACAGAGGCCACCGTGATGGGAGGCCCACACGGGCCAAAGAACAAAGATGGATGAAAATAGACAAATGAAAGACCAGTAGAAGTGGCCCGCCTGCTCCCCTCCCTCCCCACTCCACCCCCACCAAAATAAATAAATAAATCTTTAAAAAAAAAAAGAATGAATGATACATAAATGACCATTGTCCACTGTTTACTAATGCACATTCCTAAGAACCCTGTTCTGTGGCATATTACTAAGTTACAAGTAAAATTAAAAAAAAAAAAAAATCCCCTGGCCACATAAGTTTGAGTAATTCTGGGAAACACTTTTCAGAGCCTCAACTCCTGGAAGGAGGGACAGAGGGTGCTGGTTTCACCTGCCTGGAATGTCCCATGGTCTTTCTGCACCTGGTCTGGTCCAACTTGGCCTAATCTAAACTCAGCCTCCCTCCACGGCAGCACCCCACCCAGCTTTCCTAGGTCCTGAGGGCAAAGGAAAACCAGTAATACTGATTCCACCTTTATCAAATATTTTGCTATATTATTTATCATGGATATTTATATTACTTTTGATTTCTTCAAGTGTGACAATGAAAATACTGTCTATCTTGATTACTGTTTTGGTTCCCCCTCTAAACTCTGTGCTCCAGGCTAGTGCCGCAGCCTTTCCCCAGCCGAGCTGTGCAGAAACAGCTTCCCCATCCCCCCAGGTGACTCAGGCTCTGATCTCATTCTCAAGGTGACTGTGTGCTGTGCATGGCTAGCCTCTTCTGCTGTTGAACACCTGAAAGAAAAGTTGTCTCCTGTCACCCCTATTCTTGGCTTCTAGTTGTGTCTCAGAGAAGTCCACAGAATAATTTGAATTCCCTTTCTTTTAATGCAGTAGTCCTTTGACTAGGGGTAGCTATATCCTTCCAGTTAATTCTCTGTTCCAGGCTAGACACTGTGCCTGCTCCTCATATGGCTTGGGTTTCCAGATGATGTAGGCTGACATTCTGGTTACTCTGAACATGATTCTCTTTTTTTATTTTCCTGTTTCCATTAAAACAAAAACAAAACACCCTGTCAAGATCTGAAGACAATACTCTAGTACTGCTTTTTTTTTGCCTCTAAGTCATCATATATTTTTCATCCATCTTTATTCTTTGGCCTGTGTGGGCCTCCCATGGCAGCGGCCTCTCTTGTTGCAGAGCACCGGCTCTGGGCGCATGCACTCCAGACTGCTGGCTCGTAATTGGACACACCAGTCCAGCCGCTTCACAGCATATGGGATCTTCCCAGGCCAGGGATCAAACCAGTGCTCTTGTACTGCAAGGCAGACTCGACTCTTTACCCACTGGACCACCAGGGAAGCTCCTCCGGTACAGCTTTGATGGGTGATTCTCCCCTTCCTTTATCCGTGGAACACTGTTTCTCTGATGCAGCCTAAACCTGCCTTGGTTTTGTGGTCCAAACACTGGTCTTTTGGAAGTCCAGTGCACTATCCATTGCACCATGCAGTCACCCTCTGGTCTTTCATTTTGCATTTTAGGCCTAATCTAAACTCAGCCTCCCTCCACGGCAGCACCCCACCCAGCTTTCCTAGGTCCTGAGGGCAAAGGAAAACCAGTAATACTGATTCCACCTTTATCAAATATTTTGCTATATTATTTATCATGGATATTTATATTACTTTTGATTTCTTCAAGTGTGACAATGAAAATACTGTCTATCTTGATTACTGTTTTGGTTCCCCCTCTAAACTCTGTGCTCCAGGCTAGTGCCGCAGCCTTTCCCCAGCCGAGCTGTGCAGAAACAGCTTCCCCATCCCCCCAGGTGACTCAGGCTCTGATCTCATTCTCAAGGTGACTGTGTGCTGTGCATGGCTAGCCTCTTCTGCTGTTGAACACCTGAAAGAAAAGTTGTCTCCTGTCACCCCTATTCTTGGCTTCTAGTTGTGTCTCAGAGAAGTCCACAGAATAATTTGAATTCCCTTTCTTTTAATGCAGTAGTCCTTTGACTAGGGGTAGCTATATCCTTCCAGTTAATTCTCTGTTCCAGGCTAGACACTGTGCCTGCTCCTCATATGGCTTGGGTTTCCAGATGATGTAGGCTGACATTCTGGTTACTCTGAACATGATTCTCTTTTTTTATTTTCCTGTTTCCATTAAAACAAAAACAAAACACCCTGTCAAGATCTGAAGACAATACTCTAGTACTGCTTTTTTTTTGCCTCTAAGTCATCATATTTTTTTCATCCATCTTTATTCTTTGGCCTGTGTGGGCCTCCCATGGCAGCGGCTCTCTTGTTGCAGAGCACCGGCTCTGGGCGCATGCACTCCAGACTGCTGGCTCGTAATTGGACACACCAGTCCAGCCGCTTCACAGCATATGGGATCTTCCCAGGCCAGGGATCAAACCAGTGCTCTTGTACTGCAAGGCAGACTCGACTCTTTACCCACTGGACCACCAGGGAAGCTCCTCCGGTACAGCTTTGATGGGTGATTCTCCCCTTCCTTTATCCGTGGAACACTGTTTCTCTGATGCAGCCTAAACCTGCCTTGGTTTTGTGGTCCAAACACTGGTCTTTTGGAAGTCCAGTGCACTATCCATTGCACCATGCAGTCACCCTCTGGTCTTTCATTTTGCATTTTTAGCCAAATAAAACCCCCATTTGATTTCCTGCCTGAATTTTTATTAGAGTAGTACATATAGAATGGAGTTTTAAACCCAGATGCATCCTTGGGAAACTGCATCTCATCAGTCACCTTCCATTACTGTAGTCTATACAGGTCTTTTTAAATCTTTTTTCCAAGTGTGTTTAACTGCTTAGTCTCCCATCTAGCTAGGTATGATAGCATATGGACAGATCCATTTCATAAAACATTAAGAAACAGTTCCTCCTTTCTTCTTCCCACACTACCTCTAACTTTCTGGCAAAAACAAGTTCATTTATAAATATCACAATGGCGTATCTTAGTGATTCTGTTCAAGTTACAGACATAGACATAAGTGAAAACTCCCAGCTCTGCCTCATTTCCCATGCGTGGTTAACTCACAGGCAATAATTTGGAGGTGCAACTTCTGCATGATGGCCTAAATGACCCTTTCCCCTCTTTATCAAAGGCAATTTCCCTGGGAAATGAACAACTGTTTACACTTGCAGTTGCTCATACAGGTGGCAATCCAGCTGTGGCTTTATCCAGCTGTCAATCCTCATGTTATTCCACAGTTAAAAGACAGAATTACATAAGGTCATGGGCTCAGGAATACGGCTCTTTCAGAGGACTTCTCTTTCTCACTGAAGGAGCCCAACTGAAGAAAAATCAACACTGAAAATGGATAGAGTAACTCGCCTGAGGCAGGACCCGATAGCATCCTGGGAGGTCGTCCTGATTGACAAGTTGGATCGTTTTCTCATACGGATACTTGAGGAAGCAGCGCCCAAAGTCCACCTCTGGGTGAACTATGCGGAGGGTGGGTACAGTACACCTGCTCGAGGGAAGAAGCCCGTTAAAGAATTCAAAAGGATGGAGGGAGAGCTTGTTTACATATGGAGGACGCAGAGCCCCAACTAAAATGCATTCGTCACTGTCACCCAGTAGTTTTCCTCTAATAACTACATTAATCATTTTCAAATCTTCTCTCCTGTCATCCTCTTCTAAGCCCCCAATCACCACATTTGAATCAAAAAAGGGCCAGAAGCAGGATTCCTTAAACACTGCCTTCTGTGCATAATGACCAACATGTCCATTGTTTTCCATATTTGGCCTTTCTCTGGCAAGTGGCCCCCACTGTGCAAGTTCCTTAGCATAGTGGATTGGTTTCCATGACAAGCAAGGGCCTGTGCCACCAGCATGCGGTCCTGACTCGCAGTGACATTTTGGACCAGTCAGAGTCCCCTGAGGACTAGCAACAGCTCGCGCTATCTAAATAACAGTAATAATTCTAATTCCTATGCAGAACAGCTGCCTTGGATCACTCAGGCAGCTGCTCGACCCAGAACTGGCACCGTGACAGTGGTGCTCAGTGTGGAGGGGCTGTTGTGGGGTAAGCAGGCAGGGATGGAAGGCAGCTGGCCTATTATTAGGTGACTGGGGTTTTATTTCGTGTCTGTTAAGTCTCTATGAGCACAGCATGGTGCCATGGTGAGGACTGGAGTGTGAACTGGTCGGAGCCAGGTTCAAATACTGACCTCACCACGCACAGCCTCGAGCCAGCTGCTCTCCCTCCCAGAGTCCCATTGGTGTTCACAGGTAAGATGAAGGTGATTCGAGGAGTTGACACTAGTTAGCATCAACTCTTTTTAGGGAAACATAGAAGCTCATGTGAATGAAGGGTATGGTGCAGGACCACGTGAAAGCTGAGTTTCGAGATGCTGAGCCTGTGGCTCCTGGCCAGCCAGTCGCACTGCTGGCTCTCTGGGAGAATGACTTTAGGGAGCCCCTTCTGAAAGCAGCTCCTTTGTTGGGAGTCTCTGAGTAGTTCTTAGAGACTGCCCTCGATGTAGTGACATGAGAGTCTTGCTGACCTTGAGTCTGGTTTTTAGCACAAGATGAGTGCTCACTTTCAGTTACAGAGAAGTTATTGGTTGACGCAATGGTTTCAGTAAAGCTTATCCTTTGCTACCTGAAATGCTGGGGCTGAGAGGATTGATGGTCTTTGACTTGGTCACAGAGTATACCTGGTAGGAAACTTGTAGCCTCCTAGAACCCATTCCCCACCTTTTTAAAATTCAGGATTTTCTACCAAGAGCTGCATGGAAAAGGTGCTGGAAAGTATCAGAATAAACCTACATGGGGCATCCCCTGGTGGTCCAGTGGATAAGGACATCGCCTTGTAGTGCAAGGGGCGCCGGTTCGATCCCTGGCCTGGGAAGATCCCACGTGCCGCAGAGCGGCTGGACTGATGTGTCCAATCACCGAGCCGGAGCTCTGGAGCGCTTACGCCCAGAGCTGGCATTGTGCGACAACAGACGCCACCGCGATGGGAGGCCCGCAGGAGCCAAAGAACAAAGACAGATGAAAATGGAGAAATGAAAGACCAATGGAAGTGGCCCGCCTGCTCCCCTCCCTCCCCAACCCGACCCCTGCCCAAAATAAATAAATAAATAAATCTAAAAAAAAAAACCTACATGGAAAAGAAATGCAAGACTAGGCAAAAGGTCAATCTCTGGGATAGAGGACCAAACGAAAGTTTTCACTATTTTTAAACAAATTATTAGTCAGGTCTCCAGAGGGAATTCAAAGCAGATCATGGCAAGAACTTGACCTTTAAGTTATTTCAGGGCTGTGCTTTGACTTTACCCAGGCCCCACACAGAGGAAATGGTGCCAATTATGAGGGCCCCGCCAACCAGCACACCTGCATCTTCTTTAAGGTGCATCTTCCAAGGATTCATTGAAGTCCTACATTCTAGGTACTGGAATACTGCCTAATTCCTTCAGATGGTATTTTCATATACACTATCAGGTCCTGGATCTGGACATTTATCTACTTTGGCAAAAGCATAGCCCATGATGATTGAGGACCATGGTTCCTCAGGAAATAGGTAACTTAGTTAAGGAGACAAGAGTCAACAAATGTCCTTTGTTGGGAGTCTCTGAGTAGTTCTTAGAGACTGCCCTCGATGTAGTGACATGAGAGTCTTGCTGACCTTGAGTCTGGTTTTTAGCACAAGATGAGTGCTCACTTTCAGTTACAGAGAAGTTATTGGTTGACGAATGGTTTCAGTAAAGCTTATCCTTTGCTACCTGAAATGCTGGGGCTGAGAGGATTGATGGTCTTTGACTTGGTCACAGAGTATACCTGGTAGGAAACTTGTAGCCTCCTAGAACCCTTTCCCCCACCTTTTTACAATTCAGGATTTTCTACCAAGAGCTGCATGGAAAAGGTGCTGGAAAGTATCAGAATAAACCTACATGGGGCATCCCCTGGTGGTCCAGTGGATAAGGACATCGCCTTGTAGTGCAAGGGGCGCCGGTTCGATCCCTGGCCTGGGAAGATCCCACGTGCCGCAGAGCGGCTGGACTGATGTGTCCAATCACCGAGCCGGAGCTCTGGAGCGCTTACGCCCAGAGCTGGCATTGTGCGACAACAGACGCCACCGCGATGGGAGGCCCGCAGGAGCCAAAGAACAAAGACAGATGAAAATGGAGAAATGAAAGACCAATGGAAGTGGCCCGCCTGCTCCCCTCCCTCCCCAACCCGACCCCTGCCCAAAATAAATAAATAAATAAATCTAAAAAAAAAAACCTACATGGAAAAGAAATGCAAGACTAGGCAAAAGGTCAATCTCTGGGATAGAGGACCAAACGAAAGTTTTCACTATTTTTAAACAAATTATTAGTCAGGTCTCCAGAGGGAATTCAAAGCAGATCATGGCAAGAACTTGACCTTTAAGTTATTTCAGGGCTGTGCTTTGACTTTACCCAGGCCCCACACAGAGGAAATGGTGCCAATTATGAGGGCCCCGCCAACCAGCACACCTGCATCTTCTTTAAGGTGCATCTTCCAAGGATTCATTGAAGTCCTACATTCTAGGTACTGGAATACTGCCTAATTCCTTCAGATGGTATTTTCATATACACTATCAGGTCCTGGATCTGGACATTTATCTACTTTGGCAAAAGCATAGCCCATGATGTTATTGAGGACCATGGTTCCCATCAGTAGGTGACACACCACCCTCGGGAAGGCTGTAACTTAGTTAAGGAGACAAGAGTCAACAAATGTCAGGGTTAGGGTCTTAATCTGACTCCAGAACCTACTGCTGCCTCTGTTTAAAAAGAGAGACAAGTTGTGATGGTTCCCAGGAGTTTATGATGCTAGCGAGGGTCTCGTTTGGGGGGCCGCTTGCAGCCTGCCTTCAAGTCACAATGAGCATCCTGGAGCAGGATCTTTCACTGCAGGGTTGTGAGCACCCTCTTTCTGCTGCGGAACTCTAGAGTACTGCCTTTAAAGATAAAAATAAAAACCAGCAACTGCTTACCTCTTCCTGCTAAAACCTCGTCAGGTATATACATGGAAAACCAGACCCATTAAAGAGCACTGTGATTCTTAACACTTAACATACACATCCCTCCTCTTAATCTCCACCAAAGATGCGTTTTTTCTGATGTAAAGCTTTGTCACTTGAATATCAGATTCCGCTTCTTTTCACAGGAAAGGCAGTGTGAACTGGTTACTCGTGTGCTGCCTTTCCTTCCGGAGAGGCCGCCCATTGCCAAGGCTGCGGCTTAGGGGAGACTGGGGCAGAGAAAGCAGGTGAGCTACCTCGCTGTGATTAGGAGCGCCAGAACTTCCTCCCGATGCCCTCCACGTCTACCACCAGAGCCAGCTCATATTTCTGCACAGTGTTAGAGCATAAGGTCACCTGGAAAGGAAAGTTTTCACTATTTTAAACAAATTATTAGTCAGGTCTCCAGAGGGAATTCAAAGCAGATCATGGCAAGAACTTGACCTTTAAGTTATTTCAGGGCTGTGCTTTGACTTTACCCAGGCCCCACACAGAGGAAATGGTGCCAATTATGAGGGCCCCGCCAACCAGCACACCTGCATCTTCTTTAAGGTGCATCTTCCAAGGATTCATTGAAGTCCTACATTCTAGGTACTGGAATACTGCCTAATTCCTTCAGATGGTATTTTCATATACACTATCAGGTCCTGGATCTGGACATTTATCTACTTTGGCAAAAGCATAGCCCATGATGTTATTGAGGACCATGGTTCCCATCAGTAGGTGACACACCACCCTCGGGAAGGCTGTAACTTAGTTAAGGAGACAAGAGTCAACAAATGTCAGGGTTAGGGTCTTAATCTGACTCCAGAACCTACTGCTGCCTCTGTTTAAAAAGAGAGACAAGTTGTGATGGTTCCCAGGAGTTTATGATGCTAGCGAGGGTCTCGTTTGGGGGGCCGCTTGCAGCCTGCCTTCAAGTCACAATGAGCATCCTGGAGCAGGATCTTTCACTGCAGGGTTGTGAGCACCCTCTTTCTGCTGCGGAACTCTAGAGTACTGCCTTTAAAGATAAAAATAAAAACCAGCAACTGCTTACCTCTTCCTGCTAAAACCTCGTCAGGTATATACATGGAAAACCAGACCCATTAAAGAGCACTGTGATTCTTAACACTTAACATACACATCCCTCCTCTTAATCTCCACCAAAGATGCGTTTTTTCTGATGTAAAGCTTTGTCACTTGAATATCAGATTCCGCTTCTTTTCACAGGAAAGGCAGTGTGAACTGGTTACTCGTGTGCTGCCTTTCCTTCCGGAGAGGCCGCCCATTGCCAAGGCTGCGGCTTAGGGGAGACTGGGGCAGAGAAAGCAGGTGAGCTACCTCGCTGTGATTAGGAGCGCCAGAACTTCCTCCCCGATGCCCTCCACGTCTACCACCAGAGCCAGCTCATATTTCTGCACAGTGTTAGAGCATAAGGTCACCTGGAAAGGAAAAAAAAAAAAAGGTGAAAATCTGCTCTTCTAAAAGGCCAGCTCTTGCTCTGCACAGGGGAGAAGGGGGCCCGGGGAGGACCACACTGATGAGTGTGGGTTCTAAGGACTTTCTTAGGGGATGGATGGCATTTAACATTTTTAGTTAAACAGGTTCTGTTTCAGGGTCAGAGCGTGCTGCGTGTTTTCAAAGGCCAGGTTAGAAACTAACAAAGGGCTTTTTGGTACAACAAGTCTGCTGATTTCTGAGGGGTTAGTATCAAAGGAGCCACAGACCTAGCTAGCAGGAGGGGAAACCAGCCCCTGAAGGACAGGCAACATCAATCAAACTTTAATTACTGCCATTTAAATTGTTCCCTATGCCTCTGGGCTACATAAATTATGAAAATTCAGTACACTAATAAAACACTACAGCTAGATTTCACTTACAGCAAAATAAATGAACATAACCATGTCAGTTACAGAAATGGTGTGAGAAATAAACTACACAGTCTTTTCTTTTTAACCGAAATCTTGTCGTTCCTCCCCATCTCCTATATTCATTATTAGAGCAGAGAATAGGAAGCTTTGAAGAAAGGTTAATCCAAGGACAGTCTCTGACCAGTACTATGTTTTTATTTACTGTTGCGAAACTCGACATTTACGCTTCTGAAATCTTGTTACAGTTTTTAATTGCTTTAAAATGATTTGTATTGGCAGAGATACTTTTAAGTGTAGAAAATAGCTTCTGGCATAAGTGATGGCTTTTCTGTCTATAAATTATGCATCAGGTACTAATTAAAAATTTTTCAATTGGAAGGGGAATTGTTGGATGCAAATTTGCATCCACATAAACGTGGCTAAAGTGCAGATCAGGAGGGAAAATTGAGGCTGAGAGAAAGGTTATTGAAATACAAAGGAAAAATTAGACAAAGAGGGAGTCACTGATTTGGAAGGAAAACTCGTTCAGATTTGGAGAGAAGCAGCTGGTTCAGTGCCCAGATCCCTGGGGTGGCTCTAACCCTGACTTATGTCTCTGAACTCTTCTGGTTTGAGGAAGTGGTTCTGGCAGAAGGCTGCTGGATAGATGCTGTGTGAACTTTGTGAAGAACCTCCAAAGAGGGGGGATGCTTGCCCTCTCCCTGGACAAGTCACAATTAGCCACCGCTCTCACTGAATGACTGTGTCTCCACCTCCTGCCAGAAACATGTCTGTTAAAATCCCGTCTCTCAATGTGCTGGGGAACTCGGAGGTGGGGCCTTTGGGAGGTGATGAGGTGATGGGGTGGGGCTCTCGTGACCAGGACGAGAGCCCCTCTAAGAGGCCCTAGCGGACACAAGGAGGGGTTGGCAGTCTGCAACCTGATAAAGGGCCTTCACCAGAGGCCTACCATGCTGGCACCCTGACCTCGGGTTTCCAGCGTCCAGATTGTAAGAACGAATTTCTGATGTTTATACGCCGCTCAGCCTCTGGGATTTTGTGGTAGCAGCCCAAACAGACCAGGAGAGCAACAATGGGAAGTTACAAGGATATGTGACATCAAACCTCACTGGTTCCATGGAGAAGCCCTTAGAAGAGCTGAAAACTCCTAGAGCAGATACAAGTTGAGTAAATTCATGATGAGACCTTATGAAGCATTTAAAGTAAATTTGGGGGATAAAAACCACAACTGAATTAAACATTGGAAGGTAACGACTGAAGAGAAAATTACCACCTTAGCTATGAAGTCATTTTTCTTTCTTTTCCAGTGGGTAAAGAGTTCGCCTAGCACTGCAGTGGGTGCCAGTTCGATCCCTGGCATGGGAAGATCCCACATGCTGCAGAGCGGCTGGACCCGGGTGTTCCATTATGAGCCAGTGCTCTGGAGTGCATGTGCCCAGAGCTGGTGCTCTGCTACAGGAGAGGCCACTGCAATGGGAGGCCCACAAAGGCCAAAGAACAAAGATGGATGAAAATAAATAAAGACCAATAAAAAGTGGCCAAAAATTAAAAAAAAAAAAATTTAGCAACCTTCACTATTGTCAGATCTACCTGCTTGGAGGAGCAAAAAGTGAGGGGAGACAGCTAAAACCTTTTGCAGTTAGCTGTGAAACAATTCTGCTGTTGGTACCATGAAGCCATACGGCAAGCACCACGTTGTGAACCTTAAAGCATTACTGGGAACATCACGTCCACATTGGCCATGAAGCCCAGAATAGGGTTAAAAATCTGAATAAACTGGGTATCATTTGCGGCATAAATCTGGATACTTATTAGTATAAACGATTTGAATCTAATGGAGGACCTAAATGTCAATGAGTTCTTAAATTCTTTTATATTAGTACTGATGAATGTACTGTATGTGCAGAGCAGTGGTTTCAGCAGAAATTTCTGGAATCCACTATCCTGGTGAAGGCAATGCATTTAGACTGCTGGAAACCAACTGAAGCAGTGTCAGCTCTTTTGCCCAGTATTATTTGTATCTGGTTTCTTTTGCCTCATTAGTCTACGTCCATATAGAAACAAACCCACTTTTCCCTGTGAATTAGAGGCATTCCTTCCCACTGACACTGGGCCTGTAAAGCAAACGCTAGGTGTGGTCCCAATAACTATCTGCCAGTTCAGCGCTATGGCCGCATGTGCTGGAAGGCTGAGCACTTTACCCTGATAGCAACAAATCCTTGGGAGCGAATGGTGCCACAGCTGGGGGTGACGGTGAATTCTTTTGGTCTTATTACAGGTATTTCATCTTTGTTCCAAAATGGTTTTAGGTTGTCTGAAGATGGCTCACAAGTTGAAACGCTTTGCTGACCCACGCCATCCCCAGGGATACGCAGTTTGAAGGTCATGGGGACCAAGGAGGTATTATTGAGGGAACATATCAAGGTATGAGGAAACCCTAGAAAACAAAATAGAAGGTGAGAAATAAACACCCCACAATAGCGTCCCTTTAATTTCAACCTCGCCTCTCACTGACAAACCTATTAAATGAATTGGCTATGCAATTCATCACTACTTGCTTATTTCCAACTCTCCCTGGCATTGTTTTCAGTTGTACAATCAATAAATACATTTCACTCAGTCATTCAATGCATACTTATTATGCACTTACTATGTAACAACAGACATCAAACAAACCACTCTGTCATCATCCAGAGCCCTCTCTAGAGGCAGTCTCTATAATCAGTTTGCTGAGTAATCTTCTAGAAGCACATTCTGCATTTAATTTTTACATAGAAATACAACTTTTCCCCAAAGTATGGGATTCTATTTGCTCTTTTTATTTGCTGCTAAGGGAAAGGAGAAGTCCATGTGGGTTTGCCCACTGTGGGACCCAGAGCCTGCCAAGACGTTATATAATTCATCCTAGACTTGTCTGAGGCTCATGCAGTCAGGGTGAATGACACAGAATCAAATAATAGCCTCTCCTGAGAGAGACTCTACGATCTGCTTTGGAGCTGGCCAAAGACTAACCATGTTGGCTCTCACCTCCCTTAGACAAGGCTGCTTTTTAACGTTATTTCTATCCCTCCTACCTTCAGTTCAAGGAGACTCATGTTCTTGTCCTAAAAGATGTGGATCTTCCTTGCCTGGCGGGCAATAAACCAAACTCTCATTTTGGATTCCCTAGGTGGTCATTGTATGTGCTACCATTTTCAGAGCAAGAATGATCTACAACCATAAGGGAATAAACAGGCATATTTCTACTGGATGTAAACGCTTTTTTTTCTCTATAGTTACCTTTCAAGTTGTAGGTCATTCTTGTTTTCCTTCAAAGGAGTCTATCATTCACATACGCCCTACAAATGTGTAAACACCTCTATAGCTTGATAGGTTAATTTTATATCAAGTCAAATCAGTTAATTATGTATGATTTAAATTAGACTTAACTCCTGCCTAACCAGAGAAATAAATACTAAGGAATAAGATGCTGTTGGGTAGGGTGGAACTTTGGAGGAACACAAACCATTGTTATATCTAAGTTTTCTCAACCTCCAGGAACCAATTTTTGTTTCTCTAGGGGCAACTGTCAACACCCAAGTTGAAATCATATGATTTAGAAAGATCTCAACTGAAAATTCTGCCACTGCTGTGTGACCTTTGGGAGCTATTTAACTATTCCAATCCTCAGTTCTCCCATCTTTTAAATGGAAGCCTTAAAGAGTGCCTCTCCCTAGGATTGATAAAATGTTTAAATGTTGTATTTCATATAATTACTTAGCATTAATTGGATTACAAGAAAGAAAAACAGTTAATGGATAATTTTGCTGCACTGTTGTTATCGTTTCTTTTATTGGGGAAGCTTAGATGGGAGAAAATGACTCAGGGAGGCAACTGAGTAAAAAGTCTATGAAAACAAAGACAAGTCTTCAATTTGGAGTGATAAAACACCTGACTTAAACCACCACTGACGTAACTTGAAACCTGAGAGCATCTCTGTGGACAGGCTGCTGTGTAGCCAAAATGGCAAGTCAAAATCTACATATAAAAACAGTGCTCAGAATGTTCAGATAGTGGAGTGAAGCCTAGAGCTTTCTGTTGTTCCACTGCTGGAAGATGGGGAGACAGTCGGGGCCTGAGAACTGCCAGTGTCCAGATATAGACACGAGCATATACAGCATGGCAACACTGTTCACCTATGAACTAGGAAATGGCAGCAAAATGCTACAAAAAGCTAGACCCTCTTTAGAGATTCCCTAGGTGGTCATTGTATGTGCTACCATTTTCAGAGCAAGAATGATCTACAACCATAAGGGAATAAACAGGCATATTTCTACTGGATGTAAACGCTTTTTTTTCTCTATAGTTACCCTTCAAGTTGTAGGTCATTCTTGTTTTCCTTCAAAGGAGTCTATCATTCACATACGCCCTACAAATGTGTAAACACCTCTATAGCTTGATAGGTTAATTTTATATCAAGTCAAATCAGTTAATTATGTATGATTTAAATTAGACTTAACTCCTGCCTAACCAGAGAAATAAATACTAAGGAATAAGATGCTGTTGGGTAGGGTGGAACTTTGGAGGAACACAAACCATTGTTATATCTAAGTTTTCTCAACCTCCAGGAACCAATTTTTGTTTCTCTAGGGGCAACTGTCAACACCCAAGTTGAAATCATATGATTTAGAAAGATCTCAACTGAAAATTCTGCCACTGCTGTGTGACCTTTGGGAGCTATTTAACTATTCCAATCCTCAGTTCACCCATCTTTTAAATGGAAGCCTTAAAGAGTGCCTCTCCCTAGGATTGATAAAATGTTTAAATGTTGTATTTCATATAATTACTTAGCATTAATTGGATTACAAGAAAGAAAAACAGTTAATGGATAATTTTGCTGCACTGTTGTTATCGTTTCTTTTATTGGGGAAGCTTAGATGGGAGAAAATGACTCAGGGAGGCAACTGAGTAAAAAGTCTATGAAAACAAAGACAAGTCTTCAATTTGGAGTGATAAAACACCTGACTTAAACCACCACTGACGTAACTTGAAACCTGAGAGCATCTCTGTGGACAGGCTGCTGTGTAGCCAAAATGGCAAGTCAAAATCTACATATAAAAACAGTGCTCAGAATGTTCAGATAGTGGAGTGAAGCCTAGAGCTTTCTGTTGTTCCACTGCTGGAAGATGGGGAGACAGTCGGGGCCTGAGAACTGCCAGTGTCCAGATATAGACACGAGCATATACAGCATGGCAACACTGTTCACCTATGAACTAGGAAATGGCAGCAAAATGCTACAGAGGAAGAGCAATTCTAGACCCTCTTTAGAGATTGCTCACACAAAAATGTTAAGAGAAATTCTTTGTAAACCTTTTTCCTCCCATATAGAGGGGAAAAGCAATTCTTCTTAATTTATAATCTAAAATGGAAAAGGACTCACCAAAGGAAACATCACCAAAACGCAGAGCAGGAACGTTAAAATGGAAGGTAGGTCCAATGACACAGCCTCTGGAAGTAAGAACACAAGTTGAGGGAGTGCAAAGAACATCTAGTGAATTCAAGGTAGCAATCAAGAAGTGGGCAGAGAGTAAGTACTGGAAATTGGAATTTGGCATTAAATCAATTATAGCATCATCTAGGACTTAAACTATGAGATGACAGTCAATCACAATGGTTCTTAAAGACCTGTGCTGGACTTTCAGAACTGTAAAATAATAAATCTATATTGCTGTGACTAAGAATGTGATGACTTGTTACAACAGCAATAGAAACTAACATATCAGGTATTTGTCTATTGTCTTTTTCCATGGTTCATGTCCCTAAATCTCTAGACCAAAGGTAAGAACTGAAATAATTTCCCATCGGGAGTCCAGCTTTTAAAAGTTACAGACATACAAGACACCAGCTACCCCACTAAGCCTGAGTCTCCTAATCCACTCAGAGCCAGCTGGTGGCGATGTAGGTGTGTCCCACCATGCTGAGTGTATTTGGTGCCTGAGTGATACTTCTGGCTGCCAGCGATCTGACTATAATATGAGAGGCTGCTGCAAGCTTGGGATGAGAGACAACAAAAAAGACTCAGTACAGCACGTCTCAATTCTAACAGCCTTTCCCAGGACCATCTCTTCTATTTCATGCTAATAATCCAAAGTGGTTTCAAAAGGAGCTGTTGGTACTCAGCAAGGAATTAGGATCCAGCTGAGAATGAGGTCAAAGGAGCCTACAGATTCGATACTTGACTTGTTAAAAAAAAAAGTTTTGGGTGGGGGGCAAAGTAACAGATAGATCAAAAGTGTCTGAAATGCACAAAAGCCTTTTGGGTGAGGAGGCAAAGAAGATAGATCATGGCAACTTAGGAAATGGCAGCAAAATGCTACAGAGGAAGAGCAATTCTAGACCCTCTTTAGAGATTGCTCACACAAAATGGCAAGAGAAATTCTTTGTAAACCTTTTTCCTCCCATATAGAGGGGAAAAGCAATTCTTCTTAATTTATAATCTAAAATGGAAAAGGACTCACCAAAGGAAACATCACCAAAACGCAGAGCAGGAACGTTAAAATGGAAGGTAGGTCCAATGACACAGCCTCTGGAAGTAAGAACACAAGTTGAGGGAGTGCAAAGAACATCTAGTGAATTCAAGGTAGCAATCAAGAAGTGGGCAGAGAGTAAGTACTGGAAATTGGAATTTGGCATTAAATCAATTATAGCATCATCTAGGACTTAAACTATGAGATGACAGTCAATCACAATGGTTCTTAAAGACCTGTGCTGGACTTTCAGAACTGTAAAATAATAAATCTATATTGCTGTGACTAAGAATGTGATGACTTGTTACAACAGCAATAGAAACTAACATATCAGGTATTTGTCTATTGTCTTTTTCCATGGTTCATGTCCCTAAATCTCTAGACCAAAGGTAAGAACTGAAATAATTTCCCATCGGGGAGTCCAGCTTTTAAAAGTTACAGACATACAAGACACCAGCTACCCCACTAAGCCTGAGTCTCCTAATCCACTCAGAGCCAGCTGGTGGCGATGTAGGTGTGTCCCACCATGCTGAGTGTATTTGGTGCCTGAGTGATACTTCTGGCTGCCAGCGATCTGACTATAATATGAGAGGCTGCTGCAAGCTTGGGATGAGAGACAACAAAAAAGACTCAGTACAGCACGTCTCAATTCTAACAGCCTTTCCCAGGACCATCTCTTCTATTTCATGCTAATAATCCAAAGTGGTTTCAAAAGGAGCTGTTGGTACTCAGCAAGGAATTAGGATCCAGCTGAGAATGAGGTCAAAGGAGCCTACAGATTCGATACTTGACTTGTTAAAAAAAAAAGTTTTGGGTGGGGGGCAAAGTAACAGATAGATCAAAAGTGTCTGAAATGCACAAAAGCCTAGAGAAATAAGGAAGAAGATCACAAAACTGCACAAAGCAGTCGTTTAATCACTGAAGTACAAAAGAACCAGAGTTAAATCACATTTGTTCAAAGGCACATGTAACTAAAGAAACTGCAGCTGAATACCAACGGGACTTAGATACTGTCACGTTCATTCAAACAGGGATTCTGAATATTAGGACAGTCTCTGGCAAGATGATGCCCTCCATTAATGATGGTCTCTTAAAATTAGAACTTTAATGATGAAGAGATAGAGTGATGGAATTATTATGATGTTACGTGAAACAGGCTGAATGAAAAATATGCTATGGTTAAATTTCTGTTAGCAATTTTTGATTAATCTTAGGATGAAATAAGCATTCTTTCCACAGTCAGATTTTCCCTTCCTCTACAAGAAACAAGAAATGAACACCCCAAAATAAGAGAGTGCCATGGCAACCGGCATGAATGTAAGGTTCAGAGAATCACACAAAGAGACTTAACCTGCATAGAGCTCATGGAGTCTTAACTAGTCACAAGTTTACTTGTGAGCAAGTTCCTGGAAGACGCCTAAAGCCTTGTTATTCACAGAGGAAAACCCAAGTACACCCTAATCTATTCAGACATTGCTAGTGACATGCACTACTACAGAGTCTGGGATCTTTTCGGTTACAATTACAAGGAGAAGAGATCAGAGATTTAAAAAATTCATCCATGAAATGACAGAGCTATTATTCAATATCACAGGCTCCTGAAAAATTTAAAAAATAATAGCTTCATTGAAATATAATTCACTTGCTATATGGTTTAAAGTGTGTAAGTCAATGGTTTCTGTACATATGTATATATACATATATGTGTGTGTGTATATATGTATATGTCTGTGTGTGTATATATATGTCTATCTTAATACCAGTACAACACATTCTTGATTGTTGCATCAAAATTATAATACATTTTGAAATGAGAAATCTAAGCTCTCCAAATCTGTTATTTTTAAAAACTGTTTTGGCTATTCTGGATTTCTTGCATATCCATATAAAGTTTAGTATCAGCAGCTCATCAATTACTGCAAAAAAGGCAGTTGGAATTTTGAGAGAATCATGTTGAACTTATACATCACTCTGGGAAGTCTTGACATCTTAGGTTAATACCAAGTCTTCTAATCCATGAAAACAAGATGTCCTTTCACTTAAATAAGCGAATTATTAATAGGTCTCCTTTTACATTCCTTTTCAGTGATGTTCTGTAGTTTGCAATGAACAAGTCTTACACTTTCTAGGTTACAATTACTCCCAACTATATCATTCTTTTTCCACCTATCATAAGCAGAATTTTCTTAATTTCATTTTGAATTCACATTGTTACTCTCTAAAAACACAACTGATTTTTGTATACAGAGCCTATATCGTACCATTTTTCTGAACTCATTTGTTAGCTCTATAGCTTTTGGTGAATTCCTTAGGATATTCTGCATATAAAATCATGCCATCTACAAAGAGAGATAGCTCTACTTCTTCCTTTCCAATCTGAATGCCTTTTATTTCTTTTTCTTGCCTAAGTGCTGAGTGTTAGAAGGTCAACATACGAATTTTGAGAGGACATGATTCACTCTATAATATAGGTACTTTTAAGTGTAAGAAGTGGAGAAGACATGGTAAAATCACCTTTGAGTCAGCCTTAAGATTCTACATTTTCAGTAGATATCATAAGATTGATTAAGTTTTCCCAGGATCATTCAGGCTTCAGAAATGTGGCTGTCGCTTTTCTATGTTATCTCCAGACCCCAAGGGAGACCTTGGCTGTAGATGGAGTGAGGTCCTGCTAGGCTACTGAATCCTAATAAGAGAGATTATCATGGTAATTAACAACCTGTTGCTGAAGGAACCCAAATAGAATCTGCAATCTATCCTGAAGACATGAATTTCCTAAACACTAGAAACCAAAGTTATAGATCTATCCAAAGGGCTGGTCACAGGGGACTTCTTTTTAAAACCTTAAGACAAACAGAGCAGCTGGAGAAGGCAGCAAAAGATGTTGAGCACAAAATCTGCAAGTGTCTAGCACTCCTGAATGACACTATGAGCAGACTTTTATAATTCCTGGAGGTATTAGAGGTAAGAGCATTTAAAGAATTTGCTTAAAATAAATACATAAGGTTTAGAGAAACTATTAATAGGATAACAGCCGAAGCTAAGTCCTGAGAGATGATCTTTTAAAAATTTATTTATTTATTTATTTTTGGCTATTCTGGGTTTTCACTGCTGTTGCAGGCTCTTCTCTAGTTGCAAGGAGTGGGGGCTACTCTCTAGTTGAGGTGAGCAGGCTTCTTGTTGCGGTGACTTCTTTTGTTGTGGAACTAGGGCTCTAGGGCACACGGGCTTCAGTAGTTGTGGCTCTAAGGCTCTAGAGCACAGGCTCCACAGCTGTGGTTTCTGGGCTTAGTTGCTCCACAGCATGTAGGATCTTCAGGATCAGGGATCGAACCCGTGTCTCCTGCATTGGCAGGCAAACTCT
The DNA here is from genome assembly GCA_022376925.1 of Tragulus kanchil. Taxonomy (NCBI): domain Eukaryota; kingdom Metazoa; phylum Chordata; class Mammalia; order Artiodactyla; family Tragulidae; genus Tragulus; species Tragulus kanchil. The sequence goes on along the minus strand of JAIOJX010000031.1, from coordinate 167,688,960 downwards.
TTACCACTGAGGTACCAGGGTAGCCCCAACAGATGATTTTATCTAGGCGTTAGTGACCTACTTTCCCTGAACATACTAAAACAGAGAAAGCAGAAACTAATTTAATGTTCAAGTCCTTATTTGATAAGGTTATAGGTTATAGAAAAACTAGACCCCCTAAGCGCATCTACATCGATGTTACAATAATTAGTTATACATGTTCACTAGAGAAACACTGATGGAAATACAAAACACCCCTGTATGCTGGTGTATTCATATCAATAAAGACAGTTACAGACATTCAAGACATGATCTAATTTTGTTTTTAAATAACTATGTGAAAGTTTTACATTTTCCTCCTGGATTTTAAGAAGTAATCAGTAGGAAATCAAATTGTTATTTTCAGATAGGTATCAACATTAACAAAAATAAATTTTCAACTTAGATGGAGTGAGGTCCTGCTAGGCTACTGAATCCTAATAAGAGAGATTATCATGGTAATTAACAACCTGTTGCTGAAGGAACCCAAATAGAATCTGCAATCTATCCTGAAGACATGAATTTCCTAAACACTAGAAACCAAAGTTATAGATCTATCCAAAGGGCTGGTCACAGGGGACTTCTTTTTAAAACCTTAAGACAAACAGAGCAGCTGGAGAAGGCAGCAAAAGATGTTGAGCACAAAATCTGCAAGTGTCTAGCACTCCTGAATGACACTATGAGCAGACTTTTATAATTCCTGGAGGTATTAGAGGTAAGAGCATTTAAAGAATTTGCTTAAAATAAATACATAAGGTTTAGAGAAACTATTAATAGGATAACAGCCGAAGCTAAGTCCTGAGAGATGATCTTTTAAAAATTTATTTATTTATTTATTTTTGGCTATTCTGGGTTTTCACTGCTGTTGCAGGCTCTTCTCTAGTTGCAAGGAGTGGGGGCTACTCTCTAGTTGAGGTGAGCAGGCTTCTTGTTGCGGTGACTTCTTTTGTTGTGGAACTAGGGCTCTAGGGCACACGGGCTTCAGTAGTTGTGGCTCTAAGGCTCTAGAGCACAGGCTCCACAGCTGTGGTTTCTGGGCTTAGTTGCTCCACAGCATGTAGGATCTTCAGGATCAGGGATCGAACCCGTGTCTCCTGCATTGGCAGGCAAACTCTTTACCACTGAGGTACCAGGGTAGCCCCAACAGATGATTTTATCTAGGCGTTAGTGACCTACTTTCCCTGAACATACTAAAACAGAGAAAGCAGAAACTAATTTAATGTTCAAGTCCTTATTTGATAAGGTTATAGGTTATAGAAAAACTAGACCCCCTAAGCGCATCTACATCGATGTTACAATAATTAGTTATACATGTTCACTAGAGAAACACTGATGGAAATACAAAACACCCCTGTATGCTGGTGTATTCATATCAATAAAGACAGTTACAGACATTCAAGACATGATCTAATTTTGTTTTTTTAAATAACTATGTGAAAGTTTTACATTTTCCTCCTGGATTTTAAGAAGTAATCAGTAGGAAATCAAATTGTTATTTTCAGATAGGTATCAACATTAACAAAAAATAAATATTTTGGCAACTTAGTAATTCTCCATTCATGTGTAAAGTGATCTAGTTTTGAGGTTTAAGAAGGCAGTAGGTAAAACCTATAGTTTCCGCATCACTTGTAGAAGCAACTTACCTAATGGTCAATATCACAGGCGTAGGTGACCCATTCACATTGACCAGGAACTGTTCTTCAAAGTGCCCCAAGATGGTAGAACTGAAGGAGATCTGGATAGCCTGGACTCCACTTGGTTCTATGATGCCTTCCTTGGGGCTGAAAACAAAGCAGGCCCCCACAGCTGAAACTGGAGGGATCACATTGAAGAGGGCATCAATACTGCCTTTGTTGGACAGCACGGCCTGTATCCAAAACACAGAATGAAAAGGTAGCCTTTGGGACTCTGATTTATTTTCATACAAGCACCAACAGAGACAGCTGCAGGAAGTATAACCAAAGAGAAACTCTAGAGGAAAAATGAACAGTTTCCTGTTTAAACACAGGAATCCCAAGCCAGAAGTAATTTTGTGTGTGTGTGTGTGTTTTTTAAAGATTAATTAATTTATTTATTTTTGGGCCAGGGTCGGGTTGGGAAGGGAGGGGAGTGGGCGGGCCACTTCTATTGGTCCTTTATTTCTCCATTTTCATCCGTCTTTGTTCTTTCGCTCCTGTGGGCCTCCCATCGTGGTAGCGTCTGTCGTTGCAGAGCACCGGCTCTGGGCGCATGCGCTCCAGAGCTCCGGCTCGGTAATTGGACACATCGGTCTAGCCGCTCCGCGGCACATGGGATCTTCCCAGGCCAGGGATGGAACCGGCGCCCCCTGCACTGCAAGGCAGTGTCCTTACCCACTGGACCACCAGGGGAAGCCCAATTTTGTGTTTTTATCTCATCTTGAAAATGGAGTTAGTCATATGCTTTATACTCATGCTATAAAGATTGATCATAATCACATCTACTGAAGAAGAACCTTAAAATACCCCTTTTCTTGATTCTATCTATGAAATTACCAAGGGAAGGAAGGTCTTTTTCTTTTACACACGAGAAAGCTGGGATTAAGTGACATGCTGAAAAATAAAAGCAAGTCAGAATAGAGGAGCAAGAACTACCTAAACCTATGTCTATAATGTAGCTTGAAGAACATAGATGAGATATAACTGTGGATTCCAGATGGCAAAGATTCTCTTTGCTGCACCATTAGATTTCACTCAATGGTGATATTTTCATCTCCAACTCTAATGGATGGATAACCACTTGGGGGTGCTTATGTAAGCCACTGCTTTATTACAAAAAAAGTTTTATTCCTATAGACCAGTGTCTGGAACCATATCATTGCACACATATTTGACTGCACACTAGGTGTGTGTAAAAAGCTCATACTTGGTATTTAGAGGCCTCCACACTGGCTCCCTCTACTTGTCCTGCCACCATTTTACACAGTCCCTGCCCAGGAGCCTGTCCTCTAGCCACACAGTTCTATTTCTGGGCTTCTAGGACACAATCTCTATTCCTTGCCAATATTTTACACCTGGACCAGTGAACAGCCATCCTCTCTAGGTAGAAAGTGCCCTTCACCTACACTCAAAGCGTTAGAGGAACAAAAGGGGATACTGAGGAAAGATTCAAAAAGATTTGTTGCACATGTCAAGAACTGAGAAAGCCAAGAGAATTTCCAAAAGAGGTTGAATGTGGACAGAGGTAAAGGAGAATAAGCTTTGAGAAAATGCTACAGATTCAAAAAAATTTTTTTTTAAAATTTTGGCCTAGTTGGTTTTTCATTTGTTTATTTTCATCCACCTTTATTTTTTGGCTTGCGTGGGCCTCCCATCGCACTGGCCTCTTTCATGGCAGAGCACTGGCTCTGGGCGCATGCGCTCCAGAGCACTGGCTCGTAATTGGACACACCGGTCCAGCCGCTCCGCGGCACGTGGGATCTTCCCGCGCCAGGGATCTAACCGGTGCCCCTTGCACTGCAAGGCGGACTCTTTACCCACTGGACCACCAGGGAAGCCCTGGATTTACAATTTTTAATCAGAGGCTATCCCTGCCCTGGAAGAAGAAAGTATTAAAGACCGTGTGTTTGTGGAATCCAGAGTACAAATGTTTAGGGAGTGAGCAGGCACAGAGGAAAAAGTGGTTGACTTTTCTAGATTTCTGTTTTGAGAATCTTAGTGGTAAAAAAAGAAAATGGGGTGGTAGAGCTGCAGGAAGGTATGGGAGGGAAAATCTAGTCTATTTAGACTATTAAATGAGATAATGCATGCTCAAGGCCCAGCCTATATGTTTCATGTTGTAATAATAAAAGGGGACAAGGTTATAGTGTCTGAGTGGCTATAGGCAATCCACTAGATCAGGTTGCCTCCTGAGGAACAGAGAAGTAAATAAGAAGTTAAGTAAGATAGAGCCAGGGGCTCTTACAAAGAGCCAAAACCACTCCTGCCAAGAGAAGATGGATGATTCACCAAAAGAGGTGTCCAGCTGTTACTTGATATGTTAGTCATCTTTTTACATGTATTTCCCCATCTCCCTTGTTTTAAATTCCCTTGGTCACAGGAACCATGCTTCATCCTTTTTTGTTTTAAAAAAGACCATGTAGAAAAGGGATTATGACCCAGGATCTTAAATACCTGGGTTCAAATCTCAGCTTTTCCACTAACTTTACAAGCTGTGTGACCTTACAGAACCTGCTTAGTTCTCTGTGCCCGTTGCCCCACCTGTGAAATATAAGTACTACTAACTTCTCAGGTTGCTGTGAAAATGAAATTTATTAATTCACATTATCTTTAGGCTGGTGTGTGGTAATGAGTGCTCATAATGGACAGTGATTACTATTTATATCCCCAGTGCTAAACAGAATGGGTTTAAGATTTATCTGTGCTTAAGAGGCTACTAATATGCACTAGTGGTAACTTGAAGGACCCTTGTTCTCCTCTCTGGAGCCAGTACAAGGATTGCCTTTTTAGTTGTTTTACCCACATTTTCTATAAGGTGCCAGCTCCTCTATTTTTGAGAATATGCACTTCGTTCTTCTCCCCTCCCAGCACCTACTTATGTATATGGAATCCAGCAAATTATTTGGCAACACAATTCCGACATGTTCTGATTACTAGTAATGCCCTTACCCTTGTAGTTCAATGCCTTGGAGAGGGGTAGATTTACAGGAGAACTTCACCTCTCATTTGTTTTTCCTTTAATTACACTGGGGAACAGTGTATACTCTTGGGGGTGATTCTTTATATATCTGCTAAGCTCAGCAATTACTAAGAGCAATAGCTAGTTATTCAAATTTGTCTCAAGTAGATAATGTAATAAATTGAAAGAGAGATGCAATGAGGCATCAGCATTAAATATGCAGATAATGCAAAATATTCCCAACAGAAGCACCTTACCATGTCCTTCTCTGTCACTGCATAGCTCTCAAAACTGTCCAATCTGATGCAGCACCTCCTTTAACACTTACTCAGCTGGCTGTGGTTTGTTACTCTTCAAATGTGGGAGCTGACACATCAGGGTTATGCGGGGCCAGGGAAGAGGGGAAGCTAGGTGGACTTTGGTTTTCTAAACGTTCTATTGGTTTTAGAAAGAGCAAGGAGATCTCTCCTCTGACATGGACTCAAGTATACTTCTCTTAAAGTTTGTAAGAAATTGTTATTATATTCAGGCAAACCCTATCCATTATGCATCAGAACTAAATGTTCTTTTCTGTTGCTATATCTATAAGACTCAGTTTGTAAGGTATAAGGGAAATTTATTCTGGATAAATTACAGGCAGAATATCAATTTAATAAGAATTCATACCTTATTTCCCCTAAGTGACCTTTTTTTAAATTTTAGAATGCAATACAGCACAATGCAACATAGTAAGTATGCTACTTTATATTTTACGATAGTAATGTAACTGATTATTTCATTTAAAGTGTGCTCTTATGTATATTCCACCTCTTCATGACATTAACATCTCTATTTACCTCTTAAATTATCCTACATGGGCTGTTAACTCTGATGAACGTGAGCACAAATGATGCTGCAGGAAGCTCTCTCTCAACATCACCCGGGCATTTACCTCTGGTGCCAGGTTAGGCTAGGCTGAGCTGCCTGTAAACTAGATTTGCCCATGAGAGCCCTAAGAACTGACCAGCCAGCCAAGGGCCTTCTGTCCCCACCGGATATAGGGCCCTAAGTCACCCAAGATTCACTAACCTTCCCAAGTTGAGTGACGCTGCCAAGTAAGTTAACAAATGTGGTCGGGTCATGCTGGCTGTTTGCTAGATCTATATCCACATCTTGTGCCTATAACTAGACTACATGTCCCAGCCACTCCTGAAGACCTGAACAGGAAGTGGACAAAAGTGATATGTGTCACCCCCATTGCTGTCTCCTATAAAATCTCAATATGCATTCCTCCACAATCTTTCTCCTACTGCCAGTGGGATACTTGGGAGACTGTAGTCCTACAAGGGGGGTGGCAGAGCCAAGAGATAAAATCCTGATCCTCCGTGGGAGGAGGGCCCTCTGCTGTTGAGCAAGTTTGTCTGGGACTTTATGTAAGAAACAAAATACATATATTATTGTATCTGTTACAGTATGCAGCATTACCTTATCTAGTCAGACTTCTCTAAGTTTGTTACTCTTCAAATGTGGGAGCTTGGGGGGGGGGTTTTTCTAAACGTTCTATTGGTTTTAGAAAGAGCAAGGAGATCTCTCCTCTGACATGGACTCAAGTATACTTCTCTTAAAGTTTGTAAGAAATTGTTATTATATTCAGGCAAACCCTATCCATTATGCATCAGAACTAAATGTTCTTTTCTGTTGCTATATCTATAAGACTCAGTTTGTAAGGTATAAGGGAAATTTATTCTGGATAAATTACAGGCAGAATATCAATTTAATAAGAATTCATACCTTATTTCCCCTAAGTGACCTTTTTTTAAATTTTAGAATGCAATACAGCACAATGCAACATAGTAAGTATGCTACTTTATATTTTACGATAGTAATGTAACTGATTATTTCATTTAAAGTGTGCTCTTATGTATATTCCACCTCTTCATGACATTAACATCTCTATTTACCTCTTAAATTATCCTACATGGGCTGTTAACTCTGATGAACGTGAGCACAAATGATGCTGCAGGAAGCTCTCTCTCAACATCACCCGGGCATTTACCTCTGGTGCCAGGTTAGGCTAGGCTGAGCTGCCTGTAAACTAGATTTGCCCATGAGAGCCCTAAGAACTGACCAGCCAGCCAAGGGCCTTCTGTCCCCACCGGATATAGGGCCCTAAGTCACCCAAGATTCACTAACCTTCCCAAGTTGAGTGACGCTGCCAAGTAAGTTAACAAATGTGGTCGGGTCATGCTGGCTGTTTGCTAGATCTATATCCACATCTTGTGCCTATAACTAGACTACATGTCCCAGCCACTCCTGAAGACCTGAACAGGAAGTGGACAAAAGTGATATGTGTCACCCCCATTGCTGCCTCCTATAAAAATCTCACATATGCATTCCTCCACAATCTTTCTCCTACTGCCAGTGGGATACTTGGGAGACTGTAGTCCTACAAGGGGGGTGGCAGAGCCAAGAGATAAAATCCTGATCCTCCGTGGGAGGAGGGCCCTCTGCTGTTGAGCAAGTTTGTCTGGGACTTTATGTAAGAAACAAAATACATATATTATTGTATCTGTTACAGTATGCAGCATTACCTTATCTAGTCAGACTTCTCTAAGTTTGAGGTTTCTCAGCTATAAAATGGGGATAGTGATTATATCTACTTTACACGGGCTTTGTGAGTACCAAGAAAACTAACACATGTGTGCTCAACAAGCTTTAAGGGTGAGAAGGTTGAATTAACTGCTATGTGCCTCATATTTCTCATTTGTAAAAGAGGTACAGTAAAACCCACCATTCATGGTTCTGTAAGAATTAGAAATGACACTCGCATTGTAGGCATGTACACATAATAAAGCATGGAACCTGACACATATTTGTCTCTCACTAAATAAACGCTTTTATTATTAACTCTATGGAAATATAAATGCAATTTAGGAATCTTTCTACCATAAACTTTCTAGGTTATAGTTTTATATAATGTAAGTAAGTGTCCTAGATATGAATTTAGTAATGAAGTGACAGTTGAGTAATTTTGAATCCTCATGAACCCATGGGTACATAATGTAAAAAGAATCATTTTCTATTGGAAAAAAAGGAGGTTTTTTCCTGGAATCGGGATGATTGAATTTTAAATCAGAGAAAATTAAATTAAAATTTTAAATTAGAGAAAACTCTGAAATGTGGTAACAGCTATCCTCATTAGGACATTTTGGAAAATGTAAATGGTTCTCCATCCTCTGATCTGTAGGATTTATGTTGTCAGAGAACAAGCGTTAAACAGATGGTGAGATGCCTTAATATTTATGGTGTCCCCCTTTGCAATTTGTAAGATGATGATGATAAAATAAATAAAGTTATGACTCTGATTCTTTTGTAAAGTTAGAGGGTTGAAAGGGATGGAAAAAGTTGCTTCCTTCAGTAAAGCTGGGAGGGAGGATGAGTTCTATCATTTGGGGTCTGAATAGGTGTGAGTTATGGTAAAAAAAACCTGGGAAGGGACAAGTGAGGTCCCCATTCTGCCTAAAAAGTTTTTTTGCCAGTGGGATACTTGGGAGACTGTAGTCCTACAAGGGGGGTGGCAGAGCCAAGAGATAAAATCCTGATCCTCCGTGGGAGGAGGGCCCTCTGCTGTTGAGCAAGTTTGTCTGGGACTTTATGTAAGAAACAAAATACATATATTATTGTATCTGTTACAGTATGCAGCATTACCTTATCTAGTCAGACTTCTCTAAGTTTGAGGTTTCTCAGCTATAAAATGGGGATAGTGATTATATCTACTTTACACGGGCTTTGTGAGTACCAAGAAAACTAACACATGTGTGCTCAACAAGCTTTAAGGGTGAGAAGGTTGAATTAACTGCTATGTGCCTCATATTTCTCATTTGTAAAAGAGGTACAGTAAAACCCACCATTCATGGTTCTGTAAGAATTAGAAATGACACTCGCATTGTAGGCATGTACACATAATAAAGCATGGAACCTGACACATATTTGTCTCTCACTAAATAAACGCTTTTATTATTAACTCTATGGAAATATAAATGCAATTTAGGAATCTTTCTACCATAAACTTTCTAGGTTATAGTTTTATATAATGTAAGTAAGTGTCCTAGATATGAATTTAGTAATGAAGTGACAGTTGAGTAATTTTGAATCCTCATGAACCCATGGGTACATAATGTAAAAAGAATCATTTTCTATTGGAAAAAAAGGAGGTTTTTTCCTGGAATCGGGATGATTGAATTTTAAATCAGAGAAAATTAAATTAAAATTTTAAATTAGAGAAAACTCTGAAATGTGGTAACAGCTATCCTCATTAGGACATTTTGGAAAATGTAAATGGTTCTCCATCCTCTGATCTGTAGGATTTATGTTGTCAGAGAACAAGCGTTAAACAGATGGTGAGATGCCTTAATATTTATGGTGTCCCCCTTTGCAATTTGTAAGATGATGATGATAAAATAAATAAAGTTATGACTCTGATTCTTTTGTAAAGTTAGAGGGTTGAAAGGGATGGAAAAAGTTGCTTCCTTCAGTAAAGCTGGGAGGGAGGATGAGTTCTATCATTTGGGGTCTGAATAGGTGTGAGTTATGGTAAAAAAAAAATATTGATGGCTCAAATTTTCTATCAAGAAAAACACACATAAAGTAAAACAAAGACAGCCAAGTACAGTTGAATCTCAATGAACAATTCTAGCGTTTACCTCATAACAATGTACAGATCCAACAAAAACTTTTCCAATATCCAGCAACTCAAAGTTGAAATGAATCTTTGGTCCCATTCCTTCCCCTTTGATTCGGAGGGGCAGACGGATCTCTCGCCCTGTAAAAACGATTCAGACTTTATTATACCAAGTGATGCTTTATTACCCCAGATCATCCACAGCTTCTTATTAAAAGGAACAATCAAGATTATAGCAACAACTCCCTGCAACGGACTGAGGGAATGTAATTTAACAAACGCTAAAGACTTAGCTTTTTTTTTAAGAAACAAGAATACTGTTAGTTTCTTAACTTTAGGAGACAGCTTATATTGCAAATTAAGTTGACACTTGAGGAGAAAAATAAATTTTTTAAATTTAACCCAACCTTAACTGTATCCTTAAATTTCTTATAAAGGAAAACAATTTCTCAAAATCAAAGAGGAGTGACCAGAAGATGAGAGTTGCCATGGGGCTCCATGGGATCTGTTCACACTGATCTTTCCTAGATTTAGCAAGAGCCAGAGTATTAAGGGGTCTGAATCTAGGAATCTTTTATCTGACCCTCACTCTGTGGCTTTCATGTAGAGGAAATGGAATCCACTAAACAGTATCCCTTACTACAAAGCCACAATGCACCCAGGGTCAACACTGAGCACAAGCCTTTGAAGTACCAACTGGTTTTGTTTCCCGTTTAAAATGAGGTATATCTGCATCTGATAATGCATGATCAGTATAAAAATATTAAAGGGAAAGTGGAAACTGTCTCATAATTCCACCACCCAATGGTAACTATTGTTAGCATTTTTGGTGCCAATTCTTCCACATTTAATCATATTTAAGAACTATTAATGTAAATGAGAACATATGCTATATGTTATTTTTAGCCTGCTTTTTTTCACTTAACAAAACATCTGGGACAATTTTACATATCATCACCTAAAGATGTAGTAAATATTTTTAACTACTCCTTCCTGTTTAAGAGGTTTCCAATTTCTCATTACATCAAATTATAATGTAGTCAATGTCACTGAATACATTTATGATCAGTTTTCCTAGATTTTCTTGAAGCACTTTGAAGATATCATCCTATTATTTCTTTTTTTTTTTTTTTTTTTAAACTTCTGGCAATTTTTTTTTTAATATTTATTTATTTATTTATTTAGGCGGGGGCGGGAGTGGGGTGGGGAGGGAGGGGGGTGGGCAGGCCACTTCCACTGGTCTTTCATTTGTCTAGTTTCATCCATCTTTGTTCTTTGGCCCGTGTGGGCCTCCCATTGCAGTGGCATCTGTTGTTGCAGAGCACCGGCTCTGGGCGCATGCGCTCCAGAGCTCCGGATCGGTAATTGGACCCATCGGTCCAGCCGCTCCGCGGCACGTGGGATCTTCCCAGGCCAGGGATCGAACCGGCGCCCCTTGCACTGCAAGGCGGTGTCCTTACCCACTGGACCACCAGGGAAGCCCCCTATTATTTCTTGTCTTCTACCATTTCTGTTGAGAACTCAGTTGATAGTCTTATTGCTCATTTGAGATAATAACCTTTTTCTCTGAACTGCTTTATAAAGATTTTCTTTTTGTCTCTGTTTCTCAGCAGTTTTACTATAATGTTCCCAGAATAAATGTGGTTTGCATTTACCCTTCATGAGATTTACTGTATTTCTTGAATCTATGGATGAATATCTTTCATCAAAATTAGAAAAATTTAAGTCATATCTTTTCAAATATTGCTTATGCTCCATCCCCCATTTCTTCACACACACACACACACACACACACACACACACACACACACCCCAAGCTTTTTGCCACATTCCATTCACTTCTTATAGTATTTTCTGCATTTTCTCCCTACATGCTTTAGTGTACTGGTTATTTTCTTTATCTAATTTCCAGTTTAAATAACCTACCTCTAGCTGTACCTAACAGGCTATTAAATTTATCTCCTGAGTTCTTAATTTGTCCCCATAAGTTTACAGCCCAAGATTTCCTTCAGATTTTTTTGTAGATCCCAGGCCTCTGCTCAGTATTTTCAGTGAGAATATTTTAAAAAATCTGTGCCTGAAAAATTCTATTACTTGGTTTTCTATGGGTTTGTTCCTATTGTTGATCTCGGTGTTCGATCAGATTGTGTCACCTCCTCACATACTTGGTTATTTTTGATTGAGTGCTGATCAGCGTACATTAAAAAACTGTTGATATAATTTGAAACTCTAAGAAGACATTATCTTCCTCCAGGAATTCGCTGGTGACTAGAGGGTATTAGTGATCCTCCAGGAATTTCCTCCGACATACTGGTGACTCCCCAAAGTGGGGAGGGAGGGGGGTGGGCAGGCCACTTCCACTGGTCTTTCATTTGTCTAGTTTCATCCATCTTTGTTCTTTGGCCTGTGTGGGCCTCCCATTGCAGTGGCCTCTGTCGTCGCAGAGCACCGGCTTCTGGGCGCATGCGCTCCAGAGCTCTGGCTCAGTAATTGGACACATCGGTCCAGCCGTTCCACAGCACGTGGGATCTTCCCAGGCCAGGGATCGAACTGGTGGCCCTTGCACTGCAAGGCGGTGTCCTTACCCACTGGACCACCAGGGAAGCCCCCTATTATTTCTTGTCTTCTACCATTTCTGTTGAGAACTCAGTTGATAGTCTTATTGCTCATTTGAGATAATAACCTTTTTCTCTGAACTGCTTTATAAAGATTTTCTTTTTGTCTCTGTTTCTCAGCAGTTTTACTATAATGTTCCCAGAATAAATGTGGTTTGCATTTACCCTTCATGAGATTTACTGTATTTCTTGAATCTATGGATGAATATCTTTCATCAAAATTAGAAAAATTTAAGTCATATCTTTTCAAATATTGCTTATGCTCCATCCCCCATTTCTTCACACACACACACACACACACACACACACACACACACACACCCCAAGCTTTTTGCCACATTCCATTCACTTCTTATAGTATTTTCTGCATTTTCTCCCTACATGCTTTAGTGTACTGGTTATTTTCTTTATCTAATTTCCAGTTTAAATAACCTACCTCTAGCTGTACCTAACAGGCTATTAAATTTATCTCCTGAGTTCTTAATTTGTCCCCATAAGTTTACAGCCCAAGATTTCCTTCAGATTTTTTTGTAGATCCCAGGCCTCTGCTCAGTATTTTCAGTGAGAATATTTTAAAAAATCTGTGCCTGAAAAATTCTATTACTTGGTTTTCTATGGGTTTGTTCCTATTGTTGATCTCGGTGTTCGATCAGATTGTGTCACCTCCTCACATACTTGGTTATTTTTGATTGAGTGCTGATCAGCGTACATTAAAAAACTGTTGATATAATTTGAAACTCTAAGAAGACATTATCTTCCTCCAGGAATTCGCTGGTGACTAGAGGGTATTAGTGATCCCAGATAACCTAATCTACCCATTGGCAGTAAGATTCTGTAACAGAACTAAGCCCTGTAGCAAATCACTAGAGTGACTATTTCTCAATTCTCCCCAAAAGGGTAGATGTAACTAGCGCCATCTCACACACAGAAGAGAAGTTCATTTCTCATATACAAAAGATACCTTAGAGCATTAGGGATTGATTATCTTTTGGAACTTCAGTGGAGAACTGTCTTGATTAATCCAATCTATACCTGAAAAATGATCCAAAGCTGAGTTTTAGTTGTTATAAGGACTTATTTCCAGGTCCCACTTTACTAAGTCCCACTGTAAAGCATGGGGGATTTCTAAGGTCCTTTCTCCTTGGGCATTCCATGAACTCCTACATTTTCTTTCCAAACCCCGTTTAACTTTTCAGTCTCTGCACCATCTGCTCCAAAGTCAGTGTCACTAAGGATAAAGTGGCCTCCCAAATCTGACCGTTTTTTGGTTTCTTCCTTCTCCTGGATGTTGGCCCACAAATCCTTTAGTGCTACAAATCTCTTCTGCTTTCTAAGCAAATTAAAAAATTTATTTTTTCTCTTGTCCTATTCTTTGAGTTGCTCTGAGACTGACTGAGAGAGACAGAGAGGAAGTTAATTTAAATTACCCAGCCCATGACTATTCTAAGTAGAACGCCAGAACAAAAGGATGCGCACTGGACAGTTTGAGAGCTATGGCCATCTTGCCTTCCAGAATGGTTGTATTAATTTACACATAAACATCTATGGTATTAACAGTATTGAACAGTTTCTGTCTTTCCATATTCTCGCTCAAAAATCAATGCTCAAAATATTTGATAATAGGTTTTTCTTAAATCTGTACCTCTAGAATTTCAAGCTTTATAAGGAAAATATAATGTATTTGCGCTGTGGGTAACATTGTAACATCTGAAATAATTTTGATGCTCCATTAGATGTAATTTGCAGTATTACAGCACGTACACTTTGAACAACCAAGTGATACTATTGGTTATTAGTAATACTAATTTATTATCATCATTATGATTCCCCGAGATATTTTATGTTTCTTTGTCTTCTACTGCTATTTAGGTTCTGTATCTTTAATGCCTTCTCTCCATGACTATCTTTTAAAAAACAAGGATTCTTGTCCCTGAGCTTCCCAGGTTGTGCAGTGGTAAAGAATCATCCTGCCAATGCAGGAGCTGCAGAGACATGGGTTCCATCCCTGGACTGGGAAGATCCCCTGGAGAAGGAAATGGCAACCCACTCTAGGATTCTCACGTGGGAAATTCCAAGGACAGAGTAATCTGAAGGACTACAGTCCAAGAGGTCACAAAGAGTTAGACACAACTGAGTAAGCAGGCATGCACGTGCATATTGTCTCTGGGTCCCTTCTAGTGTTTGGCAACACAATGGTCATTAGGCAAGGATTGTTTTGATCACAAGAAACAAGTCCAATCTTAGCAATATTTGGGACAGGTGATTTCAAGGGCTTTCCCTCAATCAGGGCCACATTTTCTTCCCAACCCCGTTTAACTTTTCAGTCTCTGCACCATCTGCTCCAAAGTCAGTGTCACTAAGGATAAAGTGGCCTCCCAAATCTGACCGTTTTTTGGTTTCTTCCTTCTCCTGGATGTTGGCCCACAAATCCTTTAGTGCTACAAATCTCTTCTGCTTTCTAAGCAAATTAAAAAATTTATTTTTTCTCTTGTCCTATTCTTTGAGTTGCTCTGAGACTGACTGAGAGAGACAGAGAGGAAGTTAATTTAAATTACCCAGCCCATGACTATTCTAAGTAGAACGCCAGAACAAAAGGATGCGCACTGGACAGTTTGAGAGCTATGGCCATCTTGCCTTCCAGAATGGTTGTATTAATTTACACATAAACATCTATGGTATTAACAGTATTGAACAGTTTCTGTCTTTCCATATTCTCGCTCAAAAATCAATGCTCAAAATATTTGATAATAGGTTTTTCTTAAATCTGTACCTCTAGAATTTCAAGCTTTATAAGGAAAATATAATGTATTTGCGCTGTGGGTAACATTGTAACATCTGAAATAATTTTGATGCTCCATTAGATGTAATTTGCAGTATTACAGCACGTACACTTTGAACAACCAAGTGATACTATTGGTTATTAGTAATACTAATTTATTATCATCATTATGATTCCCCGAGATATTTTATGTTTCTTTGTCTTCTACTGCTATTTAGGTTCTGTATCTTTAATGCCTTCTCTCCATGACTATCTTTTAAAAAACAAGGATTCTTGTCCCTGAGCTTCCCAGGTTGTGCAGTGGTAAAGAATCATCCTGCCAATGCAGGAGCTGCAGAGACATGGGTTCCATCCCTGGACTGGGAAGATCCCCTGGAGAAGGAAATGGCAACCCACTCTAGGATTCTCACGTGGGAAATTCCAAGGACAGAGTAATCTGAAGGACTACAGTCCAAGAGGTCACAAAGAGTTAGACACAACTGAGTAAGCAGGCATGCACGTGCATATTGTCTCTGGGTCCCTTCTAGTGTTTGGCAACACAATGGTCATTAGGCAAGGATTGTTTTGATCACAAGAAACAAGTCCAATCTTAGCAATATTTGGGACAGGTGATTTATTCAAAGGGCTCCCCTAATCCATGTGATCCCTGGAAACACATCAGGTGCTAGTTTGACAGCACTCTAGAATATCAGTAATATTCTCAGAGAGTCCAAATCTTATCACCCTACTTCATTACTTTAGAGTTTTAATCTTCAAACCTGTTGTGAAGGCAGTGATTTGTACTCTGTGGTTGAGAGAAAAGTATTTTGACGGAGATCCAGCTTTCAGAATGGCAAAGAAAGAGAACTGCAAATGTATTGTGGAATAAACTTCAAGACTATTTATAATTGTCAGGCTTAAAGCTTTCCCAATCTGTTACCTTGACTGCCTTCTTTAAAAAAAGACGGGGGGGCTTTGTTATAATAAAGCACTGAGCCAATGTTTCTTTGGGAATTATTAATTACTTCAAAGGAGACTGTCTTTCTTCATTTTTATTTTACTTTTTACTTTTACAGAGTTTTGCTGTTTACAGATATGTATGATCCCAGATTTGTCATATGTATATTCAAAGGAGACTGTCTTATTGTAGCTAGCCATTTCCCTAACCCAGGGAAGAAAAGGAGTAAAATAATACCCAGATTTGCATTTGCTAAGGTAGTTTAAATTTTAGTGCTACATTACAAATGCTACATTTCCACAAGATTTTTTAAGCAGGGATTTTTCTTGTCTTGGCAAAAGGCAGCAAGGCGGACAAGCCTGAAGGAACTAATGAGCTCTGAGGACAGATTCCTTAATAGAAGAGCAAAATATTAAAATGTTTTCAAAATAGGAAGCTTCTCATCTATGATTAGTGTCTTGGTTTCACACATGAGAATCAGGAAGATGTGCTATATAACCTCTTTCATAGCAGGAGCTGCAGAGACATGGGTTCCATCCCTGGACTGGGAAGATCCCCTGGAGAAGGAAATGGCAACCCACTCTAGGATTCTCACGTGGGAAATTCCAAGGACAGAGTAATCTGAAGGACTACAGTCCAAGAGGTCACAAAGAGTTAGACACAACTGAGTAAGCAGGCATGCACGTGCATATTGTCTCTGGGTCCCTTCTAGTGTTTGGCAACACAATGGTCATTAGGCAAGGATTGTTTTGATCACAAGAAACAAGTCCAATCTTAGCAATATTTGGGACAGGTGATTTATTCAAAGGGCTCCCCTAATCCATGTGATCCCTGGAAACACATCAGGTGCTAGTTTGACAGCACTCTAGAATATCAGTAATATTCTCAGAGAGTCCAAATCTTATCACCCTACTTCATTACTTTAGAGTTTTAATCTTCAAACCTGTTGTGAAGGCAGTGATTTGTACTCTGTGGTTGAGAGAAAAGTATTTTGACGGAGATCCAGCTTTCAGAATGGCAAAGAAAGAGAACTGCAAATGTATTGTGGAATAAACTTCAAGACTATTTATAATTGTCAGGCTTAAAGCTTTCCCAATCTGTTACCTTGACTGCCTTCTTTAAAAAAAGACGGGGGGGCTTTGTTATAATAAAGCACTGAGCCAATGTTTCTTTGGGAATTATTAATTACTTCAAAGGAGACTGTCTTTTTTCATTTTTATTTTACTTTTTACTTTTACAGAGTTTTGCTGTTTACAGATATGTATGATCCCAGATTTGTCATATGTATATTCAAAGGAGACTGTCTTATTGTAGCTAGCCATTTCCCTAACCCAGGGAAGAAAAGGAGTAAAATAATACCCAGATTTGCATTTGCTAAGGTAGTTTAAATTTTAGTGCTACATTACAAATGCTACATTTCCACAAGATTTTTTAAGCAGGGATTTTTCTTGTCTTGGCAAAAGGCAGCAAGGCGGACAAGCCTGAAGGAACTAATGAGCTCTGAGGACAGATTCCTTAATAGAAGAGCAAAATATTAAAATGTTTTCAAAATAGGGAAGCTTCTCATCTATGATTAGTGTCTTGGTTTCACACATGAGAATCAGGAAGATGTGCTATATAACCTCTTTCATAGCCCTAAAATCTGTGAATACAACAGATTACATTGCATCAAACACCAGAAAATGTAACCATGGGCTTTCAAAAACCTGCCATCTAAGATATACGTTTAATATGATACTTAAGCTCCATTCTTGTGCAATGAGATATGAGAAAGGGGGGTAAATGTATACATAGGAAAAACAAACGGTTATTACTAACATTTTAGGACTATCTACCTGAAAAATCCTAAAAAACCTATAAATACCTTTTTAAATTAATAAGAGTAAGATTGATGCTTACCAAATTAATATACAAAAATCAATCACATTTCTATATACAGCAGCAGTCAGAAATCAATTGTCAAGATACTTTTTACAATAGCAACAAAAATATAAAGGAATAAATCTAATAAAATATTAGGAATAAATCTAATAAAATATACTTAAGACCTTCAAGGAACAAATTGTAAAACTTTACTGCAAGACATTAAGAAAGATCTAAATAAATGGGGAATGAGGTTATCATCTTGAAAAGAAGGCTCAATGTTATAAAATTGTCAATTTTTCTCCAACCGATCTAAATCTATAATATAATGTGCTACTAAACAAAATGTCAGTAGGTAGAATTTGACGGGTTGTTATAAAATTTAAGTATAGGCTTTCTCTCGTGGTCCAGTGAGTAGAGAGTCTGCCTTGTAGTGCAAGGGGCATTGGTTTGATCCCTGGCCCATGAAGATCCCATGTGTCATGGAGTGGCTGGACTGGTGTGTCCATTTATAAGCCAGCACTCTGGAGCACGTGCATCCAGAGCCGGTGCTCTGCAGTAACAGAGGCCACTGCAATGGGAGGTCCACACATGCCAAAGAATAAAAGACAGATGAAAATAAATATAAAAAAATAAAAGAGGCATGATAGGGGAAAAATATTTTAAAAATTTAAGTGTAAAACAAAAGGGCCAAAATCAACCAAGACATTTCTGAAGAAACATAAACTGAGGGAATTTGCCATTTCATATATTAAAAATGTATTACAAATACATTGTAACTAAGACAGTGTGGTACTGGGGCAAAAAGTGCAAAATGACTGAGTAGACAGAATATAGAACTCGGAACCAATACACACATGTATGTAAATTTGACTTATGACAGAGCAGGAGCTGAGAATCAGCAGGAAAGACGGACTACATAGTATTGACAGCTAAAACAACTGGGCACCAACAGAGGATCCGTGGTAGGTCAAACAACGGCCCTGAAGATACCACATCCTAATTCCTGGAATCTATAAATATTACCTCATACTGCAAAAGGGTGAATTTTATCTTCTATGACAAAAGATGTGATTAAGAATTTTGAGATGGGTATATTATCCTGGATTATTCTGATTGTATGTGTGCTTAGTCACTTAGTCATTTCCAACTCTGTGATCCCATGGACTGCAGCCCACCAGGTTCAGTCCATGGGGTTTTATAGGCAAGAATACTGGAGTGGGTTGCCATTTCCTCCTTCAGGGGATCCTTTTCAACCAGGGATCAAACTTGCGTCCGGGCCTCCTGCAATTGTAAAACTTTACTGCAAGACATTAAGAAAGATCTAAATAAATGGGGAATGAGGTTATCATCTTGAAAAGAAGGCTCAATGTTATAAAATTGTCAATTTTTCTCCAACCGATCTAAATCTATAATATAATGTGCTACTAAACAAAATGTCAGTAGGTAGAATTTGACGGGTTGTTATAAAATTTAAGTATAGGCTTTCTCTCGTGGTCCAGTGAGTAGAGAGTCTGCCTTGTAGTGCAAGGGGCATTGGTTTGATCCCTGGCCCATGAAGATCCCATGTGTCATGGAGTGGCTGGACTGGTGTGTCCATTTATAAGCCAGCACTCTGGAGCACGTGCATCCAGAGCCGGTGCTCTGCAGTAACAGAGGCCACTGCAATGGGAGGTCCACACATGCCAAAGAATAAAAGACAGATGAAAATAAATATAAAAAAATAAAAGAGGCATGATAGGGGAAAAATATTTTAAAAATTTAAGTGTAAAACAAAAGGGCCAAAATCAACCAAGACATTTCTGAAGAAACATAAACTGAGGGAATTTGCCATTTCATATATTAAAAATGTATTACAAATACATTGTAACTAAGACAGTGTGGTACTGGGGCAAAAAGTGCAAAATGACTGAGTAGACAGAATATAGAACTCGGAACCAATACACACATGTATGTAAATTTGACTTATGACAGAGCAGGAGCTGAGAATCAGCAGGAAAGACGGACTACATAGTATTGACAGCTAAAACAACTGGGCACCAACAGAGGATCCGTGGTAGGTCAAACAACGGCCCTGAAGATACCACATCCTAATTCCTGGAATCTATAAATATTACCTCATACTGCAAAAGGGTGAATTTTATCTTCTATGACAAAAGATGTGATTAAGAATTTTGAGATGGGTATATTATCCTGGATTATTCTGATTGTATGTGTGCTTAGTCACTTAGTCATTTCCAACTCTGTGATCCCATGGACTGCAGCCCACCAGGTTCAGTCCATGGGGTTTTATAGGCAAGAATACTGGAGTGGGTTGCCATTTCCTCCTTCAGGGGATCCTTTTCAACCAGGGATCAAACTTGCGTCTCCCGGGCCTCCTGCATTGGCATGTGGATTCTTTGCCACTGAACCACCTATCTTGATTACTATAGCTTAAAAGTTGTCTTGAAATGAGGTTATAGTACTCTTCTAATTTTATTCTTCTATTCCAAAGTTGTTTTGGTATAATTCTAAGTTCTTTGCATTTCCATATGAATTTTAGAACAAACTTGCCAATCTCTAACAACAACAAAAAAAGGCAGCTTGGATTTTTATTTGAATTGCATTGAATCTATAAACAAATTTGGGAGAAAAATGACATCTTAATATTTAATTTACCCACCTACTAACAAGGTACAGTTCTCCATTCATTTCGGTGATGAATTTCTCTCAGTAATGTTCTATAGTTTTCTACAACTTTTGTCCAGTTTATCTTTAAGTAGTTCATATTTCTTTTTTTTTTTTTTTTAATTTATTTTGGGCGGGGGTCGGGTTGGGGAGGGAGGGGAGCGGGCGGGCCACTTCTATTGGTCTTTCATTTCTCTATTTTCATCCTTGTTTCTTTGTTTCATCTTTGTTCTTTGGCTCCTGTGGGC
This sequence comes from Tragulus kanchil, assembly GCA_022376925.1. Taxonomy (NCBI): domain Eukaryota; kingdom Metazoa; phylum Chordata; class Mammalia; order Artiodactyla; family Tragulidae; genus Tragulus; species Tragulus kanchil. The sequence goes on along the minus strand of JAIOJX010000031.1, from coordinate 167,668,538 downwards.
CTCCCATCGCGGTGGTGTCTGTCGTTGCTGAGCGCCGGCTCTGGGCACATGCGGTCCAGAGCTCCGGCTCAGTAATTGGACACATTGGTCCGGCCACTCCGCGGCACGTGGGATCTTCCCAGGCCAGGGGTCGAACCAGCGCCCCTTGCACTGCAAGGCGGTGTCCTTATCCACTGGACCACCAGGGGAAGCCCTCTTTAAGTAGTTCATATTTCTTAATGCTTTTGTAAGTAATATTGCTTTTTTTAAAAATTCAATTTTCCATTGTTCTTTATCTAGAAATATAATCTCTCTATATAAATCTTGTTACCTAAAACTTTGTTACATACTTTTTAGTCCACATTAAAACAGATGTTCTCTAGCACCATCTCCACAGATTATGATGCAATAAAACGTAGATGAAACCCAAGAACCTACATTTTTAATGAGCAGCCAGAGTGACTCTATGCAGATTCTCTAAGAATGTTACCTCAGGAAATATATGAACACTCTTAACTACATTTACTCTGACAACAGGGCAGAGTAAGCTGATTCAGTACATCCTTCCAGTTTAAATACAAAAAATAATCATTACAAGTATGACAAACATATAGTTTCAATATGTATCCAAGTCTAAACGAAAGAAAGAAAGAGGCAAATACCAGGTGTGAGAAATAAAAAATTCATGTGCTAAGCAGGAGACCTGGGTTTGATCCCAGGGCCAGGAAGATTCGCTGGAGTAGAAAATGGCAAACCCACTCCAGTATTCTTGCCTGGGAAAATTTCATGGACAGAGAAGCCTGGCAGGCTATAGTCTTTGGGTTCAGCAAAGAGTCAGACATGACTTAGCGACAGACTTTCACTTCCAGAAATAAAAAAGGAATTCAGAGATTTGTAAGGTACATACAATCTTATGGTGAAATGGCTTCAGTTGAAACTCCCTCACAGAAATAGGGCATATGGCTTTGTTCCTATCTGGGAATGAGGAACTGAACCATTACCTTGGAAAGTGTGCCTCTTTCCAAAAAAGAAACCAGAAAAATTCTACCTATTGGCCTAGGGGAGCAGTGATGAAGCTTGTCCTCTACCTTGTAGTCTGAGTAGGGGAAAGAGGCTCCTGTGAGAACTCAAAGTCCTGTATAGGTACAGGATCCCAATTTATACTGTATTATAAGTGAAAGAATCAGAAGCTGAGACAATAAAAGTTGCAAAGTCTTGAAGAAATAAAAAATTGCTCTGAAGGAACACATCCATGATCTAGTGCTCATGCACCAGGGAGGCCCTCGGTAGTTCATATTTCTTATCCACTGGACCACCAGGGAAGCCCTCTTTAAGTAGTTCATATTTCTTAATGCTTTTGTAAGTAATATTGCTTTTTAAAAATTCAATTTTCCATTGTTCTTTATCTAGAAATATAATCTCTCTATATAAATCTTGTTACCTAAAACTTTGTTACATACTTTTTAGTCCACATTAAAACAGATGTTCTCTAGCACCATCTCCACAGATTATGATGCAATAAAACGTAGATGAAACCCAAGAACCTACATTTTTAATGAGCAGCCAGAGTGACTCTATGCAGATTCTCTAAGAATGTTACCTCAGGAAATATATGAACACTCTTAACTACATTTACTCTGACAACAGGGCAGAGTAAGCTGATTCAGTACATCCTTCCAGTTTAAATACAAAAAATAATCATTACAAGTATGACAAACATATAGTTTCAATATGTATCCAAGTCTAAACGAAAGAAAGAAAGAGGCAAATACCAGGTGTGAGAAATAAAAAATTCATGTGCTAAGCAGGAGACCTGGGTTTGATCCCAGGGCCAGGAAGATTCGCTGGAGTAGAAAATGGCAAACCCACTCCAGTATTCTTGCCTGGGAAAATTTCATGGACAGAGAAGCCTGGCAGGCTATAGTCTTTGGGTTCAGCAAAGAGTCAGACATGACTTAGCGACAGACTTTCACTTCCAGAAATAAAAAAGGAATTCAGAGATTTGTAAGGTACATACAATCTTATGGTGAAATGGCTTCAGTTGAAACTCCCTCACAGAAATAGGGCATATGGCTTTGTTCCTATCTGGGAATGAGGAACTGAACCATTACCTTGGAAAGTGTGCCTCTTTCCAAAAAAGAAACCAGAAAAATTCTACCTATTGGCCTAGGGGAGCAGTGATGAAGCTTGTCCTCTACCTTGTAGTCTGAGTAGGGGAAAGAGGCTCCTGTGAGAACTCAAAGTCCTGTATAGGTACAGGATCCCAATTTATACTGTATTATAAGTGAAAGAATCAGAAGCTGAGACAATAAAAGTTGCAAAGTCTTGAAGAAATAAAAAATTGCTCTGAAGGAACACATCCATGATCTAGTGCTCATGCTGTGTTAGTTTTATTTGGCTTGCTATCATAAAATACCACAGACTGTGAGGCTTAAACAACAAACATTTATTTCTCACAGTTCTGGAGGCTGGGAAGTCCATGATCAAGGTGCTGGCAGATTCAGTGCCTGGCAAGAGTCTGCTTACTGGTTCACAGATGCTGTCTTCTCACTCACATGGAAGGAGAAACAAGGGAGCTTTCTGGGATCTCTTTTATATAAAGGGCTCTAACCACATTTAGGAAGAGTCTGCCTTCATGACCTAACCACCTCCAAAGGTACTACCGTCCAATCACCATTGCACTGAGTACTGTATTTCAAAATGTGAACTTGGGAGCAAGGGGGCAGGGATACAAACATTCATTCCATAGCACATTCTAAAGATGAGCTAACAACTCCAACACTTCATCCCATCTGAAGAATCAGTTAAATACGAGGAAAATCAGTGGTTACCATAAACATGCTGATTAGCATCCCAAGAGTTTGAGATAATAGAAAAGTCTTTAACATATAGCATTCTCAAAATCTTTAAAGACACAGGTGAAGAAGCAGAAGCCATGTGAAGGAGATAAATGAAAGCATTAAAACCAAATAGAACTTCTAAAACTGGAAAGGCAAATTGATGATACAAAAACTAAATAGAGGGGCTTCCCTGGTGGCCCAGTGGTTGGGAATCTGCCTTGCAATGCAGGGGACACTGGTTCAATCCTTGGTCTGGGAAGATTCCACATGCCACAGGGAAACTAAGCAACCTGTATGCCACAACTACTAGGGCCAAGCCCATGTTCCACAACAAGAGAAGCCACTGAAATGAGAAGCCCATGCACTCGTGTGCAGACCCTCTTTCCAAAAAGAAACCAGAAAAATTCTACCTATGGGCAAAGGGCTGATGAAGCTTGTCCTCTACCTTGTAGTCTGAGTAGGGGAAAGAGGCTCCTGTGAGAACTCAAAGTCCTGTATAGGTACAGGATCCCAATTTATACTGTATTATAAGTGAAAGAATCAGAAGCTGAGACAATAAAAGTTGCAAAGTCTTGAAGAAATAAAAAATTGCTCTGAAGGAACACATCCATGATCTAGTGCTCATGCTGTGTTAGTTTTATTTGGCTTGCTATCATAAAATACCACAGACTGTGAGGCTTAAACAACAAACATTTATTTCTCACAGTTCTGGAGGCTGGGAAGTCCATGATCAAGGTGCTGGCAGATTCAGTGCCTGGCAAGAGTCTGCTTACTGGTTCACAGATGCTGTCTTCTCACTCACATGGAAGGAGAAACAAGGGAGCTTTCTGGGATCTCTTTTATATAAAGGGCTCTAACCACATTTAGGAAGAGTCTGCCTTCATGACCTAACCACCTCCAAAGGTACTACCGTCCAATCACCATTGCACTGAGTACTGTATTTCAAAATGTGAACTTGGGAGCAAGGGGGCAGGGATACAAACATTCATTCCATAGCACATTCTAAAGATGAGCTAACAACTCCAACACTTCATCCCATCTGAAGAATCAGTTAAATACGAGGAAAATCAGTGGTTACCATAAACATGCTGATTAGCATCCCAAGAGTTTGAGATAATAGAAAAGTCTTTAACATATAGCATTCTCAAAATCTTTAAAGACACAGGTGAAGAAGCAGAAGCCATGTGAAGGAGATAAATGAAAGCATTAAAACCAAATAGAACTTCTAAAACTGGAAAGGCAAATTGATGATACAAAAACTAAATAGAGGGGCTTCCCTGGTGGCCCAGTGGTTGGGAATCTGCCTTGCAATGCAGGGGACACTGGTTCAATCCTTGGTCTGGGAAGATTCCACATGCCACAGGGAAACTAAGCAACCTGTATGCCACAACTACTGAGTCTGTGCCCTAGAGCCCATGTTCCACAACAAGAGAAGCCACTGAAATGAGAAGCCCATGCACTGCAACTAGAGTACCCGTTTGCCACAACTAGAGAAAGATCTATCTGAGCAACGAAGACCCAACACAGCCTGACATAAATAAATACAAATTAAAAAAAAACTAAATAGATAAATGGAATAGAAATAGCTGAAGGAAGAGTCAACTGGAAGAAAAATCTTGGAGAAAAACTCAGAATATATCATACAGGGACAAAGAAAAAATGTAAAGGAGGGACTTCCCTGATGGTTCAGTGGTTAAATCTCTGTGCTTCACTGCAGGAGGATAAAAGGAAAAAAATATACAAAGGAGAAGTGAAAAGACTCTGTGTGTGTGTGTGTGTTTGAACTTCCAGAACAAGAAAACTGAGATAATGAGATGAAAATAACACTGGAGAGATACCTGCTGAGAATTTTCCAGGATTGATGAAAGGTTTTTAGATTAAAGAAGCATACCAAGTTCGAAGTAGGATAAATAAAGGTAAATCCATCTAAGTGAAACTGTAGAACCCCAAAGCATGAAGTAATTCTTAATATCAATCTGAGAGAGAAGACAGATAACCAAAAGAAATGACAATTAGACTGCAGCAGATTTCTCATCTCAACTACTGAGCCCATGGTTCACACCATGAGGAAGCAAGCAGCTACATGGAAAGGCCACAGATAGGGCTTGCAGCAAACAGAACCTGGTGAGGGCCCTGCTAACAACTAGTATCAAGTACCAGATTTGAAGCTGGATGAGCTAAAAAAAGACTCTATCAATCTCTACTTTCAAGCGTGTCCAGCTGTTTTCATGTGGAGCAAAGAGGGATGTCCTTGTTGAATCCTAAATCATGATCTGTGAGCAAAATAAGTGATTGCTAGTTGTTTTAGGCCATTAAGTTAAGGGTAGTTTGTTACGCATCAAAAGATAAATAGAGGCGCTTCCCCTGGTGGTCCAGTGGGTAAGGACACCGCCTTGCAGTGCAAGGGGCGCCGGTTCGATCCCTGGCCTGGGAAGATCCCATGTGCCGCGGAGCGGCTGGACCCATGTGTCCAATTACCGAGCTGGAGCTTTGGGGCGCATGCGCCCAGAGCCGGTGCTCTGAAGCAACAGACGCCACCGCGATGGGAGGCCCACAGGAGCCAAAGAACAAAGATGGATGAAAATGGAGAAATGGAAGACCAATAGAAGTGGCCCGCCCGCTCCCCTCCCTCCCCAACCCAACCCCCGCCCAAAATAAATAAATAAATAAATAAATCTTTAAAAAAAAAAAGATAAATAGAACAAAGTGACTTAAGCAAATGAGGGTTTTTCATTTTGCTCATATAGGACACTGGGAAACATGGATTTGGGGGAGGATAGGATTTTAGGGGAGTAGGACATGCTGCTGCTACTGATGATGATGATTAATAAGGATGAAAATAAATATTGATTTGATTGCTCCTTTCTCTTCATGTTCATGAACCGTACAATTGTATTTACTACAGGTTTTAAAAAAGTTTAATACACAGTATAGCTAGTCCTCCCATTATTCTGTTGAATTTTCTAGGCAATCCTACTTCATTTCTTCCCTAAGAGTTTCAGAATCAATCTAATTAAAAAAGAAAACACCTCACTGATATTATCACTGGGATCATACTGCATTTATAGGGAGAACTAACTTCTTTATAAATGTTGGTTTTTGTGACCAAAACCACAGACATTTCTATTTGTTCAAGTTTTCTTAAATCTGGGTAAGTATAAAAGATATTGGCATATTATTTTCTATAGTTTTCTTTAAGTGTGAAGTATTGGATAACTGATAATGTAATTTAAAGTAGTTGATCATTTCTGGATCTGAGTTATGTACATTTCTGAATCTGTCTTCTGTTTTCTCAGTGACAAAAGGTTAAAAGTCAAATTTGGTATGTAAACACAAAGAATTCCTAGACAACCATGAAAAAGAACGACCCTTTTAAATTCAGTGTTACAAAATAATCTCTAAGAAGTATTTAAAAGCAGTGTTAGAACTATTGTGTAAAGTGTGCTGTCATCTCTGTAAAAAAAAAAAAGTATAAGGAAAAGCGTATCTGTATGTTTTTCCTTTTATATGTTCAAAACATATAGGAAAACAAAATCAAAGCGAAACAGAACAAAACAAGGGAAGGAGCTTTTCTATTTGCCGAAGAAGTATTTCTTAGTGACCTAAAACCAGGAGGTTTTCCAACCCTTTGAAGATAATAGTAAGGAATCAGCACCAGCCCTTGAAAAGACACACAGAATTGCATGGAATTTACAGAGAAGATAATATGGAATTACTATGCAGACAAAACCCTTCCCTGGCAATTGTATCTTTTAATAAATCACTAACAAAATAAAGAAGAATGTCATGCAGATGGAAAATTACACCATTCACTTTACTCAGGCTTCTGTGGCAGAATTCAGAATTGCAAAGGAAACAATAGATAAATGCAATTAGTTGTGTAATGTTTGGGAACCTCCTGGAGAGCAGCCAGCCCCCTGGAATAAGGCCAAGCACGAAGCCATCCCAGGGGAGCCATCGATGGGAGGGAGGTCCCAGCACCTGTGATGTGGGCGCCTGTGGACCATTTCCAGCCTATGTCTGAACACTGGTGTACAACACTCGCTCCAGATCCATTAAGAAGTCTGAGGTACATGATGCTGATCTGAAGTGTGAAATAGACACGTCAACCCAGAAATCTCCAATCCGTTCTACATTCATCCTAGTGCCATCTTAAGAATCTCACATTCACGGGCAAAGGAGAGATCAGATCAAACTAGGATTCATTCCCTCATTTGTTTGCTTTTTTTCATTTATTAGCTCATTCATTTAGTCAGTATTTACCAAGTGGCTTGATCTTTCTAGTGTTATCAGTGTAAGACAGAAAAATTTTTAAATGGGTAAATCCATTTTGGAGGGATGAATACCTAAGTGGTAAAATACAAAAATAAGAAAATGACTATCATAAAAGATTAAGTATTGATCATTTTTTTTTTGGATCTGAGTTATGTACATTTCTGAATCTGTCTTCTGTTTTCTCAGTGACAAAAGGTTAAAAGTCAAATTTGGTATGTAAACACAAAGAATTCCTAGACAACCATGAAAAAGAACGACCCTTTTAAATTCAGTGTTACAAAATAATCTCTAAGAAGTATTTAAAAGCAGTGTTAGAACTATTGTGTAAAGTGTGCTGTCATCTCTGTAAAAAAAAAAAAGTATAAGGAAAAGCGTATCTGTATGTTTTTCCTTTTATATGTTCAAAACATATAGGAAAACAAAATCAAAGCGAAACAGAACAAAACAAGGGAAGGAGCTTTTCTATTTGCCGAAGAAGTATTTCTTAGTGACCTAAAACCAGGAGGTTTTCCAACCCTTTGAAGATAATAGTAAGGAATCAGCACCAGCCCTTGAAAAGACACACAGAATTGCATGGAATTTACAGAGAAGATAATATGGAATTACTATGCAGACAAAACCCTTCCCTGGCAATTGTATCTTTTAATAAATCACTAACAAAATAAAGAAGAATGTCATGCAGATGGAAAATTACACCATTCACTTTACTCAGGCTTCTGTGGCAGAATTCAGAATTGCAAAGGAAACAATAGATAAATGCAATTAGTTGTGTAATGTTTGGGAACCTCCTGGAGAGCAGCCAGCCCCCTGGAATAAGGCCAAGCACGAAGCCATCCCAGGGGAGCCATCGATGGGAGGGAGGTCCCAGCACCTGTGATGTGGGCGCCTGTGGACCATTTCCAGCCTATGTCTGAACACTGGTGTACAACACTCGCTCCAGATCCATTAAGAAGTCTGAGGTACATGATGCTGATCTGAAGTGTGAAATAGACACGTCAACCCAGAAATCTCCAATCCGTTCTACATTCATCCTAGTGCCATCTTAAGAATCTCACATTCACGGGCAAAGGAGAGATCAGATCAAACTAGGATTCATTCCCTCATTTGTTTGCTTTTTTTCATTTATTAGCTCATTCATTTAGTCAGTATTTACCAAGTGGCTTGATCTTTCTAGTGTTATCAGTGTAAGACAGAAAAATTTTTAAATGGGTAAATCCCTATTTTGCGGAGGGATGAATACCTAAGTGGTAAAATACAAAAATAAGAAAATGACTATCATAAAAGTCAAGGTGATGGTTACATCCAGAGGAGAGGAGGGAAATATCACCAGGAAGGTAAGTGGAAGGTGGCATAGGCTTAGGGGTTTGGTAGTCCATTCTAGACTACCTAACCCCTAAACACAAAGAGGAGAGTGAGTGCATAGATATGGACTGAAAACAGGCAGGGTATAGGGGAAGAGAGGAATTTTTGTACTTGGGGATACTAATGATAGTGCACTCTTATCACTCTCCCTTTAAGTGTAAAATAACCACCACAGACATTTTCCTGAGAGATCTACACATTAAACAGCAGAGGTAAGTAACACTAGCTACTCTGAAAATTAAGCCCATTTTCTTATTATTTCATACAGACAACCACAGACCAGAAAACATTGGAAGGGGTCCTATGAATGTATGATACCAGCTACCTGGATTTTTCTGACTAATGATTGTCAGTTATTTCTCTGGGCATCCTTATTTAATAGCTTTAAATGGTATTAATGGTATTTAATACCATTAAATGGTATTTAATTTAATGGTATTTAATATCATTTACTGTTCATGTTTAAGGACTGAAATCTTGTTCTTTGACAATAGATGATCAGTCCCTGTAGGTCTAACCTGGGAATGTTGAAATTTCCAAAAGAATAAAATGAAAAAGATGGAGGCAAGTGTAAAAAAAACCAAACCCAGAACTGAAGTAACATATGAGTCATCAGACTCAAATAGGCCATAGAAAGCTGAGGAGAATCAACTAGAAAAACCCACTCTTAGACATACCTTCATGATCTTTCAGATCCCAATGCAAAAAGAAAACCCTAGAAGATATGGGAGAGAAATACAGGGCCACCTATAAAAGAATGAGACTTGAGTGATTTCAAGCTTCTGAATTTTTATAATAAATTTGGTGAAATGTCTTCAAACTTCTGAGGATAATTTTCTTTTTAATTTGGCCTCTTTCATTGTTTTTCTAAATTTATTTATTTTCATCTATCTTTTTTTTGAAACATTTTATTTATTTATTGTCATCCATCTTTATTCTTTGACCTGTGTGGGCCTCCCATTGCAGTGGCCTCTCTCATTACAGAGCACCGGCTCTGGGCGCATTCACTCCAGAGCACTGGCTTATACTCACACACACCGGTCTAGCCGCTCCACAGCACATGGGATCTTCCCGGGCCAGGGATCAAACCAGTGTCCCTTGCACTGCAAGGTGGACTCTCTATCCACTGGACCACCAGGGAAGTCCAAGAAATTGTTTTGAACCTAGAATTCTACAGTCCACCAGCATCATGCTATAGATATGGACTGAAAACAGGCAGGGTATAGGGGAAGAGAGGAATTTTTGTACTTGGGGATACTAATGATAGTGCACTCTTATCACTCTCCCTTTAAGTGTAAAATAACCACCACAGACATTTTCCTGAGAGATCTACACATTAAACAGCAGAGGTAAGTAACACTAGCTACTCTGAAAATTAAGCCCATTTTCTTATTATTTCATACAGACAACCACAGACCAGAAAACATTGGAAGGGGTCCTATGAATGTATGATACCAGCTACCTGGATTTTTCTGACTAATGATTGTCAGTTATTTCTCTGGGCATCCTTATTTAATAGCTTTAAATGGTATTAATGGTATTTAATACCATTAAATGGTATTTAATTTAATGGTATTTAATATCATTTACTGTTCATGTTTAAGGACTGAAATCTTGTTCTTTGACAATAGATGATCAGTCCCTGTAGGTCTAACCTGGGAATGTTGAAATTTCCAAAAGAATAAAATGAAAAAGATGGAGGCAAGTGTAAAAAAAACCAAACCCAGAACTGAAGTAACATATGAGTCATCAGACTCAAATAGGCCATAGAAAGCTGAGGAGAATCAACTAGAAAAACCCACTCTTAGACATACCTTCATGATCTTTCAGATCCCAATGCAAAAAGAAAACCCTAGAAGATATGGGAGAGAAATACAGGGCCACCTATAAAAGAATGAGACTTGAGTGATTTCAAGCTTCTGAATTTTTATAATAAATTTGGTGAAATGTCTTCAAACTTCTGAGGATAATTTTCTTTTTAATTTGGCCTCTTTCATTGTTTTTCTAAATTTATTTATTTTCATCTATCTTTTTTTTGAAACATTTTATTTATTTATTGTCATCCATCTTTATTCTTTGACCTGTGTGGGCCTCCCATTGCAGTGGCCTCTCTCATTACAGAGCACCGGCTCTGGGCGCATTCACTCCAGAGCACTGGCTTATACTCACACACACCGGTCTAGCCGCTCCACAGCACATGGGATCTTCCCGGGCCAGGGATCAAACCAGTGTCCCTTGCACTGCAAGGTGGACTCTCTATCCACTGGACCACCAGGGAAGTCCAAGAAATTGTTTTGAACCTAGAATTCTACAGTCAGCTAAACTACCCAGTGGGTGTGTACCTGTGTGCATGCATGCTAAGTTGCTATAATCATGTCTAACTCTTTGCGACCCTATGGACCATAGCACACCAGGGTCCTCTGTCCATGGGATTCTCCAGGCCAGCATACTGGAGTGGGTTGCTGTCTCCTTTTCCAGGGGGTCTTCCCAACCCAAGGACAGAACTCATGTTCCTTAAGTCCTCCATGGTAGGTAGGTTCTTTACCACTAGTGCCACCTGGGGAGGTCATCAAGTGGGTATGGAGGTAGAATAAGATATTTTCTTGAGTGCAAGGATCAAAGTTTCCCATCTAGACACCTTTTCTGAGGAAGTTACTTGAGTAAAATGAGAGTCAAAAGATATAACAGAATGAACATGGAAATTTAAAAAATCTCCTGGATAAAAGCTGTGCAGGAGGGCTTTCCTGATGGTCCAGTGGGTAAAGAGTCTGCCTTGCAGAGAAAGGGGCACAGTTCGATCCCTGGCCCGGGAAGACCCCAAATGCCGTAGAGAGACTGGGGCGGTGTGTCCAATTAGGAGCCAGTGCTCTGAAACGCATGCGCCCAGAGCCGGTGCTCTGCAGTCAGAGAGGCCACTGCAATGGGAGGCCCACACGTGCCGATGAATGAAGGATAGATGAAAATAAATATAAACAAAAGGAGGCATGATGGGGAAAAAGAAAAAAAATTAAAAAAGAAAACCGTGCAGGAAGTAACTGATCTAAATTAGAATAAGAAGCTGATGGGCTCTGAGGAAATTATCTTCAAAGAGGAGAAGAGCATGAACTCTCAATTTAGATACAAATAAAGAAATGAGGAATCAGACGCCACAGTGGGGAAAAATACCAAAAACTTGTACGGAAGAGTCAGCTCAATTATGAAGTCAACTAAAATGAGGTATAGTTGTGAAAAAGGGGTAGACAGTAAAGAAAGAAAATCGACAAAGTACAGACCTTAGGGACACTCTTTGAGGGACTGAAGGTCACAACATTCAACCAAGAGAGGATAAAATGTAGTCCTAGAGTACAGCTTGGCCCTTCAGTGTATAACAGTTACATAGACAAAACAGAAGACTTGAATGTGGTTATCAACCACAACAACACAAAAGCGGAACAACTCACAGAAGAGGGAGAAATAGGGCTGAACTGTAGTCGGCAGATTACTCATCCAGAGATATGACAGAGCTGATGGACGGAAAATTATAGTTTTATATATACAAATAAAGGCTATTTAAGACTATAAATAAACCTCACAAAATGAAAGAAACACAATAAAAATAATTGGGTTGCCAGGGATTAAGGTGGGGGATAGAACTGTCTACAAAGGGGCATGAAGAAATTTTATTGGGGGTTGGAGACATTGTATATTTGCTTTTGGTGGTGGCTACATTGCTGTTCAGGTCTGCCAAAGTTCACAGAACTGTATATCCAAAAAAAGTGAACCTCATTGTATGTAAACTATAATCCAACATGCCTAAGAAGGGGTAGAGAAGATAGAAGTGAACTAAATCCTCATCTTTCATTCTGAGGACTCAAAAGTATTATGTCAAGTTGGTAAATCAATAAATAGCCATATAAGTAAGAAACAGTTAAAAGCACTTCTTGGAAAGTAATACTGAAGAAGACTATTATTTAGCTTTATAATCTTACTGTATGTATGTTTGACTTATTTCAGCTTTTTAAAAAAATTCTGAAACTTTTTAAAAATACATAAAAGTCTCCAGAGTACTACAAAGAACTTCTATATGTTCCTTTTCTCTCAATAATGTGCTTTATAGCAAAGGATCCAATCCAGGAGCACATGTTACATCCAGATGTCATCTCATCTTGTCCTTAGCTAGGGTTAGTCTGATGCTTCCTTGTGATTAGACCCAAGTAAATATTTTGGTTCTAATATCCTGAAGAGATGGTGTTTTCACTGCATCCTAGCGGGCGATATATTAGGCTGATTCACCCTATTACTGCTGGTATCAGCTAAAATGACATCTACCATTCCATTCCAAAACCAAGGGGCTCATCTTAGGTTTCCTTCTTCCCACATCTCTATTTCTCTCCTCTGAGAGTGAAAAATACTAGCTCTTATTATCCTCAATATACTTACTTTTTTGCTTCATTCCTCTGTATGTATCCAGTCTCCTGAAGTCATCAACTTGCCACCCTATCAATACTCCCTCTCCCTTCCCATCTCACTTGGCATGCATTATTTTGATAAAAATGTAAAAAGGAGGGCTTTCCTGGTGGTCCAGTGGGTAAAGAGTCCATCTTGCTGTGCAAGAGGCACCGGTTCGATCCCTGGCCCGGGAGGATTCCACGTGCCACAGAGCGGCTGGACCAGTGTGTCTAATTACAAGCCAGTGCTCTGGAGCACATGCGCCAGTGCTCTGCAGTGAGAGAGGCCCCTGCAGTGGCAGGCCCACACAGGCCAAAGAATAAAGATGGATGAAAATAACTAAATAGAAAACCAATAAAAGATGCCAACGTTAAAAAAAAATGAAAAAGAAAAAAAAATAAGTAGCCAAATACTATAAAAAGAATAAAACCTAACTGTCAGGACTGCTGGGGGGCCCCCATCACCCTTGCAAAACTTGTACGCTCCTGCTAAGGTCCCATGCCCCTGCTGAGGTCCCATCACCTCTTGCAAGACTACAAATCCCTGCAAAGGTCCAATAAGAAAGGGAATAGCACATCACAAGCGAGCTGGTGGTGCATATCCTGCTGAGGCACCATGACCAGACTCCTGATTCTGAGAAGAGCCCCTTCCTAGAATGATGCCACCTGACATATGAAAAAAAACTTTTCCTGCCCTGGCTTTTCCCACCTCGCCTAGCTTTTCCCGCCTCAATCAGGTATAGAACCCCTGCTGTAAAACTCACCGAGGACTGTTCTCTCCTTTAGAGGTAGCCTGGCTGTTCTCCTGAATAAACCTGGTTTTGTTCTGGCAGGTCAGCCATCTCCTGCTTCCTCTTTTCTGTCGTCCTCCTTTCCTCCCCAAACCCTACACTAACATTGTGGGGGTTTGTGTCAAGTAATATTCTCACTGCTCTAAAAATAACCTAGATCCATGGTTTCCCATTCCACCCACCACACAACTGTAATATCGTCAAAGTTTGAAAAAGTGATTCCATAAAAAAAACCCCTTTTTTCTCTCCTCTGAGAGTGAAAAATACTAGCTCTTATTATCCTCAATATACTTACTTTTTTGCTTCATTCCTCTGTATGTATCCAGTCTCCTGAAGTCATCAACTTGCCACCCTATCAATACTCCCTCTCCCTTCCCATCTCACTTGGCATGCATTATTTTGATAAAAATGTAAAAAGGAGGGCTTTCCTGGTGGTCCAGTGGGTAAAGAGTCCATCTTGCTGTGCAAGAGGCACCGGTTCGATCCCTGGCCCGGGAGGATTCCACGTGCCACAGAGCGGCTGGACCAGTGTGTCTAATTACAAGCCAGTGCTCTGGAGCACATGCGCCAGTGCTCTGCAGTGAGAGAGGCCCCTGCAGTGGCAGGCCCACACAGGCCAAAGAATAAAGATGGATGAAAATAACTAAATAGAAAACCAATAAAAGATGCCAACGTTAAAAAAAAATGAAAAAGAAAAAAAAATAAGTAGCCAAATACTATAAAAAGAATAAAACCTAACTGTCAGGACTGCTGGGGGGCCCCCATCACCCTTGCAAAACTTGTACGCTCCTGCTAAGGTCCCATGCCCCTGCTGAGGTCCCATCACCTCTTGCAAGACTACAAATCCCTGCAAAGGTCCAATAAGAAAGGGAATAGCACATCACAAGCGAGCTGGTGGTGCATATCCTGCTGAGGCACCATGACCAGACTCCTGATTCTGAGAAGAGCCCCTTCCTAGAATGATGCCACCTGACATATGAAAAAAAACTTTTCCTGCCCTGGCTTTTCCCACCTCGCCTAGCTTTTCCCGCCTCAATCAGGTATAGAACCCCTGCTGTAAAACTCACCGAGGACTGTTCTCTCCTTTAGAGGTAGCCTGGCTGTTCTCCTGAATAAACCTGGTTTTGTTCTGGCAGGTCAGCCATCTCCTGCTTCCTCTTTTCTGTCGTCCTCCTTTCCTCCCCAAACCCTACACTAACATTGTGGGGGTTTGTGTCAAGTAATATTCTCACTGCTCTAAAAATCAAGGGGTAACCTAGATCCATGGTTTCCCATTCCCACCCACCACACAACTGTAATATACGTCAAAGTTTGATTTCTTCTAGAAAGCAGTGTGAAACGTGTAGCTTAACTCCATTATTCCCCTCGTTATCGTGCATTGCACATAAGCCTCAATATCCACACATACACACACACACACACACACACACACACACAGAGCACAGCGCTTTATCAACTTATGCTCTGGGAACTTGGTAGCCTGAGTTTACCACATGAAGGAAGTTTTTACCTGAAATGTCACAGTAGACAGTCTGCTGGTAGAGTCTAGCTTCCCGGGGGTTGAAGTACACAGTGATTTCAGCTGATGAATTGGGCCAGACATCACCTTCCTAAAAACGTGAAAGAATCATTAAAAAACAGTATGATGAAGGGAAGGCACTGCTTTTAAATGCTGTTTGTTATAACTGCAGGAAACCTGAAGGAAATATTTTAACAATAAATAAAAGAAAGGATAACTTTACTCCACAGATAGGAAATTTCTACAACTTGGTAAGAGGTGCTACAACCTGGAAACAGGCTTCAAAGATCATTTCAGTGAATGAATGAATTTATAATTAGTTACTAAAGGAAACAGGTGTGCTTAGGGCATTTTTAAAAATTTGTGGATTCAATTAACATTCATTGTTTGCCAATACGTATAGCACTGGGTTTAAAAGATGAGGAAAGGCATGGTCTAAGACTGAATAGAGCTCATCTCTTTCAGGGATGATAAAAATATACACAAATATCTTAAAAACATATGTGATAACTGCTATCTGTGCTTTAGCTATATAAGGTCCCAATACTTCTTTTCATAGAGAAAAGAGTATCTAACTCACTTTATGGAGAAACATACACATCATAACTTCTGAGTGACAGCATCAGGAAATACTCTTATTCTGTGAAAACAGCAATGGTCCAAAGCAGAATGATGGCCAGATCAAACTCTGGTTCTAATTCAGAGTGATACTATTTTTCATTTTAACTCAAACTACTCAAAAGTCATAATAAGAAAACTGAGGTTTGAAATTGTAATGCAGTATATCTCAAGAATCCTCTTGAGATACCCTTTGAAAAATTTTTTTTTTTTTTACTAACTACGTAACTTCTCAGGGCTGTAAAAGGACACGCTATATAGCACCTGCCTCAAAGGGTTTCCTAAGGTCTGATGAGGGATAACGTGGGTCAAATGCTTCTGACCCACATTCAGTACACAGTAAGAGCTCAGCAAATAATGGCTTGCTATGACTGATATTAGTCTTATGCCACTTGAAATGATTCAGATGAAAATATAAGAAAAATTAGGGAAGAAAATATGTTTTTTTATATGGTTTTTTATAAGGCCAAGTAGAGCATCAACGACAAGCATGTACAAAAATGTATAAACAGTCCTACCAACTAAATAGAAAGGTAAGGAAAAGCAACTTGCTAAATAATCAGGATTCAGTTCCAGACAATCCCACATGCATGTTCTATTTTCCTTTTGGCTTGACCTGAACATAATGCTGGAATAAAGAATTGAGAAGATAGCGAAGTGGTTGAAAATGCAGCTATCAAACAAGAGGGCAGGGAATAGAAAACTGGAGCCAATCTGGGCTTGGTGATGAAGGTAACAGTCGGGTGAGTGTGCTTCTCAGGTTGCATCCCCTCACTTCAGGAGCATGAAGGGCACAGAGCGTCCATGGTGCAGTGAGGGCTGTGCGTGCCATGTGGGTCCCAGGAGCTCTCAGTCACTTCAGCCCATGAGAATGAAGGCTCCATGAGGGTGGGCACTATTCTATCTCCAGCACCTAGACCAGAGGTGGCTCATACTAAGTGTTCAACATATTTATTGAATTGGGTTTATCTGTTCAGTCTGTGCAATGTGTAGTTATAGGCAGACGCCCATTCATCTCTGCAGCCTATTTCTGCCATTTTCTCCTCAAATGGAACCACAAAAGGCACACAACTGTAGAGCTGACAGGGACTTCTGAGATCATGCAGGGAACACAAAAATCCTGAACACTTTCGCTTATTTGGTTTGGGCATTTCATGGTAGCCCTTTTCCAAGCCTTGTAACAGGTATATATGCTCTCTTTCAATAAATGGTGAATACCTGGCCCATTTTGATTTGTGGGGATTTCTGGTGATAAGGAGTGCTGGGAACATTTGTGGCTAGAAGGAGCAGAAAAGCCAAACAAAAAAAGGTGGCTCATCCATTCACCAGTGTATCAGGGGGTAGTGTGCCTTAGAATGGCTGAAGACCTGGGCTTATTCCTAACCCACAAGACAAATACATTCTCCTGGAGGGATTAGGCCCTGCTTTGTCTGGAAGTGTAGAATGGACACAGCTCACCTGTTCTCATCCAAATGGCCAGACCACTGGGGTCATCTTGGATTCCTAGAATACCTCTACCAGAAAAGTCTCACCAGAATGACAGGAAATGCCTCCAAAAAGATATGCTGGAGGTCAGATAAGCTCAGTACATGTGGACAAATTCAGGTCTCATGATTTGGGTTAGTTCAAACGACTCAAAAACATCATCCAAGCAAGAAAATCCAGCGTCTGCATGCACACAAGAAGAGAATACACTTAAGTACTATCCCAGAGGCACTGCTGCACACCCAATCATTAAAGAAGTCTGATTATCAGACTGGTGGGTTAGAAAAAGGTGGGACAGACATACTCCAGAGAGGCAATCAGCATCTCTCAAAGGAGGGAGAAGTGACATCTGGATGTGGTCCAGGAGAAGACTGTTTGATATGGATGCACTGCCCCCTCCTGCTACCCAGAGGCTGAGAAGCCTTTCTGGGTGGTGAGGGGAGACCAGGGTGAGGGAATACGAGTCCATGAGGTATTTAGGCTGGGCGAACGGGACTGCAGGCGCCATGCTTTCTCACCCTTGGCTGCAGCGGTTTTGTTGTGCCTATGACACCTGCTAGTACCTTACAGCTTTTACTGAGTCCCAAGAGATAATTCAAGGACAAATCCTATCCTAGAGCCTCACCTGGGCTTATATAAGGTAGTGTGCATTGAGAGGTCTCAGTGCATCTGTAAAAACAGAAGTATGGTCATTCAATTTCCTCTCAGGGGAATGCTTTTCATATTAGGGATGTTTTACATATTAGGTCATTTCAAGGAGTTAGGAACATGCAGAAGGGTACTTTTCATTTTCAGTTGAGATTAAAATAAAAGTTAAGAATTTCAATTTCTTTTTTTTTTTTTAGAGCAAAAACTCACTATAGCATTTT
This sequence comes from Tragulus kanchil, assembly GCA_022376925.1. Taxonomy (NCBI): domain Eukaryota; kingdom Metazoa; phylum Chordata; class Mammalia; order Artiodactyla; family Tragulidae; genus Tragulus; species Tragulus kanchil. The sequence continues at coordinate 167,650,373 of JAIOJX010000031.1, read as the reverse complement.
CTAGCAAATCAGAAACAGGCAAATACCAGAAACAAGTACCAGATATCAGAGTGCAAATATCACAAACAGGCAATCAGCCTAAGACCCCACTTGTATTTATGTATCTTTGATACATTTCCTATTACTCTTCTGACACTTCTGAAGTAAACTACCATATCATTCATGTCTTCTCTGAAAGAATTTTTCTTTCTTTATCACTCAGTTCTAAACTTTCTTTATGAAAGCCAAAACATTGAGAATGTTTCCCGCTGGCTCTGACATCAGTATCGGTTCCTCTCAGGCCTGTGAAACCAGCCTCATCACGCAGAACCCCTGCTGTTCTGCTTTCCTTCCACATAGACTCCTTTCTCGTCGCTGTCCATTTTCCTGCTCCAACTGAGGGCCTGAGAATGCAGAAAATAACCTTCAAATAAACATTATCTTGTTGGTTGAAAGTAATTGGCAAAATGGCCTTCAGTTTTACTGTAATGATCTTCCTCCTTGGTCTTCCTGATTTGTTTTCCTCTCAGAACTGCAACTACATTTCACTTACCAATCAAGTGACCTGCTGGAAGGAATCAACTTTAAATTTTCATGTTTAAAGTTGATCTCTATTTGTATTAAATATTTCTGGCAATGAAACTTTTGGGACAAGAACAACCAAGTGACTTGACAGGGACAGTTCTGAGACTTTTTGAAAGCTGTTTATGAACATATCGCCAACTGATTCATGATAGATAATTAATGAAATCATGAGAAAGGTGTCCCACTCAAATGATCTCCTTAAAAAAATTATACTGGCAATGATTAAAGAGGCCCTCTAAAAATTCTGTTGAAAATCTTTAAATAAAAATAAAATATTAAAAAAATCACCTTTTTTCTCTTCTATTACCCATCTCCTTCTTCTCTTCCTTCCTTCCTTCTTCTCAATGAAGAATTATTCCTTGAAAATTTTGCAAAATCAAAACCCAAAGTGCAAAAACTGAGGGCTGCAACCCATTTCAGTATTCTTGTGTATATAAACCAATATTTTCAGCTATCTTATCATATTCAAGAAAACTTCAAGATTTTCTCTTGAAAAATATAAATACTCTCTTAGAGTCAAATTTCCATCAATCAATAAGAGAAAAAACAGAAGCACTGATAATATATCAGAAGAAGTTATAATCTGTATCATGACCCATAACTCCTCTTTTAGAACCTTCCAGATCAATGGAAGGTTCTCTTTATCGTCACTTGGGGCAAATACTGACAGAAGCATCTCAAAGAGGACTAGGAAAAAACAGAAGCTAAAAGCTAAAGGTAAACTATTCTAATTATCATTGAGAGGAAATATTGAATTGGCAGATGACACACAAGGAGATTTTTCTCTTCTAGTGTATCTTCTGGAAAAGAAACTGTGAATTTAGTAAAGTTTTGATTCTCAAAATAATGACCAGAAAGTTTTTAAGAAAAGGGCTTATCATGTGGCTATTTTGAGGGGGACTTCCTTGGAGATCCAATGGTTAGGACTTCACCTTCCAACACAGGCGGTGTGGTCAGGGAGCTAAGATCTCACATGCCTTGTGGCCAAAACAAAACAAAACACAGAAACAATACTGTAACAGATTCAATATAGACTAAAAAGTCGTCCACATCCAAAAAAAATCTTAAAAATAAAAAAGATTTGACCATCTGTCAGAGAAAGTTTCACAAAAGGGGTGTTCTCTCTTGAGTGAGACACTTGACCCCACGTACAGTGAAAATTCCAGTGGGGTTTTATGGAGCCGAGGTAGTTGTGGGTGATGTTCCTGCTTTTCTCTGGACAGAGCAGACCTGCATCACTTCCAACAAAGAAGGAATTTATTTAACAAGTCATGAGGAACCTTGCTGTTTCTAAGACTTCCCTAGGCCTCCCTCTACCTCCACTGGTTTTCCAGTACAACAGAGAATATACCAGGGTGAATGACAAAGATCTGGCTGAGCACAAAGATCTGAGAGGACAAACAATAACAGAGGGAGGGTAAAGGATGGAAAAACCACACTGACAGAAGAGCCGTGACTTGTCAAGGACAGTTTGTTCTCAGCACGTCCCTGTCCTCTTTTCTCTTTTCTGGTGTCCATTTCCAAGGAGTCAGCGCCCACGTGTTAGCAGTGTGACTCACGACTAATGGTTCAAGGGAAGGGGTTTGCAGTAAAATAGAAAAGCTTGATCTTTCCTCTTTGGTAGCCATCTGGGCTCCCACCCAACCTGGTTCTGCTGAGCTCACATGCTATGCCAATTTGGGGAAAAAAAAGTAAACTAAATTTGAGCTGTGCTTTCAAAGTCTGAATTGCTGAACCCTCTGTTTTCTGCAGGCTTAGGTGACGACAAAGCACGGTTTACTGTTACTTACATGGTAATAAAGAAATTATCAAGTTTCTCTCCATTTTTTCGGCTTAGTAAAATGAAGCTGAAGCTTCCTAGGGATCCTGGATAAAGTCTGCTTTGATGGAAATGATACTTGCTAACATAAGCAGAAATGTTTTCCCTGATGTCAGTCAATCAATTAGGGCCAGTTTGGGCAAATAGCCTTACATGCTCAGACCCTTCTTTTTGAGAAAATATCAAGTGTTCAACATCCAGAAAATAGCTGCATTTTAAAAGTGTGACCTGAGCTAGCAGTACCAGGGTTCAGAGCAAGGCTAGCACACCTGCACTGTGATTTCTCAGAGGACTCCTAGATGCCCATGGAAGTCAAAAGCTTAATTCTCTCTTTCTGCCCTGAAATATTCTTTTGATTCTCAATTCTGAGCACTGTGTTTTTTGTCTTTGAATCTCTCTTGCTCAGGGTCCTCAAGAGACCGAAGCGGAAGAAATAAGAGAATAAGAAACTGGTCAAAAAATTCTGTTTTTTTCAGCCAGAGACTCAATTTTGCAATTTTCCCTTTAGTCATTAAAAAAAATTTATTTAACAAGTCATGAGGAACCTTGCTGTTTCTAAGACTTCCCTAGGCCTCCCTCTACCTCCACTGGTTTTCCAGTACAACAGAGAATATACCAGGGTGAATGACAAAGATCTGGCTGAGCACAAAGATCTGAGAGGACAAACAATAACAGAGGGAGGGTAAAGGATGGAAAAACCACACTGACAGAAGAGCCGTGACTTGTCAAGGACAGTTTGTTCTCAGCACGTCCCTGTCCTCTTTTCTCTTTTCTGGTGTCCATTTCCAAGGAGTCAGCGCCCACGTGTTAGCAGTGTGACTCACGACTAATGGTTCAAGGGAAGGGGTTTGCAGTAAAATAGAAAAGCTTGATCTTTCCTCTTTGGTAGCCATCTGGGCTCCCACCCAACCTGGTTCTGCTGAGCTCACATGCTATGCCAATTTGGGGAAAAAAAAGTAAACTAAATTTGAGCTGTGCTTTCAAAGTCTGAATTGCTGAACCCTCTGTTTTCTGCAGGCTTAGGTGACGACAAAGCACGGTTTACTGTTACTTACATGGTAATAAAGAAATTATCAAGTTTCTCTCCCTTTTTTCGGCTTAGTTAAATGAAGCTGAAGCTTCCTAGGGATCCTGGATAAAGTCTGCTTTGATGGAAATGATACTTGCTAACATAAGCAGAAATGTTTTCCCTGATGTCAGTCAATCAATTAGGGCCAGTTTGGGCAAATAGCCTTACATGCTCAGACCCTTCTTTTTGAGAAAATATCAAGTGTTCAACATCCAGAAAATAGCTGCATTTTAAAAGTGTGACCTGAGCTAGCAGTACCAGGGTTCAGAGCAAGGCTAGCACACCTGCACTGTGATTTCTCAGAGGACTCCTAGATGCCCATGGAAGTCAAAAGCTTAATTCTCTCTTTCTGCCCTGAAATATTCTTTTGATTCTCAATTCTGAGCACTGTGTTTTTTGTCTTTGAATCTCTCTTGCTCAGGGTCCTCAAGAGACCGAAGCGGAAGAAATAAGAGAATAAGACTGTCAAAATTCTGTACAGCCAGAGTCCATCTAGTAAAATAGAATACTGTATTTCTGAAAGTAGTCAATTTTACTTGTTTTTCTGGAAGGCACAAAACATGCATACTAGACTCAATTTTGCAATTGTTTTCCAAAGGGGGAAGAAACCTGTGTGGATGCAGTTGGCTTGAGAAGTGATCAGTATTCTACAGAACCTAGTACCTTCCCTAGGTAAGGAATAAAAGGAAACTTTAATTGACATGAGGAACTTGACACAAATAGTAGTAATACACCACTGCTTTCATGACTGGAACAACAGTTTTTGTGATTATTAGAATATCAATGGTTACTATTAGAATAGCAATACATTATCTAGTAAAGCTAAAAAAGGGGATTCTCTTGTAGCTCAGCTGGTAAAGAATCCCAGTTCAATCCCTGGGTTGGGAAGCTCCTCTGGAGAAGGGATAGGCTACCCACTTCAATATTCTTGGGCTTCTCTTGGGGCTCAGACAGTAAAGAATCTGTCTGCAATTGAAGAGACCTGGGTTCAATCCTTGGGTTGGGAAGATGCCCTGGAGAAGAGAAAGGCTACCCACTCCAGTATTCTTGCCTGGAGAATTCCATGGCTCGTCCATGGGTGAACTGAGTGACTTCACTCAAAGCTAAAAAAAAAAGTCCCTATCACCCAGTTTTCATGTATCTTCCCAGGACTGCCTTCTTCCTGGGTTTTTACCCAACCCCTTCTTCCACCAATGAACACGTCTAGGGTCTCTCAAAAGACAAACTTCCACTTCTGCACTCCGTGACCACACCAGAACCAAAGATGCCCAGGCATAACTCCCCAAGATTCTGCCAAGAGACCCTATGGCAATGGCATGCAATAAGCATGATGAGGAGAAAGTGAGCTGAGAGAGTGGAACTAACCAAGTAGTGAAAAGGTTATAGAACAGCGTATTTGAAGTTCCAGAGTTTCGGATCAGTCACTTTTATAAAGCTGAGTCAAACTACTTCTCACAAGACCACAGAAACAAAATGTCATTTACATTCAAACCCTTACCATCTTTTGACAATTTAGAGACAGTGACTGATCTCTTAATCTTGAATCTACTTGCTTTAAATTGAAAGAGCCTCTAAATAGGAACAATATTCCCATAAAGTGCTTGACGAGGAGAGAATACAGTAAGAGCTAAACTAAACTCTGTTTTAGCTGATGTACTTAAAGAACCAGATGTATAGACAAAGGTCTCAGAAAATAAGCGTATCATTTCTTCCTTCTTTTTAGATCCTAAAGTAACACTTTTGTTGTTGTTTTTTACACTTATTTTTTAAAGTTTACCTCATTTAAAGACAATATCCTCAGTGGACACAGAGGCTGATGGGTCTAACAGGAAACAAGGTTGTCTCTAAACCTGCATTTTAATTTTATTTTTATTTTTTGAAAAGTCCATTAATTACAGACTGACTGTTAGATCAGTAGGTGGCACTGCTTGGTTTTCATCATCTCTGCTTCTATGGTGAACTCAGATCATATCAAGAAACTGATTAAAGGAATCACATCCTAGTTAGAAAAATACTAATCAGTGACGCAAAGCTCGAATGCCAGAAATTAAATAGTGACCATTTGGCACAATTGATCTCATACACATACACGAGCAAGATTCAGAAGATCTCTCAGCAAAAAATGGTAACGAACGAGGCATAATAGGGTAGAAAGTCATGTATGAGAGTCTATCAAAAAGCACTCTGGTGTCTTTCTTTTGAGTATCTTTCACATCTGCTATTTCCACTGCTTTCTGGTCATCACCAGGCTGTTTCAGGTCAGTGTCACCCTCACACAGTGCCCTCCACTTGCCTGAAGAGATGTTCAGTCTCCTGACCCTCCCTGTGCTAGTGCATCTCCCCTGTCTGACCTGCACCACCCCTCCAATCCTCTATCCACCCTCCTCCAATCTGATCCACAAGTGGATGGTAATATAATCTTTCTGAAACACTCTGAACACACCCCGTCCCTGACCCAAAACTGAGCTGAGTCTCAGAGAGCCTCAGTTACCAAACAAGGATCCACAGAACACTGACTCCAATATATATTTTGTGGGAAAGGGAGTCTCTTGTCCTGGGGAAATACTCTTCGCACTGTGCCCTTTGAGAGGCACCTTCTCCTGAACCAGTATGTCCCAAAATCATCTGAAGGCAAAATTCCCTTTTTGCAGGGAACACACACTACTACCTGTCAGATCCAGTGCTGACAGAAACACATTGTGTGAGACAGTCGGCTATAGTACAACAGGTTGCCAGGGCAGCCCAGACAAGGCAGCTCTCCTTTTCAGGCTCAGTTCTTATACTCTTCATGACCACCAGCTCCAGACAAATCAGTCATTTCATTGTGATTTAATATGCTATGAACCTAACAGTTTCTCTTTTCTTTGTTTTCATAACTTCTCCAATTGGAATCATTCTTCTTCCTTTCTCAGATCTTCAGTTCAGACCTCATCTCTTCTGTTGGTCTTTTACCAACTCTCTCATAGAATTTATTTACCTGTATCACAAAATGAAAATCTCAACAGTGGAAAATACTCATCATTTACAACTGACTCAAGAAGCTAATGTTACAGAATTTTCCCATCAAATAGCTTCAAAAGTAGGTTACAAAGGTAAGATTACATTATACCCACAAGAACCATATTTCTATAAAACTATCAGGGTCTCTAAGTAGGAAAAAAGGAAATATAATATCAATAAATAATTCACTATAACTGACACTGAGTTCTGCTCTTTTGACCAGAAAAACACTAAGGAAAACACTAGGAAAAATCCATGCCTTCATTTTGCAAAAATTAACAAGAATCACCTAATGAATATGATCATGAGAAGAAAGCCTGAATACCATACATAAAAGACAAAATCAGTATAGATGCTATAAACATCACTTATACACTAAGCAAATATTACCCTTTTCCTAGAGATTTTTTCACGTAATATAAACAAAATTACTCTCATTTATTTAAAAGATATCATTTCCATGTATCACTATCCTACAAAACATTTTTATTCCTAATGGTGAAAAGATGCCTTGTGATTAAGAATGCCTAACTCAGTCTCTATTTAGAATTCAAATACAATCGTATTAAATACCACATATTAACACATTGCAGGCCTCCTACCTCCATTTGACCACCAACGTTTGCCATCCCAGAGTTACCCACTCCCAGAAGGCTATGAGAAAAGAACAGCAGTCATGAGCCTGAATTCTGCATACTAGCTAGGAAAAATCCTGGACTGCCTACACTCAGGGCTTTACCAGCCATGTCTAAGATTTCCATGACTGATTACTCCTCCCTGTCTCTGAACCACTCAGCAGCTTACTTGCTTGGAATATGTGATGTCTTCCTGATCTTCTCAACACCTTTGGGTATGACTTACTTTTATAGGTACATGTCCTGGCCTTCTAAGACTATATGCTCACCTTGATTTAACCTCTTCCTGGTCTAACTCATTATATCTGAAGATCCTTTTGCTCAGTTGAGCCCGAGAAAGTCTATGACATGAGAGAAGATTCAGCTTCAATCCACATCTCTAACCTTATTTTCCTACATGAACCCTTTACTTCAAGCAAAGTGAACCATTAATGGAGCCCTATATGAGCCATGCCTCGAATGAAACCCCAATTTGGTTTCCAAGTTCCATTCTGCAAGATCCAACTCAAGCCTCTGCTCTCAGAAAGCCTACTTTAACTTCTTACCCTATGATAATCACCTCAGTCTCTGAATCAGTGTACTCACTGTCTTTACCAGTGATTCACACAGCAAATCTCACTAAATATTAGTTCCAAAGGATATCTCTGAGGTGAAGGCTCCCTTTTAGACATTTATGATGCTCATTATAATATGAAAGGCTTCTAGATGTCTAACAGTAAATAAACCTTTCACAATTTGAACCAGTGTTTCTCAAACTTATTTAGCCATGGAATCCCTTTTCTATGTTCTGTCTTGTAGTAATAATTTGGAAGTACAGATACAAGGAAAATTGCTGTATACAAGTCAGTGGCATTTCTCCCAAATGACTTTTTATTCTAAGGTGCCCTTGTGTCAAACAGATCTGAATGGTAACAATCCAGCAGCTCTTAACTAGTTGTGGACTTTCAATTCCTATTGTTGTCTTTAACCTCACATCACTCTATGCTTGCTACATTAAAAATAATATGCAGTGTCTAGGCCATATAGAATATGCTGGGCTATTCATTTTGAGGCAGAAGGGAAGAGTGGTCAGGACTTTGGTCTGTGAAAGAAGCACATAAACGTATAAAACAAATTTTAACAAACATAAAGGGAGGAATTTACAATAGTAATTTTAACAAACATAAAAAAAACTTTCCTACACTCAGGGCTTTACCAGCCATGTCTAAGATTTCCATGACTGATTACTCCTCCCTGTCTCTGAACCACTCAGCAGCTTACTTGCTTGGAATATGTGATGTCTTCCTGATCTTCTCAACACCTTTGGGTATGACTTACTTTTATAGGTACATGTCCTGGCCTTCTAAGACTATATGCTCACCTTGATTTAACCTCTTCCTGGTCTAACTCATTATATCTGAAGATCCTTTTGCTCAGTTGAGCCCGAGAAAGTCTATGACATGAGAGAAGATTCAGCTTCAATCCACATCTCTAACCTTATTTTCCTACATGAACCCTTTACTTCAAGCAAAGTGAACCATTAATGGAGCCCTATATGAGCCATGCCTCGAATGAAACCCCAATTTGGTTTCCAAGTTCCATTCTGCAAGATCCAACTCAAGCCTCTGCTCTCAGAAAGCCTACTTTAACTTCTTACCCTATGATAATCACCTCAGTCTCTGAATCAGTGTACTCACTGTCTTTACCAGTGATTCACACAGCAAATCTCACTAAATATTAGTTCCAAAGGATATCTCTGAGGTGAAGGCTCCCTTTTAGACATTTATGATGCTCATTATAATATGAAAGGCTTCTAGATGTCTAACAGTAAATAAACCTTTCACAATTTGAACCAGTGTTTCTCAAACTTATTTAGCCATGGAATCCCTTTTCTATGTTCTGTCTTGTAGTAATAATTTGGAAGTACAGATACAAGGAAAATTGCTGTATACAAGTCAGTGGCATTTCTCCCAAATGACTTTTTATTCTAAGGTGCCCTTGTGTCAAACAGATCTGAATGGTAACAATCCAGCAGCTCTTAACTAGTTGTGGACTTTCAATTCCTATTGTTGTCTTTAACCTCACATCACTCTATGCTTGCTACATTAAAAATAATATGCAGTGTCTAGGCCATATAGAATATGCTGGGCTATTCATTTTGAGGCAGAAGGGAAGAGTGGTCAGGACTTTGGTCTGTGAAAGAAGCACATAAACGTATAAAACAAATTTTAACAAACATAAAGGGAGGAATTTACAATAGTAGTGGACTTTTGCATCTCATTACATCAATGGATAAATCATCCAGACAAAAAATCGATAAACAGTGACCTTAAATGACATATCAGACCAGCTGTACTTAATAGATATCTACAGGACATTCCACTCAAAAACAGTAAAATACACATTCTTCTCAAGTACACATGGAACATGTCCCAGAACAGATCATATGCTAGGCCACAAAACAAGTTTAAACAAATTTAAGAGATAGAAATTATATTAAGTATCACACCCAACTACAACAGTATGAAACTAGACATCAACTACAGGAAGAAAAACGGGTAAAACTCAAACACGTGGAGACTAAACAACATGCTACTAAAAATCAATGGGTTGGGGCTTCCCCTGGTGGTCTAGTGGGTAAGGACACTGCCTTGCAGTGCAAGGGGCGCCAGTTCGATCCCTGGCCTGGGAAGATCCCACGTGCTGCGGAGCGGCTGGACTGATGTGTCCAATTACCGAGCCGGAGCTCTGGTGCGCATGCGCCCAGAGACGGCGCTCTGCGACGACAGACGCCACCGCGATGGGAGGCCCTCAGGAGCCAAAGAACAAAGAGGATGAAAATGGAGAAATGAAAGACCAATAGAAGTGGCCCATCCGCTCCCCTCCCTTGCCAACCTGTCCCCTGCCCTAAATAAATAAATAAATTAATCTTAAAAAAAAAAAATCAATGGGTTAATGAAAAAAATCAAGAAAGAAAGCATAAAGTACATCAAAATAAATGACTATAAAAACAAAACTTTCCAGAATCTATGGGACACAGCAAACACAGTTCTAAGAAAGACATTTATAGCTATAGTTAACACAAGAAATAAGAAAATTTCAAATAAACAATATAACCTTCTATTTAAATGAATTAGAACAAGAATAACAAACAAAGCCCTAAATCAGCAGAAGGGAGGATATAATAGATATAAGAGAGGAAGTAAACAAAATAGAGACCAAAAAAAGATCAATGAAACCAAGATAAATAAAACTGGAAGCGGAATTTACAATTTTTGGGGGGTAGACTTTGGTCTGTAAAACAATTATTTTAACAAACATAAAGGGAGGAATTTACAATAGTAGTGGACTTTTGCATCTCATTACATCAATGGATAAATCATCCAGACAAAAAATCGATAAACAGTGACCTTAAATGACATATCAGACCAGCTGTACTTAATAGATATCTACAGGACATTCCACTCAAAAACAGTAAAATACACATTCTTCTCAAGTACACATGGAACATGTCCCAGAACAGATCATATGCTAGGCCACAAAACAAGTTTAAACAAATTTAAGAGATAGAAATTATATTAAGTATCACACCCAACTACAACAGTATGAAACTAGACATCAACTACAGGAAGAAAAACGGGTAAAACTCAAACACGTGGAGACTAAACAACATGCTACTAAAAATCAATGGGTTGGGGCTTCCCCTGGTGGTCTAGTGGGTAAGGACACTGCCTTGCAGTGCAAGGGGCGCCGGTTCGATCCCTGGCCTGGGAAGATCCCACGTGCTGCGGAGCGGCTGGACTGATGTGTCCAATTACCGAGCCGGAGCTCTGGTGCGCATGCGCCCAGAGCCGGCGCTCTGCGACGACAGACGCCACCGCGATGGGAGGCCCTCAGGAGCCAAAGAACAAAGAGGATGAAAATGGAGAAATGAAAGACCAATAGAAGTGGCCCATCCGCTCCCCTCCCTTGCCAACCTGTCCCCTGCCCTAAATAAATAAATAAATTAATCTTAAAAAAAAAAAATCAATGGGTTAATGAAAAAAATCAAGAAAGAAAGCATAAAGTACATCAAAATAAATGACTATAAAAACAAAACTTTCCAGAATCTATGGGACACAGCAAACACAGTTCTAAGAAAGACATTTATAGCTATAGTTAACACAAGAAATAAGAAAATTTCAAATAAACAATATAACCTTCTATTTAAATGAATTAGAACAAGAATAACAAACAAAGCCCTAAATCAGCAGAAGGGAGGATATAATAGATATAAGAGAGGAAGTAAACAAAATAGAGACCAAAAAAAGATCAATGAAACCAAGATAAATAAAACTGGAAGCGTTTAGCAAGGCTCATTAAGAGAAAAAGAGAGAAATCAGATAAACAAAACAAGAAATGAAAGAGGAGAAATTACAACTGTTTTCACAGAAATACAAACAATTTTTAAGAGAATACTATGAATGGTCATATGCTAACCTATTAGACAACCTAGAATAAATGGATAAATTCCCAGGAACACACAATTTTCCAAGAGTGTATCAGGAAAAAATAGATAATCTAAACAGACCAATTACTAATATCAAAATTGAATCAGGGCTTCCCTGGTGGTCCAGTGTGTAAGGACACCGCCTTGCAGTGCAAGGAGTACTGGTTCGATCCCTGGCCTGGGAAGATCCCACGTGCCGCGGAGCGGCTGGACTGATGTGTCCAATTACCGAGCCGGAACTCTGGAGCGCATGCGCCCGGAGCTGGTGCTCTGCAGCGACAGAGGCCATTGCGATGGGAGTCCCACAGGGGCCAAAGAACAAAGATGGATGAAACTGAATAACTGAAAGACCAATAGAAATGACCTGCCAACCCTCCCTCCCCACGCCCCCTTCCCCACCCCCCTCCCCCCAAAATTGAATCAGTAATCAGAAAACTTCTAAGAGAAAAGAAGTCCCAAAGTGCACAGCTTCACAGGGGAATTCTATGAAACACATAAAAGAAGAGTCTATCAAACATATCAAACATATCTGTCTATCTCAAACTGATCCAAAAAATTAAATAGGAGGGAACACTCTCAACATCCTCCATGAGTCCACTGTCCTGATACCAAAACCTGAAAAAGATACTGCCAAAAACAGGAGAACATTTATAAACCAACAACTCTGATGGATATAGATACAAAAGTCCTCAACAGAACATTAGCCAAGTCAAATTCAACAATATGTGAAAAGGATCATACATCATGATCAAATGGAATTTGTTTCAAAGATGAAGGGGTGGTTCAACATACACAAATCAATCACTGTGATGTGCCACATTAACAAAACAAAGGGTAAAAAATTACATGCTCACTTCTCAACTGATGTAGGAAAAGCATTCAACAGAATTCAGTACCCATTCATGATAAAAATCCAACAAAGTTGGTGTAGAGGGAATTATTATCTCAACATAATAAAGGTCATTTACAATAAATATACAACTAATACAATACTCAATGGTTAAAAGCTAAAAGCTTTTTCTCTAAAATCAGGAATAAAACAAGGATGCCCACTCTTGACAATTCTATTTAACATAGTATCAGAAGTCCCAGTCTCAGAAATAAGATAAGAACAAGAAAGAAAGGAATCTAAATTAGAAGAGAAGAAATGAAACTGTCAGTCCTTGTACATGACATGATACTATATAGAAAGCATCCTAAAATTGCCACAGAAAATTACTAGAACTAATAAATGAATTTAGTAACACTGTAGAAGATAACATTAATATACCAATCTGTAGATTTCCTATACACTAATAATGAGTAATTAGAAAAAGAAAGCAAGAAAACAATTCCATTTACAATGGCATTAAAAAGAATAAAATACCTAAGAATAAACTTAATGAAGGAATTAAAAGATTTGTACTCTGAAAACAATGAAGACATTGATGAAGAAATAGAAAACCATACAAGTAAATGGAAAAATATCCTGTATTTAGGGACTGGAAGAATAAATATTGTTAAAATGTCCATACTACCTAAAACAATCTGCAGACTTAATATAATCTCTACTAAAATACCCATAACACTTTTCAAAGAACTAGAATAAGTAAACCTAAAACTTTTATGGGACCACAAAAGAGCCCAAATAACCAAAGCAATCTCAAGAGAAAAGAACAAAGCTCAAAGTATTATGTTCCCTGACTTCAGTCTATATTAAAAGATGAATCAAGAGTATGGTACTGGCATAAAGATCAATAGAACTGAATAGAGAGTCCACAAATAAACTCATATACGTATGGTCAATTAATCTATCCACATATGGACAAAGGAGGCAAAAATATAAATGTGGGAAAGAGATCCAATAAGTGATGCTGGGAAAACTGGACAGTTACATGTAAAAGAGTGAAATTAGAAGATTTCTTCATACCATGTAAATTCAAAATGAATTAAAGACCTAAAGCTAAGACCTGAAACCATAAAACTCCTAGAAGAAAACACAGGAAGAACACTCCCTGACACAAGTCACAGCAATACTGTCTAGCATCTGTCTACTAAGGCAAAAGAAACAAAAACAAAAAATAAATAAATGGTATGTGTCTAGGATCTGTCTGCTACGGCAAAAGAAACAAAAACGAAAAATAAATAAATGGTATGTAAATGAAACTTTAGAGCTTTAGTACAGCGAAGGAAGCCAATAAAATGAAAAGACAGCCTTTTTTTAAATGAAGAAAACATTCCAAAAAGACATGACTGATAAGAGGTTAATATTCAAAATATATAAACAACTCATAGAACTCAGTATAAAAAATCCAATTAAAAATGGGCAGAAGACCTGAGAAGACATTTTTCCAAAGAAAGCACACAGATGGCTAACAGATGCACATCATCACTATTAGAAAAACGAAAATCAAAAAAATTAGATATCACCTCACACCTGTCAGAATGGTTATCACCAAAAAAACTGACACATAACAAATGCTGGAGAGGCTGTAGAGAAAAGGAAACCCTTGTACCTATTGGTGGGAATATAAATTGAAGCAGTCACTGTGGAAAACAGTATGGAGGCTCCTGAGAACCTTAAAAACAGAACTACTATATGTGTTTCAGCAATTCAACACCTGAATAGATACTTGAAAATAAAGAAAACAGTAATTCAAAAAGATACATGCACTCCCATGTTCATAGCAGTATTATTTACAATAGGAAAGATATGGAAGCAACTCAATTCCATTAATAGACAAACAGATAAGAAGATGTGGTGTTGTGTAATGAAACAGTACTTGGACATAAAAAAAAAAAAAAAGAATGAAATTCTGCCATTTTCAACAAGTGGACAGACCTAGAGAGCATTATGCTTAGTGAAATAAATCAGATGGAGAAGATAAGTACTATGTTATCACTTAGATGAGGAACCTAAAAAATAAAACAAATATATACAGCAGAACAAAAACAGACTCACAGATACAGAAAACAAGCTAGTGGATACCAGTGGGAAGAGGGAATGGGATGGGGCAAGATAGAGGTCTTCATACCATGTAAATTCAAAATGAATTAAAGACCTAAAGCTAAGACCTGAAACCATAAAACTCCTAGAAGAAAACACAGGAAGAACACTCCCTGACACAAGTCACAGCAATACTGTCTAGCATCTGTCTACTAAGGCAAAAGAAACAAAAACAAAAAATAAATAAATGGTATGTGTCTAGGATCTGTCTGCTACGGCAAAAGAAACAAAAACGAAAAATAAATAAATGGTATGTAAATGAAACTTTAGAGCTTTAGTACAGCGAAGGAAGCCAATAAAATGAAAAGACAGCCTTTTTTTAAATGAAGAAAACATTCCAAAAAGACATGACTGATAAGAGGTTAATATTCAAAATATATAAACAACTCATAGAACTCAGTATAAAAAATCCAATTAAAAATGGGCAGAAGACCTGAGAAGACATTTTTCCAAAGAAAGCACACAGATGGCTAACAGATGCACATCATCACTATTAGAAAAACGAAAATCAAAAAAATTAGATATCACCTCACACCTGTCAGAATGGTTATCACCAAAAAAACTGACACATAACAAATGCTGGAGAGGCTGTAGAGAAAAGGAAACCCTTGTACCTATTGGTGGGAATATAAATTGAAGCAGTCACTGTGGAAAACAGTATGGAGGCTCCTGAGAACCTTAAAAACAGAACTACTATATGTGTTTCAGCAATTCAACACCTGAATAGATACTTGAAAATAAAGAAAACAGTAATTCAAAAAGATACATGCACTCCCATGTTCATAGCAGTATTATTTACAATAGGAAAGATATGGAAGCAACTCAATTCCATTAATAGACAAACAGATAAGAAGATGTGGTGTTGTGTAATGAAACAGTACTTGGACATAAAAAAAAAAAAAAAGAATGAAATTCTGCCATTTTCAACAAGTGGACAGACCTAGAGAGCATTATGCTTAGTGAAATAAATCAGATGGAGAAGATAAGTACTATGTTATCACTTAGATGAGGAACCTAAAAAATAAAACAAATATATACAGCAGAACAAAAACAGACTCACAGATACAGAAAACAAGCTAGTGGATACCAGTGGGAAGAGGGAATGGGATGGGGCAAGATAGAGGTATGGAATTAAGAGATACAAACTACTATGTATAAAAAGGATAAGCAATAAGGATAAACTGTACAGCACAGGGACTGATCGGCATTGTTTTGTAATAACTTTAAATGGAGTATAGCCTATAAAAATATCAAATCACTATGCTGTATACCTTAAAAAAAGAGCTTAGTCTGTGGAATCAGACAGATTCTGCTCTAACTCTGGCTCAGGTCTCACTAGTTAAACAGTGAGGTCAAGGACTATGTCTGTTTTGTTACCAAGTACAGAACATGCAGTCAATAAGTATTTATTGAGTGAAATAGGACAAAGCAGTTTTCAACTCAAATGATTTTGCCCGCCAGAGGACATCTGACATCTGCATGGAGTTTTGATTCTCCCAATTAATGGGCATCCAATGGGTAAAAGTCAGAGCTGCTGTTAAATATCGTACAAGGTACAGGACAAAGAATCATCCAGCTCCAAATGTCAACAGTGCAAGAGGGTGAGAAACCCTGCTCCAGAGTGAGGAATCAGAAATAAATTTCTAACTACTGCCACTGATTGTTTGACCTTGTGTTATCAAATTTCTGTCTTAATTTTCTCATCTGTAGAATGGGAGACTAATTATAATTGATAACATATATATAAATGAGATGAAGTAGGTATCATACATGAAGTGCTTCACAGCAACTGGTGCATAGAACATGTGACCTACGAAATGTCACCTCTGAGTGGTCTAACCATCAGGCTTCATCCACGGTCACATAATGACAATGAGGCTCCTCAGATGGAATCTTCCTGGTTTTGGAACACACCATGTCAATCTCAGAGTGAGCACTCATCAAGTTAAGCCCTGCATCCCCACTATGTTGACTGTAAGATTAGATGGTACTTATATGCTTACCAGAGGCTCAATAGTGAAAATGTTATTCAAGAAGAGCATGTTGTCTGCCTGAACCAGCTTTCTCTGACTCTCAAAAGTGCGGGAGAGAATGGAAAGACGCTGTCGGAGAGAAGGATCAGCAATGCACTCCTCAAGAAACTCATTGCCTGTATGTTATCACTTAGATGAGGAACCTAAAAATAAAACAAATATATACAGAAGCAGAAACAGACTCACAGATACAGAAAACAAGCTAGTGGATACCAGTGGGAAGAGGGAATGGGATGGGGCAAGATAGAGGTATGGAATTAAGAGATACAAACTACTATGTATAAAAAGGATAAGCAATAAGGATAAACTGTACAGCACAGGGACTGATCGGCATTGTTTTGTAATAACTTTAAATGGAGTATAGCCTATAAAAATATCAAATCACTATGCTGTATACCTTAAAAAAAGAGCTTAGTCTGTGGAATCAGACAGATTCTGCTCTAACTCTGGCTCAGGTCTCACTAGTTAAACAGTGAGGTCAAGGACTATGTCTGTTTTGTTACCAAGTACAGAACATGCAGTCAATAAGTATTTATTGAGTGAAATAGGACAAAGCAGTTTTCAACTCAAATGATTTTGCCCGCCAGAGGACATCTGACATCTGCATGGAGTTTTGATTCTCCCAATTAATGGGCATCCAATGGGTAAAAGTCAGAGCTGCTGTTAAATATCGTACAAGGTACAGGACAAAGAATCATCCAGCTCCAAATGTCAACAGTGCAAGAGGGTGAGAAACCCTGCTCCAGAGTGAGGAATCAGAAATAAATTTCTAACTACTGCCACTGATTGTTTGACCTTGTGTTATCAAATTTCTGTCTTAATTTTCTCATCTGTAGAATGGGAGACTAATTATAATTGATAACATATATATAAATGAGATGAAGTAGGTATCATACATGAAGTGCTTCACAGCAACTGGTGCATAGAACATGTGACCTACGAAATGTCACCTCTGAGTGGTCTAACCATCAGGCTTCATCCACGGTCACATAATGACAATGAGGCTCCTCAGATGGAATCTTCCTGGTTTTGGAACACACCATGTCAATCTCAGAGTGAGCACTCATCAAGTTAAGCCCTGCATCCCCACTATGTTGACTGTAAGATTAGATGGTACTTATATGCTTACCAGAGGCTCAATAGTGAAAATGTTATTCAAGAAGAGCATGTTGTCTGCCTGAACCAGCTTTCTCTGACTCTCAAAAGTGCGGGAGAGAATGGAAAGACGCTGTCGGAGAGAAGGATCAGCAATGCACTCCTCAAGAAACTCATCGGTCTCGTTCTTTTCTTCTTTGCTAAGATCATTACAGATCCTTAAAAAAAGAAAAGCATAAAAGTCATTCTGGTACTCCCATGAAGAATACTGTAAAGGGCTCTCCTCCAGCCCCTCCTTTTGGGAATAGTCTCATCCATGGCCTTGGGGTGGTCTTTCTTTGCCCTGATACTGTAGTATACCACTTGAGAGGTCTTTTTTTTTTTTTTTTTTAATTTTGGTCTCTTTTTCTTGGTTTTCTATTTATTTATTTTTCATCCATCTTTACTCTTTGGCATGTGGGGGCCCCCCATTACAGTGGCCTCTCTCATTGCAGAGCATCGGCCCTGGGCGCATGCACTCCAGAGAGCTGGTTCATAATTGGACACATCAGTCCAGCCGCTTCAAGGCATGTGGGATCTTCCCAGGCCAGGGATCGAACCAGTGCCCCTTGCACTGCAAGGCGGACTCTTTACCAACTGGACCAGCAGGGAAGCCCCTCTCAAGAACTTTAGTTTGCTTCCTTCAAGAAATCCTTCCAGTACATAGTTACGTCTCTTAATATGTTTATCATAGTTTTAAAGTTTCCTTTATAAAATGCGCCTAAGTCTCATGTTTTTAAACATACCGAATTACTACTAAATCGTTTTAAGAAATAAAAAAAGGAGTCCTTCCAGGCTTCCTGTCCTACTCAATGCATATTTGCTTACTCCTGAGCCCTTATATATATTTGCACAAATATTTTCTTTAAGGTAACTGTGTTTCCCAGGATGCTTTTTTCAATATTTAACATCTATCCTGTCTCTCACACCTTACAGGCAATTTTTTTTTGTTTCTTCTAAATTTGCTTAGCTTACCTTCCTTGGTAAACAGGAAGGGGACCTCTAGTCCTCCCAACAGAATCTGGACCCAGCAAAGACAAGGTTTTGATACTAATTCTACTATCCATTAACTCACTCTGTAACTTCAGGAGTTACTTAAAATCCTCTAAGCCTCAATGCCTTCATCAACAAAATGGAAAGAATAGAAGCTCCTCCATCATAAAGATGTGCTGAGAATTAAATGTGATCAAGGACACGGTGTAGTTCTTGGAACAAAGCAGTTGCTCAATAAATGCCCATTTTCTCCTTATATCAACTGCAGGCAATTACCAAGCTGTCAAGCTTATAAAACACTTAGACTGGAGATATGTTCTTTTTTTTCTCTCTAGATCTTCATATACCATGTGGTAAGTCAGAAAAGCAGCCTTCACAGTCCTCTTACTCATTACTGAAGGGATGCTCACACCACTCCTTCTGTTTGCTGTTCCACGTAAAGACTGAGTTTCAAGTCCTGCCAGGATACATGACTATTTTCCTAGAATTTTACTGGTATTACACCAACAGTGAGAGACAAATGATTTAGTAACGTGAATACAGAGGGAGAGGCGAGCGTCTCTGAATTCCAATCCCAGCCTCAATGATTTTATAAATGACTTCATGAAAATCACATGCTCAGCAATGGCAAATAACTCTTTTAAAAATAACTTTGGTGTTCAGGGCCCTTTAGTCAGATAGCCTAAACAGAAGTAAAAACAAAAAAAGGGTTCAGTACGTTCTGGTCCTGATGAAGCAAGCATCGTGTACTCCCTTTTTCCCGTGGATAGGAAGCAGTGTTCAAGGCAAGCAGAGCAGTCATCCTTCTAATAACTCCGTGATGCCTGTTATAAATGGAGGACTCGAGGTCCCCCTCCTGTTTACCAGGTCTGCAGATTCTTGTATGACTAGGAACGGGAAGGGCTCCCCAAACACAACTGACAGTAAAGTTATTACTACCTGGGTAGCAGGCCGAAAGCCCAAATAAAACTGATTTATTTAGAGGAACGTGTTGTCTCCAACACTACAATGTTGCGGAACACATCCATGCTGATCACTTTGTGGGGAGGAAGAGGGGCTCCACGGAGGAGTGCATAGTTCTTGGACAGAGCAAACTCTGAATCAGAGCAGCTGTTACTGAGAGAACGGCCATGACCTCGATGGAGACAAGGGGAGCAGAAATCCTCCAAAGCCCATGGTGTGTCGCTGGCAATAACAAACTGTGATGAGAATGAGGATGGAAGAATCTTGGAGGATATTTTATAATCCCTCAGGCCAAGATAGAGGAAGGAAGGAAGAATGAATTCAGCCTCAATTTTTGAAGAGATTAATTTCTGTAACTCCCAGGAAAATGTCAGAAAAGAGAGAAAACCAAAAAATCATTTTTAAAGGTTCCTATATCTGATTCCTAAGGTTCAAAAAGTAGAGAAAAACATTAAGTTCAGAACTTCTTCCAGGGGCAATGGCATCTTCGTTGTCAGAGTCTGGAGCCTGAGATTATCCTGAGGTCCCCAAATCTGAACGTGTGTCCTAAGGCTTGTACCAACATGTTCTGGTAGGCCGAGAGGAAGTCATCCTTCCTAGAATGGAAATTATAAACTGCTGGAAAGGGACAGGGCTCAGAGGTGCCTCTGCTCAGGCACATCATCAATATGCTGGAGAACAAGAAACCATGATGGTTGGAATTAGGATCTTGAGGATGCCCACAATACTAAAGTGATTAGAATTCTCAAGGCAACCACATAGTAACTTTTAGCCCTTACATGGATGCCCACGGATGAGTTTTAAGCCATGTTATAAACTAGAAAACAGTGGACAGGCTCTTGAGTTCACCTAAAAATCTACACCAAAGTTTTAGAATCTTAAATAATTGGGATGCTACAAAGAAAAACTTGAATCTCCTAAAATATGCCTGAGCCCATTTAGATTACCTGTGTTACAAGTTCAGGACAGAAGTCACCCTTTCTCTCTACACCAACTCTAGAAGCTACCAAAGGAAGAGGGGCAAAAAGAGCTTCCTTACCATCAGGAGCAGGAAAGTCAAACATCAGAAAAGATTATTCCAGGGATTCACCAGCCTTGCTGGGGAGTTCAAGAGAGAATGTATGCCAGAGGCTAAAGGTCTCACTCCTGCTTCTTAGGGATGAGCAAACCTTTGTCCACAAGCAAGCTGTCCAAGAACATTCTGCTTTATCTGCCACTGATGTGAGCCTAAGAGACAAACTAAGGGTTTGTGACACAGAGGAGAAAAGGCACTGGGCCCCGGGGGCCCAGAAAACAGAGCAGCTGTTACTGAGAGAACGGCCATGAAAAGGACAAGGGAGCAGAAATCCTCCAAAGCCCATGGTGTGTCGCTGGCAATAACAAACTGTGATGAGAATGAGGATGGAAGAATCTTGGAGGATATTTTATAATCCCTCAGGCCAAGATAGAGGAAGGAAGGAAGAATGAATTCAGCCTCAATTTTTGAAGAGATTAATTTCTGTAACTCCCAGGAAAATGTCAGAAAAGAGAGAAAACCAAAAAATCATTTTTAAAGGTTCCTATATCTGATTCCTAAGGTTCAAAAAGTAGAGAAAAACATTAAGTTCAGAACTTCTTCCAGGGGCAATGGCATCTTCGTTGTCAGAGTCTGGAGCCTGAGATTATCCTGAGGTCCCCAAATCTGAACGTGTGTCCTAAGGCTTGTACCAACATGTTCTGGTAGGCCGAGAGGAAGTCATCCTTCCTAGAATGGAAATTATAAACTGCTGGAAAGGGACAGGGCTCAGAGGTGCCTCTGCTCAGGCACATCATCAATATGCTGGAGAACAAGAAACCATGATGGTTGGAATTAGGATCTTGAGGATGCCCACAATACTAAAGTGATTAGAATTCTCAAGGCAACCACATAGTAACTTTTAGCCCCTTACATGGATGCCCACGGATGAGTTTTAAGCCATGTTATAAACTAGAAAACAGTGGACAGGCTCTTGAGTTCACCTAAAAATCTACACCAAAGTTTTAGAATCTTAAATAATTGGGATGCTACAAAGAAAAACTTGAATCTCCTAAAATATGCCTGAGCCCATTTAGATTACCTGTGTTACAAGTTCAGGACAGAAGTCACCCTTTCTCTCTACACCAACTCTAGAAGCTACCAAAGGAAGAGGGGCAAAAAGAGCTTCCTTACCATCAGGAGCAGGAAAGTCAAACATCAGAAAAGATTATTCCAGGGATTCACCAGCCTTGCTGGGGAGTTCAAGAGAGAATGTATGCCAGAGGCTAAAGGTCTCACTCCTGCTTCTTAGGGATGAGCAAACCTTTGTCCACAAGCAAGCTGTCCAAGAACATTCTGCTTTATCTGCCACTGATGTGAGCCTAAGAGACAAACTAAGGGTTTGTGACACAGAGGAGAAAAGGCACTCGACCCACAGCAAGAGCACAGCCACCCATGAAAGGGGCAGCCATCCTAAGAATGAAACCAGATGTTCAGTCAAGAACAAGCCTCTTTGCTTTTTGAGACGATGGGCATTTTGTTGCTAAGACAGGAATGCAAGGCTAATAATATGAAATTTGTGGCATGCTGGGGATGTATCCAGGAACAAAAGAGGCATGGGAGAGAAGAAACAGCTGGTCAAATAAGAGATAAGGGATCAAGAGATGGATAGGGAGAGGGGATGGGGCAGAACATTCAGTAGAGTCTTCATTCAGGTCAACCAATCCTGTTGGTAGCAACATGAGTTATATTGCTGTGTGTCACCTCCACACAGCAAAGTGTTCTTATTTAGCCTTCTGAAGCCACTTCATTGTTTAAGGGAGAGATACGATTCACGATGATAAAATTGGGCTTCCAATCATGATGGTGAAAATGCTCTACTATATTGTTTCCTTGCTACAAAAAAAAAAAAAAAAAGCCAGGGGGATCTAACAGAAAGAGCAAGAGAGAACACAAGAGAAAAGGAAGAATAAAACTCAAGGATAATACTAGATATAGGACCATGAGTACTGGCGGGGAAGAGGGGGGATGTGATAGGGGAGGGTAGAAAGGTCCATTCCTGTGTGGTTAAAATTATAATTTCTTAGCATTTCTGATAGCAGTTGGTTTGAATTTTTCCTGAGTTTCACTATTGAGTAACTTTCCTAAATATTTCTGGGACATAGGCATGGCATCAGTCACGTCCTAAACATTTGGTAAAACACAAAGACATAGTTGAAATTAAAGCTGGCTTTCCCTCTGAAGATTTTCCCTGGTGGCTCAGACAGGAAAGAATCTGCCTGCAACGCAGGAAACCCAGGTTTGATCCCTGGGTTGGGAAGATCCCCCTGGAGAAGGGAATGGCAACTCACTCCATTATTCTTTCCTGGAAAGTCCCATGGACAGAGGAACCTGGTTGGCTACAGTCCATGGGGTCCCAAAGAGTTGAACACGAGTGATAACAGGGATGAGCAAACCTTTGAAATGTAAAAGCCTAAGGAGAAACAAACTAAGGGTTTGTGACACAGAGGAGAAAAGGCACTCGACCCACAGCAAGAGCACAGCCACCCATGAAAGGGGCAGCCATCCTAAGAATGAAACCAGATGTTCAGTCAAGAACAAGCCTCTTTGCTTTTGAGACGATGGGCATTTTGTTGCTAAGACAGGAATGCAAGGCTAATAATATGAAATTTGTGGCATGCTGGGGATGTATCCAGGAACAAAAGAGGCATGGGAGAGAAGAAACAGCTGGTCAAATAAGAGATAAGGGATCAAGAGATGGATAGGGAGAGGGGATGGGGCAGAACATTCAGTAGAGTCTTCATTCAGGTCAACCAATCCTGTTGGTAGCAACATGAGTTATATTGCTGTGTGTCACCTCCACACAGCAAAGTGTTCTTATTTAGCCTTCTGAAGCCACTTCATTGTTTAAGGGAGAGATACGATTCACGATGATAAAATTGGGCTTCCAATCATGATGGTGAAAATGCTCTACTATATTGTTTCCTTGCTACAAAAAAAAAAAAAAAAAGCCAGGGGGATCTAACAGAAAGAGCAAGAGAGAACACAAGAGAAAAGGAAGAATAAAACTCAAGGATAATACTAGATATAGGACCATGAGTACTGGCGGGGAAGAGGGGGGATGTGATAGGGGAGGGTAGAAAGGTCCATTCCTGTGTGGTTAAAATTATAATTTCTTAGCATTTCTGATAGCAGTTGGTTTGAATTTTTCCTGAGTTTCACTATTGAGTAACTTTCCTAAATATTTCTGGGACATAGGCATGGCATCAGTCACGTCCTAAACATTTGGTAAAACACAAAGACATAGTTGAAATTAAAGCTGGCTTTCCCTCTGAAGATTTTCCCTGGTGGCTCAGACAGGAAAGAATCTGCCTGCAACGCAGGAAACCCAGGTTTGATCCCTGGGTTGGGAAGATCCCCCTGGAGAAGGGAATGGCAACTCACTCCATTATTCTTTCCTGGAAAGTCCCATGGACAGAGGAACCTGGTTGGCTACAGTCCATGGGGTCCCAAAGAGTTGAACACGAGTAAGCGACTAACAGTTTCCCTCTGATAGTGTATACACACCTTTCTTCCCAAAAGATTATGCCCACAGCACAAGTAGGATATTGAAAAGCTACTTTATTGCTGTTTCTCCATTTGTATCCGCTCTCCTATACTATCTTTGAATGTGCCTGGACCATTCTGATTGTTGGTACATACATGTCAGCTGAAGAATCAGTGGAGGAAGCAAGTGAGGCCTCCTCTTGCCTTTTTAAACTACTGGTATTTCTATGAAGCAAAATGAAGTTTTTAGGCAGGAAAGACTTTTCTCACTTTTTAAAGATGACACAGTGGCAATCCGGTGATGAAAGCTCACTGTCTGAATGACAGAGCTTCTGGTCCACTGTGTCCTATCACTGCACAGTGCCTTCTGATTCAATTAGGGACAGCTCACTGGGGGATTTCTGCCTGGGTTCCACAGACCTAAGACTTATTTTTATCACATACTAACTTGGTGTTAAACAAAGCTTTGAAACGTCCCAGGGCTAATCTTTAATGAAAATGGAGAGGCAAATAAAAAAGGCTGAAATAAATTCCAATGAAAGCAGCAAACGTGCTAATTCAGGGAGGGTGGAAAAAGATAAAATTGCAAATGGAGTTTAAAAGAGTCAAGGATAGATACAGTAAAAAGAAACATTCAAAATTTAACAGTGGTGAAATTAATTAAAACGGTTTGGCTTTCCATTTTATTAATTTTCTCCACTGCCTGAAGTGTCATTTTAAAAAGCAGCAGATTAAATATACCAACAGGAAACCTCTATTAAATTATATGCTTTGCGGGGATTGAACAATGCTGCTAAAACTGAAATTATTAAAGCCATTATATCTAAGCCTTCATTTTCCCCACTCTTCTCATTTTCTGAAACTATCTTTTCATTGAAAAAAAGAAGTCCACACTGATTCCAATCCAAAAGGGATTATTTTTAGAAATCCTATGAAAACTTACTGATCTGGTCAGGGTTATGAAAAGAATTAAAGACACGTGGATTCATTGGGAATGGCAACTCACTCCATTATTCTTTCCTGGAAAGTCCCATGGACAGAGGAACCTGGTTGGCTACAGTCCATGGGGTCCCAAAGAGTTGAACACGAGTGCGACTAACAGTTTCCCTCTGATAGTGTATACACACCTTTCTTCCCAAAAGATTATGCCCACAGCACAAGTAGGATATTGAAAAGCTACTTTATTGCTGTTTCTCCATTTGTATCCGCTCTCCTATACTATCTTTGAATGTGCCTGGACCATTCTGATTGTTGGTACATACATGTCAGCTGAAGAATCAGTGGAGGAAGCAAGTGAGGCCTCCTCTTGCCTTTTTAAACTACTGGTATTTCTATGAAGCAAAATGAAGTTTTTAGGCAGGAAAGACTTTTCTCACTTTTTAAAGATGACACAGTGGCAATCCGGTGATGAAAGCTCACTGTCTGAATGACAGAGCTTCTGGTCCACTGTGTCCTATCACTGCACAGTGCCTTCTGATTCAATTAGGGACAGCTCACTGGGGGATTTCTGCCTGGGTTCCACAGACCTAAGACTTATTTTTATCACATACTAACTTGGTGTTAAACAAAGCTTTGAAACGTCCCAGGGCTAATCTTTAATGAAAATGGAGAGGCAAATAAAAAAGGCTGAAATAAATTCCAATGAAAGCAGCAAACGTGCTAATTCAGGGAGGGTGGAAAAAGATAAAATTGCAAATGGAGTTTAAAAGAGTCAAGGATAGATACAGTAAAAAGAAACATTCAAAATTTAACAGTGGTGAAATTAATTAAAACGGTTTGGCTTTCCATTTTATTAATTTTCTCCACTGCCTGAAGTGTCATTTTAAAAAGCAGCAGATTAAATATACCAACAGGAAACCTCTATTAAATTATATGCTTTGCGGGGATTGAACAATGCTGCTAAAACTGAAATTATTAAAGCCATTATATCTAAGCCTTCATTTTCCCCACTCTTCTCATTTTCTGAAACTATCTTTTCATTGAAAAAAAGAAGTCCACACTGATTCCAATCCAAAAGGGATTATTTTTAGAAATCCTATGAAAACTTACTGATCTGGTCAGGGTTATGAAAAGAATTAAAGACACGTGGATTCATTTTGAGAGAATAGTGAAGAAGGATGTACTTGGTCCTTAAAATCCCAGAATTTAGCTACTGATAAATTATTAACATAGCCAGGATAACATTAACTGAGGCTGGACAATGCTGTGCTCCACATAGCTCAGGGCAGATTCTTGAAATGAAACAAGGAGCATCGCACACTGGACCCAAGTCATAATACCTCTGGTGTTGTTTGAGTTGGACAGAAACTTACACAAAAGTCACAGAATTTTCATAATTAAGTTTTATGTTCTCTCAAAATTATATAGACAGGATACACATAGTGATTTTTCTTACAAACCTATGCTTTTCTCGGTCTTCCTCTTCCTGGGTAGCAAATATCTTCCACTGGAAATGGGCAATGATGTTACTGCAGTTGTAAATAGTTAAAGTTCGCTGATTGGCCAGAGATATGTAAGTTTTCTCAAGGATCAAGGAGTTCTTGTCCAGCCTTATATTCATGTCGACAGCAGCTCCATACAGAGATATAAACACGCTTTCACCTAGAAATTAACAAAGGATAAATGCACTTTGAGATTTATTTTAGAACTATGTTACTAAACTATCCCCTCTCCACGCTGCCATGGTGAAGTTCGGGAATACAGCACAAGCATTAGACACTTCCTTCTCCTCCCTCCCCCATGCTTCAGAGATCAGACATGATCAGAAATCTGAAATGTTATGTTTGGTACAGTTATAGAGAAATAATCTTTCTTGGCTACTGTAAAAAAGAATACATAAAATATGAACTGAGGCGCATGCTACCAGTCTTTTACTTCTTTGTTATAGTTCAAAATCTGACAATTTGACCATGAAGGCACCTGAGTTCTGGAATTATGACTATTAGCTTCATCTTTATTCTAAACATAAGCTGGATTTCTTAAATTAACTGCACCAAGCACATTTGGGAAGAACTGCTCAGCATGAGAGGATCTAAGTCCAAACAAAGGGGATCAGAAAGGAGGCAGTAATATTGTCATGAACAGAAAACTGACTGTTTCAAAGGAACCATATTCCTAATGACAGTAATGAAAACAAAAGTGAAACACACATGCATACACATATACACTATATATATATATCAGCTAGTAATTTAAGTTCTGACCTCATTCAGGATGTACCATATACCTTGAGTCTAGGTATATAAATGAGACCCCTTGGGCTTCCAAGAACACACAAGCTACAAACTAATATTTTATCTGATCTCGGCAATGTCACAGCAGATACCTTACTCTGACATCACGGTAGAAAAATAAAATCCCTAAATAACATGAATGTCTGTTGATCTGTGCTGCTACCACTTTAATTAGAACTCAGAAAGCCTGATCACTTGAACTTTCTTTTTTAGCAAACACTTCTTCTAAATTTACAACTACATGAATTGAACAGTCATTCAGTAAACTGATAACCCTTTATATAGTACAAATGTTTTTTAGGCCCTATTACTCTGAACACAGTAAAACTTTCCCCAAAGTTTAAAGAAAAAGTTAAGTGTCTAGGCATTTGACCCTCAAATGTTAAATTTTTATTAAAAAATATATACATGGGGTAAAAAAAAGAACAGCATATACCATGAAAAGAAAATATCTTCCTCTCCTTCACTCAACCCTAGGCCTGTTCTTTAGATGTAAGAACTGCTGACATTTTCATGTACTTCCTTTCCAAATAAAGGCATGCACTCTGGTCAACTCTTAAACTTTTTATGAATTAAATTTAACACTCTGATGAGCGAAAACTTGTTGCTTTAATTTGCATATTCTTAATTACAGATGATGTCAAACATCTTTTCATATATTAACTGATTTTAGACACACACACACACACACACACGTGTGTGTGTGTGTGTGTGTGTGTGTGTGTGTGTTATTTCATTCTTTGATGATTCATCAGAGAAGATATCATTATTATGGGGGTAAGAAAGAGAGAAATCAAAGTTCTAAGCCTACCAAAGGGGGAGGTTAACACACAAAAAAAGGCTGTTCCCGTAATAAGCTGATCCTCAAAGGGCTGTGCCCTCAAAATAAGGGTAAATGGGAAGTAGACCAGCCTGAGGTCAGAGTTAAATATTACACTGGAATTTAGTATGTCTTTCAGAGAACTTCAAACCTTGATTTTGGTTGTTATGGAATGGTTTTGCCCTTAGAAACCTGGAAAAAGAACCCACTTCTCTTTAGAGTAAGGTACCTACATCCAAAGTTTCAAACTGTTCAACATTTTTTAAAAAGACACACAAAACCAGACATGCAAAGAAACAAATCTCTGTATGTTAGAACCAGCATATACAACAAAAAGAGAAGCAGACTCACAAAGAATCAAATACTAGAACCAAACTATAAGACTATCCTATGGCCCACTTCTAGGAGTTTATCCTATAGATGAGTCAGAACAAGATGAAGAGCATTCATTACAGCACTGTTCCTAATAACAAGAGTGGGAAAAAAAACCCAGAGCACTCATCAAGAAGAGGCTGGTTAAAAATTCTGTGCTACACCTGAAAATAGAATACTGTGCAGGTATTAAGAAGTACCCAGTGAAATGAAAAGATCCCCAAGATACACAATTAAGTGGAAGAATCAAGGTTTAGAACAATATATATATATATATATATATATATATATATATATGTTTGGCTGAAAGGCTTGTTCAGGCTTTTTTCATAACATATTATTATTTGGGGGCAAGGAGAGTAAGAATACAAATTCATGTTTGCATCTGTTTCTAGAAAAACACTGGAAATACATATAAGAAACCAATAAAATGAAATAAGGGTCAGGTTAATAAGGTAGATGGAAATAGAACCTTCCAATATACACTTTTAAAATACTGCTTTCTTTTTCTGACCATATGATTGGATTACTCATCCAAAACTTTGATGTAAAAAAGGATTACAGAGAATACAGAAAACATTTATAGGTGCTAGACAGCACTAGTACTGAGAGAAATATAAAAGAAAAAAGAAGATACTATTTCATAACCATTAGATTAACAAAAAGCAAACCATTTGACTGGCAGTGTACTGACAAGCAGGTAGAAAAACAAGACTTTTGCATACTAATGACAGAAATAAAGATTGGTACAATCACTTGACCAATCAATTTATATCCCAGTAAAGCTCAAGACACAGTTGCCCTATAATTCAGCAATTTCACTTCTAGCTATTTATCCCTAAGGACAATCTCACGCAGCCACACAAGACATATATACAGAGACATTCATTATAACAAAATGATTTTCTTTCAGAGAACTTCAAACCTTGATTTTGGTTGTTATGGAATGGTTTTGCCCTTAGAAACCTGGAAAAGAACCCACTTCTCTTTAGAGTAAGGTACCTACATCCAAAGTTTCAAACTGTTCAACATTTTAAAAAGACACACAAAACCAGACATGCAAAGAAACAAATCTCTGTATGTTAGAACCAGCATATACAACAAAAAGAGAAGCAGACTCACAAAGAATCAAATACTAGAACCAAACTATAAGACTATCCTATGGCCCACTTCTAGGAGTTTATCCTATAGATGAGTCAGAACAAGATGAAGAGCATTCATTACAGCACTGTTCCTAATAACAAGAGTGGGAAAAAAAACCCAGAGCACTCATCAAGAAGAGGCTGGTTAAAAATTCTGTGCTACACCTGAAAATAGAATACTGTGCAGGTATTAAGAAGTACCCAGTGAAATGAAAAGATCCCCAAGATACACAATTAAGTGGAAGAATCAAGGTTTAGAACAATATATATATATATATATATATATATATATATATATATGTTTGGCTGAAAGGCTTGTTCAGGCTTTTTTCATAACATATTATTATTTGGGGGCAAGGAGAGTAAGAATACAAATTCATGTTTGCATCTGTTTCTAGAAAAACACTGGAAATACATATAAGAAACCAATAAAATGAAATAAGGGTCAGGTTAATAAGGTAGATGGAAATAGAACCTTCCAATATACACTTTTAAAATACTGCTTTCTTTTTCTGACCATATGATTGGATTACTCATCCAAAACTTTGATGTAAAAAAGGATTACAGAGAATACAGAAAACATTTATAGGTGCTAGACAGCACTAGTACTGAGAGAAATATAAAAGAAAAAAGAAGATACTATTTCATAACCATTAGATTAACAAAAAGCAAACCATTTGACTGGCAGTGTACTGACAAGCAGGTAGAAAAACAAGACTTTTGCATACTAATGACAGAAATAAAGATTGGTACAATCACTTGACCAATCAATTTATATCCCAGTAAAGCTCAAGACACAGTTGCCCTATAATTCAGCAATTTCACTTCTAGCTATTTATCCCTAAGGACAATCTCACGCAGCCACACAAGACATATATACAGAGACATTCATTATAACATTGTTTATAATATGATAAAACTAGGAACATCTTAATGTTCACAGGGGAATAGATAAATAACAGTATTTTCTCATGCTGGGGCATGCTGCATTAGTTAAAATGAATCATAGCTATATATCTATATATTTAAATCTTTAAAACATAATGTTGAAGAACTTTCCTGGTAGTCCAGTGTCTGATTTCACACTCAAAATGTAGGGGGCCAGGGTTCAATCCCTGGTCAGGGAACTAGATCTGACATGCTGCAACTAAAGATCCCACTGCAACAAAGATCAAAGATCCTGCATGATGCATGCTAAGATCCAGCACAGTCAAATACATTTTTAAAAATTTAAATTAAAAAAATCCCATAATGTTGAATGAAAAAGTCAAACTTGGAAATGGTATACACAGTATAGCACCATTTATGTGAAGCTTAAAACTACTCAATACAATGGTATATGTGGTTTATGGATAAGTAAATATGTAGGAATGGCATTAAAATGCACCCAGTACAGCTCCTCTGAGGACTAAGACATGGGAATTACATTATAAAAGAATAACAAAGCAACTTCAAATCTATAATCAGTTTAGTTATCCATAAAACTTCAGAAAGATATGCATATGGCAAAATGTTGAGATGTGTTCAATGCAACAGCTGTTGATTACATTACTTCTGTGCTTCTGCACTTACTTGAAATATTTCACCATTTCAAAAACTAACCAAGGAAAAAGATGCCAGGGCTTACTTATTTCATCCAAATCTAAAAGCCAGAGAGACCATTATCCTCAGCTTGAGTTGCTCACTGCAAGACATTCCTTCCCAGAAAGATAACAAAAGCCACTGTATTCTTCTCAAGAACTATCTAATACTGATTTTTTTCACTACTATCTTCCAAAAGTCATCATATCACAAAGTGAAGGAAGCAATAACTCTTGTCTTGCCTAAAGATTGGTACAATCACTTGACCAATCAATTTATATCCCAGTAAAGCTCAAGACACAGTTGCCCTATAATTCAGCAATTTCACTTCTAGCTATTTATCCCTAAGGACAATCTCACGCAGCCACACAAGACATATATACAGAGACATTCATTATAACATTGTTTATAATATGATAAAACTAGGAACATCTTAATGTTCACAGGGGAATAGATAAATAACAGTATTTTCTCATGCTGGGGCATGCTGCATTAGTTAAAATGAATCATAGCTATATATCTATATATTTAAATCTTTAAAACATAATGTTGAAGAACTTTCCTGGTAGTCCAGTGTCTGATTTCACACTCAAAATGTAGGGGGCCAGGGTTCAATCCCTGGTCAGGGAACTAGATCTGACATGCTGCAACTAAAGATCCCACTGCAACAAAGATCAAAGATCCTGCATGATGCATGCTAAGATCCAGCACAGTCAAATACATTTTTAAAAATTTAAATTAAAAAAATCCCATAATGTTGAATGAAAAAGTCAAACTTGGAAATGGTATACACAGTATAGCACCATTTATGTGAAGCTTAAAACTACTCAATACAATGGTATATGTGGTTTATGGATAAGTAAATATGTAGGAATGGCATTAAAATGCACCCAGTACAGCTCCTCTGAGGACTAAGACATGGGAATTACATTATAAAAGAATAACAAAGCAACTTCAAATCTATAATCAGTTTAGTTATCCATAAAACTTCAGAAAGATATGCATATGGCAAAATGTTGAGATGTGTTCAATGCAACAGCTGTTGATTACATTACTTCTGTGCTTCTGCACTTACTTGAAATATTTCACCATTTCAAAAACTAACCAAGGAAAAAGATGCCAGGGCTTACTTATTTCATCCAAATCTAAAAGCCAGAGAGACCATTATCCTCAGCTTGAGTTGCTCACTGCAAGACATTCCTTCCCAGAAAGATAACAAAAGCCACTGTATTCTTCTCAAGAACTATCTAATACTGATTTTTTTCACTACTATCTTCCAAAAGTCATCATATCACAAAGTGAAGGAAGCAATAACTCTTGTCTTGCCTCCATAGCTGTTGAAGAACTTGCTGTTCACATCCACTTTCATGAAGACAACCTTAAATAGGGTCCCCCTCCCCAGCTACTTAAGACGACTGATAGGAGAGGATGGAAAGCCTGGGAGAATGGATAAGGTTGTTGTGCTTCATCGTCAGTATGGCTTGTGCCCTTGCAGTACCTATTACCACTACAGTGTCTTGTCGGTTTCTGGGGTTGAATTCTGCAGTCACAGTAGATGAGGTCAGCTACAGCCATTTATTATGTCCTAGTAAAGACATATTTTGTGGAAGATCCCATTACTTTTTGCAAGCTTGGCTACTATCAATCAAGCAAAACCAAGTATGAACAAAACTGATTTTACCCCCAAAATGTGAAGCCAGCTATAGCCACAATACATTTCACACGGTGGCTTCAGTTACTTTCAGACAACGGAGGACAGTAAATAAAATATATGAGTGGAGCCACAGATTCCCAAGGGAACGAACAAGTTGATGGAAAGCGGGTTTCTCATCTCCGGGTCACAGCAAGGTCAGATTCACTACCCAGGCAAGCTGCTGAAT
This sequence comes from Tragulus kanchil, assembly GCA_022376925.1. Lineage (NCBI taxonomy): Eukaryota > Metazoa > Chordata > Mammalia > Artiodactyla > Tragulidae > Tragulus > Tragulus kanchil. The sequence goes on along the minus strand of JAIOJX010000031.1, from coordinate 167,617,141 downwards.
CAAACCTCTTCAGCAGTGCTCCTTGTGTGAAGGGTTCAGGAAACAAATTATGCAATTTGACCTGAGCTTTACCCAGCACACCACTGGCAATGCCAAAATCGGTATTCTTAATCTACACAGAAGAAAACGTAGGATTACAGAAAGCCTGCTGGCCTCAGAGGGAACCAAAGGGCTGGGTTCAAGTTCAAGCTTTACTTAGGTGTAGAGTCACTGAATGACTCGGGGCCCCACCTTGTTGGTGACTCGTTATGTTGTGTCAGACTCTTTTGAGACCCCATAAACTATAGCCCGCCAGGCTACTTTGTCCATGGGATTTCCCAGGCAAGAACACTGGAGTGGGTCGCCATTTCCTTCTCCAGGGGATCGTCCTGACCCAGGGATCAAACCTGAATCTGCTGATTTAGCAGGCAAATTCTTTACCACTGAGCCAGGGATCAAACCCGTGCCGCCTGCATTGGCTGGCATATTCTTTACCACTGAGCCCCAGAGAAATCCGGGCCTCAGCTTACCTCTTAAAAGAAGGGAGTTACAGAGATGTTTTCTAATGACTCTTCTGAGCACTAATGCCTAATGACTTGAGACTTTTCACTTGCTATGTAATTTTCAAAAATATTCCACTTAACCTAAACAATCTCTCACCATCAGTATATCCTAATAGCTACCATTCTCTATACTGAACTGTGGAATAAGAGACAAAGAGAACAAAATATTGACCAAAAAATACAGACAAAAATATATTCCTAGGTCAAGGAATATTTGCATCAACTCTAACCCCATGTTAAAAACATTTGCTTTTTAACAGGAATGATGTTTTGCTAGATTTTGTAATGATAATGGCACATGTTTATAATTCATTGTAATAATTGCATAATAGACACAAAGCTTCTGCATAGGTAGTTAGCTAGTAGGGTAGGTTTTTCTTTCTTTTTTTTTTTAACTGTGCCTTGCTGCATGCAGGAAATCTTAGTTCCCAGACTAGGAATCACTAGGCCCCATGCAGTGGAACTAGTGTCCCAATCACTGGACCACCAGGGAATTCTGCAGAGGTATATTAAAATGCATATTACTTAGCAGTTTCAACTGCAAAACACTATATCACATTCAGTTACAGTGTCATATCTTGGTACTCATGTATTAGCTTTTAGGAGGAAAAAAATAATTTCTTCACGGTTTATTAGAGTAATATGTATAATTGACCATAAACCTGCTCTATGAAGGACTAACATTATGATTACTTGTATATTTAATAATACATCATCACACCATTGGGGGAAAGGAGACTATCTGCCAACTTCTGATCCATGAATTGAAATATCTCCACTTTAGTAAGAGACATAATACTTTAAAAAATGCTGACTCATTAACATTTTGCATTAGCTCTATTTCTTAATTATACCAGTAGTTAATGTCACCTTTAAGTGACAGCAACATCACTAGGCATTAAAGAAACAACATTGCTAAGCTCCTACTTCCAATGCTCTTTCAAGTAACTAAAATTTCAGAAGGAATGTCCTTTTTTTTTTGCACTCAATCCTAGGTTTATTCAATACAATTCATTTACTCTACATAATGAAGTATAAACACAAGAGCATCTAAAATGCTACAAAGTTACAAAACTCAAAACAGAAACTTTATAGTACTGATTGTACAATAAAAGCAGAAAAAGCAATGTACACGTTGCCAAGGGAACCCGCAAGACCACCATGAACACCAACACAACTGGGGTGGGCTGGGGTGGTTCTGTGATGATCTGGAGAGCTGGCTCTCAACCAGTTTCAGTGTGAGGGGGCCTTGCAGGTGCTTGCACACCAGTGTATGTGCAAAGAGCCACAGAGAATGTCCTTTTTAAGCCTATTCTGAATACTAATATTTCCATGAACCCTTTGATTATATAAAGCTTCTCAATATCCAGTTGAAAAGTGTAAAACTTAAGCAATTGTTTCTCTCTTGTGGATGTGTGTGTGCATGCTCGATAGTGTCTGATTCTTTGTAACCCCATGGGCCATAGCTCTCCAGACTCTTTTGTTCATGGAATTTTCCAAGCAAGAGTACTGGAGTGGGTTGCCATTTCCTGCTCCAGGCATTTGTCTCCTAATAGTTAATATTTTCAATTCTCAGTTTTAATGAGATGATAGAACTAATTGACTCATTCAGATTTTGTTTTAGTTAGGTCTTTGTTTAGTTCCATTGTTATCAATGTAGCCTTGAGAAACTGTATTCTTAATCTCTTCTGGAGGGATTGGTTTATAAAAACCATCAAGTTACTTCAGTCCTCAGTTTTCAACTATAATAAAATGACAACTAAATCATTCCTGGGGCAAAATCAATTGCTTAAACAAACTTGATTTCACTATGGAAGGGCATACATGGAAGAAAGGAAGGGATAGTTCCGATCTAAGAAAATGCTAATAAGTAAAATATGAGATACTGGTGAAATTTACACTTGACCTCCTTAATTGCTAGAGCTCTGGTTCAAACTCTGGATGTCAAGAAAACAAAATCTCTTAGCTGTATTTAATCAAGAATTAAATGGAAGGGCATAAACACAACGGTTAGAAATGTGATTGAGTACTTCCCGCTAAGGAGTATGTTTCTCTTTCTGGATCACTGAAGAAGTATGAAGACACTCAATCCTAGGTTTATTCAATACAATTCATTTACTCTACATAATGAAGTATAAACACAAGAGCATCTAAAATGCTACAAAGTTACAAAACTCAAAACAGAAACTTTATAGTACTGATTGTACAATAAAAGCAGAAAAAGCAATGTACACGTTGCCAAGGGAACCCGCAAGACCACCATGAACACCAACACAACTGGGGTGGGCTGGGGTGGTTCTGTGATGATCTGGAGAGCTGGCTCTCAACCAGTTTCAGTGTGAGGGGGCCTTGCAGGTGCTTGCACACCAGTGTATGTGCAAAGAGCCACAGAGAATGTCCTTTTTAAGCCTATTCTGAATACTAATATTTCCATGAACCCTTTGATTATATAAAGCTTCTCAATATCCAGTTGAAAAGTGTAAAACTTAAGCAATTGTTTCTCTCTTGTGGATGTGTGTGTGCATGCTCGATAGTGTCTGATTCTTTGTAACCCCATGGGCCATAGCTCTCCAGACTCTTTTGTTCATGGAATTTTCCAAGCAAGAGTACTGGAGTGGGTTGCCATTTCCTGCTCCAGGCATTTGTCTCCTAATAGTTAATATTTTCAATTCTCAGTTTTAATGAGATGATAGAACTAATTGACTCATTCAGATTTTGTTTTAGTTAGGTCTTTGTTTAGTTCCATTGTTATCAATGTAGCCTTGAGAAACTGTATTCTTAATCTCTTCTGGAGGGATTGGTTTATAAAAACCATCAAGTTACTTCAGTCCTCAGTTTTCAACTATAATAAAATGACAACTAAATCATTCCTGGGGCAAAATCAATTGCTTAAACAAACTTGATTTCACTATGGAAGGGCATACATGGAAGAAAGGAAGGGATAGTTCCGATCTAAGAAAATGCTAATAAGTAAAATATGAGATACTGGTGAAATTTACACTTGACCTCCTTAATTGCTAGAGCTCTGGTTCAAACTCTGGATGTCAAGAAAACAAAATCTCTTAGCTGTATTTAATCAAGAATTAAATGGAAGGGCATAAACACAACGGTTAGAAATGTGATTGAGTACTTCCCGCTAAGGAGTATGTTTCTCTTTCTGGATCACTGAAGAAGTATGAAGAAAAAATGATGCTAAATTTCCCTCCTCAAATCAATTCACACTTCAAACAGCTGCAGAAAATTCAATCAGATGCTTATTTATTGAAATGAGAAGCCAAAGATCAAGGCTGCTTGGAAAAGCTCTGCGATTAATTGTGTTTAGGTAGTCATTACTGTTTTTCACTAATGAAAGGTTATAAGTCTTGGTCATTGATAACCCACAATAAAGATGAAAGCATATTCTTATCAGCAGTTCATTTCATGTAGAGAAAAAGCTACAAGACAGTTTACCTCTGTAATCTTTAGAAAATGACTTTATTCATAAATCAAAGTTGACACCAGAACCTCAGTGTATGGGAACCAATTTTTCTATGCATGATTAAATTTTTATATACAAATATTCACTTTCTTTAGCACGGGACTATACATGTAAAGTATGGGTATCAATCCAAACATGTAAAAGTAAAATCCAGATTGAGGGCCACTGGGAGAATGTATAGATAAGTTGCATTTCAAAGTCAACAGATTAAGAGAGTAAGAATATATATGTAGTAACACAAGAGATTAGGGAGATAATCCACTATGGAGAAAAAAGCTTTGCAGAGAAGTTGAGAGTCTGAGTTTGGGTTTTAACTGTGCTTCTGAAAAGCCACACGAGTTATGGGTGAGCCACCTAAATTCTTAGGATATCAATTGGTCTTAAAACTCAACTAAATTATTTTGACATTTTACTCCCAACATTATTATATAAGCTTATTTACAAATTATACACCATATACTAGTCACATGCCAAATGTATTAAAAAGACACCCCAAAATCTTTTAAAAGGATGAGGTAAACAATATCTTAAAGATAATATTTATATATTTACCAATTTACCAACAGTTAATTACTTTAGTGAGGGGAAAAACATTGACTACGCTTCCTTCTTTTTAAAACTCTTGGCTTGGGCTTCCCCTGGTGGTCCAGTGGGTAAGGACACCGCCTTGCAGTGCAAGGGGCGCCGGTTCGATTCCTGGCCTGGGAAGATCCCACGTGCCGCGGAGCGGCTGGACTGATGTGTCCAATTACCAAGCCAGAGCTCTGGAGCACATGCGCCCAGAGCTGGTGCTCTGCAACGACAGACGCCACCGTGGTGGGAGGCCCACAGGAGCCAAAGAACAAAGACGGATGAACATAGAGAAATGAAAGATCAATAGAAGTGGCCCGCCTGCTCCCTTCCCTCCCCAACCCGACCCCCGCCCAAAATAAATAAATAAATAAATCTTTAAAAAAAAAAACAAAACTCTTGGCTTAAAATGTTTAGATGCAGTGATCTGAAAAAGGTTATTCTGTACTATACAAATATCAGATCAAGTAGACTTTGATGTCAGAAATCTTATTAATGATTGAGAAACATTTCATAATAATAAAATAGTTAACTCAACAGGAAATTATAATAAGCCTAAATGTATACACACCAAGTATCATAGCTTCAAAATATATAAAATGAAAACTTATATCACCAAAACAGAGAAACACAAAATTCACAGTCATAGTTGTGAATTTTAATAACATCTTCCAATAATTAATAAAATAAGAATTAGTAAAGATATAGAAGGAACAACATGATTATTAACAAACTTGACCTAACTGGTATTAGAGGAAGTTGTACCCTTTTCAAGTACACAATGCTCATTTATCAAAATGGAACACATTCTGGGCCATAATATAAGTCTCAACTATTTTCAAGGCTAGAAATCCTATAGAATTTGTTTTCTGCCACTAGTGGAACTCCAGTAGAAATCAACAACAAAAAGAAAACAAGAAAAATTCCCAGATGTTTAAATACTAAGCAACACACTGCCAATTAGCCCATGGATCAAAGAAGAAGCAAAAATGGAAATTTCAAAATATTTTCTTTCAACTGTTAATGTAAATGAAACACATGAAAACATATGGGCTGAAGACATAGTCTGGTCTGGAGGAAAATGTATTGGCTCAAATGAATATATGAGAAAATAAGAAAGGTTAAAAATCAGGCTCTAAGCATCTCTTCTAAGATTTAGAAAAAATATAATAAATTAAACCTAAAGAAAGGAGAAGGAATGAAATAGTAAGGAGAAGAAATCAATGATAATGAAAAGAAATGAACAATAGAGAAAATCATCAAAAGATGGCTCTCTGAACAAAGCCCTAACAATACAAACCCAGAAATAAAAAGATACAATTCCTAATACCAACAATGAAGAGGAGATATTAGTATAGGTCCTACAGATATTATAAAGATTATGGTTATTATATACAATCTTATGCCAGCAAATTCAAATTTTTAGATGAAATGGGAAAATACTTTGAAAAAGTTTACAAAAAATCATGCAAGAAAAAATAGAAAGATCGTAGTAGGTCTGTATCTACTAAGAAAACTTAATTTTAAAAAGGCTCTAGATCTAAATGCCTTGAAAAATCAATTTATTAATCATTTAAGGAAGAAATAACACGAATCTTAAAAAAAAAATCTTTCCAGAGGGAGTTTTAAAAGAGATTAATTCCAAACTTGTTTCATGAAACCACTATGTTTGTTTTTTCAGACCAAAGACAGAGGCCTTTCATGCAAAGAAAATTATATGCAGGCCAATGTTTCTCATGAATTTGGATGCCAAACTCTCAAAAAAATGTATTAGCAATTCCAACCTAGTGATTTATTAAAATGATAATAGTTAAAACTTAGAGTCATCCCAGAATATAGCAGAAATGTAGTTTCTGAAATTCAGCCTGTACAATAGAAGCAGAAGCGTAAAGGTGAAATAAACTCAACAAAAGAAAAAGTAATCTTCAATACCCATTCAAGATTTAAAAATTCTTAGAAACCTAGACATAGAAGGGAATTCGCTGAATATGGTAAGAGTATCCACTAAAGTCATCATACTAATTCATGAAGCCCTGAGCACTTCCCCTCTGAGACGGAGAATAAGAAAAGGATGCTTACTGTCATTATTTCCACTGAACACTGTACTGAAGGCCTAGCCTATGCAAGGAACAAAAGGCTAAAAATGTGAAAGAATAAAACTAAGATTATTCGCAGATGACTGACTGTATATAAAGAAAATCTACAATCATCTACAGATAAACCATAAGCTAGTAAGTATATTTATCAAAATATAATAAATTAAACCTAAAGAAAGGAGAAGGAATGAAATAGTAAGGAGAAGAAATCAATGATAATGAAAAGAAATGAACAATAGAGAAAATCATCAAAAGATGGCTCTCTGAACAAAGCCCTAACAATACAAACCCAGAAATAAAAAGATACAATTCCTAATACCAACAATGAAGAGGAGATATTAGTATAGGTCCTACAGATATTATAAAGATTATGGTTATTATATACAATCTTATGCCAGCAAATTCAAATTTTTAGATGAAATGGGAAAATACTTTGAAAAAGTTTACAAAAAATCATGCAAGAAAAAATAGAAAGATCGTAGTAGGTCTGTATCTACTAAGAAAACTTAATTTTAAAAAGGCTCTAGATCTAAATGCCTTGAAAAATCAATTTATTAATCATTTAAGGAAGAAATAACACGAATCTTAAAAAAAAATCTTTCCAGAGGGAGTTTTAAAAGAGATTAATTCCAAACTTGTTTCATGAAACCACTATGTTTGTTTTTTCAGACCAAAGACAGAGGCCTTTCATGCAAAGAAAATTATATGCAGGCCAATGTTTCTCATGAATTTGGATGCCAAACTCTCAAAAAAATGTATTAGCAATTCCAACCTAGTGATTTATTAAAATGATAATAGTTAAAACTTAGAGTCATCCCAGAATATAGCAGAAATGTAGTTTCTGAAATTCAGCCTGTACAATAGAAGCAGAAGCGTAAAGGTGAAATAAACTCAACAAAAGAAAAAGTAATCTTCAATACCCATTCAAGATTTAAAAATTCTTAGAAACCTAGACATAGAAGGGAATTCGCTGAATATGGTAAGAGTATCCACTAAAGTCATCATACTAATTCATGAAGCCCTGAGCACTTCCCCTCTGAGACGGAGAATAAGAAAAGGATGCTTACTGTCATTATTTCCACTGAACACTGTACTGAAGGCCTAGCCTATGCAAGGAACAAAAGGCTAAAAATGTGAAAGAATAAAACTAAGATTATTCGCAGATGACTGACTGTATATAAAGAAAATCTACAATCATCTACAGATAAACCATAAGCTAGTAAGTATATTTATCAAGAGATGCAGATAAAAGATCGAGATACAAAATTCAACCATATTTTGATATACCCACAAAAACTTAAAACATCAAATTGGAAAAAAAAAAACTAGTTATAAAAGAAAAAAAGATAAACTATATTTTGTCAAATTAAATTACTTTGCTCATGAAAAGACCCTGTTAAAAAATTAGAAAGATAATCCACTGTGAGAAAATATTAACAATAATACTTTCTGAAAGACATGTACTGACAATACACAAAAACTCTTAAGCCAATAACAAAATGATAAATAACCAATAAACAAGAGGCAAAGACCTTAAATACACACTTGAGAGTAGAAGACATAAAAGTAGTCAGAAGCACATGAAAAGTTACTTAATATTATGAGCCTTTGGGGAAATGAAAATTTAAACCAGAAGAGACACCACTTCACTTCCACTAGAATGATTAAAATTAAAACAAAATTTATGAACAAGCACAACATAACAGAAACAGACTCTCAGACAGAGAACTGGTGGCTGCCAGAGGGGAGAGGAGTGGATGGACGGGCAAAATAGGGATAGAGCGTTAAAAGGTACAAACCTCCAGCTGTAAAGTCAATAGCACAGGAATTAAGGTACAGCATAGTGAATAGAGTCAGTAATATAGTAATAAGAGGCCCCTTGACTTAACATGGTGATCATTTTGCAATACATAAAAATATAAAATTACTATGTTGTACACTTAAAACTAAGGTAATATTGTATTGTAAGTCAATCATACTTCGATTTTCATAAAAAGACAGGATCAAAAGTTGATCAGGATGTGGAAACTGGAACCTTCACACATTGGTGGTAGGAATGTTAAATGCTTCAATCACTTTAGAAAGCTATGTGGAGACACCATACACTAAGATCAACTCAACACGGATTAAAGACCTAAACGTAAGACCAGAAACCATCAAACTCTTAGAGGGTAGGAACCTAATAAATCAAGATCTTCTCTGACCCACCAACTAAGATTATTCGCAGATGACTGACTGTATATAAAGAAAATCTACAATCATCTACAGATAAACCATAAGCTAGTAAGTATATTTATCAAGAGATGCAGATAAAAGATCGAGATACAAAATTCAACCATATTTTGATATACCCACAAAAACTTAAAACATCAAATTGGAAAAAAAAAAACTAGTTATAAAAGAAAAAAAGATAAACTATATTTTGTCAAATTAAATTACTTTGCTCATGAAAAGACCCTGTTAAAAAATTAGAAAGATAATCCACTGTGAGAAAATATTAACAATAATACTTTCTGAAAGACATGTACTGACAATACACAAAAACTCTTAAGCCAATAACAAAATGATAAATAACCAATAAACAAGAGGCAAAGACCTTAAATACACACTTGAGAGTAGAAGACATAAAAGTAGTCAGAAGCACATGAAAAGTTACTTAATATTATGAGCCTTTGGGGAAATGAAAATTTAAACCAGAAGAGACACCACTTCACTTCCACTAGAATGATTAAAATTAAAACAAAATTTATGAACAAGCACAACATAACAGAAACAGACTCTCAGACAGAGAACTGGTGGCTGCCAGAGGGGAGAGGAGTGGATGGACGGGCAAAATAGGGATAGAGCGTTAAAAGGTACAAACCTCCAGCTGTAAAGTCAATAGCACAGGAATTAAGGTACAGCATAGTGAATAGAGTCAGTAATATAGTAATAAGAGGCCCCTTGACTTAACATGGTGATCATTTTGCAATACATAAAAATATAAAATTACTATGTTGTACACTTAAAACTAAGGTAATATTGTATTGTAAGTCAATCATACTTCGATTTTCATAAAAAGACAGGATCAAAAGTTGATCAGGATGTGGAAACTGGAACCTTCACACATTGGTGGTAGGAATGTTAAATGCTTCAATCACTTTAGAAAGCTATGTGGAGACACCATACACTAAGATCAACTCAACACGGATTAAAGACCTAAACGTAAGACCAGAAACCATCAAACTCTTAGAGGAGAATATAGGCAAAACCCTCAAGGACATAAATCAAAGCAAGATCTTCTCTGACCCACCAACTAAAATAGCAGAACTGAAAAGAAAAATGAACATATGGGACCTTATGAAACTTAAAAGCTTTTGTACAGCAAAAGAAATTACAAAAAAGTTCAATAGACACCCCACAGAGTGGGAGAAAATCATAGCAAATGAAACAACAGACAAAGAATTAATCTCCAAAATCTACAAGCAACTCAGACAACTCAACACAGGGAAAATGAGCAGCCCAATCAAAAAATGGGAAAAAGATCTAAAGAGACGCCTCTCCAAAGAGGACATACAAATGGCCCAAAAATACATGAAACGATGCTCAACCTCGCTTATTATCAGAGAAATGCAAATTAAAACCACAATGAGATACCACCTCACACCTGTCAGAATGGCCATCATCAACAAATCGACAGACAACAAATGCTGGAGAGGGGGTGGAGAAAAGGGAACCCTCTTGCATTGCTGGTGGGAATGTAAATTAATACAACCTCTATGGAAGACAATATGGAGATTCCTTAAAAAACTAAAAATAGAAGCACCCTATGACCCAGCAATCCCACTATTAGGCCTATATCCGGATGAAATCAAAAATGAAAGAGGCACCTGTACCCCAATGTTCATTGCAGCTCTCTATACAATAGCCAGAACATGGAAGCAACCTAGATGTCCATCGACAAATGAATGGATCCAGAAGCTCTGGTACATATATACAATGGAATACTACTCAGCTGTTAAAAGAAATGCAGAAGACTCAGTCCTAATGAGGTGGCTGGCTCTAGAATCTATCATAAAAAGTGAAGTAAGTCAGAAAGACAAGTATAGTATACTAACTCATATATATGGGATCTAGTAAGATGGTCATGATAACACACGCAGTGAACTCATGAAAAAACAGAGACTAGACATAAAGACATTGTGGAGACCGAACAGTGGGAGGGAGTAACATGGAAAACTATACTGCCATGTGTAGAAAAGATAGCTATTGTCATTGTGCTAGGGGAATAGGAGTACCTACAACCACTTGGAGCGATGGTCTGGAGGGATGGGAGGGGGGGAACTAGGTGGGGGGAGGGTCAAGGGATATGCATATGAATGATCTGGGAACATACATGTACAAAAATAAAAAAAAAAAAAGAAATAAAAAAAAATTAAAAAAATAAAAGGCCAAAAAAAAAAAAATAGTATAGAACTATCTTGAGAGGTTTATGTCACAATTGGAAATGAAAATGCATGTAAAGCATCCTGGGTACAAGTTGAGGCATAATAAATGATAACTAAGCTCACAAAAAAAAAAAAAAAAAAAAAGAAAGCTATGTGGAAATTTCTTATAAAGTTAAGCATGTAACTACTCCATAATCCAGCAATTCTACTCCCAAATATTTATCTAAAAGAAATAAACAGGGCTCCCCTGGTGGTCCAGTGTATAGAGAGTCCGCCTTGCAGTGCAAGGGGTGCTGGTTCGACCCCTGGCCCAGGAAGATCCCACATGCTGTAGAGTGGTTGGTGGTGGTCCAGTGTATAGAGAGTCCGCCTTGCAGTGCAAGGGGTGCTGGTTCGACCCCTGGCCCAGGAAGATCCCACATGCTGTAGAGTGGTTGGACTGGTGTGTCTAATTACAAGTCAATGCTCTGGAGTGCATGTGCCCAGAGCCAGTGCTCTGCAACACTCTTTGGCCCACACAAGCCAAAGAGTAAAGATGGATGAAAATAAATGGATGAAGAACCAATAAAAGAGGCCAAAATTAAAAACAACAACAACAACAACAATACATATGTGTACACACACACACACACAGAGGACTTGTACAATAATAGTTATTAAAGCTTTATTCATAATAGCCCAAAATTTCAAAAAACTCAGTTACATTAACAGGAGAATGGACCCATTGTATATAATCATACAATGATATGATATATTGCTCAGCAATAAAAAGGGAAGTAGAGAATTGCCAGTATGCACAACAGTATGAAAAAATTTCAAAAGCATTAGTTTGAAAAGAATCCAGACACGAAAGAGTAAATACTGTAGGAGTAAATTTATCTGTAGTCCAAGAACAAGCAAAATTAATAAAGGATGATAGAATCTCAGGGATGAGGGATGGAGGGATTGGCTGGAAAGGGCATGAAGCAACTTTCTGAGGTGACAGACGTTTTATATCTTGAATGGGTTACACAGGTATTTATACTTGTCAACATTCATCTAACTACATTTAAGATCTATGTATCTTTTATCTAAATCTTACCTCAATTTTAAAAGTAATAAAAAATTACAGGATCATTGGAGATGAATGAATATATAGGAATAAATCTAATCAAAATGTTCAAGATTTAAAACTGGGAAACTGCTGCTGAGAGAAATTAAAGAAAACCTAAATACATGCAGGGGTGAACTGTACTTAAAAATATGACATATATATATATAGAATTGCAAAGTGGTGGGAAAGAATGAACTACTACATAAGTATAGCTGCACAATGTGAAAAAGACATATATTAGAGTCAGTTTTAAGCAGCGTATTAAACTAGAGACTGAAATAACTAAAATACTCAACAAAGCATTTTTTTCAAACTACTTTAAAATTGATCATTAACCTGATAGGAAAATAAGGACATTAAAGCAAAATGAAGAATGCCAGGAAATAATCTAGTGCCAAGCCTGTCTTTTGCCCTACTGGCCTTTGTTATCCTTTGAACTTCTGTTTTAACTATTGCACTTAGTGCCGAGGATAGGACAGAGTTCAGGACTGGCCCAAAGTGACAATGCTAAATTCAAAAACTACAAAAATATGATGAGGCATAAGATCCGATAGGGTCCACAACACAGTACCATAAAACATGGTACGTTGACACACTAAATATTTCAAACTGAAGGAATATAAGACATGGGAGGTACAAGAGGGATTTTCTTAACTTTTCCTAAAGTAAGTAATAAGATCCCTGTGTGAGGGGTGCCTTCCAATACCAGGTAGAAAGAAGCATGCTTATCTTCAAATACAGAGGGATACCAAGAAGAATCTGAATCAACAGGCCTTACTGATTCCCTTAGTTTGAAAAGAATCCAGACACGAAAGAGTAAATACTGTAGGAGTAAATTTATCTGTAGTCCAAGAACAAGCAAAATTAATAAAGGATGATAGAATCTCAGGGATGAGGGATGGAGGGATTGGCTGGAAAGGGCATGAAGCAACTTTCTGAGGTGACAGACGTTTTATATCTTGAATGGGTTACACAGGTATTTATACTTGTCAACATTCATCTAACTACATTTAAGATCTATGTATCTTTTATCTAAATCTTACCTCAATTTTAAAAGTAATAAAAAATTACAGGATCATTGGAGATGAATGAATATATAGGAATAAATCTAATCAAAATGTTCAAGATTTAAAACTGGGAAACTGCTGCTGAGAGAAATTAAAGAAAACCTAAATACATGCAGGGGTGAACTGTACTTAAAAATATGACATATATATATATAGAATTGCAAAGTGGTGGGAAAGAATGAACTACTACATAAGTATAGCTGCACAATGTGAAAAAGACATATATTAGAGTCAGTTTTAAGCAGCGTATTAAACTAGAGACTGAAATAACTAAAATACTCAACAAAGCATTTTTTTCAAACTACTTTAAAATTGATCATTAACCTGATAGGAAAATAAGGACATTAAAGCAAAATGAAGAATGCCAGGAAATAATCTAGTGCCAAGCCTGTCTTTTGCCCTACTGGCCTTTGTTATCCTTTGAACTTCTGTTTTAACTATTGCACTTAGTGCCGAGGATAGGACAGAGTTCAGGACTGGCCCAAAGTGACAATGCTAAATTCAAAAACTACAAAAATATGATGAGGCATAAGATCCGATAGGGTCCACAACACAGTACCATAAAACATGGTACGTTGACACACTAAATATTTCAAACTGAAGGAATATAAGACATGGGAGGTACAAGAGGGATTTTCTTAACTTTTCCTAAAGTAAGTAATAAGATCCCCTGTGTGAGGGGTGCCTTCCAATACCAGGTAGAAAGAAGCATGCTTATCTTCAAATACAGAGGGATACCAAGAAGAATCTGAATCAACAGGCCTTACTGATTCCCTTAGTTTACTACTAAACCTACTGTCCTTCTAAAAGCAGACACAAGAGAATATATTTATGATTCTGGAAAAGGCAGTAATTTCTTAGCAAAAAGACAAAAAAGCATTACTCTTAAAAGAGAAAAACGATAATACAGATTTCATCAAAATTAAAAATGTCAGCTTGTCAAGAAATATCATTAAGGAAATCAAAAGGCAATCTACAGACTGATAAGAGAAGATTAGCCATACATACACTTCACAAATGACTAGTATCCAGAATAACAAGTTGTAAAGTACTCTTACAAATTGATGATAGAAGGAAAAATAACTCAATAAAAAAAATGAGCAAAAGACATGAAACTTAATTTTAAAATATATATGCAGAGCCAGAAAGCACATGAAAAAGTGCTCAACATCATTAATCATCAGAGAAATAAAAACTAAGACAACTAGAAGACATCTCTTTATATATCCAGTATGCCTAAAATGAACGATAAAACACTGGGCAGGTGACAGTGTGAAGCAACTGGAACTCCCATGCCTTGTTATATGTGCTCAGTCTCAACAGCCATGGCCAACTCTTTGTGATCCCATGGACAGTAGCCTGCCAGGCTCCTCTGTCTATGGGATTTTCCAGGCAAGAATACTGGAGTGGGTTGCCATTTCCGTCTCCACGCCTTGTTAGTGGGAGTATAAAATGGCACTGCTTTGAAAAACTGACATCCCTGTTGGGTTAGGTACTGCGCTTTTCATCTTACACTGTTGGGTTACCAGGGCAAAACTTCCCCCTTCTATTTAAGCTAGTCCAGGCTAGGTTTGTCTTGCTAGCAGCCAGAGAACCGTGGACAACATTAAATGATACATATAGACTGTACCACTGATTATGAGCTGTTGTAATGCTCGGCCTTGTGTAGCCAGGACCACTTACCCACAGGTACTTAGGCAAGGGCTTGATTGGTCCCACTCAGACACACATCCACAAAGCCAGCAATTCTGAACTGTGACCTAGTTGTTATTTGTTGATTTTTTCCCCTGACTGTGCACTGTTTTCTCCCTACAGGGGCCTTGTGATGCAGACAATCTGGGTCAAACAACAAAGCGAAAAAAATCATGAAATAATATAGAATGGGACAGAGGAGCCTAGTGGGCTACAATCCATGGGGTTGCAAGAGTTGGGTGCAACTCAGTGACTAAACAACAACAAAGCAATATATATTAATCTGCAAATCAACTTTGGAGACTTGCATAATATACATGCAGCAACATGACCAAATATTAAATATTTGTAAAAAAATTTTTTTAATTTTTAAAAACAATAAGTAAATTTTCATTATTGTCCAGGGAAGGGCCTTTAAGAAAACAGTAACAGTAACAAAGTCCCAGATTTAAGTAAGATGTTAAGTAAGATATCTGCAATTCTTAAGGATTAAAGTAACTGGATCTTATGGAGACCAGAGGGCATGCATAAGAACATTTTTAATTGGGGTTTATATGGTTTTTTGTTTTTTTTGTGTTTTTTTTTCACTTTTGGCCTCTTTTATTGGTTTTTTATTTATTTATTTTCATCCACGTTTATTCTCTGGCCCATGTGGGCCCCCCCATGACAGTGGCTTCTCTCGCTGCAGAGCACCAGCCCTGGGCGCATGTGCTCCAGAGCACTGGGTTAGAATTGGACACTCCGGTCCAGATGCTCCTGGGCATGTGGGGTCTTCCTGGGCCAGGGATAGAACCAGTGCCCCTTGCACTGAACTGGTCCACAACGTGGACCCTTCTGGACCACCAGGGAAGCTCTTTGTGTTTTTAATGTTAAACAAACGCAGCTGTAAACTGAAAGCCCAAGGGGGTATTAAGCTACCTTCAAATTTGCATTTACATACAAACAGCCTCAATCTAGCAGTGTTAATTCTGGGTACTAGCTCCTTCCCTTCCTTCTAAGTCCTCTGTTTCTCAGGCTTTCAATCACTGGAGAAACTGGTAGATGGGATTTATATGTGGCTCAACCTTATTTCTGCTGTAACAATTTATTCTTTAGTTACTTACCTTATGGGTCTTAGTTTAATCTAACACAGCCAAAATAACCATTTCCTGTTCTGCTTCATTGTGTTTTCCATCGGACCTTTCTTAACATGAAGAACTTTTACCGAAGAACTGTGCACTGTTTTCTCCCTACAGGGGCCTTGTGATGCAGACAATCTGGGTCAAACAACAAAGCGAAAAAAATCATGAAATAATATAGAATGGGACAGAGGAGCCTAGTGGGCTACAATCCATGGGGTTGCAAGAGTTGGGTGCAACTCAGTGACTAAACAACAACAAAGCAATATATATTAATCTGCAAATCAACTTTGGAGACTTGCATAATATACATGCAGCAACATGACCAAATATTAAATATTTGTAAAAAAATTTTTTTAATTTTTAAAAACAATAAGTAAATTTTCATTATTGTCCAGGGAAGGGCCTTTAAGAAAACAGTAACAGTAACAAAGTCCCAGATTTAAGTAAGATGTTAAGTAAGATATCTGCAATTCTTAAGGATTAAAGTAACTGGATCTTATGGAGACCAGAGGGCATGCATAAGAACATTTTTAATTGGGGTTTATATGGTTTTTTTTTTTTGTGTTTTTTCACTTTTGGCCTCTTTTATTGGTTTTTTATTTATTTATTTTCATCCACGTTTATTCTCTGGCCCATGTGGGCCCCCCCATGACAGTGGCTTCTCTCGCTGCAGAGCACCAGCCCTGGGCGCATGTGCTCCAGAGCACTGGGTTAGAATTGGACACTCCGGTCCAGATGCTCCTGGGCATGTGGGGTCTTCCTGGGCCAGGGATAGAACCAGTGCCCCTTGCACTGAACTGGTCCACAACGTGGACCCTTCTGGACCACCAGGGAAGCTCTTTGTGTTTTTAATGTTAAACAAACGCAGCTGTAAACTGAAAGCCCAAGGGGGTATTAAGCTACCTTCAAATTTGCATTTACATACAAACAGCCTCAATCTAGCAGTGTTAATTCTGGGTACTAGCTCCTTCCCTTCCTTCTAAGTCCTCTGTTTCTCAGGCTTTCAATCACTGGAGAAACTGGTAGATGGGATTTATATGTGGCTCAACCTTATTTCTGCTGTAACAATTTATTCTTTAGTTACTTACCTTATGGGTCTTAGTTTAATCTAACACAGCCAAAATAACCATTTCCTGTTCTGCTTCATTGTGTTTTCCATCGGACCTTTCTTAACATGAAGAACTTTTACCGAAGAACAATGCATACCTGTGTCGTAATGCACAATAAGTCTTTCACTGTGATTGCCCACAGTCTGTGGCTCAAAATTCACTTCCAGTTGCATGGACTCTCCTACATTAAGAGTTCCAACAAACGGTTCTACAGAGAAGGGCCTGTAACACACGTGGAGACACATCATCAGAACATACTCCTGACTAGTGTGAAGGGAAGGGGAGAGAGGACATGAGTTCCAGTTCTACAGACAGAGCAGACCCTACCCCACAATTCAGTGATTCAGAAGTAAAACATGCTTTCCTCTTAATGTGAAAGAACTTTACATTAATATTAAAATAACAGTAATAGAACAACAAATATAAGAAAAACTTAAATGATGCATAATAGCCTTGCTTGTATCCTTGCCACTAAGCCATTCTTTAAACATTTACTAAGTGACCCCAGTAAAAGATGAACTTATAACATGGATGCAAATACTGTAATCTGCAAAAGAACAGTACCTGCAAAGAGATGAAAACCAAGCTATGGGAGAGTTCAGAGAAGAGAAGGTTTTATAATGGAAAAATGTATCAAAGTCTCAGAAGGAAAGTGATGACACAATGGCGTGAGAATAAGATGAGGACAGTTTAACAAAGGGTCCATTTATAATAAAAAGGGGGGAGGGGTGTAGAGAAACTACAAGAGATGATACAATTGCTCAGGGTTATTAACAGGAGAACTCTCACCAAAAAGCACAAATACCCAAAGAGCCAAGGAGGAGGCGTGGTCTTGAAATCCACCAGAGTCATAAGAGAAGGCTGCCTATGGTGCTCCAAGGACGTTAGTCAAGAGAGGCCATCAGCCCAGAGGGCTTCACCCGTAAGACTCCTTTGCTTGCCTGCTAGGGCTCCCACTGGCTGAACCTGACCAGAAGCCAAAGGCATGGGAGCCCACTGACCTCTGCCATATAGGTCAGCCTCCTGGGTGGGAGTAAGCTGGAGAAGGCTGGAGAACATTTGGAAAGGCAAACTGGAGATATCTGTCTATTGCAAGGAGACCTAACACAGCCAAAATAACCATTTCCTGTTCTGCTTCATTGTGTTTTCCATCGGACCTTTCTTAACATGAAGAACTTTTACCGAAGAACAATGCATACCTGTGTCGTAATGCACAATAAGTCTTTCACTGTGATTGCCCACAGTCTGTGGCTCAAAATTCACTTCCAGTTGCATGGACTCTCCTACATTAAGAGTTCCAACAAACGGTTCTACAGAGAAGGGCCTGTAACACACGTGGAGACACATCATCAGAACATACTCCTGACTAGTGTGAAGGGAAGGGGAGAGAGGACATGAGTTCCAGTTCTACAGACAGAGCAGACCCTACCCCACAATTCAGTGATTCAGAAGTAAAACATGCTTTCCTCTTAATGTGAAAGAACTTTACATTAATATTAAAATAACAGTAATAGAACAACAAATATAAGAAAAACTTAAATGATGCATAATAGCCTTGCTTGTATCCTTGCCACTAAGCCATTCTTTAAACATTTACTAAGTGACCCCAGTAAAAGATGAACTTATAACATGGATGCAAATACTGTAATCTGCAAAAGAACAGTACCTGCAAAGAGATGAAAACCAAGCTATGGGAGAGTTCAGAGAAGAGAAGGTTTTATAATGGAAAAATGTATCAAAGTCTCAGAAGGAAAGTGATGACACAATGGCGTGAGAATAAGATGAGGACAGTTTAACAAAGGGTCCATTTATAATAAAAAGGGGAGGGTGTAGAGAAACTACAAGAGATGATACAATTGCTCAGGGTTATTAACAGGAGAACTCTCACCAAAAAGCACAAATACCCAAAGAGCCAAGGAGGAGGCGTGGTCTTGAAATCCACCAGAGTCATAAGAGAAGGCTGCCTATGGTGCTCCAAGGACGTTAGTCAAGAGAGGCCATCAGCCCAGAGGGCTTCACCCGTAAGACTCCTTTGCTTGCCTGCTAGGGCTCCCACTGGCTGAACCTGACCAGAAGCCAAAGGCATGGGAGCCCACTGACCTCTGCCATATAGGTCAGCCTCCTGGGTGGGAGTAAGCTGGAGAAGGCTGGAGAACATTTGGAAAGGCAAACTGGAGATATCTGTCTATTGAAAACAGAATTGAGGCAAGGAGACCTTATGAGGAGGTAGAGTGAATCTGGGAAGAGGAAATCGTTTAGTTTAATTGTCCTGGAAAGGAACAGTAAGAGAGAAGCTGGCTCTGATCGTGAAGCACCTTAAATAACTTACAGAGCTGTTCCTTTTAAATAGGAAACCCAGCCCATTTAATTCTTTCCATGGTCCATTTCACTTCTTTAAATTGCTAGTTTTTCAAAGTAATGGGTTGGTCAATGTATCTGGCAGGTTAAGCTGTTTCTGATTATTTACTTCTACGCAAGCATTTTTACAGTGTTCATTCCTTAAAATCTTCCCTTAGATAATGAACTTGATTTCTGAAAATGTAACCTTTCTTCTTTGAGGGGACGGAGCTTACTGCCTGGGTAGCACCATGGGGCATCTGAGATGATCACTGTAAGGCCTTGAGTGCTTCCTACCACAGGCAATTCTTAATTTCCTCTGGGGTCTCCATTTGGACTGCCCTCTCCTTTCATGACTTTCTCATTCCTCCCTCTGTCCTTTTCCCATACCGTCAGCACCAATCCTCTGATAAACTCCAGGCACTGCTGTAGGGGCACTATAAGGTAGTAGTTACACGCCTGGAGTCATCTGAATAAGTTCAAAACCCAGGTTAGTCTTGAGTTTGAGTAAGCTACTGAACCTTCAGTCTCTTCATCTGTAAAATGAGGTAATGACTGCACTATTTCACAGGGTTGTAGTGAGGAATAAAGGGGCTGATATAGGTCAAGTGCTTAGAAGAAGTATGGCACGTAGGAAGAGCTAAACAAATGTTTGTTATTATTTTGGTTCTTGTTCCTGTTATTTCCCTCATTGGCAGCCCCTAGATGCAAAAGGAGACAGAGGATGATCTTTGGTCTTCAGATAATATCTAGTTTTTAACATTCTCCTCTCACTCCTTCATAATGCTCCAGAGATATCGTAACACACACACACAGAAACATATATTTCTGCTTGATGGGAGATGAACGTGAGTCTTACTGTCTTTAAAGTTCTTTCCTTCCTTATAGCCTCAGGAAGAATCAAGAACCGGCCCTAGCTTCCTGGTTCTGGGGAAAACACCGTAATATTTCTGCTATCTCTGCTTCGCTAGTTCTAATATTTTTCTTCCTATATTGTACTTTCATTTTCTTTTCAAAAATTTCTCAAAAGCAAAATGACAGTTTCAAAATGAATACAATAGTATTACATTATAGAACCTAAGTTAATTTTCTGTGCACAAAGGGCTCTTTTTAGGACCCCCAGAAATCCTAATTCTAAACAATGGTAACAGATTCTTCTCGTTTGTGCTAATTGTTGGACTTATATTACATTAAACTTCTTTGGTGGTTAGAAAAATCACCTGGGAGAGCCACTGCTACTTAGAGCTGCCTAAGCTTCTTCAACAAATCAGACATTAATTGGATAGACTGTGTTAAGTTCTGGTGCTTAAACACTGTCTATAATTTGATTTTGGACTTCATTTTACTAAAGGCAGACAGACTGAAAAGGGTAGAGAATACCAAGTACCAGAAAATGTTCTGACAAAGTGGTAAAAGGTGCTGTTCCTCCAGGGTATAAGGATTCTGTCTACCAGAATGTCTGGTTTTGATATCACATCATCATTAATACTGAATACTTGATTAGGGAGGAAACTCAGGTTTGTGAAAAATCATAGGCCACAAGAAAGATTTTGAGGTTTCTTCAATCCACTGTGAACTATTCTTAAGAACTGAAATTATTCCATTCAAATGATTCAATATTTTAGTAGAAGACTAAATACCGGTTCTACTATATTAAACACTGAATATAAAATTAGTATTTCTTCCTTCAGATAATCAAATAATTGATTCCTAAATTGAAATTTTAGGTTTTGAAACTGCTCCTTAATCTTTTCTATTTCACCTTCCAAAATTAATCTTACTTTAATAGTCAAAGCTATTCTGGTACCTACTAGAGTTTTAGGTCAAATCTGTAATAAAAGTTGAAGACTAATTGTTTATGTTCTCTGTATATTTTATAGAACATTGAGGCTCCTTTTATTAGTGCAAAAAAACCCATTATGCCTCTTTTATAGTATCTGGAGCGTGTTTTTTACTTTAAATTATTGTAGAGGTTTATAGTTGTAGCTCTGCTGTTGTGATATATTGTTGGTTAGGCATCCGATAAACATTTATTGAGCACTTATTTATTCTAGACACTTTGTTAGATGCTGAGAACATACAAATGAAAAGAGATAAAATCCTTGCATTTGAGAAGTTCATATTCTAATGGGAGCAACAGACACATAAAGAAGAGTTTATTTTTGTTATTTATATGAACCTATTTATAAACATAACCATTAATTAAACCATTATTTCAATGAAAAGAACATGATTTGTTTTTTTAAACAATTTCCTGAGAGATATTTCTAACTGAATAATGACTACAGAAGCAGCAAAACCTGTTGCCTTCACATTCTCAAACTATTACTGCTCCACTATGTCTGCTAACAATCATATCGTCTATGAAAGAGTGGTCCTCAGTCCTGCCTGGGCAACACAATCACCTATGCAATTTTTAGAACAGACATTCTGATTTAATACAATATCACTACAAATTCAACTGCATTCTTCAGAAACCAATTCTGGCTAACTTAGGGGATTTATTGGAAGGATTGGAGGTAGATCACAGAATCAACACCATGGTGGGGATACACGCATTTAGTGGAAAGAACATAAAAGTATCATTTCGTGCAGTCTACACAGCAAAACCAAAATGAACAGGAAGCTTAACTGGAAGACTTGGTAATACAGAAGATGAAGGCTATGAAAAGCCCAATTTAAGGGCTTCTCTGGTGGTCCTGTGGGTAAAGAGTCCGCCTTTCAGTGCAAGGGGCACCGGTTCAACCCTTGGCTCGGGATGATCCCACATGCCGCGGAGTGGCTGGACCGGTGTGTCCAATTAGGAGCCAGTGCTCTGGAGCACATGTGCCCAGAGCCAGTGCTCTATGGTGAGATGGGAGGCCCACACATGCCAAAGAAAAAAAAAGATGGATGAAAATAAATAAACAAGGCATGATGGGGAAAAAGAAGAAGTTAAAAAAAAGAAAAGCCCAATTTAAGATGTGAGCTAGCAGCAAGCCATGTCAACCACTAAGCTGGAGACAAAAGGAGAGGAAGAAGTGTGAGCAGATCCTGGGGACCTGGCAGAAGATGGAACCTTGGCAAGTCTGTCTGACAAGAGCTAGAAGCATGGAGAAGATGCAGCGGTTTGCTGGGGACTCTACTGAAGACAGAGAGGGCGAAAGAGAAGTACTCTGACTTTCTTCTACTCTAGAGTCCTCCACTGGACAAACCCAGCTGGCATTCAGCAGGTCTGTCGGCTAGGGGAGGTAACACAGGCCAATAAAGATACTGAACAAAGCCTGGAAGAGCAAGGAATGGCTCTTAAGGTAAACAAGGCCAGAACTGGCCCATTTGTTTTAATCCAAGTTGTGTTATTAACTTACTGAGGGGTACTTGGATAAGCCATTTGCATTCTCAGACCTTACTTCTTTCAGCTGTAAAATAAAAATGTTGGACTATAGTTTCTAATGTCATTATGATCTGTGACTAGTCATTGAGTTAGCTCACCATTTTACCTTAGAAATGTTTCTATATTATGATTCACATTCACAGCTACATGGATACAAAAAATTCAGATCTTTTCCTGCATCTCCACACTATTAAATTTGCTATTTCATTTCACTTTATATGAATGTATTGCCATTTATGTGTAGTTTTGAACATTCAGCCAAACAATTCAGGAAGATTCAGCTGCCTATGTTTGTTTTTCCTCCTCAGGTGAATTCTCTCTTTCACTGGAACAAAATCAATGTAACAGGAAGTTTCTAATGTGTACTATGGATGGTGGTTATGAAAGGTCTTTTTTTTAATAAAAAGAGATTGGTTCTAAGTCATCGTGAGCCAGTTGAACAACTTGCTCCCTTCCCTTACATCAAAATATGAGTCTTGCCATAAAATGACAAACAGAAATTTTATAAGTACTTTGATGATCTCAGGAGACAATGATTTTCAACAGTCTTTCCTTTGCCTCTGCTACCTGATTTATCTAAAGTGGGTCAGAGTCCTGCTTCCATCCAGGAGGTAGAGAGCTGAAAAGACTGTTTCACTAACCCTAACAATGAAAAAAAAGATCAGATAAACCACAAAATCACAATTTTTCTCAAGCCCATTAGAGAGGGCAAACAAAAACAGACAATGCTCCTAAGGAAGGGAGACATGTAGAAGAGTTCACCTGTGGCAGACAGAACATTCCTACAAGCAGAAGAAATGAGGAAAGAGGATGGAGCAAAAGCAAAAGAAATATTTGAAGAGATAATAGTTGATATTTTCAAAAAAACAATGAAAGATCCAAGAAGCTCAGAAAAATGTCATTCAGGATTAAAATCAAAACAAAATAAAAGCAAAATAAAATTCTTAAAACAAACAAAAAACAAAATCCATACCTAAATGCTTCACATTCAACCTGCTAAAACCAAGTATCTTCAGAAATCTTTTTTTTTTTTTTTATCTCTTTTTGTGGGGGTAGGGTGGGGAAGGAAGGGGATGGGTGGGCCACTTCTATTGGTCTTTCATTTCTCTACTTTCATCCGTCTCCGCTCTCTGGCTCCTGTTGGCCTCCCATCGCGGTGGCCTCTGTCATCACAGAGTGCTGGCTCTGGGCTCATGCGTGCCAGAGCTCCGGCTCAGTAATTGGACACATCAATCCAGCCGCTTGGGGGCACGTGGGATCTTCCCAGGCCAGGGATCGAACCAGCGCCCCTTGCACTGCAAGGCAGTGTCCTTACCCACTGGACCACCAGGGGAAGCCCTCTTCAGAAATCTTGAAGGCAGCCCAAGAAAAAGATATAATTACCTATAGAAGAACAAAGCTAGGAATTATGGCAGACTTCTCATTAGAAAAATATAAGCCAAAAGATAATGAAGGGACATCTTTCAAGTACTAAAAAAAGTTTTTATAATTCAATTCTTTATTCATCAAATATATATAGAATTCAGATTTCTATAGAGAAAAGAATCTTTCAAAAATGAAGGTAACATACTTTTTTAAAAAAAAATTGACAAAAGCTGGTAGAATATCCACTAGATCTGTGCTACAAGAAATATTAAAGTAGTTTATCAGCCAGCAACTATACCAGACAATGATTTTCAACAGTCTTTCCTTTGCCTCTGCTACCTGATTTATCTAAAGTGGGTCAGAGTCCTGCTTCCATCCAGGAGGTAGAGAGCTGAAAAGACTGTTTCACTAACCCTAACAATGAAAAAAGATCAGATAAACCACAAAATCACAATTTTTCTCAAGCCCATTAGAGAGGGCAAACAAAAACAGACAATGCTCCTAAGGAAGGGAGACATGTAGAAGAGTTCACCTGTGGCAGACAGAACATTCCTACAAGCAGAAGAAATGAGGAAAGAGGATGGAGCAAAAGCAAAAGAAATATTTGAAGAGATAATAGTTGATATTTTCAAAAAAACAATGAAAGATCCAAGAAGCTCAGAAAAATGTCATTCAGGATTAAAATCAAAACAAAATAAAAGCAAAATAAAATTCTTAAAACAAACAAAAAACAAAATCCATACCTAAATGCTTCACATTCAACCTGCTAAAACCAAGTATCTTCAGAAATCTTTTTTTTTTTTTTTATCTCTTTTTGTGGGGGTAGGGTGGGGAAGGAAGGGGATGGGTGGGCCACTTCTATTGGTCTTTCATTTCTCTACTTTCATCCGTCTCCGCTCTCTGGCTCCTGTTGGCCTCCCATCGCGGTGGCCTCTGTCATCACAGAGTGCTGGCTCTGGGCTCATGCGTGCCAGAGCTCCGGCTCAGTAATTGGACACATCAATCCAGCCGCTTGGGGGCACGTGGGATCTTCCCAGGCCAGGGATCGAACCAGCGCCCCTTGCACTGCAAGGCAGTGTCCTTACCCACTGGACCACCAGGGGAAGCCCTCTTCAGAAATCTTGAAGGCAGCCCAAGAAAAAGATATAATTACCTATAGAAGAACAAAGCTAGGAATTATGGCAGACTTCTCATTAGAAAAATATAAGCCAAAAGATAATGAAGGGACATCTTTCAAGTACTAAAAAAAGTTTTTATAATTCAATTCTTTATTCATCAAATATATATAGAATTCAGATTTCTATAGAGAAAAGAATCTTTCAAAAATGAAGGTAACATACTTTTTTAAAAAAAAATTGACAAAAGCTGGTAGAATATCCACTAGATCTGTGCTACAAGAAATATTAAAGTAGTTTATCAGCCAGCAACAAATGATACCAGACAGAAGCCTGAATCTGCATGAACTGGTTTACAGATAGTGATGCTTGTGGGACACATGGAAGAATAACTGCAGATTCTCTCCTACGAATGAGCCTCAACCTGTATTATGGAATTTCTGCTACTTATAATACAGCAGACCAAGTAACCTGATAACTCCCACAAGAAAATACCTAGGAAGTTTGGATAAAAAATAACTTACATAAATGTGTAGCTAAGCATGCCAAGAAAAAAAAAAGGCAAATCCACAGAATTCAAAAACAAAGAGAAAAGAAGAACCAGAGAAGTAAGCTGCTGAGCCCTTGAAGCCTGGGTTTTAACAGCCCTGCTAGAGCAAGAAACAAGATCTTGAGATGGTGAAGTCAGGGGACTGGTAACAAAATCCCCATATAAAACTGAGAAACTTCAGAGGCCACCAAAACATTGGCACAAGAAAAAATGTCTATCTTGGTTCTGAGGGAGGAAAATAGGGATTCTCTAAGGAATTCATATTGGTCATGTGCCTTCTACAGGTTTGGGGTTTGGATATGCATGATCAGCCCAGGAAACCCTAAGCTGGGAAATCATCAGAAGCGGAGTCTATGTGATCTAACCTTTGAGAATCAGGCAGAAGTAAAAGCTAATACTTTCTGAAGAGATACATCCTTAAACTAGCAGAGGGTTCCAGAGATAAAGCCCTTACAAAAATGAGTTCATGATTCAGCTCAATATCTGCACTATTCTTCAAAACATAGAAAAGAACTTGACCTTCTGTTTCTTGTCTTCCCAAGCTGGTCATTCTTATTATGGCCCTGCTAATCAGCCAGCAATTTTGTGTCCCATAACAATTGTTCTTTCCTGTCTTAAAGAAGAGGTCCTGAGGGCAAGGACCATCATATCTATTCTGTCTGTGTATCTACTACACTGTAGCTACCATATAAATAATCAGATTAAAATTGAATCCCTTTGCTTACTAGCTATGTGCTCTTGAGCAAGTTATACAACCTCTCTCTTGCTCAGTCTCTTATCTAGCATTTCAGAAAACCACCCATACCAAAGAGGTAACCTTGAATTTTGGTTTTTTCATGGGATGAAGAGGAAGTCCGCCCCATATCAAGGAGGTCTCCCATCCTTGCAACTGAAGACTGTAGTAAGTGGTTGCATCTTGACTGCTATTCTAGGAAACTACATGTGTGGACTAGATTTAGCTATAATCAATCAAGAACAAGAGCTGAAGGAATGCATACCTATGAGTTTTGAGATGAAACACAGCATCTTTGTTGCCAATGTTTCGCACCAGCAGAACCTTCGGAGTGCTGTATTTGACAGGGCAAGCGGAAAAATTCAGCTGGTCGGGAAAATCTATGATGGCTCGTGCACCTCTGGCTTTGATAGGCACAATAAACTTCTCTCTTTCAGTAACACAGGTCAACACGTGGGCATAATCCTACAAGAGAAGGAGACAATCATTACTTGTGCAAACACCAACACGATCAAGTCAGTGGCAGGAAATATGGCTGTATGCCAAGTATTTTGCAAAACAACGTACAGTGTGTCTGTGCATGTGTATACTATGAAACCTTCTCAAGACGCTTACAGATGTACTTTCAATGAGATTAATTAAAATACAATATGATTAAAACTTACAAGCCATCAGAGAAACTTATGTCTCTTAACGTTTCTCAGACATTAGGGAGGTGGGATGCGTGATAGTTGAGGTGCATTCTTCTTTAGACCTGAGGAGGTGCACACCAGTAACTTCATGTCCTTCTTCTAAACCCTACCTACTTATCCTTCAAGCCATGTGTTATACTGATAGCTCCAGTTAACGGTCTCTAACCACACTCTCTGCAATACGACTGTGCAGCTTCTCCAATATGAGTGGAGTCTGTTTCTTTAACTTGTGTTCTGACCAATAGAATTTGGCAGAGTTAAGTTATGTCAGGTCCAAGTTAAGGCCTCAAGAATCTTTGGGCATTTCCAGTCTTACTCTTGAAATGGTGTCGTGTAAACAAGCCTGTTCTAGCCTACTGCAGGATAGGAGCCCAGCTACCCCAGCCAGGGCCATGCTAGGCCAGCATGAGACCCAAGGTATGTGAGAGAGTCCAGCCAAGTTAAGCAGTTGCTTACCAGCTCATGAGTGGGTCATGTTTAGTTAAACCACAGTCTTGGAAGCCTTAATACATAAATTTGGGGATAGTCTGTCATTATATAATAATAGTTAACTAATACAGAGCCCATTTCAAACCTCACCTCTTGTGCAAAGCCATTACTGACCATTCTAAATAGAAATGCTGTGCCTTGGGCATCTAGCTTCCCCAGTCTTGAGTCTAAATGTAACAGAAGTACTGAGTCAAGTTACCCTTTATTTTGTCTCATAATATTGGAATTATTATCCTCAGTGTACCTAAGTAAAAGGTAAAAGTAAATCCTCATCAACAAGCAAACCTAAACATGAAAGAAAAGTGTTAACAGTCCCCTCAAGAATAGGACAGAAGCTCAGAAGTCACTGTGAAAGGAATTTGCTATCTAAACCAGGTTCATTTTCTTCATTTCAACTTTCCCATCATTTTAGTGTGTGTTTCTGGCTGCAAGGAAATCTTGATTAAGTATAACGGCTTCTTGGAACTCAAGTTTCCTTTTGGTAATCACATAGTAAATGGTTTTCACTCTCTTTGGACTAAGCATAGAGCAGAAATGGGAATGTCTGATAAACTGATTGACATTTAGACCTGGCTGTGCACTCAATTTCATGAAACCCACAGGAGAAGTAGAAAGCAGTGGTAACCCTGATTAGTTTATTTATCCAACCATGTTTTTAAGTGCTGAGGTGCCAGGCACTGAGCTGGGTCTGGGTATACAACTGAGTAGCAAACACAGATTAAAGCATATCCAATGCACAATGTAATCGATATACAAATATATAAAAGTATAAAGATAAAACAGCTGGGAATGGTCCCATGACACAGCTTTACATCAGCATCATGGGAGTCTCTCTGCAGCCTCTCTGCCACCTTGAGCTCCAAACTCACACCCAGAAGGTCCCTTAGATCTCAATGGCTACAAACTTACTGGCCCAGAGCAAAGACCCTGACTAATGCCATGGTCTGCAACTGTGGACAGACATGCCCTGCCAAGGAAAGGAATGGGGCCTGAAATTCAGTTCACTCTGACAGTGTCTACTGAGTCAGTCCACAGGAGCAACCTTTTCTCTTGTCCACAAGGGCTCCGCAATGTTGACTGAAGTCCGGCTCATGATCTTCTACTTTAAATCAGTCCTTTTGCTGCCTTTCCCTCGGTAATGGCATCCACATCCTTCCAATGGCCTGGATTTAGTATCCTGGCAGACGACATTCTTGATTACTCTATTTCTTAATTTCTTAAGTAAACCTATAGGACTGATCTTCAAAATATATCTAGACCACACAGTTAGGTCTCACTGCCTCTTCCCTGACACCCTGACCCTACTCCTCCAATTTTTCCTGGGCTGACTGGACTCTATTTCAACCCTTACTGCCCAGAAGTCTATTTTCCACACAAGGGTCAGATGTGTCAGTTCGGGAGGCTCCTCTGTTAAAAATCTCCCAAGCAGAGCTGGGGTGCTCTGAGTGCTATGGTCTGGCACGCCTGTCATTTCTCTGGCCACCCCCTGCTCCACTTGCTCCTGCTCTCCAGCTCTAGGCTTCCCTGCTGCTCCTTGAGGATTCTAGACATGCTTTCCCTTCAGAGCCTTCAAACTCAATGTCTGTTTTGTCCAGAACATGCTTCCTTGTAGTTAGTCACATCACTTGCTTCCTCACTTCCTTCAGGACTTTGTAAAACATCCATTTTCTCCCCAATGCCTCCCCTGACAGCCCTACCATAAACTTAACTCTCCCTCTCCTGTCTCATCACACCTGAGCCTTTGGCCTTTCATTTGCTTCAGTTTTCTCAAGTGAACTAACAAGCTACCTATTTATTGAGTCTATAGCATGCCTCCCCTATATCTCCATGTTGACAGGGATTCTGCCCATTGTATTGACTTCACATATCCAGTGACAAGAACAGGGCCTGGTACTTAGTAAACATTCAATAGACATTTACTGAAGATAGATAACTGAGTCATATGATGCAGACAGAAGAGAAACAAGGCATAAAGGAACAGTGAGTGAGTGGGGAAAGGCCTCTGTGAGAAGGTGACATTCCAGCAGAAACCTAAGTGAAGGGAGAAATGACACCATGGGGGCGGGCAGAAATGAGCAAACCATGGTTCAGACTGTGGCCAGAGAACAAGGCAAGGAGAGCATAGCAATACAAGAAGGCAGTGGGAGGCAGATCAAACAGGAGCTTGTAAGCCATTGTTAGGACCTAAGGATGGGCAAAAACATGCATGACGCTGAAAGCTAGCTGATCATGAGGTACCTGATTTATGTTTCAGAAGAATGACTACCTGCTATGTAGGCAATGAACTGTAAGGAAGCTAGGATGGAAAAAAAGGTGGCCAGTTAGGAAGCCACTGCAGCAGTCCAGGCAAGAGATGACACTGACCTGGCTTAGTAGAGTAAATACTCAGCCTAGTGCATGGTGAGTAGTCAGTACTCAAAAAACGTTAGCTGTCATTACTATAATACTGCATAAAACACAATGATCTGTATAAGGCATTAAGGAAAAACTCAATTTATGTATTCTTATTGTTAGGATAATAATGATACTCCTGGTAATGATGATAATAATAGAACAAGATAATTTTGGAAAACAACAAGGACTTTGAAGAAAATAAAATGGTGAAGCAATAATACAGAAAGGGGCTGTGGTAGGTTAGAACAGTCAAGGAAGCCTCCCTGGGGACATGACTGTTGGATGGAGACCTTAATAGGAAAACATTCAGTCAGGTAGGATCTAGAAATGCAGTGTTCCCGGCGAGGGTAGGAGTAAGTAATGAAAATTAGAGGGCAGTGTTCATGAAATTTATTTAAACTGAGTTGTTGGACTTTCAGTTCTTCAATTGATTCTGGTTTCTGGATGGCAACGGCAGGTTCAAAAATTACGCCATTCAGACATAAGGAAGTACAAATCACATGAAGCATACTTGATCCTGGAAAACTGTGCAGAATTCAACAATAAAACAGTCTAGTCTGATTACATCAGACATCCTAAGGTGATAAGTACTGTTTTCACTTATTCTTAGGAGATCAAACCCAGCAAGCAAAGGTTTTGTAGGGAATTAGACACTGGAAAACTGTTGGCACATGTGGAAACTTAATATTAACTAAGGCTTCGAAAGAAAGCACAAAAGATGCTGATGAATCCAAGATGAGAGGTGATCCCCAGGTAATTGTTTCTACACTTGCATATTCTCTGCCTTGTTCTATAAGGAGCTGAAGAAAGCTGAAAATAGTGTAGGGGCTAGCTGAAATATTCACAGGGATGTTTTCAAATCTTCTCAAATTTTCCAATCAGGAAAATTTGAGATTTGATCAGAATTATAAACTTTTTCATAATCTAATTCATATAAAAGAATATGAGGAAATTTCTTATACCATTCCTTTAAAATGTATTCAAATCTCTAAAGTTACTTATTTAAGATGACTATATTATGTAATATACAATTATATATTGCTCTACTTGCTTAAAATTAATTCAGATATTATGGCTTGGGAGAATCTGTCAGTTTGCAAGCTAAGCAACTGCTTCAGTTGATGTACTTCCTTCCACTGTTACTTAAATTCAGAGCAATCAGGTCGCCACACAGGGCCAAAATACTTCTTCAAAACTCTTTCCCCTCTACTCTAAGAAACTTAGCCATGAATTACTTTAAATCCTGAAATTAAGTTATTCAGTTCTCAAGATGAAATTTCCAATCCTTTTTTTTTTGGTGCATTAGTCCTCCTTCCAACATATCTACCGTCCAAACTTAAAAAAAAAAGGCAGTGGATTACGCAAGTAGCAGATTTGACTCAGAAGTGGAAGGAATGGACCTTGATTCTATATTAGCTCTGTGACAGAAAGCAAATGTGGCAATAATTCTGCCCTTTAATGTCTTAGACAAAGGAGAATGATGTCTTTTACTGCAGCAAACAACTCCCCAGACATTCAAGAGTGAGCACAGCCAGTGTGGTTAAACCCTCACAATCCTCTTTCTGCCTTTTCCACTCCTAAACTTGAAGTGGAATGATTAACACAGAGTAAAATCAGGACTCAGCACATCTAATACTCACTGTCCTTGAAAAATACTATAAATTCCCTAACCAGTTAAAAGTACTAATTTTATAGGATCTTCTCAATCTTAAATTCACATCTCTATAGGGAAAAATCAGTTCTCCAGTCCTAATCAGTTTAAAAACAAGATTGATCAGGTCTCATGGGCCTTATTCTCTACCACTCTTAGTCTTTATATGATTGAGCTGAGGTCTCAGCTTCCTAGGGGCACCTATACTTTTCCAGCTATTAAAAGAGAATGACCTTTGACATTTGACTTGGGAAGACACCCAAGGACTTTCAAATTTATTTTGATCACTTTTATCATTAGTATACAACAATAATGTGATTACTTCATGATTCATGTACAAATCATCGATTTAAGATAATTTCCTTTTGAGCTTTTTTGCTTTCTAAGTTACCTTAAATCTACCAGTCTACCTGTATCTATACCCATAAACTCTGCCTTCACTTCTGTTCTTACCCAAGACTAGCCTCTTTCCTTGCATGTGCCTGCATGCTAAGTCACTTCAGTCATGTCTGACTCTGTGACCCCATGGACTGTAGCCCTCTAGTTCCTCTGTCCATGAGATTCTCCAGGCAAGAATACTGGAATAGGTTGTCATTTTCTCCTCAAGGGGATCTTCCCAACTCAAGGACTGAACCCACATCTCTTAGATCTCCTGCATTGGCAGGTGGGTTCTTCACCCCTAGTGCCAGGGAAGCTCCCTTTCCTTACACACTAGATCTCAATCCTTACTGCCTTAGGATTTTACTGAAGCAGCAATTTTCCCTCTTTACAGAATGTTCACAGCTTAGAACAATGCTTAAATAGCTAAACAAACATCAGCTCATAACAATGCTTAAATAGCTTCATCTTCAATATTAAATAATCAACCCTCAACGTCAAAGCCTGCCTCCAGCTATTGCCCCGTTTTTCCAATTACTTTTTATAGCAAAACCCCTCAAAGGTGTTATTTACACTCAATATTATCACCTCCTCACTTTCCATTCTTTCTTCTACCCACTCCATCAGGCTTCTGTAACCCAATATTTCACAGATACTGTTCTCAATGAGGTCACTCATGACTGCCAAATCCAATGGGTAAGTCCATATCCTTGTTTTATTCTATTTTTCATAGCTTTGGACACAGCTTTTTCTTTTTTTTTGGCCACTTCTATTGGTCTCTCATTTTTATTTATCTTTGTTCTTTGGCCTGTGTGGGCCTCCCATCGCAGTTGCCTCTCTCGCTGCAGGCTCTGGGTGCATGCGCTCCAGAGCTCCAGCTTGGTAGTTGGACACATCAGTCCAGCCGCTCCGTGGCACGTGGGATCTTCCCAGGCCAGGGATTGAATTGGCGCCCCTTGCACTGCAAGGCAGTGTCCCTATCCACTGGACCACCAGGGAAGCCCCAGGACACAGCTTTTTAAAATACATTCTTTAAAACATATACTTCTTTTTTTTAAATAAATTATACACTAAAGCCTTTGATTTGTGTTGATCAGAACTGCGGAAAATCCTTAAAGAGATGGGTTTCTACCTATCTCCTAAGAAACCTGTACAGAGGTCAAGAAGTAACAGTTAGAACCAGACATGGAACAAAGGACTGGTTCAAAATAGGGGAAAAGGGGTACATCAAGGCTGTATATTATCACTCTGCTTATTTAACTTATATGTAAAGTACCTCATGTAAAATGGTTGGCTGTATGAATCACAAGGTAGAATCAAGATTGCTGGAAGAAGTATCAAAAAATTCAGATATGCAGATGATTACCACTCTAATGGCACAAAGCAAAGAGCCTCTTGATGAAGGTGGAAGAGAGTGAAAAAGCTAACTTGAAACTCAATTTAAAAAAAACTAAGATCATAGCATCTGGTCCCATCACTTCCTGGCAAAAAGAAGGGTAAAAAGTAGAAGCAGTGATGAATTTTATTTTGCTGGCTCCAAAATCACTGTGGATCGTGACTACAGCCATGAAATTAAAAGACGCTGCTCCCTGGAAGGAAAGTTATGACAAACCTAGACAGTGAATTAAAAATAAGAGACATTACTTTGCCAACAAAGGTCCATGTAAAGTAGCATGAAAACCTATACTTCCATTCTTTCTTCTACCCACTCCATCAGGCTTCTGTAACCCAATATTTCACAGATACTGTTCTCAATGAGGTCACTCATGACTGCCAAATCCAATGGGTAAGTCCATATCCTTGTTTTATTCTATTTGTCATGGCTTTGGACACAGCTTTTTCTTTTTTTTTGGCCACTTCTATTGGTCTCTCATTTTTATTTATCTTTGTTCTTTGGCCTGTGTGGGCCTCCCATCGCAGTTGCCTCTCTCGCTGCAGGCTCTGGGTGCATGCGCTCCAGAGCTCCAGCTTGGTAGTTGGACACATCAGTCCAGCCGCTCCGTGGCACGTGGGATCTTCCCAGGCCAGGGATTGAATTGGCGCCCCTTGCACTGCAAGGCAGTGTCCCTATCCACTGGACCACCAGGGAAGCCCCAGGACACAGCTTTTTAAAATACATTCTTTAAAACATATACTTCTTTTTTTTAAATAAATTATACACTAAAGCCTTTGATTTGTGTTGATCAGAACTGCGGAAAATCCTTAAAGAGATGGGTTTCTACCTATCTCCTAAGAAACCTGTACAGAGGTCAAGAAGTAACAGTTAGAACCAGACATGGAACAAAGGACTGGTTCAAAATAGGGAAAGGAGTACATCAAGGCTGTATATTATCACTCTGCTTATTTAACTTATATGTAAAGTACCTCATGTAAAATGGTTGGCTGTATGAATCACAAGGTAGAATCAAGATTGCTGGAAGAAGTATCAAAAAATTCAGATATGCAGATGATTACCACTCTAATGGCACAAAGCAAAGAGCCTCTTGATGAAGGTGGAAGAGAGTGAAAAAGCTAACTTGAAACTCAATTTAAAAAAAACTAAGATCATAGCATCTGGTCCCATCACTTCCTGGCAAAAAGAAGGGTAAAAAGTAGAAGCAGTGATGAATTTTATTTTGCTGGCTCCAAAATCACTGTGGATCGTGACTACAGCCATGAAATTAAAAGACGCTGCTCCCTGGAAGGAAAGTTATGACAAACCTAGACAGTGAATTAAAAATAAGAGACATTACTTTGCCAACAAAGGTCCATGTAAAGTAGCATGAAAACCTATACTATTGTATGTGAAAAAATAGCTATTGTCATTGCATTGAGAGAAAAGGGGATCCTGCAGAGGTGCTGTGTGACAGCCAGGAGGGATGGGATGGGGGGGATATGCATATGACTAATCTGGGATCACACGTATCTGTATACAACAAAACTCTGCAAAAGTAAAAAATAAAATTAAAAATTAAAAAAAAAAAAGGTCTGTGTAGTCAAAGACATGGTTTTCCCTGTAGTCATGTATGGATGTGAGAGTTGGACCATAAAGAAGTCTGAACACCAAAGAATTGATGCTTTTGAGTTATGGTGTTGGATGGAGAAGACTCTTGAGAGTCACTTGGACAGAAAGGAAATCAAACCAGTCAATCCTAAAGGAAATCAACCTCAAATATTCATTGGAAGGACCGGTGCTGAAACTAAAGCTCCAATATTTTGGCCACCTGATGCAAAGAGCTGACTCATTGAAAAAGATCCTCTTGCTGGGAAAGAAGGAAGGAAAAAAGGAGAAAGGGGTAGCAGAGGATAAGATGGTTAGATAACATCACTGACTCAACGGACATGAATTGGAGCAAATTCCGGGAAATAGTGGAGGACAGAAGAGCCTGGCAGGCTAAAGTCCATGGGGTCACAAAGAATTAGACACAACTTAATGACAAAACAACAGCAATCCACTGGACTCCAGACCACTGCACTCTCTTACTTTTGCACTACCTCTTCTTAGTGTTATCCTATGTTGGCAACTCCTCCTCTTCTCAACCTCTCCTTTATCTCCACTCATTCCCAATATCATCTCCTCCACCCTTAGTGGTAAGTACTGTATTACATGTATGGTTTCTAAACGTTGATTTGTAGCCCCCAACATTTCCTCTTTACTGCAGACCATAGTGTCCAATCGCTTCCTTGATAGTCTTACTTGGATGTCTAAAGGGAAATTCAAACTTACCAAATAAAACTGAGTTCCTGGTTCCCTACCTCACCCCTAGCCTGCCTCACTTACCTGTCTTCCACTTTCCATAACTTAATAAATGGAGACACCATTCCATCCTTTGCTGGCTAAAATACTATGAGGAACTAGACTCCTGTTTCTTCACACACTTTATCTAACTCATTAGCAAATCCTGACACCTCTATCATAAAAATATATATCCTTCATTCATCTGCTTTTCACACCTTAACTGCCACCACCCTAGTTCAAATCATCCTCATCTTTTGCCCAAACAAATGGGCTCTCGTTTCTATACGTATCAGGGTTCAGTTCTGCTACATACAACAGGGACAGAAGAAAACAGCAACTTAATTAGGTAGCTAGAAGTTCATTTCTCTATATATAAAGTCCAGAGATAGGTGGGCACTGTGGCATGGTGACTCCACAGTGTCATGAGAGACACAAATCCCTAAGGTCCTGCTCTATGCGTCTAGCACATATCCATCCTCAGGGTCACCGGATGGGGCAGAGTGATTCTTGGGCACTAGTATTCTCCCAGTCAAGCTACAGGAGACAGACTACAGCACCTCCCATTGAGTTGGCTTCTGCCAAGTCCATGTGTTGGAAGTCCTGCTCACATCTCACTGGCAACACTTAGAAACACCAGCTGAAAAGAAGGCTGGGGAAATGCAGCCTTTCATTTCTGGCAGCTATGAATCCAATCAAAATTTCTGACTCTCTTACCAATGAGGAAAGAGAAAATAGATGTCAAGGGTTCGCAGCTAGCCATTATGCCTCATACCCTCTTCAGTCAGAGTGACCTTAAAATGTAAGTCAGATATACCACTCCTCATCAAAATTCACCAGGGTAGGGCTTCCCTGGTGGTCCAGTGGGTAAAGAGTCTGCTCTGCAGTGCAAGGAGCACCAGTTGGATTTCTGGCCCGGGAAGATCCCCCATGTCGAGGAATGGCTGGACCTGTGTGTCCAATTATGAGCTGGTGCTCTGAAGCACATGTGCCCAGAACCAGTGCTCTGCAACCAGAGAGGCCACTGCGATGGGAGGCCCACACAGGCCAAAGAATAAAGATGGATGAAAAATAAACGATGAAGGAAAAAAAAAAGAAAAAAGAATCTCATAAAAAAGTTCACCAGGGTAGATAAGCATTTATTCTATCCTTCTTATATGAACTGCACCTCAGGAAGCTCATTAGATCATAACAAAAATAAAACATAACAACAGACATTTTTGTGCTTTGTGTTCATGCGTGCTAAGTCGCTTCAGTCATGTCCAACTTGTCGCACCCACGGACTATAACCTGCGATGTGATGCAGTAGGACATACCACTTCACTTAAGAATTCTGGCCCCTCAAAAATCAAACATGAATCTAATCAAGCCTCTAGATCTAATGACTAGTTTATAGGAAACAGAGGGGATGGAAGATCACCCTATGAAATTTGGTGGAGATGCACTTAGTACCTTGTTTGGATCCCAATTTAAGAAAACCAATTTAAAAAATAAATATATACAGACATACACACATCAACATATACATCATATACATATGTATACTACTCAGTGGGGGAGATCTGGATATTGACTAGATACTTGAATGATATTAAGGAGCTAATGTCATTTTTTAGGTGTGATAATGATACTGTGGTTATATAAACTTTTTTTTTAAGTTAAAATTTTTTTTTTTTTGCCTCTAAGTCATCATTTACTTTCATCCATCTTTATTCTTTGGCCTGTGTGGACCTCCCATTGCAGTGGCCTCTCTCATTGCAGAGCACTGACTCTGGGCACATGTGCTCCAGAGTGTTGGCTCGTAACTGAACACACCAGCCCAGTGGCTCCACAGAACATGAGGTCATCCTGGGCCAGGGATCAAACCGGTGCCCTCTGCACTGCACAGTGGACTCTATCCAATGGACCAACAGGAAAGCCCTATATTAACTTTTTAAAAGGACTTTATCATTTAGAGACAAACAATGAAGTATTCATAATGAAATAATATATGGGACTTGCTGCAAAATCCACTGGAGCAGGGGACAGAATGATGAAGCAAGATGGTCATACACTGATAGCTTGAGAATCTGGGTGACAAGACTTCACTATTCCATTCTCTATACCTTTACATATGGGTTTTTAAGGCTTCACATGAAACAGGAGAATAGAACGAAATGAGATGAAAAATAAACGATGAAGGAAAAAAAAAAGGAAAAAAGAATCTCATAAAAAAGTTCACCAGGGTAGATAAGCATTTATTCTATCCTTCTTATATGAACTGCACCTCAGGAAGCTCATTAGATCATAACAAAAATAAAACATAACAACAGACATTTTTGTGCTTTGTGTTCATGCGTGCTAAGTCGCTTCAGTCATGTCCAACTTGTCGCACCCACGGACTATAACCTGCGATGTGATGCAGTAGGACATACCACTTCACTTAAGAATTCTGGCCCTCAAAATCAAACATGAATCTAATCAAGCCTCTAGATCTAATGACTAGTTTATAGGAAACAGAGGGGATGGAAGATCACCCTATGAAATTTGGTGGAGATGCACTTAGTACCTTGTTTGGATCCCAATTTAAGAAAACCAATTTAAAAAATAAATATATACAGACATACACACATCAACATATACATCATATACATATGTATACTACTGAATGGGGGAGATCTGGATATTGACTAGATACTTGAATGATATTAAGGAGCTAATGTCATTTTTTAGGTGTGATAATGATACTGTGGTTATATAAACTTTTTTTTTAAGTTAAAATTTTTTTTTTTTTGCCTCTAAGTCATCATTTACTTTCATCCATCTTTATTCTTTGGCCTGTGTGGACCTCCCATTGCAGTGGCCTCTCTCATTGCAGAGCACTGACTCTGGGCACATGTGCTCCAGAGTGTTGGCTCGTAACTGAACACACCAGCCCAGTGGCTCCACAGAACATGAGGTCATCCTGGGCCAGGGATCAAACCGGTGCCCTCTGCACTGCACAGTGGACTCTATCCAATGGACCAACAGGAAAGCCCTATATTAACTTTTTAAAAGGACTTTATCATTTAGAGACAAACAATGAAGTATTCATAATGAAATAATACATGGGACTTGCTGCAAAATCCACTGGAGCAGGGGACAGAATGATGAAGCAAGATGGTCATACACTGATAGCTTGAGAATCTGGGTGACAAGACTTCACTATTCCATTCTCTATACCTTTACATATGGGTGAAAGCTTCCATAATCAAAATATGTTATGATGGCTTCCCATTCCACCCTACGTGATGTCTAAGACTCTTCATGGTCTCACCCTCTACAAACCTTGTTTCCTACCATTTTCTGAGCAGCTTCCTCTGCTCCAGTCCACAGGTCATCCACTTTCTTGACCTCTGCTGTTTCTATCACAGGGCCTCTATAAGTGCTGCTCCTGTTCCCAGTTTAACTCCCTGCCCAAATGTTACCTAATCAAAGAAGTCTCTCCTTATCTTCCTAGTGAAAGGAAACAGTCCCCCTTCTCCACCACTCTCTGTTCTCAACCATGTCAATATCTGACATTAAAGGATATATTTGCTTATTCATTGTGGAACATAAGCTCCAGGAAGGCCAAGGTCCTTCTATTCTCCACTGGATCCCAGCGCACAGCACTGGGCCTGGGGCAGAGTAAGTGAAATAATGTTCATATTAAAATCTTTACTTGTATATTACACTAACAAGAGTTCTTAATAAAGAGAATGCCTGAAAGCCTTGTGAGCCATATTACAAATGACATTTATCAAATGCAGAAAGCGAGAAAATAGTAATGCAAATCACTATGAAGATATGAAATGAAGTGGGGAGAAACACTTTTAAAGAAGACTTAGACATCATTCTCCTTGTTGAAAAGACAGGGGAAACGCTAACACCTAGTATACTTATGGCACAAAAAGATAGGTGAGCCCCCTTTTTACATGCCTTTGCTTTTTATCATCTTTAAGCCATCCTCAAGCTAAAGAAGCTACCTTTTATTACCTTGAGATTAACTTACTTATCTCACTTGGCAAATATTTACTGCAGCTTCCTATATATTAGGCCCTGTGCTAGGGACCTGGATAAAAGGGCAGAACTCAGAACTAAGAAGGATAAATTCCAGGCAAGAAGAAAACTAAATCCTTATCATTATTTTTTTTTCTTATCATTATTTTTATCAACAAGAATTACTGACTGTGGAAAATCTTATGACATACACCCTTTAATTCAGAGTGCTAGCACTAGAGTATACTTATAGCTGATTCACGTTGCCTAGCAGAAATGAATGCAACACTGTAAAGCAATTATCTTCCAATTAAAATTTCAAACATTAAAAAAAAAGTTGCGGGGCTTCCCTGGTGGTCCAGTGGGGTAAGGACACCGCCTTGCAGTGCAAGGGGCGCCAGTTTGATCCCTGGCCTGGGAAGATGCCACGTGCTGCGAAGCAGCTGGACCGGTGTGTCCAATTACCGAGCCGGAGCTCTGGAGCGCATGCGCCCAGAGCCGGTGCTCTGCGACAACAGAGGCCACTGCGATGGGAGGCCCACAGGAGCCAAAGAACAAAGA
The DNA here is from genome assembly GCA_022376925.1 of Tragulus kanchil. Classification (NCBI taxonomy): domain Eukaryota; kingdom Metazoa; phylum Chordata; class Mammalia; order Artiodactyla; family Tragulidae; genus Tragulus; species Tragulus kanchil. The sequence goes on along the minus strand of JAIOJX010000031.1, from coordinate 167,576,597 downwards.
CGGATGAAAATAGAGAAATGAAAGACCAACAGAAGTAGCCTGCCTGCTCCCCCCCTCCCCACCCCACTCCCCCCAAAATAAATAAATAAATAAATCTTTAAAAAAAAAAAGTTGCACACCTGGATAACCAATTATGTTAATGTTTTTCTATTCTTCTATTCTAGGCCACATTCTTTAAATTTCATAGTAACAAATCAAGACAACTATTTTGATAACAAACTAGATATTTTCCTATAACATAGCTAAGCAAAAAAAACTTGCACCAATTCATATTTTCTGTAAACCACTGCTGCTATTTCTACACGCCAACACCATTACAAACTGATGCTGTCTTAAGTCCAAGAAGTAACCAGTTTTACTTTCCTACAAAAGCCTAGTATTTTTACTATACTAAATATTTAATACTAAAGATACAAATTTAAGAGGTTAAGAATAATTCCAGGCTCCAGAATTCTATAGTGTTATGATAATACTGACTACTATATTTCTACTGTCCATGACATGTACACTAGAATTATTAGGTAAATAACATATCCATCTCTTTTTTTTCCAAGTTCGTGTGAAGAGGAGAGATAGGGAAAGCCGAAATGAATTTGCTGCACCTGTTATCTGGGTATTTGGCATTCTTAACAAGTTAAACCTCCAGGAAGCTAGATTAATAGATGACAGGGAAAAAAATGTAAATTGCATTATCATCTTCGACATGCTAATATACAAGGGGACTGAAAACACAACTGAAAGGGAACTGGCTTATTAAACTGTGGCATGTTGCAATTTACGTATCTCACCCTCCAGATGTGAGGAGGGTAAATGAGAATGGAGTGTGTTCCAATCAGCAGGGGATAAGGAGGAAAAATACACATGCACATTGGCTATCGATCTGGCCAAACGGAGAAAAAATGACATAGTGAAAAGATTGACTTTTATTCTTCCCCAAATACATCCAGTTCTGGCTACTCCTCTGCTGCAGCACCAGCACGACTGACTCTAGCTGGGGTTTCTGTGCATACTCCTGTTGGTTTTCCAACAGTAAGAGTGTATGTAGATGCCCAGATGACCAGAAAAACTACTGCAATGGGGGAGGAGCTCTGCTGATGGTGTGGGATATCAGGATCTTTGCAGAGAAAGGGGATCAGAACTAGCAGCAGGAGCCTCCCCAAGTACCCACCATCAGTCTTAGTCAGTAAAAGGAGAAATCACTGCATCCCTATAAAAACATGTGACATCAATTATTTCATAGCTTAGAGCCCAATCCAACACAAAATCCTAATGTATCCAAAACTGGGTAAATTTCTTGTAGGGAGTCATTATTCTCAGTCTATCTCTCCTCATACATGAATATAACCTTTGAGAACCTCCAAATACTTAGAAGAAACACTAAAACAACATTTAACTTATTTATTTTTAATTAGGGCTTTCCCAATAGACCACAGGCAATGTTGGGGAAACGGAATGGTAAGAGGGAATAAAAAAAGCTGGGAGGAAGATAAGCAGTCACAAAATAGAGCCAACAAACCATCCTCAATGGGAATGCTGGCATTTCATATTTATAAAGTAGTTACAAACTCTCTTAAAATATATTTCAGTTATTTATTTGCTCTATAGATAGGCAATTATTAAAAAGTCTCTCTCCCTTTGCTTTTATTTAGTTTTTAATGAGGTAAAACATAAAACATACACAAATAAAATAGAAGAGTATAGCAAACCCCAAGAACCCACTGTTCAGATTCCCCAGTAATTAACATTCTGTCATTCTGGCTTCATCTGTACCTCCATCCATTCACCTTTCCATTATCATTACTTTTTTTTTTTTTAAAGATTTATTTATTTATTTTGGGGGGGCGGGGTGGGGAGGGAGGGGAGCAGGTGGGCCACTTCTAGTGGTCTTTCATTTATCTATTTTCATCCATCTTTGTTCTTTGGCCTGTGTGGGCCTCCCATCGCGGTGGCCTCTGTTGTCGCAGAGCACCGGCTCTGGGCACACGCGCTCCAGGGCTCCGGCTCGGTAATTGGACACATCGGTCCAGCCACTCCGTGGCACGTGGGATCTTCCCAGGCCAGGGATCGAACTGGCGCCCCTTGCACTGCAAGGCAGTGTCCTTACGCACTGGACCGCCAGCGGAAGCCCTATCATTACATTTTAAGGTAAAGTTTAGATATTTAGAAAGCATAAATATGGAATGTACAATTTCGATGAATGAATTCATCCATGTAACTCACACACCTATGATGACACAGCACATTTCACCTCTTCAGAAAGTTCTGTGTGTCCCTTTCTTAGCCAGACTAACTGCAGGTAGAATAACACTTACTCAACAGAAGTATTTTTTTCTCCAGCATAGAATAAATAAATAAATAAATAAGGAAAACCAACCCCTCAAATCTAGCAAGCATTTTTTTTTTTTTGCCTCTAAGTCATCATTTTGATTTTCATCAATCTTTATTCTTGGGCCTGTGTGGGCCTCCCATCGCAGTGGCCTCTCTCGTTGCAGAGCACCAGCTCTGGGCACATGCACTCCAGAGCTCTGGCACAGTAACTGGACACACCAGTCCAGCCGCTCCATGGCATGTAGGATCTTCCTGGGCCAGGGATCGAACCGGTGCCCCTTGTAGTGCAAGGCCGCGTCCTTACCCACTGGACCGCCAGCGGAAGCCCTATCATTACATTTTAAGGTAAAGTTTAGATATTTAGAAAGCATAAATATGGAATGTACAATTTCGATGAATGAATTCATCCATGTAACTCACACACCTATGATGACACAGCACATTTCACCTCTTCAGAAAGTTCTGTGTGTCCCTTTCTTAGCCAGACTAACTGCAGGTAGAATAACACTTACTCAACAGAAGTATTTTTTTCTCCAGCATAGAATAAATAAATAAATAAATAAGGAAAACCAACCCCTCAAATCTAGCAAGCATTTTTTTTTTTTTGCCTCTAAGTCATCATTTTGATTTTCATCAATCTTTATTCTTGGGCCTGTGTGGGCCTCCCATCGCAGTGGCCTCTCTCGTTGCAGAGCACCAGCTCTGGGCACATGCACTCCAGAGCTCTGGCACAGTAACTGGACACACCAGTCCAGCCGCTCCATGGCATGTAGGATCTTCCTGGGCCAGGGATCGAAATGGTGCCCCTTGCACTGCAAGGTGGACTCTTTACCCACTGGACCACCAGGGAAGCCCTCTAGCAAGCTTTACATTTCAAGCTGCGCAAAAGCTTATTATGGTCAGCTTTTGTAATTAAATGACAGTGTAGGAATTTGACACCCAAACTAAATCCAAGTACTGTTCTTTTCACAGATAATATTCAGATCTAGAGTGTGGAGGAAAAAAAGGGACTTAAATAATGCAGAGCTAAAAACACTGCTTCTGGAGCTATTTATTTTTATATTTCAATAATACCCCAAATAACATTACAAGTTTAGAAATACAACCCAAGAAATAAACAGTAATACTACAAAGTAGAAAAATAATAACAGCAGCATTATTATAATGAAATTTCTAACCACTCACTACAGTGATACATGCTTGGAAGATCACATTACATCCTCTATCCCTGCTCTCCAGAAAAGTAGAAACAGTACCAACAGCAGAAGGAACACCAGTGATGACACTGATAGCAACTAGTAAGTATTAGTGAGGAGAAGAAGGGATACAGAGCTGGCTGTCTCCATTATGTCCTTCTGACTCCCAACTGTAATGGCACTATACTAATAAGCACACACACTGTTAATGTTACATATAAGCTGACATTTTGTTATGCCTATTTTAACCTATTTTTTTTGTTCTCACTTCTTCAATGATGCTGGCAAAATCCCTTCCTCCTCCACACTTCGGCCCTTATAGAGGAAAACTCAACCCACAGTTGTGCACTCTTAGAGAAGTCCCCCGGTCTCAGTTCCTCAAGTTAGTTCTTTCTTCCAGAAGTAACTGGAATTTACATAATTGAGGACCGAGACCTGAAAATGGGCTAAATTCCTGGTGGGCTGTGGTGGTGCTGGGCTGGGGGGCAAATGGCTTCATTTTGAAGTCAGGCTCTGTGTGCAGATAGAGAAAGGAAGACAGGGCAGCCTCTGCTTTTGCTTCTCCACTCACACCTGGAGGGGGGCTACCAATGAGGTCAGCCCTTCCCAGAGGACTCGTTACCTACCAGTCATTAGGGAGCAGAAGAAGGCCCTCTCTGGGCCTCAGGTCATGGCCATATTCTTTGCTGTTAATGAGACTGATACTGTGATCAATATATGGATCTTAGGTCTCTTTCCTGAACTTTGTTACAAAGTGGGGAGGAGGGAATGTAAGTAGGATCTCAAACTTCCAAGAAGCCATCAGCTCTACCTTTCGTCTCAGCTCACTGCACCTGGACCACATCTTTTCTCTTTCTGGTGTCTCTCTAGCTATATAGTCCAATGTAAAGATGCTGAGGTAGAAGCAAGGGAAGCATCCAGAAGGATACCCTCTTTACACTCTGGTTACACGTACCTCATATAAGCCCTCCTCAGTTCAGTTCAGCCGTGCAGTCATGTCCAGCTCTTTGCGATCCTATGGACTGCAGCATGCCAGGCCTCCCTGTCCCTCATCACTGTCTGATGGTTCTCTCCTGTTCCCAGCGGTGCACCATCCCCTTCTCTCACCCACCCTCACCATTCCCCTCATTAGCACCCATGATACCGTCGACCACACAGCCACCACCACCTCCATCATACCGACACCACAGTCAACACCACCGCCACCTCCGCGAATGTTCAGAAGTGCAAACTGCTGGTGGCAAACATTCAACCAATTTCTTGCCAGTGCTGCTGTTACCTTGTTTTCCTCTGGAGTAAAAGGATTCGGAATATGGATGGCACTCCTGGAGCTACTTTGTGGCTAATGTTTTGGGGCTGATTACTTTAAAGTAAGGTGAACTTATCCTTCTGAGAAAAACAGTGATGGGTAATGTTACCTATTTCTTTTTGTTCTCACTTCTTCAATGATGCTGGCAAAATCCCTTCCTCCTCCACACTTCGGCCCTTATAGAGGAAAACTCAACCCACAGTTGTGCACTCTTAGAGAGTCCCCGGTCTCAGTTCCTCAAGTTAGTTCTTTCTTCCAGAAGTAACTGGAATTTACATAATTGAGGACCGAGACCTGAAAATGGGCTAAATTCCTGGTGGGCTGTGGTGGTGCTGGGCTGGGGGGCAAATGGCTTCATTTTGAAGTCAGGCTCTGTGTGCAGATAGAGAAAGGAAGACAGGGCAGCCTCTGCTTTTGCTTCTCCACTCACACCTGGAGGGGGGCTACCAATGAGGTCAGCCCTTCCCAGAGGACTCGTTACCTACCAGTCATTAGGGAGCAGAAGAAGGCCCTCTCTGGGCCTCAGGTCATGGCCATATTCTTTGCTGTTAATGAGACTGATACTGTGATCAATATATGGATCTTAGGTCTCTTTCCTGAACTTTGTTACAAAGTGGGGAGGAGGGAATGTAAGTAGGATCTCAAACTTCCAAGAAGCCATCAGCTCTACCTTTCGTCTCAGCTCACTGCACCTGGACCACATCTTTTCTCTTTCTGGTGTCTCTCTAGCTATATAGTCCAATGTAAAGATGCTGAGGTAGAAGCAAGGGAAGCATCCAGAAGGATACCCTCTTTACACTCTGGTTACACGTACCTCATATAAGCCCTCCTCAGTTCAGTTCAGCCGTGCAGTCATGTCCAGCTCTTTGCGATCCTATGGACTGCAGCATGCCAGGCCTCCCTGTCCCTCATCACTGTCTGATGGTTCTCTCCTGTTCCCAGCGGTGCACCATCCCCTTCTCTCACCCACCCTCACCATTCCCCTCATTAGCACCCATGATACCGTCGACCACACAGCCACCACCACCTCCATCATACCGACACCACAGTCAACACCACCGCCACCTCCGCGAATGTTCAGAAGTGCAAACTGCTGGTGGCAAACATTCAACCAATTTCTTGCCAGTGCTGCTGTTACCTTGTTTTCCTCTGGAGTAAAAAGGATTCGGAATATGGATGGCACTCCTGGAGCTACTTTGTGGCTAATGTTTTTGGGGCTGATTACTTTAAAGTAAGGTGAACTTTCCTCAACAATTTTCACCATCCTTGGAATCTGCAAGAAAAACACAGTGATGGGCACTGTTACTGAAAATCTTTTGTTTTGTTATTGAAATGTGACTATTTGGGGAAACTAACTAATCATCTAAAACTCCACCTGCTCAGTGGAGCTGCCCTGTACTTCCCAACGTCTGAGACATGCTCTGGGAGAAGAAATCACACTAACTGTACTCCTACTAGGGCCCATCCACTGTATGTGAGATGCCACTTGATACTCACCATAACCTTCGAGTTTCATTACAATTCATCCTTCAGATGAGGAAAGACACACTTTCCCTAAGAGCTTCAGCTTTAGCAAGCAATCGTGTTCAGAATCAAGTCCTGGTCTGACTTCATCTTCCCTCCCTATAGGACTGCCCTACCCAACACCACTGTGTAGCGAGAACCTGGAGGGAAGTAGAATATCCCCAAGGACAGTCTTGGAGCAGGTTCAAAAGTTCCATCCTTTAAAAATCTTATTTCTCTGCCCTGTATGCCTCACCCAGAGCACATAATATTCCTATCTCAGACAGCCCCCAGCAATAAAAGAAATCTAAATTGAGAAGGCAGGTGGTCAAGGGTAAAGGTTCTAGAGATAGAGGAATAGGAGAAGATCGTTGCTTTTTTTGTTGTTGTTGTTGCTGTTTAATTTTGGCCTCTTTTATTGATTTTTTGTTTACTTATTTTCATCCATCTTTATTCTTTGGCCTGCATGGGCCTCCCATCGCAGTGGCCTCTTTTGTTGCAGAGCACCGGCTCTGGGTTCATGCGCTCCAGAGCTCTGGCGCAGTAACTGGACACGTCGGTCCAGCTGCTCCACGGCACGTAGGATCTTCCCAGGCCATGGATCGAACCTGTGCCCCTTGCACGGCAAGGCGGACTCTTTACCCACTGGGCCACCAGGGAAGCCCAAGATCGGTGTTTTTTGGTCACTTCTATTGATCTTTCATTTATTATTTATCTTTTTTTTTGTTCTTTGGCCTGTGTGGGCCTCCCATCACAGTGGCCTCTTGCTGCAGAGCACCGGCTTCAGGTGCATGTGCTCCAGAGCTCTGGCTCAGTAGTTGGACACACCGGTCCAGCGGCTCCGTGGCACGTGGGATCTTCCCAGGCAAGGGATCGAACAGGAGCCCCTTGCACTGTAAGGTGGTGTCCTTATCCACTGGACCACCAGGGAAGCCCCAAGATTGTTTTTTTTTAAGGCTCAAAGAGGGCAGAAGAAAGTTAACTATAGTTAAGTACGTCCTAGCAGTCTCCGGTGGAAAATGAGGAAACAAGAATCCCCAGAACCTCTCAAAGCTGCAGCCCAATGGTGGAATGGAAAAATAAATGCAGAGAGAATTCAGACAGATCTTAAAACTAGAGACTGGGGAGGTAAGAAAGACGTGTGCATATCTGATAGGAACAGAACAACCACCAAACAGGCTCTATCTTTGGAATTTCATGCCCATGAGGAAGAAAATAAAATGTGAATGACACAGAAGGCACTTTTCAGTTCCCAAAATTTATCTCAGTGGTTCCCTGCATGTCCATCAACTAGGAAGCAGAGAAGCAGACTTGTATCAGTCAGCTTGTACAAGGGTTGAGGGATTAACTCACCAAGAACAAACCTGCCTGGAGGAAGTGATTCCCAAGGAAGTCTTGACGTAAAATCCTTTAAAAATCTTATTTCTCTGCCCTGTATGCCTCACCCAGAGCACATAATATTCCTATCTCAGACAGCCCCCAGCAATAAAAGAAATCTAAATTGAGAAGGCAGGTGGTCAAGGGTAAAGGTTCTAGAGATAGAGGAATAGGAGAAGATCGTTGCTTTTTTTGTTGTTGTTGCTGTTTAATTTTGGCCTCTTTTATTGATTTTTTGTTTACTTATTTTCATCCATCTTTATTCTTTGGCCTGCATGGGCCTCCCATCGCAGTGGCCTCTTTTGTTGCAGAGCACCGGCTCTGGGTTCATGCGCTCAGAGCTCTGGCGCAGTAACTGGACACGTCGGTCCAGCTGCTCCACGGCACGTAGGATCTTCCCAGGCCATGGATCGAACCTGTGCCCCTTGCACGGCAAGGCGGACTCTTTACCCACTGGGCCACCAGGGAAGCCCAAGATCGGTGTTTTTTGGTCACTTCTATTGATCTTTCATTTATTATTTATCTTTTTTTTTGTTCTTTGGCCTGTGTGGGCCTCCCATCACAGTGGCCTCTTGCTGCAGAGCACCGGCTTCAGGTGCATGTGCTCCAGAGCTCTGGCTCAGTAGTTGGACACACCGGTCCAGCGGCTCCGTGGCACGTGGGATCTTCCCAGGCAAGGGATCGAACAGGAGCCCCTTGCACTGTAAGGTGGTGTCCTTATCCACTGGACCACCAGGGAAGCCCCAAGATTGTTTTTTTTTAAGGCTCAAAGAGGGCAGAAGAAAGTTAACTATAGTTAAGTACGTCCTAGCAGTCTCCGGTGGAAAATGAGGAAACAAGAATCCCCAGAACCTCTCAAAGCTGCAGCCCAATGGTGGAATGGAAAAATAAATGCAGAGAGAATTCAGACAGATCTTAAAACTAGAGACTGGGGAGGTAAGAAAGACGTGTGCATATCTGATAGGAACAGAACAACCACCAAACAGGCTCTATCTTTGGAATTTCATGCCCATGAGGAAGAAAATAAAATGTGAATGACACAGAAGGCACTTTTCAGTTCCCAAAATTTATCTCAGTGGTTCCCTGCATGTCCATCAACTAGGAAGCAGAGAAGCAGACTTGTATCAGTCAGCTTGTACAAGGGTTGAGGGATTAACTCACCAAGAACAAACCTGCCTGGCCTAGAGAACCCATCTGCTTGCTGGTAGCTGAACTTTCTTTGGAGGAGTACCTTCCTTTCATGAGGTCTGATACTTAGCAGTATCTGACCAAGTCGTGTGGGTTTTAGCCACAAGAACTGAGTGTCCTTTGGCAGATGAGACTGACATGTGCCTCTTATCCTTGATGAATACATCCACATACACCCACTGGCAATCATTTCTTGTTGATGGCCAGGGAGGAGTACCCTTTGGTCTAGCTCCTCTCTGCCTTTAATCACCTAAAAACTTGAACAAGAGTCAACACTAGCAGAGAAAGGGAAAAAAGAGACCTGTGAGTGAGAAACTAAATTGGCTGGCAGTCCTGTCTATGTACCCTCTCTCTTCTTGAGATACAGGAACCTGGTTATGAACATCTTGGTTTCTTTTTCTTCTCTCTGCCTATCCTTCAGCCTCCTTCCCATGAGCTTCTCTTGCTAACACTCCTGCAGCAAAGAGCTAAATGTTCCATTTTCTACAAAGTTTGACTTTGCTGTCACTAAATAACCTCATTGACCTCTGAATGGCATCACTGATTCCTTTAATGAGCTACTGTACTGAATATAACTGCAAGTCTTCCCATTTGCCTTGAATTCTTGCAGTCTTCACTGATTTTCCCTCCTTTATCATAGCTAGAATTTTTATCTCCATATTCTAAGACTCCTATTAGTATTTCTACTTATACTTAGTACCTGATGTTTAGCATCTCTCTGATGTTTTCCTCTCTATATGACTACTTTTCACACTTAACTGTACTTTCATGCTGATATTCTGTATTATTCTTTCTTTCATTATTATTACACGTCAAAGAAATCTTCAGTCATTTAATCCTCCTTCTTGAAATAAACACTAATTTATCTCTGAGGGCTTCCACGGGAAAAAAAATCTATCTTTGGAATTTCATGCCCATGAGGAAGAAAATAAAATGTGAATGACACAGAAGGCACTTTTCAGTTCCCAAAATTTATCTCAGTGGTTCCCTGCATGTCCATCAACTAGGAAGCAGAGAAGCAGACTTGTATCAGTCAGCTTGTACAAGGGTTGAGGGATTAACTCACCAAGAACAAACCTGCCTGGCCTAGAGAACCCATCTGCTTGCTGGTAGCTGAACTTTCTTTGGAGGAGTACCTTCCTTTCATGAGGTCTGATACTTAGCAGTATCTGACCAAGTCGTGTGGGTTTTAGCCACAAGAACTGAGTGTCCTTTGGCAGATGAGACTGACATGTGCCTCTTATCCTTGATGAATACATCCACATACACCCACTGGCAATCATTTCTTGTTGATGGCCAGGGAGGAGTACCCTTTGGTCTAGCTCCTCTCTGCCTTTAATCACCTAAAAACTTGAACAAGAGTCAACACTAGCAGAGAAAGGGAAAAAAGAGACCTGTGAGTGAGAAACTAAATTGGCTGGCAGTCCTGTCTATGTACCCTCTCTCTTCTTGAGATACAGGAACCTGGTTATGAACATCTTGGTTTCTTTTTCTTCTCTCTGCCTATCCTTCAGTCTCCTTCCCATGAGCTTCTCTTGCTAACACTCCTGCAGCAAAGAGCTAAATGTTCCATTTTCTACAAAGTTTGACTTTGCTGGCACTAAATAACCTCATTGACCTCTGAATGGCATCACTGATTCCTTTAATGAGCTACTGTACTGAATATAACTGCAAGTCTTCCCATTTGCCTTGAATTCTTGCAGTCTTCACTGATTTTCCCTCCTTTATCATAGCTAGAATTTTTATCTCCATATTCTAAGACTCCTATTAGTATTTCTACTTATACTTAGTACCTGATGTTTAGCATCTCTCTGATGTTTTCCTCTCTATATGACTACTTTTCACACTTAACTGTACTTTCATGCTGATATTCTGTATTATTCTTTCTTTCATTATTATTACACGTCAAAGAAATCTTCAGTCATTTAATCCTCCTTCTTGAAATAAACACTAATTTATCTCTGAGGGGAAAAGGCATCAGGATGGAGAAGAAATCCTCAGTTGCAACCGCTAAAAGACAAGGTACAGGCAGTGGGAAAAGCCATCCAAATCTATCTGTAGACAAAATCTGAAGGCTATCTAGGGTAGAAGTGGGGGAGACGGCAAAGAGGAAAGGGCATCTTCTCTTTTTGAAATCTTTTTAAAAATACAATTTGCAGAATCTAGATGCATTACCTCAACAATCACCGTTCATATGAGTTGGGCTGATACCTTCAATTAGGAAAAACTGTGGCTCTAATATGGAGTATGTAAATATGAATAGTAATGTGCTGTCTTAAATGAAAACCTAACCCAAAGAGTCACACGTGAAAACCTCATGAGACTCATCTAGCCAATCCTTTATTCAACATAATGTTACAGCACACGGTGGGAGTTTACCATTTATTGGACAACAACAAAACAACCAACATGGTCTTGACTTCATTAAGCTCATAATCAAAGGGCATGTCTCCATTTTCCTAGGCAGATCAAAGTAAAGTGTTTATCTAAGATGCTACAGGATCCCATTCTATCTAACCCCTTCTCTTATATCCATGAAAGGTACAGACACTCCAACAAACATACTCACTGTGTCATTGTTCCTCAAAACCAACGGAACCTCATAGATTTCAAAGGGAATGTAGTTCTGAAATATGATTTCTGATGGAAAGGGCTGGAATAACGCCTGATCCAGATCAATTCCTGGAAACTGCAGTTGAAAGAATAAATTAATCATACAGTCACACAGTGGCAGAAACAACTGAAAAAGATAAGAAATTACTACATATATGCATGAATATTAATAGTAAGAACCAAGGAAACACTTCAAAAGAAGTTCTATAAACATTGTTATAATAAAAATTAACTCGAAGTTCCTTAAAGACTCAAACATTAAGACATGGCACCACAAAACTAGAAGAGATCATAGGCAAAACATTCTGACATAAATCATAAACATAAATAATGTTTTCATAGGTCAGTCCTCCAAGGTATTAGAAATAAAAGCAAAAATAAACAAATGGGACCTAATAAAATTTATAAGCTTTTCCGTAGCAAAGGAAACCCATAAAGAAAATGAAAAGACAACCTATGGAGAAGAAATCCTCAGTTGCAACCGCTAAAAGACAAGGTACAGGCAGTGGGAAAAGCCATCCAAATCTATCTGTAGACAAAATCTGAAGGCTATCTAGGGTAGAAGTGGGGGAGACGGCAAAGAGGAAAGGGCATCTTCTCTTTTTGAAATCTTTTAAAAATACAATTTGCAGAATCTAGATGCATTACCTCAACAATCACCGTTCATATGAGTTGGGCTGATACCTTCAATTAGGAAAAACTGTGGCTCTAATATGGAGTATGTAAATATGAATAGTAATGTGCTGTCTTAAATGAAAACCTAACCCAAAGAGTCACACGTGAAAACCTCATGAGACTCATCTAGCCAATCCTTTATTCAACATAATGTTACAGCACACGGTGGGAGTTTACCATTTATTGGACAACAACAAAACAACCAACATGGTCTTGACTTCATTAAGCTCATAATCAAAGGGCATGTCTCCATTTTCCTAGGCAGATCAAAGTAAAGTGTTTATCTAAGATGCTACAGGATCCCATTCTATCTAACCCCTTCTCTTATATCCATGAAAGGTACAGACACTCCAACAAACATACTCACTGTGTCATTGTTCCTCAAAACCAACGGAACCTCATAGATTTCAAAGGGAATGTAGTTCTGAAATATGATTTCTGATGGAAAGGGCTGGAATAACGCCTGATCCAGATCAATTCCTGGAAACTGCAGTTGAAAGAATAAATTAATCATACAGTCACACAGTGGCAGAAACAACTGAAAAAGATAAGAAATTACTACATATATGCATGAATATTAATAGTAAGAACCAAGGAAACACTTCAAAAGAAGTTCTATAAACATTGTTATAATAAAAATTAACTCGAAGTTCCTTAAAGACTCAAACATTAAGACATGGCACCACAAAACTAGAAGAGATCATAGGCAAAACATTCTGACATAAATCATAAACATAAATAATGTTTTCATAGGTCAGTCCTCCAAGGTATTAGAAATAAAAGCAAAAATAAACAAATGGGACCTAATAAAATTTATAAGCTTTTCCGTAGCAAAGGAAACCCATAAAGAAAATGAAAAGACAACCTATGGACTGGAAGAAAATATTTGCAAATGATGTGACAGAAAAGGACTTAATTTTTAAAATATACAAAAAACACATATAACTCAATAACAAAAAAAAACAAGCTCCTCGATCCCAAAACAGGAAGAAGACCTAAATAGATATTTCTCCAAAGAAGATATACAGATGGCCAGTGGGCACATGGAAAAATGCTCAAAACAGCTAATTGTTAGAGACATGTAAATCAAGACCACAACAAGTTACCACCTCACACTGATAAGAATAGCCATCATTAATAAGTCTACAAATAACAAATACTGGAGAGGGTGTGGAGAAAAGCCAACTTCTACACTGTTGGTGGCAAAGTAAATTGGTACAGCCGCTATGGAGAACAGTATAGAGGTTCTTAAAAAAAACCAAAACAAAAAACAGAGATAACATATGATCCTCCAATAGTACTCTTGGTGTATATGCATGGATAAAACTCTAATTTAAAAAGATACATGCACCTCAATGTTCATAGCAGCTCCATTTACAATAGCCAAGACGTGGAAACAACATAAATGTTCATCAGCAGATGAATGGATAAAGAAGACAGGGTAGGGCTTCCCTGATGGTCCAGTGGTAAAGAGCTCACCTTGCAGTGCAAGGGGCACCAGTTCGATCCCTGGCCCAGGAGGATTCCACATGCCACAGAGCAGCTGGACCAGTGTGTCCAATTGTGAGCCAGTGCTCTGCAGCGAGAGAGGCTGCTGCAGTGGGAGGCCCACACAGCCCAAAGAATAAAGATGAATGTAAGTGGAAAGCCAACAAAAGAGGCCAAAATTTAAAAAAAAAAAAGAAGAAGATGACAGGGTATATATACATAATGTAATATTGTGTGTGAAACTTGCTCAGTCATTTTTCCGGGTAGTGGTCTCTATAAACATTGTTATAATAAAAATTAACTCGAAGTTCCTTAAAGACTCAAACATTAAGACATGGCACCACAAAACTAGAAGAGATCATAGGCAAAACATTCTGACATAAATCATAAACATAAATAATGTTTTCATAGGTCAGTCCTCCAAGGTATTAGAAATAAAAGCAAAAATAAACAAATGGGACCTAATAAAATTTATAAGCTTTTCCGTAGCAAAGGAAACCCATAAAGAAAATGAAAAGACAACCTATGGACTGGAAGAAAATATTTGCAAATGATGTGACAGAAAAGGACTTAATTTTTAAAATATACAAAAAACACATATAACTCAATAACAAAAAAAAACAAGCTCCTCGATCCCAAAACAGGAAGAAGACCTAAATAGATATTTCTCCAAAGAAGATATACAGATGGCCAGTGGGCACATGGAAAAATGCTCAAAACAGCTAATTGTTAGAGACATGTAAATCAAGACCACAACAAGTTACCACCTCACACTGATAAGAATAGCCATCATTAATAAGTCTACAAATAACAAATACTGGAGAGGGTGTGGAGAAAAGCCAACTTCTACACTGTTGGTGGCAAAGTAAATTGGTACAGCCGCTATGGAGAACAGTATAGAGGTTCTTAAAAAAAACCAAAACAAAAAACAGAGATAACATATGATCCTCCAATAGTACTCTTGGTGTATATGCATGGATAAAACTCTAATTTAAAAGATACATGCACCTCAATGTTCATAGCAGCTCCATTTACAATAGCCAAGACGTGGAAACAACATAAATGTTCATCAGCAGATGAATGGATAAAGAAGACAGGGTAGGGCTTCCCTGATGGTCCAGTGGTAAAGAGCTCACCTTGCAGTGCAAGGGGCACCAGTTCGATCCCTGGCCCAGGAGGATTCCACATGCCACAGAGCAGCTGGACCAGTGTGTCCAATTGTGAGCCAGTGCTCTGCAGCGAGAGAGGCTGCTGCAGTGGGAGGCCCACACAGCCCAAAGAATAAAGATGAATGTAAGTGGAAAGCCAACAAAAGAGGCCAAAATTTAAAAAAAAAAAAGAAGAAGATGACAGGGTATATATACATAATGTAATATTGTGTGTGAAACTTGCTCAGTCATGTCCGACTCTTTGTAACGCCATGGGCTATAGCCTACCAGGCTCCTCTGTCCATGGGACTCTCCAGGCAAGAGCACTGGAGTGGGTTTCCATTCCCTTCTCCAGGAGATCTTCCCAACCCAGAGACTGAACCTGAATTCCCTGCATTACAGGCAGATTCTTTACCACCTGAGCCACCAGGGAAGCCAAATGTAATACTTCTCAGATGTAAGAAGAGAATAAAATAATTCCACTTGCAGCAATATGGATGGACCTAGAGATAATCATACTAAGCGAAGTAAATCAGAAAGAGACAAATATCACAGAATATCACTTATATGTGAAATCTAAATTATGACTCAAATGAACTTATTTATGAAAAAAATAAGTTCACAGACATAGAAAACAAACTTATGGTTATCAAAGGGGAAAGAGGAGAGGGGAGGGACAAATTAGAAATGTGGGATTAGCAGATACAAACTACTATATATAAAATAAGTAAACAAAATGTCCTACTGTGTAGCACAGGAACTATATTCCATATCCTATAATAAGCCATAATGGAAAAGAAAAACAAAAAATTAAATGTCTCCCATTTAATGATGATGTTGTTAGCATAACTTTCATATACCTGAGAAATACAGTAGGAGACAGGAAAATTATAGGTCATGAACCATAAGTTTAAAAAATGAATCGATTGGTTATAAAGATACATGCACCTAAAGCAAGCGTCCATTTACAATAGCCAAGACGTGGAAACAACATAAATGTTCATCAGCAGATGAATGGATAAAGAAGACAGGGTAGGGCTTCCCTGATGGTCCAGTGGTAAAGAGCTCACCTTGCAGTGCAAGGGGCACCAGTTCGATCCCTGGCCCAGGAGGATTCCACATGCCACAGAGCAGCTGGACCAGTGTGTCCAATTGTGAGCCAGTGCTCTGCAGCGAGAGAGGCTGCTGCAGTGGGAGGCCCACACAGCCCAAAGAATAAAGATGAAGATAAGTGGAAAGCCAACTAAAGGGACCAAAATTTAAAAAAAAAAAAGAAGAAGATGACAGGGTATATATACATAATGTAATATTGTGTGTGAAACTTGCTCAGTCATGTCCGACTCTTTGTAACGCCATGGGCTATAGCCTACCAGGCTCCTCTGTCCATGGGACTCTCCAGGCAAGAGCACTGGAGTGGGTTTCCATTCCCTTCTCCAGGAGATCTTCCCAACCCAGAGACTGAACCTGAATTCCCTGCATTACAGGCAGATTCTTTACCACCTGAGCCACCAGGGAAGCCAAATGTAATACTTCTCAGATGTAAGAAGAGAATAAAATAATTCCACTTGCAGCAATATGGATGGACCTAGAGATAATCATACTAAGCGAAGTAAATCAGAAAGAGACAAATATCACAGAATATCACTTATATGTGAAATCTAAATTATGACTCAAATGAACTTATTTATGAAAAAAATAAGTTCACAGACATAGAAAACAAACTTATGGTTATCAAAGGGGAAAGAGGAGAGGGGAGGGACAAATTAGAAATGTGGGATTAGCAGATACAAACTACTATATATAAAATAAGTAAACAAAATGTCCTACTGTGTAGCACAGGAACTATATTCCATATCCTATAATAAGCCATAATGGAAAAGAAAAACAAAAAATTAAATGTCTCCCATTTAATGATGATGTTGTTAGCATAACTTTCATATACCTGAGAAAGACAGTAGGAGACAGGAAAATTATAGGTCATGAACCATAAGTTTAAAAAAATGAAGGAACAGTAGCAAACTGAAACCTTCAATATATAAAAAAGATAATACATGACCAAGTTGAATCTACCTGAGAAAAGGTTATTTTAACACTAGAAATTTTGATCAAGAAGAAACAGTATCATCATTTTCCTCAGAACAAAAAAACTGTTTAAAAATTGAAAATAACCTATAAATTAGAATTAATAAGTGACTTACAAAGGTCACTGAAAAAAAGGTCAGCATAAATCAATTGTATTTCTTTGTACTAGCAATGAACATTTAGGAAATGAAATTTATAAACAGTATCATTTAAAACTACATTCTAAAATATAAAATACAAAGGAATAAATCCAATGAAAGATGCGTAAGACCTTTATTTGGAAAAACTGCAAATCATTATTGAGAGAAACTGAAGAAAATCTATGGAATCCTGTGTTGGTCCAGTAGTTAGGAATCCACCTGCCAATACAGAGGACACAGGTTTGCGCCCTGGTCCAGGAAGATTCCACGTGTCACAGAGGAACTAAGCCTGTGTGCCACAACTATTGAACCTGTGCTCTAGAGCCCAGGAGCCACAACTACTGAAGCCCATATGCCATGGAGCCCGGGCAGCACAAGAGAAGCCACTGCAATGAGAAGCCCACACATAGCAACTAGAAAGCAGCCCCTGCTCTTCACAACCAGAGAAAGGCTGCATGAAGGGAAAAAAAAAAAAAAATCTCAGTCAGGAGTCTTCCCTGGTCGCTCAGTGGTGAAGAGTTTGCCTGTCAATGCAGGAGACACTGATTTGATTCCTGATCTGGGAGGATCCCACATGCTGCAGAGCAGCTAAGCCTGCGAGCCACAACTATGGAACCTGTGTTCTGGAGCCTCGGAGTCGGAACTACTGAGCCCATGTGCCACAACTACTGAAGCCTGTGTGCCCTAGAGCCCAAGTTCAACAAGAGACGTCACTGCAACAAGAAGCCTGCTCACCTCAACTAGAGAGAAGCCCTCACTTAGAGAGGAAATACAAAGTATAGAAGGTCTGATAAAGAAGATACCGCATCTTCACAATTAATATTTCTAAAGAAACAAATGGCATCAATAGTTGATAAGCCATGAAAAGCCTTCTAGAAAAAAAAAAATGTACTATCTTAGGAAAAATAATGTATTATCTTAGGAAAAATTTAGTCATATCCTAATAAATTAGATCACTGGGCATAAAATAAGCGTAAAAATCTTTGGGCATACAGACTAAAATAGTCAATAGTAGGCTTTCACTTTCGCATACCATCCTTTGAAGACAGGAGGTACCGAAGAAAATGCCTGCAAAGCTCTTATGGGGAAAACGTGTGGCCCAAGAATTTCACATTCCACAGTTCACCTCTAAAGGCAAATACTGTCAAACATAAAAACATTAAAAAAATACAAAATCAAATTTATAAAACATATAAAATTAAGGAAATACAGTTTCCATAATATCTTCTTGAGGAAATGAGACGAGTACGAGTCTCACCCAAATACAAAACAAATGAAACTCTGGAAAATAAAGTAAAAAATAACTGAATTAACAGAAGACAGAAGAGAGATGAGATGTGGTACACTGATTTCCTCATCCTCCACAGCAGGAATCAAAACACATTAAAACACACACATTAAGCGGTACACAAAGAACAATACAGACACTCTGGTCTTACTTATGCTCTGGGAAAGCTGTGCAATTAGGATGAATCAGCTTTGGGAAAAGTTGTGCTCTCTGCCCTTGAAGTTAGAGGGCGGTATGGGAAAGAGAGGAAGCAATGAATAACTAAAGCTGGCAGTGCTCAGAAAAAAAGAGCAAATTGTATGCATATCCTAGACAGGGAGGCAATGGCGCGGCAAGGAGAGCAGAAAAGCCTGAGACAATCACTCCTCTGGAGGGGAAATCACTCTGATAAACCCTCAGGAATTGGCTAGGAACACTTTGAGAGGAGATTAATACCCAGCAGTTCAACTAATGGAGGCTCATACCATAATTTGTGCATAAAAAGTGAAGCATATAATTCAAGGAATTAAAAGTAGGAAGTAAGATCTACTTTAAAAACATGCTCCTAAAGCCTAGAAATATATGGTTTATATTAGAATACAAAAACATCAAAATAACTATTCTTTAGAGACTAAAAGGATGCATTTGTTATTGGAAATGAGCCACAACAGACAAAAATGCCTATTTTAATAAACAATTCTCTCCTTCTTCCTTTATAGTAATGACAGCTCAGGTAAGAAAGGATTTCTTATAGTAGGAAGACAACCAAACCAGGCTTAGCTAATATAATTCTAGGGATTACTCCCACTCTGTAAACCCCAGTGTCCAGAAGTAGCTAAGGAAGAAATATAACTAATCAAAAGTTATTTATACCCTGAAATTCCTTTGTATCAAATTATAGACAACAAGATCAACAGAGGTAGAAAAAGAATTTATAAAACAAATCCAATAAGGGATTAGTTAGCTCAGAAACAATACGTACTACTTAGTTCTTATTGTTCTAGGACAGTCACATTATTCCAGAATCTACTTTATACGCAAATACAACAGAAAGCAGCTACCTTTTGATGTGTTGTTTCCCTCATATCTAAAAGTTCAATGATCTGTGGTCGGCACATCACATGAGTGCTAGCCAGTCTCTGCTCTGTGGTGAGGGACATTTCCTTCAGGAACTGCCATCCTCCACAGCAGGAATCAAAACACATTAAAACACACACATTAAGCGGTACACAAAGAACAATACAGACACTCTGGTCTTAGTTATGCTCTGGGAAAGCTGTGCAATTAGGATGAATCAGCTTTGGGAAAAGCTGTGCTCTCTGCCCTTGAAGTTAGAGGGCGGTATGGGAAAGAGAGGAAGCAATGAATAACTAAAGCTGGCAGTGCTCAGAAAAAAAGAGCAAATTGTATGCATATCCTAGACAGGGAGGCAATGGCGCGGCAAGGAGAGCAGAAAAGCCTGAGACAATCACTCCTCTGGAGGGGAAATCACTCTGATAAACCCTCAGGAATTGGCTAGGAACACTTTGAGAGGAGATTAATACCCAGCAGTTCAACTAATGGAGGCTCATACCATAATTTGTGCATAAAAAGTGAAGCATATAATTCAAGGAATTAAAAGTAGGAAGTAAGATCTACTTTAAAAACATGCTCCTAAAGCCTAGAAATATATGGTTTATATTAGAATACAAAAACATCAAAATAACTATTCTTTAGAGACTAAAAGGATGCATTTGTTATTGGAAATGAGCCACAACAGACAAAAATGCCTATTTTAATAAACAATTCTCTCCTTCTTCCTTTATAGTAATGACAGCTCAGGTAAGAAAGGATTTCTTATAGTAGGAAGACAACCAAACCAGGCTTAGCTAATATAATTCTAGGGATTACTCCCACTCTGTAAACCCCAGTGTCCAGAAGTAGCTAAGGAAGAAATATAACTAATCAAAAGTTATTTATACCCTGAAATTCCTTTGTATCAAATTATAGACAACAAGATCAACAGAGGTAGAAAAAGAATTTATAAAACAAATCCAATAAGGGATTAGTTAGCTCAGAAATAATACGTACTACTTAGTTCTTATTGTTCTAGGACAGTCACATTATTCCAGAATCTACTTTATACGCAAATACAACAGAAAGCAGCTACCTTTTGATGTGTTGTTTCCCTCATATCTAAAAGTTCAATGATCTGTGGTCGGCACATCACATGAGTGCTAGCCAGTCTCTGCTCTGTGGTGAGGGACATTTCCTTCAGGAACTCCGAGGGGGTCAACTAGAATTGAGAACAACAGGTGCTGAAGATTCAAAAGTGGTAATATTGAAAGAGTGTTTTCATAAGGGCCAGTAATGAATAATTTGTGTTTACAGCTTTCAGGATAATTCTAGAATGCCACTAAGTTCCCTTATAAAACATTTAAAGTAACTAAATAATACAAACAAGCGAAGTACACATGCACTTCTGAGCTCTTTGCACAGTAATTTGAAATGACATATGGTTGCTGTTGCCTCATGGTTTTGAAGGAATCACACAAAAGAACCTGGGGTTGGGGAGAGGAAGGGCAAGAAACTGCATGAGAACATGTCCAACGAGCTTAACATTTATGCTCAGAAAAGCATAAAATTTTAGGTTTCTAAAATCACTTAAGGGCTTCAGAGCTAAGGCGTTCGAAATATTTCTGTTTCTCAAGTGAAGCTACAACATGTAAGTAAAGCTTTGAGGTATTTATCATGTTATACCTGCTTAAATAGAAGTCTTACAATATAGAAAGGATCTGGGAAGTGTGACTGCGCTGCTTAGGAGTAAGTCTGAACTTTTCGGAAATCGTAAGAGCACACCTCAATCTTGTTTTAAAAGAGCTCTGCACCAGCCATCAAATGTAACAGCCAGTCACAAGTAAGAACACAAAACGCCTTAACACTTTCTAATGTTATGAGAAAAAATGTAGCCTATCATTTAAATAAAACCATTTAAATAACCCAGTCAGGGCTATTATTATTAATAGCCAAGACCAATTATTATTCATTGTTGTTCTGGAATGTTCCTTTTGTTTCAGGGCTACTTTATATCCAAACAGATTATGATCACTGGCAGCAACATAACACTTAAGTATGTGCCAAGATGTCTTAAACATCCAGGGGTATGTAATTCAGCTGATTCATTTTGCCCTGGGTTAAAATCAGTGCTCTTCAAATTCCCTCCAAAATTAATTTCTGTGATTGAGCCCATTTAAATGAAGGCGTATTTCTAATGTAGCTTCCAACTTGACTTTTTAAGGTTCTTTGATTGGACAAGCTGTTCGTGCAATATTGCCAGTCTCTGCTCTGTGGTGAGGGACATTTCCTTCAGGAACTCCGAGGGGGTCAACTAGAATTGAGAACAACAGGTGCTGAAGATTCAAAAGTGGTAATATTGAAAGAGTGTTTTCATAAGGGCCAGTAATGAATAATTTGTGTTTACAGCTTTCAGGATAATTCTAGAATGCCACTAAGTTCCCTTATAAAACATTTAAAGTAACTAAATAATACAAACAAGCGAAGTACACATGCACTTCTGAGCTCTTTGCACAGTAATTTGAAATGACATATGGTTGCTGTTGCCTCATGGTTTTGAAGGAATCACACAAAAGAACCTGGGGTTGGGGAGAGGAAGGGCAAGAAACTGCATGAGAACATGTCCAACGAGCTTAACATTTATGCTCAGAAAAGCATAAAATTTTAGGTTTCTAAAATCACTTAAGGGCTTCAGAGCTAAGGCGTTCGAAATATTTCTGTTTCTCAAGTGAAGCTACAACATGTAAGTAAAGCTTTGAGGTATTTATCATGTTATACCTGCTTAAATAGAAGTCTTACAATATAGAAAGGATCTGGGAAGTGTGACTGCGCTGCTTAGGAGTAAGTCTGAACTTTTCGGAAATCGTAAGAGCACACCTCAATCTTGTTTTAAAAGAGCTCTGCACCAGCCATCAAATGTAACAGCCAGTCACAAGTAAGAACACAAAACGCCTTAACACTTTCTAATGTTATGAGAAAAAATGTAGCCTATCATTTAAATAAAACCATTTAAATAACCCAGTCAGGGCTATTATTATTAATAGCCAAGACCAATTATTATTCATTGTTGTTCTGGAATGTTCCTTTTGTTTCAGGGCTACTTTATATCCAAACAGATTATGATCACTGGCAGCAACATAACACTTAAGTATGTGCCAAGATGTCTTAAACATCCAGGGGTATGTAATTCAGCTGATTCATTTTGCCCTGGGTTAAAATCAGTGCTCTTCAAATTCCCTCCAAAATTAATTTCTGTGATTGAGCCCATTTAAATGAAGGCGTATTTCTAATGTAGCTTCCAACTTGACTTTTTAAGGTTCTTTTTGATTGGAACACGGATTAGAATGCTAAAATGTTAAGAGGTATTATATCAGCTGTATTGTGATTTAAATAAAAATAAACTCTTATCAGCCAAAAGTAAGGAGCAAGAACAATCACAAAAGAAAGTGACGACAAATTTTACTTTTCTAATTGGAACATAACCTGAGACTAGTTTTTAAAACACAGTGAACACAGTGTTTTTAACACTTTAATTTGTTATTGGTATTTTCTATAGCATATAGTTTATAAGTCAGTTCTTACCAAACATTATACTTTATTAAAATATAAGCATTTTCTATCCTAAAAGACAGAAAATATTATGTATTTTCTTATATATTTGCTCTATGTCCTACAAGTACTCCAAAATAACTGTTGACAATCAACAGGTAACTATGTTAAATCTATGAAATTCTGCAATTTGACTTTTTGAACTATACAAAAAACAGTTTCTGAAGGTTCTAGTTAATATTTAGAAAACCTCAATAATCTGCTTGTATTGTCTTACTTCAACTGATTATGTAATTTAAGCCTCTACTTTGATGTATGTAATTTCAGTACCCTCCCAGGCTTGAAAAGGTACCTATGCTCTGTAGCAAGCTACCATGTTATCTAAATTGATACAATCATTGAGGAATTTTTGTTAGATATTCTGAGAATGCCAAGGAGCCACTGTCATTCTCCAGAGTAGAAAGACTGCGCCAAGTATTTCACTCTGAAATTCTGTGATACATTACCATTTGGTTTACTTCATCTTCCATGACCACCTTTGGACTCAGGGGTGGTAAAATCTTGCTTTGGAATCCTTTAAGCGTTCTGACTAACCCCATATGAACAACTCCCATGGATTCCTCCATACTTCTACTTGTCATTTTCAGCTATTTCCTTTGTTTACCTAAGAGGGGGAAAAAACAAATGCAGCTAATTCCTGAATACAGGTCACATTTTTTGAAGCTTTTCCAAATACAGGAAGGCTGAGAAAATAACATTCTTCAAAAAATACATCCACTGTGTAGAACCAATGCCTTACCTGTAGGAGTCTATTCCATGAGCCCGTCTAGATAAATCTAAAGCCTTATCCCAAACTGTAGGACCCCTTTTAAGACAAAGCAAGTGATTCTGGACTAAGTACAGGGAAGACATGAAAATACAAGCATTTCCTACATTTTGGTACTTTTATTTTCCCCAGATAAACAAAAACTGCTCAATAAATACAGTTTGCAGCTGTATCTGCTTATTTGACAATTTTTTCTCATGACATCTTTCAAACAGAATAAATATAAGCCTTGAGGCCTTCACAGTTGGCAGAGAAATTGGAAAAGATAGCATGAGATGAATGGGGAAGAAGCTTCTGAAATTGTTCTGAAGTTTATAGTAAGAAGTCATTAATCAGCCACCCAATACCTCCACGTCAAAGGAGTATGGTATTTCCCCCCCTGAATGTATTTCCTTATACTTCTAGCATAACATCTGAAGTTTTGGGGGTCCATTTATGACTAAGTAGGAATTTCTGGTTTTAGTAATCGCAGAGTACAGTCTTTAACCCTGTGAAGGGGAAAACATGCTTGATACAAATAATGTCCAATAAAAAACCTTAAAATCATGAAAAGTTCAAAAGACAGTAGGGTATTGCCAGTCCAAAATGGAAGGGAAAGCAGTGCATAAAGGAAAACAGATCTGAATGAAAATGTAATAAGGTACACTGAAATAAATCAGTAAAACATCCAAAGAAATGAATGTGAAATTTTTAAATAAGAAAAGATAATCAGAGGGAAAAAAAGAGATTGAAACAGAAGACAGCTAAAGAAGTTCTAACATGCTGTAATTAGAGCTGATGAAGAAGAAAAATAAAGTACTGGAGGAGGAGAACTAATATTTACAACTACAATTCAGGAAAATTCTCCAGAGAAAAACTTAATCAAAGAGGACCGGTAGTTAGCCAGGAAAATTGACCCAAAATGATCAACTTTGAGTCATATCTTAGAAGAACTACTAGACTTTAAAGAATTTTTTTAAATTAGCATTCAGGCAAAAAATCAGAATAATATATGAGGGCAAGTGAATTAGATGTCATTAGACTTTGTAAAAGTGATCCATGAAATGGGAACAGAGCAGGAACATTTTCCAAAATTTTTTAAAAGCCTGAGTCAGGAATTTGACAAGCAACCAAGCTCTCCTTCAGTCATCGAGGCTGCAGAAAAGGAGTTTTAAACATGCAAAAGGGAATATTACAAATATGTTCCTTCCTGAAGCATAACAAAAGGACTAGGGTTTCTGGACTAAGTACAGGAAGACATGAAAATACAAGCATTTCCTACATTTTGGTACTTTTAGCTGTATCTTGCTTATTTTTGACAATTTTTCTCATGACATCTTTCAAACAGAATAAATATAAGCCTTGAGGCCTTCACAGTTGGCAGAGAAATTGGAAAAGATAGCATGAGATGAATGGGGAAGAAGCTTCTGAAATTGTTCTGAAGTTTATAGTAAGAAGTCATTAATCAGCCACCCAATACCTCCACGTCAAAGGAGTATGGTATTTCCCCCCCTGAATGTATTTCCTTATACTTCTAGCATAACATCTGAAGTTTTGGGGGTCCATTTATGACTAAGTAGGAATTTCTGGTTTTAGTAATCGCAGAGTACAGTCTTTAACCCTGTGAAGGGGGAAAACATGCTTGATACAAATAATGTCCAATAAAAAACCTTAAAATCATGAAAAGTTCAAAAGACAGTAGGGTATTGCCAGTCCAAAATGGAAGGGAAAGCAGTGCATAAAGGAAAACAGATCTGAATGAAAATGTAATAAGGTACACTGAAATAAATCAGTAAAACATCCAAAGAAATGAATGTGAAATTTTTAAATAAGAAAAGATAATCAGAGGGAAAAAAAGAGATTGAAACAGAAGACAGCTAAAGAAGTTCTAACATGCTGTAATTAGAGCTGATGAAGAAGAAAAATAAAGTACTGGAGGAGGAGAACTAATATTTACAACTACAATTCAGGAAAATTCTCCAGAGAAAAACTTAATCAAAGAGGACTGGTAGTTAGCCAGGAAAATTGACCCAAAATGATCAACTTTGAGTCATATCTTAGAAGAACTACTAGACTTTAAAGAATTTTTTTAAATTAGCATTCAGGCAAAAAATCAGAATAATATATGAGGGCAAGTGAATTAGATGTCATTAGACTTTGTAAAAGTGATCCATGAAATGGGAACAGAGCAGGAACATTTTCCAAAATTTTTTAAAAGCCTGAGTCAGGAATTTGACAAGCAACCAAGCTCTCCTTCAGTCATCGAGGCTGCAGAAAAGGAGTTTTAAACATGCAAAAGGGAATATTACAAATATGTTCCCTTCCTGAAGAATATACTAGAGGATGGGCTTCATCCAACCAAAAGGACACAATTTTAAATGAAAATTTTAAAAAAGAAAGCTAAAAAATAGGGTAAGATTATTAATAATTGTACAATAGGAATCAAACTACTTAACGAGCTACAATAAAGAATGAAAGGAATTATGGTAGAAAGCCCCCATGATGGTAATCAATGATACCTGTTTCCAAGCATTCAAGTATCTATATATTCCTCTCCCCTTGAGTGTGGGCTATACTGAGGTATTCTAACAAATATAACACAGCACAAATGATGGATGTCCCATGCGAGATCAGTTATAAGAGAGCTGGTTCCAACTTGGGCCCTGTCTGGCTCTCTCTCGGATCACCAGTTACTATACTATAAGGACACTCAGGAAACCTATAGGGAGGCCCATTTGGTGAGGAACCAAAGCCTGCCAGCAATGACATGAATGAACTTGGCAGTGGATTTTCTAAGGCCTGCCAACAACCATGTGAATGAAGCCAAAGCTGCCAGCCCCAGTTGAGCCTTGAGATGACTGCACTCTGGGCCAACAGCTTGACTGAAGATGCATGAGAGACCCTAAGGAGGAGTCACCCAGCTAAGCATCATCTAGATTACTGACGTACAGAAACTGAGAAAACAAATACTGTTTTAACCTATTCATCTTGGGTGATATTTTATACAGCAATATAGGCACTATACAGTGTTTATATACAAAGAAAATCGCTGAACACAGACTTTCCTAAATACCAAAAGTGACTTGAGAAAAGGCAAAGACAACTTACTAAGTAAATACAAACACTAAATAACATATGATACACACAGGCATTATAATATAAAATAATATAGGCAGTATGATATCACCAACATGGTGCAATAGGTGGTTGCTAACGTCAGTCCCCCTCACAAAAAGACCCAACTATTAACAGCAGTTATCCACAGACAAGATACCTTTGTGAAAATACCAGAACCAGAGTGAGGCTGAAGCATCACTGCCTTGGATCACAGAGACTCAGAAAAACCTCAAAAACGTTTTAAGTGAAATGAACCAGTCACACACGTGCACGCACACCCACACACACACACACATTTTATGAGTCCATTCACATGAAGTGACTAGGGCAGGAAAACCTCTAGAGAGAAAAGAGATTAGTTGCTTGCAAAGGTTTGGCAGAAATGAAGGGACAGAAGAGTGGTAACTAAAAGGTATGGGATTTCTTTTTCAAATGAGAATGTCTACAACCGCCTGTAGTGACAACTGCACATGTTTGTGAATATATTAAAAACTGTAGACTGTATGTACACTTTAAATGGGTGAACTGGATCCTGAACTGAATGTGAATTATATCTCAAAAGTTGTTAAAAATATATTTGAAAACATTAAAAAATCAATCCTTTAAAGTTGAAAAGTGAAACAAACAAAGCTTCCTGTATATTGAGTTTATGTCATAACTACAAAGAGAGAACAATTATTCTAAGGACCTTAAAACATGATTTTTAACTATATATCATCACTGGATAGTAGTCATACTGTTGGTCATACAATTAGTAATAATATTTTAAAACCATGTAGCTACATCAGTATTGTTATGAATCAAGCATTTCATCATTAAAAAAACAAAAACAAAGTTCTTATATTAAGAAATACTCTAATTTTAAATTGCAAATATTTTGTATGATCACTGGACGTACAGAAACCTGAGAGTCACCCAGCTAAGCATCATCTAGATTACTGACGTACAGAAACTGAGAAAACAAATACTGTTTTAACCTATTCATCTTGGGTGATATTTTATACAGCAATATAGGCACTATACAGTGTTTATATACAAAGAAAATCGCTGAACACAGACTTTCCTAAATACCAAAAGTGACTTGAGAAAAGGCAAAGACAACTTACTAAGTAAATACAAACACTAAATAACATATGATACACACAGGCATTATAATATAAAATAATATAGGCAGTATGATATCACCAACATGGTGCAATAGGTGGTTGCTAACGTCAGTCCCCCTCACAAAAAGACCCAACTATTAACAGCAGTTATCCACAGACAAGATACCTTTGTGAAAATACCAGAACCAGAGTGAGGCTGAAGCATCACTGCCTTGGATCACAGAGACTCAGAAAAACCTCAAAAACGTTTTAAGTGAAATGAACCAGTCACACACGTGCACGCACACCCACACACACACACACATTTTATGAGTCCATTCACATGAAGTGACTAGGGCAGGAAAACCTCTAGAGAAAAAAGAGATTAGTTGCTTGCAAAGGTTTGGCAGAAATGAAGGGACAGAAGAGTGGTAACTAAAAGGTATGGGATTTCTTTTTCAAATGAGAATGTCTACAACCGCCTGTAGTGACAACTGCACATGTTTGTGAATATATTAAAAACTGTAGACTGTATGTACACTTTAAATGGGTGAACTGGATCCTGAACTGAATGTGAATTATATCTCAAAAGTTGTTAAAAATATATTTGAAAACATTAAAAAATCAATCCTTTAAAGTTGAAAAGTGAAACAAACAAAGCTTCCTGTATATTGAGTTTATGTCATAACTACAAAGAGAGAACAATTATTCTAAGGACCTTAAAACATGATTTTTAACTATATATCATCACTGGATAGTAGTCATACTGTTGGTCATACAATTAGTAATAATATTTTAAAACCATGTAGCTACATCAGTATTGTTATGAATCAAGCATTTCATCATTAAAAAAACAAAAACAAAGTTCTTATATTAAGAAATACTCTAATTTTAAATTGCAAATATGTGTGTCACCTCATGATTATTTTCTCCTTTCAAATAACCTGCCAACTGAAAGATCCCAGAAACAATGAATGCTCAGTAAGCATGGCAGTTCCGGGATGTAAATGGTCTTTAAATATTTCCCACTAAACAAAACCATACTCCTTAGAGAAATGCGTAATTCAAGGTCTGGGTCATGAAATGTGTAAGATGAACTTGGAACATTCTACTATACTGAAAAAGGAGGACATTATCAAAGGCTCCTGGGGTTGAGTCTAAGGAGACCAGGGCAACTTGAAGGAGGTCCATTTACGAAAGGCAGGACAATCTGGGAAAGACAAAAACAAAAGCCTGCAATGGATTAGTCTTAAAAACTCTTAGTTCAAAAAAGATACTTAAAAAAAAATCATCAGTCACCTTTGGAAGTTGCTAGGACACCAAACTAATTATTTTGGAAATAAAAACAGGGAATAATCAACCATTTATTCTGTCCCTTTCTGTACAAATTGCATCGCAAGTTATCCAAACAGTTTATAAGAGAAAATTATTCTTCATAGAAGAACTCCAGATAATAAATGCAGAAGAAATGACAGAAAAATAATCACCATTTGCAGCCTCTAATGAAACAAAGGATCATCCATGCTGAAACTATTAGGAAGGATGTTGTTAAAGAACTTTATAATGGTTCAATCAGGCGAACAACACCTGAGCCCCCTACATCAATCTTAACATTAAAAGAGTGAAAACCAGACATATTATGTGCCTCCTGACATGAGGTAGTACACAGCGCCACCTGTGTAGAACCATTAACAAAAATCTTAACCTAAATCTAATTAAGTCTCTAGATCCACCAGTCAGAGTGCAGGAGATCAGGAAACAGGAAGAACATGTTTATTCTGTAAGAACATAATTAAGCCACATCTAGAATGTAGACAATGTTACAAGAAAATGACCTACTTAACTCAACTAATAAATAGTGTTTATGTGCAAACACGAACACCCGAAAGGGGAGTGAGAAGACAGTCATGAATTAAGAGAATCACTTCAATAATAATAATATAGGTAGATTATAAGCAATACAGGATGGAGCAATACAGGAAGTCGTATACGATGCAAATATTGGTCAAAAGAAAGCAATAAGGCCTATAGTAATATTAGATAAAGGTGATTTCAAATCAAAGGACATGATAAGGAACATAAAAGGACATTATGTAACATCAAAGGGTGAATCTAAACACAACAATCATAATTATAAATGCACGAGCCAACTTTTAAAATATGTGATTTGAACCATGAATCAAAATATATAATGCAAAAAATGAAAACAACTATACAAATCCACAATTACAGGTGGAGACTTCAACATCCCTTTCTCAACAATTAATGTAAGCATTTAGCAGAAAATTAACAAGATAACAGAGGAACTTAACCAACACTATTTAATCAATATTTATGGAACACTCTCCCCAACAACAGCAGAATGCATGTGCTTTTCATGTGTCCAAGGAACATATACTGAGATACATCATTTTCCAGGCCATGAAATAAAATTCAACAAGGTTAAAGGAAAACTGGAATATGGTAATTGCAAAAAGTTATCAACCATTTATTCTGTCCCTTTCTGTACAAATTGCATCGCAAGTTATCCAAACAGTTTATAAGAGAAAATTATTCTTCATAGAAGAACTCCAGATAATAAATGCAGAAGAAATGACAGAAAAATAATCACCATTTGCAGCCTCTAATGAAACAAAGGATCATCCATGCTGAAACTATTAGGAAGGATGTTGTTAAAGAACTTTATAATGGTTCAATCAGGCGAACAACACCTGAGCCCCCTACATCAATCTTAACATTAAAAGAGTGAAAACCAGACATATTATGTGCCTCCTGACATGAGGTAGTACACAGCGCCACCTGTGTAGAACCATTAACAAAAATCTTAACCTAAATCTAATTAAGTCTCTAGATCCACCAGTCAGAGTGCAGGAGATCAGGAAACAGGAAGAACATGTTTATTCTGTAAGAACATAATTAAGCCACATCTAGAATGTAGACAATGTTACAAGAAAATGACCTACTTAACTCAACTAATAAATAGTGTTTATGTGCAAACACGAACACCCGAAAGGGGAGTGAGAAGACAGTCATGAATTAAGAGAATCACTTCAATAATAATAATATAGGTAGATTATAAGCAATACAGGATGGAGCAATACAGGAAGTCGTATACGATGCAAATATTGGTCAAAAGAAAGCAATAAGGCCTATAGTAATATTAGATAAAGGTGATTTCAAATCAAAGGACATGATAAGGAACATAAAAGGACATTATGTAACATCAAAGGGTGAATCTAAACACAACAATCATAATTATAAATGCACGAGCCAACTTTTAAAATATGTGATTTGAACCATGAATCAAAATATATAATGCAAAAAATGAAAACAACTATACAAATCCACAATTACAGGTGGAGACTTCAACATCCCTTTCTCAACAATTAATGTAAGCATTTAGCAGAAAATTAACAAGATAACAGAGGAACTTAACCAACACTATTTAATCAATATTTATGGAACACTCTCCCCAACAACAGCAGAATGCATGTGCTTTTCATGTGTCCAAGGAACATATACTGAGATACATCATTTTCCAGGCCATGAAATAAAATTCAACAAGGTTAAAGGAACTGGAATTATACAGAGGGTGCTGGTTAATCACTGTGAAATCAAATTAAAAATACATAACAGAAAGATAATACAAAAATCTCCAAATAGCTAGAAACTAAACACTTTTCTAAATAAATACATAAGTTAAAGAAGGAAAACCAAAAGTATTGTGAATTAAATGAAAATGAAAATACAACATTTCAAAATTAGAGCAGGTAGCTAAGTTAGTGTTAAACATTATAACACTAAATACTTAGATTAGAAAAAAGTAAAAGTCAAATTTGTCACCTAAGTTCAGAAAAACCAAACCAAACCAAAGCAAACAGACAGCAGCAAATAATAAAGAGCAGAAAGCAATAAAATTAAAAACAGAGAAGCAACAGAGAGAATTAATCAAAGATCTGATTCTCTAGAGAACCAATAACATTGACAAACCTCTAGCAAAGAAAGAAGACACAAATTACCAATATCAGGAATTTAATAAAAAAGGACAAACCATACAGATATCAGAAGAATAATAAAGGAATACTATAAACAACTCCAAACTCATAAATTTGACAACTTAGATGTACTGCTTCAATTTCTCAAAGACCATACTACTAGACTTTACTATGAATAGATACTGTGAATAAGTATTAAGGAAACTGAATTCATAATTTTCTATTTTTTTTAGGGGGGTGGGGTGGGGAGGGAGGGGGGCGGGCAGGCCACTTCTATTGGTCTTTCATTTATCTGTTTTCATCCATCTTTGTTTTTTTTGGACCGTGTGTGCCTCCCATCACGGTGGCCTCTGTTGTCGCAGAGCACCGGCTCTGGGCGCATGCGCTCCATTGCTCCGGCTCGGTAATTGGACACATCGGTCCAGCTGCTCTGCGGAACGTGGGATCTTCCCGGGCCAGGGATCGAACCGGCACCCCTTGCACTGCAAGGCAGTGTCCTTACCCACTGGACCACCAGGGAAGCCCCATAATTTTCTAACTCAAAAAAAAAAAAAAAGAAATCATTAGGCATAGACGGCTTCACTGGAGAATTATAGCAAACATTTAAAGAAGAATTAACACCAATACTACCAACATTTTTCAGAAAATGGAAAAGGGAATACTTTACAATTCATTTTATGGGTCTTAAGACAAAATCAGACAAAGAAAGTAGTACCAAAAACAACAACAACAAAACCTAAAAACCAATATCCCTCGTGAATACAAATGACAAAAATTTTAGCAAAATCTTAAGTTATTCATCAATGCAAAAATAATTATATACCATGACCAAATAGTTTTATTTTAGGAATTTAAGTCTAGTTAATCACTCAAATATCAATGCAATCCATCATATTAACAAACTAAAGAAGAAACATCATATGACCATATCAATTTATGTAGTAAAATCATCTGACAAAATTTAATAACATGATTAAAACTAGACATATAGAAGAACATAATAAAGAAAATATACAAAAATCATTACAGCTGACATCACTGTTGTTATTGTTTAGTCGCTTAGTCAAGTCTAACCTTTTGGAGACCCCATGGAGTGAAGTGGGGGGTACTGGAGTGGGTTGCAACTTCCTTCTCCAGGGGATCTTGGGATCTTCCTGATCCAGGAATTGAACCCCCATCTCCTACACTGGCAGGAAGATTCCTTACCACTGAGCAACCTGAGAAGCTCATCTGGCATCATACTAAATGATAAAAGACTGCCTGCTTTCCCCATAAAGACTAGGAACAAGGCAAGGATATCCATTCTCACCATGGCTATCAGACATAGTAATGGAAGTTCTAGTCAATGCTAGAAGAAGGGAAAAAATAAAAGGAAACAAAAAGGATACAGTGCAGAAAACAAGAAATAAAACTCTTATATGCAGACGGCATAATTGTCTATATAGATATTTCCAAAGAATCTATGACAGACCTGCTGAAACTAACGAGAGTACAGGAAGGTCACAAGACATAAGATAAAGATAAATACCATTCATACTTCTATATAATAACAATACAGATGTAGAAACCAAAATTTAAAAATATGATATCATTTGTAACTATCATTCCTTCAAAGATGAAATAGCGTAAATTAAACAAACACATATAAGACATTATGTTAAAAATAATAAATAGCCAATTTTTAAAAATCAAAGAATATGGGGCTTCCCCTGGTGGTCCAGTGGGTAAGGACACCGCCTTGCAGTGCAAGGGGCGCCGGTTCGAGCCCTGGCCTGGGAAGATCCCACGTGCCGCGGAGCGGCTGGACTGATGTGTCCAATTACCAAGCCGGAGCTCTGGTGCGCGTGCGCCCAGAGCCGGCGATCTGCGACAACAGAGGCCACCGCGATGGGAGGTCCACAGGAGCCAAAGAACAAAGACGGATGAAAATAGAGAAATGAAAGACCAAAAGAAATGGCCCGCCCATCCCCCTCCCTCCCCACCTCAACCCCGCAAAAATCAAAGAATACCTAAGAAAAAGGAGATCCATGTTCTTGGACTGAAGACTCTTAACATGGACATATTTGGTGGAAAAGTGACATTCTGCCTAACACGCCAACCAACTAGACAATGGACAAAGGACAGGGAGATGTTTCATTAAAGATGCAGCAACAGCAAAAAGCATATGAGAAGATGTTCAACATTACTAAAGATCAGGAAAACACAAGCTAATACCATGGTTAAATAATACCACATACCTATCACCGTTTAATCACTACAGCAACCTGGAGGTGGGTACTTTGCCTGATCCAGGAATTGAACCCCCATCTCCTACACTGGCAGGAAGATTCCTTACCACTGAGCAACCTGAGAAGCTCATCTGGCATCATACTAAATGATAAAAGACTGCCTGCTTTCCCCATAAAGACTAGGAACAAGGCAAGGATATCCATTCTCACCATGGCTATCAGACATAGTAATGGAAGTTCTAGTCAATGCTAGAAGAAGGGAAAAAATAAAAGGAAACAAAAAGGATACAGTGCAGAAAACAAGAAATAAAACTCTTATATGCAGACGGCATAATTGTCTATATAGATATTTCCAAAGAATCTATGACAGACCTGCTGAAACTAACGAGAGTACAGGAAGGTCACAAGACATAAGATAAAGATAAATACCATTCATACTTCTATATAATAACAATACAGATGTAGAAACCAAAATTTAAAAATATGATATCATTTGTAACTATCATTCCTTCAAAGATGAAATAGCGTAAATTAAACAAACACATATAAGACATTATGTTAAAAATAATAAATAGCCAATTTTTAAAAATCAAAGAATATGGGGCTTCCCCTGGTGGTCCAGTGGGTAAGGACACCGCCTTGCAGTGCAAGGGGCGCCGGTTCGAGCCCTGGCCTGGGAAGATCCCACGTGCCGCGGAGCGGCTGGACTGATGTGTCCAATTACCAAGCCGGAGCTCTGGTGCGCGTGCGCCCAGAGCCGGCGATCTGCGACAACAGAGGCCACCGCGATGGGAGGTCCACAGGAGCCAAAGAACAAAGACGGATGAAAATAGAGAAATGAAAGACCAAAAGAAATGGCCCGCCCATCCCCCTCCCTCCCCACCTCAACCCCGCAAAAAATCAAAGAATACCTAAGAAAAAGGAGATCCATGTTCTTGGACTGAAGACTCTTAACATGGACATATTTGGTGGAAAAGTGACATTCTGCCTAACACGCCAACCAACTAGACAATGGACAAAGGACAGGGAGATGTTTCATTAAAGATGCAGCAACAGCAAAAAGCATATGAGAAGATGTTCAACATTACTAAAGATCAGGAAAACACAAGCTAATACCATGGTTAAATAATACCACATACCTATCACCGTTTAATCACTACAGCAACCTGGAGGTGGGTACTGTTAGTCTTCCCGTTATCACATATAAGGAAGCAGAGGCACAGAGAAGGTACGTAACCTGCCCCAGTTCCCACACTAGTAAAGACGAGAGCTGTGAGGAGAAGCAGTCACTCTGGTTCCAGAGTCCTTCCTCTGGATGGTGCCACTATGCTGCCTCCACCTTGAGACTCTCTCTCCTACCATCTCACACATTCACACAGGCCTTTTCATCCCTGCTGCCTTCCTTTGTTTATGTTACTCTCATGGCTTGCCTGGGTCACGCAACAGCTTAACTGACCTCCCTGCCTCCAGAATCGGGTCTCCATTCCCACCACACCCTCACAGTCAAGTCACTCTCTACACTGCAGCCACAGCGACTGCTCTAAAGGGAAAATCTGGTCATGACATTTCCCTGCCTACAGTCCTTTAGTCCAGAATACTCCATAGGCTTCAGTACGACATCCATTCCTGGAACCTGCCCTTCTTGCACTTGACGTGCAACTCACAATTCACAAAGTCGCAGGGCCTCACACGCCTCCAGATGTGTACCTAACACCTGGAATGCCTTTCTTCTCCCCTCCACCCCTCCTCTCCCCAACTAAATTCCACCTTCTTTCTGGACTCAGATGTGACCTCTTTCAGAAAGGCTTCTCTGGCTATCCAAGGCTGCCACTTCTTTATTAACCTCACAGGTTCTCACGTTTACCCCATCATGGTCATCTGTTCATCTTCCTCTGCCTTAAGACTGTAAGTTCCTTGAGCTCAAGCATTTTCTGCTTCTTATCACTGCATTCCTGGAATCCAGCACAGTAGCTCATACATATGCTTATTTCATAAATGTGTTTAATCAATTAAATTAAATGTAAATCAATTAAATTAAATGGCTTTCACAATCCCCAACAATGCCAGGCTGTTTCACACCTCTATATCTTTATATGGGCTTCTCTGGTGGCTCAGCTGGTAAAGAATTTGCCTGTAGTGCAGGAGACCTGGGTCTGATCCCTGGGATGGAAAGAGTCTCTGGAGAAGGCAAAGGCTACCCATTCCAGTATTCTTGCCTGGAGAATTCCATGGCTTGTCCATGGGTCACAAAGAGTCGGACACGACTGAGCGACTTTCACTTTCATTCCTTTATATAGACTCACATCCTTTCTTTTTACATTCCTATCCCTATCTCTTGTGAACTTCTATTCATCTTATAAAACTTATCTCAAGGGTCCCCAGAAGTAAGCCTTTCCCTAATACATTCAAAGAATGCCAATCACTTTGTCCTTAGCACATGCCTCTATGATTGAATTGTAATACACTGTACTACAATTATCTGCTTATAAGCCTATATCTACCTCCAGAATATAAGCCGTTTCATTGTACAGACCATGTGTGACTGGAACATAGAAGGGACTCAGTTAATATATGTTGAATTGAATTTAATATTAAATCATACTCATTAAGGGGGAATTTTCACTAGGCTAAATCATTTCATAGCAGAACAATTTCCCTTTTTCCTCAATCTGAACATCAAACTCCAGGCTTCTTCTAGTGTTACTACGTTAACAGTCTAGTTAAATAAGAGCTCAGTATGTATAACAGAGTATCTTCTTTCAGAGCAAACAGAGAAAAATACATTCTCACCTAATTTAGGAAAGAGAACTTGGTTTGGGGTCTCTGATGAGGATGCAGTAAAGATGGCAGCGAGGGCTGCAGTCATCCAAAGGCTTGACTAGGGCTGCAGAGTCTACTTCCAAGATGGCTCACTCACACAACTAGCAAGTTGTTCCTGGCTGTCAGTGTGAGGTTTCAGTTTCTTCCCTCTTGGGCTTCTCAACAAGAATACCTGAGTGTCCTCATGGCATGATGGCTACTTCCAGAGACAGCAGACCCAGAGACCATGGGAGAAGCTACAATGTCCTTGTGGCCCAGAAGTCACACACCGTCATTATGCAAGATGCATTAGTCACACAGCCCTATCTTCCATATGAGACATGCCACACAGGAAGGATGTAATACCAGGAAGTAAGGATCATCGAGAGCCATTGTGGAAGCCATCTACCACACCTACCTCATATGATAATCATAAGGATTAAATGAGATAATAATCTTAAAGTACTTCACTTTGCACAGTACCAGGCATATGACTGCTCTTAGTGTTATTAGCAGAACGTCTGGTTTATAAAAACTAAAAATGATGAAATTCCATTCAATTAAACTTTGCCTGCTGGAAATAAATAAGAGCATATGAAGCTATTCATATGTCCTCAAGTTCTGCTACTGCTAAAGTGAGGGCAGGGACCATTATACTCTGTGAGTGAAGTGACAGTCACTCACTCATGTCCAACTCTTCGTGACCCATGGACAAGCCATGGAATTCTCCAGGTAAGAATACTGGAATGGGTAGCCTTTCCCTTCTCCAGGGGCCATTCCCAGCACAGGGATTGAACCAGATCTCCCACACTGCAGGTGTGTTCTTTACCAGCTGAGCCACCAGGGAGGCCCAAGAATACTGGAGTGGGTAGTCTATCCCTTCTCCAGGGGAACTTTCTGACCCAGGAATCAAACTGGGGTCTTCTGCATTGCAGGTGGATTCTTTACCAGCTGAGCCACAAGGCAATCTGTTATACTCTGGGATGTTGATAAATATTTCTTTACCCCTAAGTATTATTTTAACAGGAAAATATCAAAGGAAAAAATTACAGAAAATGCTCAAATAAATGCAACATGATTCTCATTGTCAGTGAGGGGTTTCTAGGCACTTGGAGTAAAAGGATCACTTTTCATATTTTGACCCAGCTTCTTCTTTTTTACTGTTTTAAAGCTGCTATGCCGTTTTGGTTTGGGGTCTCTGATGAGGATGCAGTAAAGATGGCAGCGAGGGCTGCAGTCATCCAAAGGCTTGACTAGGGCTGCAGAGTCTACTTCCAAGATGGCTCACTCACACAACTAGCAAGTTGTTCCTGGCTGTCAGTGTGAGGTTTCAGTTTCTTCCCTCTTGGGCTTCTCAACAAGAATACCTGAGTGTCCTCATGGCATGATGGCTACTTCCAGAGACAGCAGACCCAGAGACCATGGGAGAAGCTACAATGTCCTTGTGGCCCAGAAGTCACACACCGTCATTATGCAAGATGCATTAGTCACACAGCCCTATCTTCCATATGAGACATGCCACACAGGAAGGATGTAATACCAGGAAGTAAGGATCATCGAGAGCCATTGTGGAAGCCATCTACCACACCTACCTCATATGATAATCATAAGGATTAAATGAGATAATAATCTTAAAGTACTTCACTTTGCACAGTACCAGGCATATGACTGCTCTTAGTGTTATTAGCAGAACGTCTGGTTTATAAAAACTAAAAATGATGAAATTCCATTCAATTAAACTTTGCCTGCTGGAAATAAATAAGAGCATATGAAGCTATTCATATGTCCTCAAGTTCTGCTACTGCTAAAGTGAGGGCAGGGACCATTATACTCTGTGAGTGAAGTGACAGTCACTCACTCATGTCCAACTCTTCGTGACCCATGGACAAGCCATGGAATTCTCCAGGTAAGAATACTGGAATGGGTAGCCTTTCCCTTCTCCAGGGGCCATTCCCAGCACAGGGATTGAACCAGATCTCCCACACTGCAGGTGTGTTCTTTACCAGCTGAGCCACCAGGGAGGCCCAAGAATACTGGAGTGGGTAGTCTATCCCTTCTCCAGGGGAACTTTCTGACCCAGGAATCAAACTGGGGTCTTCTGCATTGCAGGTGGATTCTTTACCAGCTGAGCCACAAGGCAATCTGTTATACTCTGGGATGTTGATAAATATTTCTTTACCCCTAAGTATTATTTTAACAGGAAAATATCAAAGGAAAAAATTACAGAAAATGCTCAAATAAATGCAACATGATTCTCATTGTCAGTGAGGGGTTTTCTAGGCACTTGGAGTAAAAGGATCACTTTTCATATTTTGACCCAGCTTCTTCTTCTGGTTTTCTACTGTTTTTAAAGCTGCTATGCTCCTTGGTTTCCTATGTGTATGATCTCTTTTAAACTAGATTTCATAGGTTTCACATTGGCCTCTGCTCTTTTCCCTCAAAATACTTCCTGAAAACGACCTGTCTCTGCAGGATATGTGGCTTATATCTTAGGAAGATAAAAGAGAGACAAATTTCAGAAAGAATCCTCTTATTTGACCCAGGTTGAAGAAAAGAAAAGAAAAGATGCATTCTGTCTTTTGTTCTGGTCACCGTTCAAGTCTCTCACTCTTAGAAGCAGAAATCCTCACTCACTGAGTATAGATGGGGAGAAATTCTAAGCCAGGCCTAAAGAATTTTCCAGTAGTCCAACTTTTTTTGAAACTTGGAAGATAAAATGTAAAAGTCAAACATAAGGGCTTCCCTGGTGGTCCAATGGGTAAGGACACTGCCCTGCAGTGCAAGGGGCGCCAGTTCGATCCCTGGCCTGGGAAGATCCTACGTGCCGCGGAGCAGCTGGACCGATGTGTTCAATTGCCGAGCTGGGGCTCTGGAGCACATGCGCCCAGAGCCAGTGCTCTGCGACAACACAGGCCACTGCGATGGGAGGCCCACGCGGGCCAAAGAACAAAGATGGATGAGAACAGATAAATGGAAGACCAATAAAAGTGGCCCGCCTGCCCCCTTCCCTCCCTAAACTCCTCCTGCAAAAAGAAATTTAAAAAAAAAAAAAAAGTCAAACATAATACAAATAGTGCCAGGACAAGCAGAAGTCTACTTATATAGTCAGATGTTTGAAATTACATGCCCATTCATACCACTCATCTAAGATATACAGAGCTGATACCTTGACCTCTGGATTGTCTCATTTCAGGTAAAAGGCTGAGATACAATTACTGTTGGCTGAGATGGGCCCTTAGTATGTTAACAGTGAATAGTTACTTGAAGAATTTTAGTGCCCCAAAGTAAACATTTTTAATTTGTCTACCAAGCAGCCAAATACATGTTTTCTAGGTCCTTCTCACTTGAAGAACCCCAAAAAGCAAAAGAAAAGTCTTCATTATTTTTTTAAATTTAAGAATTTTTAATTGAAGGATGATTGCTTTGCAGTATTGTGCTGGTTTGTACCAGACATCAACATGAATCAGCTGTAGCAAAAATTGTTGAACATGTATATTAAAATCGAGACTCTGAGCTTTAGCTAAATCGTCTTTCAGAAAAGTGTCTTATCCATGTATGGATCTGGATTAAAAGACTTTCTTACCACAGACAGCCTCAGATGACACAGTGAAATGCACTATTCTCATCTCTAGAATACCCAGCCTCTCCTTCCAAGTCCATTAGCCCTGCTGGTATGCTCTGTCCCCACGTTGACTAGGTTCTCAGGCTTCTCCATTTCCCCTGATACAACTATCGGGTTACTCAGAAGTAAAAACTTCTGAAGCTCTCTTCTCCCATCCCTTTCCCCCTGCTTAGACTCAGCCTATAGGTCTCAGCTAAAGCATCACAACCTTTAGAAAGTCTCTCATGACCACTCTGAAGGCCCCTTGTCCTATGCTCCCAAAGCAACTGCACTTTCATGTAAAGAGTAAATTGTTCAGGTAACTAGATTTTTATATCTGCCTTCTCCACCTAGGAGCAAGATGCACGAGATCAGAGATCTCAACTACTGTGCTCACCACTAGTATATATGCCTAATATATTAAGAGTGGCAGGCATGGAGTCAGTAAATATTTGCTGAATGATTAATGGGCAGCTGAATCACTGAACCATTTACTGTGTTTTCTTTCATAAGGATATCTTCCTTTTAAAAAAGGATCATTTGTCAGATACGTGTTGGTTTTTAATACCATGCATTCACTCACCCTTCTTCTGGGATCAACATCACTTTTTCCTTAGGGAAACACCCCACTCCTTACTCTAATCCCAGTATCATATCTCTCCGGCCATAATGATTGGTTCAGGACAGGGCATATGACCCAAGTCAAATCATTCAGTCAATCGGTTTAATTCTGACTTCACTGGTACTGCTGAGTAAGAGGCATGCTTCCTTTCCAGTGTGGTTGCTGAGAAGTGAGACATGTGTTTAATGTTGTTGGCAGCCCTCTTGCACCAATGAGGGGTGAATCACACAAATGAAGGCAGTGCCAAAAGACTGAGTCCTGATGATATCATTTGAATCCTTAGATCTAGCAAGTAACTTCTGAGTTATCTGAGCCAATTACTATTCTTTGATACAAATGTCATCTGAGTTCTATGGTGTGGCCACAGTCTTTTGATAAAGGGAATTCCTTATAAACAACTGCAGTCCTTCTATTATTTGCAGTGTATTACTATTGCATGAATTACTTGAGGGTTATGGTTCTAGACTATAACTTGTGAAAACAGTTTTGGACAGACTTGTTCATTTTGTCAAATATACTAATTCAAACATGCCTGATGCTCTGTCCCCACGTTGACTAGGTTCTCAGGCTTCTCCATTTCCCCTGATACAACTATCGGGTTACTCAGAAGTAAAAACTTCTGAAGCTCTCTTCTCCCATCCCTTTCCCCCTGCTTAGACTCAGCCTATAGGTCTCAGCTAAAGCATCACAACCTTTAGAAAGTCTCTCATGACCACTCTGAAGGCCCCTTGTCCTATGCTCCCAAAGCAACTGCACTTTCATGTAAAGAGTAAATTGTTCAGGTAACTAGATTTTTATATCTGCCTTCTCCACCTAGGAGCAAGATGCACGAGATCAGAGATCTCAACTACTGTGCTCACCACTAGTATATATGCCTAATATATTAAGAGTGGCAGGCATGGAGTCAGTAAATATTTGCTGAATGATTAATGGGCAGCTGAATCACTGAACCATTTACTGTGTTTTCTTTCATAAGGATATCTTCCTTTTAAAAAAGGATCATTTGTCAGATACGTGTTGGTTTTTAATACCATGCATTCACTCACCCTTCTTCTGGGATCAACATCACTTTTTCCTTAGGGAAACACCCCACTCCTTACTCTAATCCCAGTATCATATCTCTCCGGCCATAATGATTGGTTCAGGACAGGGCATATGACCCAAGTCAAATCATTCAGTCAATCGGTTTAATTCTGACTTCACTGGTACTGCTGAGTAAGAGGCATGCTTCCTTTCCAGTGTGGTTGCTGAGAAGTGAGACATGTGTTTAATGTTGTTGGCAGCCCTCTTGCACCAATGAGGGGTGAATCACACAAATGAAGGCAGTGCCAAAAGACTGAGTCCTGATGATATCATTTGAATCCTTAGATCTAGCAAGTAACTTCTGAGTTATCTGAGCCAATTACTATTCTTTGATACAAATGTCATCTGAGTTCTATGGTGTGGCCACAGTCTTTTGATAAAGGGAATTCCTTATAAACAACTGCAGTCCTTCTATTATTTGCAGTGTATTACTATTGCATGAATTACTTGAGGGTTATGGTTCTAGACTATAACTTGTGAAAACAGTTTTGGACAGACTTGTTCATTTTGTCAAATATACTAATTCAAACATGGCAGACAAGCTATTTTAAATCCATGTTTGCTTTACTAAAATATAACTGCTGATTTATA
Source organism: Tragulus kanchil (assembly GCA_022376925.1). Taxonomy (NCBI): domain Eukaryota; kingdom Metazoa; phylum Chordata; class Mammalia; order Artiodactyla; family Tragulidae; genus Tragulus; species Tragulus kanchil. The sequence goes on along the minus strand of JAIOJX010000031.1, from coordinate 167,533,755 downwards.
TGCCACTGATTCCATTACCACCAGAGTCTAAAAACCAGCAGGCTTGCAAAAGCACAATGAGAATAGCTTCGGTTTCTGAAGCTATTACACATGATGAACGTTCATTTGGAGAATTTGCTTCAATTCACACACGCATATACATCACTCAACATAATCTATTTTATATGCTTATAAATGCTAGGCAAGTCATATTATTTTCACTGTAAAAACTTCATAAACAAAGGCATATTTATTTATGAATTTGCTGCAATGAAGAAGAGACACTGAAATTACCATTTACTAATAACTAAAATCCCTTATTTTGGATCTAACTATTAAATCAATGAAGGTTTATTTTAATAACATGTTATTTCCATAACAGATGAAATGGCTCACTCTTGTTTGGCTGAGCAAAAACAATTTTTAAAAAAGCTGCAGTCTAGGGCTTCCCTGGTGGTCCAGTGGGTAAGGACACCGCCTTGCAGTGAAAAGGGTGCCAGTTTGATCCCTGGCCTGGGAAGATCCCATGTGCCACGGAGTGGCTGGACCAATGTGTCCAACTACTGAGCTGGAGCTCTGGAGCACATGCGCCCAGAGCCGGTGCTCTGCGGCGAGAGAGGCCACTGCGATGGGAGGCCCACACAGGCCAAATAACAAAGAAAATGAATAAATGAAGGACCAGTAGAAGTGGCCAAAAATAAAAAAAGCCGCAGTCTATCATTTCTTAATGACTTCTTTCTGGAAGAAATCTAAACAAAGGAAAATCCTGGGTGTATTAATTTCTTTTTTCCTAGCACAACAATCCCTAATTCAATTGTCCTCTCCTCCAATGTGCTATATCAATTCCCCTAATCTACAGAATTTTCTAACGGGAGAAAACATCTCATATGACTATAATGGGCTTAATGGATCATTTTCACAAACCTGCTTATGTTACTTGGATTTAGGAATGTGTACTTGCTTAGGAAAACTTTTTAACAGAATCTAATGCTTTTGAACAATCTGTTTTTGTCAAATATACTAATTCAAACATGGCAGACAAGCTATTTTAAATCCATGTTTGCTTTACTAAAATATAACTGCTGATTTATATGCCACTGATTCCATTACCACCAGAGTCTAAAACCAGCAGGCTTGCAGAAGCACAATGAGAATTGCTTCGGTTTCTGAAGCTATTACACATGATGAACGTTCATTTGGAGAATTTGCTTCAATTCACACACGCATATACATCACTCAACATAATCTATTTTATATGCTTATAAATGCTAGGCAAGTCATATTATTTTCACTGTAAAAACTTCATAAACAAAGGCATATTTATTTATGAATTTGCTGCAATGAAGAAGAGACACTGAAATTACCATTTACTAATAACTAAAATCCCTTATTTTGGATCTAACTATTAAATCAATGAAGGTTTATTTTAATAACATGTTATTTCCATAACAGATGAAATGGCTCACTCTTGTTTGGCTGAGCAAAAACAAACAATTTTTAAAAAAGCTGCAGTCTAGGGCTTCCCTGGTGGTCCAGTGGGTAAGGACACCGCCTTGCAGTGAAAAGGGTGCCAGTTTGATCCCTGGCCTGGGAAGATCCCATGTGCCACGGAGTGGCTGGACCAATGTGTCCAACTACTGAGCTGGAGCTCTGGAGCACATGCGCCCAGAGCCGGTGCTCTGCGGCGAGAGAGGCCACTGCGATGGGAGGCCCACACAGGCCAAATAACAAAGAAAATGAATAAATGAAGGACCAGTAGAAGTGGCCAAAAATAAAAAAAGCCGCAGTCTATCATTTCTTAATGACTTCTTTCTGGAAGAAATCTAAACAAAGGAAAATCCTGGGTGTATTAATTTCTTTTTTCCTAGCACAACAATCCCTAATTCAATTGTCCTCTCCTCCAATGTGCTATATCAATTCCCCTAATCTACAGAATTTTCTAACGGGAGAAAACATCTCATATGACTATAATGGGCTTAATGGATCATTTTCGCAAACCTGCTTATGTTACTTGGATTTAGGAATGTGTACTTGCTTAGGAAAACTTTTTAACAGAATCTAATGCTTTTGAACAATCTGTTTTTGTAAAGGACTTTTTAAAGTTATCCAATATAACTTCCCCCTCCCATTCTTGTTCTTCCTATAAGAACCCACTGCCCTGTCCCAAGGAGTACGCAGACCTCACCAATCACAGTAACCTGTTCTCCTATCCTCTGATTGTTCTTGGGTATCAGCAATGTGACTCTAATAATGACAACTGGAATTCTTCTCCTGAGTGATAGCTGAACAAGGAGAAACAGAAGCTCTTTCTGTGGACCTTCTTGGCTGAAAATGAATTTAAAGATATCAGCAGGCATCTTCCCTACTCCATGGGGAATTTTTTCTGCAGGACAATGCCATGGAAATAAAAGCAGAAATGTGATCAGGATGGACGGATGGCAGGAGGAAAGAAAGGTGAGTATAAGTGAATCATAATCATATTGAAAGCAGTTCTAAACTTTGAGGCCCTGGTGTCTGCATCTCATCATTTGATCCTATGAGCCGTCCTTCTGTCTTAGTGCCCCAGCTCCACAAACTAGTAAGTTTCCTATCTTGTTTAAGCAATACTGAAGCTTGAAGAAAGATTCTGTCACTTGCAATCTAACACTCTCTAGTGATAAGTGTTATATTTTTAGGAATTATACATTTACCTAAAAATTACTCCCAGCATTTAGGAGGAAGATTTGTAAATAACTACTGTGTAAAGGCAACAGTTGGTATTTCCAAAATTAGATGAAAATGCCTCACTTCTACTAGGATAAGAGAGAATAAGTTTATACATTTTGGCCAAATTACATATATTTACATATAATGTATAGACTAGTTTACTTGTACCATCAGGTGTACTATCCAGGATGCCTAGAAATCTGGAAATCATGAAAAAACACTATTTGGACTAGAAAACCCAGGACAGGAAATTGTGTATATAAATTATTCTGCTCTTACCAAGCTCATGTTTGAATATGACTGACACAAAGCAAAGTCTCTGCAGAAGCTCACATGGATCCAACTATGCTGGTCATCCAGAATGTTTGAATCCAGAAGAGAAAACTAAAAGTATTTCATTTTCAGAATTTAAAGATGAAAGTCTATAGAGACAGAAAAATCCTTTGCAGAAAACTGATACATTTTACCTCATTTCCCTCAAGTACTAACAACTTAGAGTCATCTGAAAAGGTGAGTTAAAAGTGATCTTATTTGTTAATCAAATCCTCTAACCAAAATAATGCCTCAGAATCAGATTTCCCTTTATAGAATCTCTTTAATAAAGATAGCCATTCACATAAGAGCAACCTGGATTTAGTCATGGACCCTTCCACGGTTCCAAATGACATGAGTGAAGAAAGGGACCCACGCTTTCATCAATCTCCACCAGCCATTAGAGACGTGACAAACCCCAGAAACAAGTGAACAGCAAGCCTGCCTGACCTTCCTCAATAGAGTGCTTTCAACACTAATCACTGTCTCATACACCCTCACTAGCAGCTGCTTGTTAAATGCTGCATGTCTACCTTTTATTAAAATGTCAAATGGAATTCTTTTAATTCATATTGGATGGCTGTCATAACAGAATTCAGTAATGAAAACCAATGTCATAGATTGGTTACAGACTAAAACACTACAGTTGAGCTGTCTAGCATATAACAGGGCCATTTTTCTTCTTTTAGCTATTACACTGTTAAATAGTGGCTAGAAAATTCTGAGTGTGGTGTTTTCAAATGACGTTGCCAGATCGATTCCCATTAAAAGTATGAAAAATACCTGTATCCTGCCTGCATCTTTAATAAGGACAACTATAAATTTTCTCCTAAAATTAAATAGGACCCCTATTTCCAATAGTGGCAGGTAACAGTCATGTTAACTCACACGTCATGTGAACACAACTGAAAATTCCAAGTGAAAAAAAATATTTTTTTTAATTTCCTTAAAAGTATTAAAGATCTTTCAAGATAGTCAACAATTTATAGACCAAACCCTAACACCAGACAAGTCAGCAAAGCACTAGAACTCACAGCCACTTTTGCCCCTGGGGCATATGCTAATTCAGATAAATTTGGGCTTTGGTTTTGGTGGCCTTGCTGGGCAATGAGAAAGTCTAATAGAGGATCCAGAAGAAAAAAACTAAAAGTATTTCATTTTCAGAATTTAAAGATGAAAGTCTATAGAGACAGAAAAATCCTTTGCAGAAAACTGATACATTTTACCTCATTTCCCTCAAGTACTAACAACTTAGAGTCATCTGAAAAGGTGAGTTAAAAGTGATCTTATTTGTTAATCAAATCCTCTAACCAAAATAATGCCTCAGAATCAGATTTCCCTTTATAGAATCTCTTTAATAAAGATAGCCATTCACATAAGAGCAACCTGGATTTAGTCATGGACCCTTCCACGGTTCCAAATGACATGAGTGAAGAAAGGGACCCACGCTTTCATCAATCTCCACCAGCCATTAGAGACGTGACAAACCCCAGAAACAAGTGAACAGCAAGCCTGCCTGACCTTCCTCAATAGAGTGCTTTCAACACTAATCACTGTCTCATACACCCTCACTAGCAGCTGCTTGTTAAATGCTGCATGTCTACCTTTTATTAAAATGTCAAATGGAATTCTTTTAATTCATATTGGATGGCTGTCATAACAGAATTCAGTAATGAAAACCAATGTCATAGATTGGTTACAGACTAAAACACTACAGTTGAGCTGTCTAGCATATAACAGGGCCATTTTTCTTCTTTTAGCTATTACACTGTTAAATAGTGGCTAGAAAATTCTGAGTGTGGTGTTTTCAAATGACGTTGCCAGATCGATTCCCATTAAAAGTATGAAAAATACCTGTATCCTGCCTGCATCTTTAATAAGGACAACTATAAATTTTCTCCTAAAATTAAATAGGACCCCTATTTCCAATAGTGGCAGGTAACAGTCATGTGAACTCACACGTCATGTGAACACAACTGAAAATTCCAAGTGAAAAAAAATATATTTTTTAATTTCCTTAAAAGTATTAAAGATCTTTCAAGATAGTCAACAATTTATAGACCAAACCCTAACACCAGACAAGTCAGCAAAGCACTAGAACTCACAGCCACTTTTGCCCCTGGGGCATATGCTAATTCAGATAAATTTGGGCTTTGGTTTTGGTGGCCTTGCTGGGCAATGAGACAGAAGCTAATGATTAGACTCCACTCATGATGGGAAGTATAATAAAAGATCTTTTCTACCTTAGCCTGGGGCCCACACTGAAAACTAACCACTCCATCACCATCCTCAGAAAGTCACAGTAAAATCTATCATTGTGCAAAACAGAGAAAGAAAAGAAAAGAAAGAAAGAAAGAAAAAAAAAAAAACAAGGGGAAAAAATATCCCTAAAGCTAGGGTTACTTCTGGTTCAAATTTGCAGCCCAGGTCCTACCACTTAATTTGCTCACAGAACTTCAAGCCATGAGGTAGGTTTAGGGTTGTCTCAAACTAACAAATCCTGAGGTGCCTGGCAGAAGCAAATACAATTTTCCTATGGAGGAAGGCACCATCCTACCAGATCTCAGAAAATTAAATTCCCTACAAATAATATTTTAAGGACAATAAAGAACAAAAACAAGCATGCACATAATAAAACAAGATACCGTGAGCAAATTAACAGAAACCACAGGCAGTAGATCATCAAAGACTTCATAGAGGGGACTTTATGGATACAGACTATAAGACAAGTATATTACTGGGTTTGAAGTATTAACAGATAAGCTTGAAGATCTCATCAGGACACAGGATCTATAGTCAAAATATTATACAGAAATTCTGTGAAAACAAATGGACTCTTCAAAAATGGTAATATCCTAAAGAGCAAAAGCCAACAACATCTCCCCCCTCCAACCCCTGCCAAATGTCAAAGGAACTATTCTATACTAATGGAGATTAAAAAGCTTAAAAGTTCAATGAAGCACATGACCCTTGACTGAATCCTAAATTTAATTGGAAAAGAGAAAAGGGATATTATTTTTTTTAACTTTTATTTTACTTTTAACTTTTACAGAGTTTTGTTGTTTACAGATATGTATGTTCCCAGATTAGTCATATGTATATCCCCCCATTCCATCCCTCCAGACCGTTACACAGCACCCAAAAAAGTGATATTATTGAAAGTTGGGGGAAATATGAATATGGAATATTAGATAACACTATCAGTTTTAAACTTATAAACTGTGATAACAGTATTGTGATTACGTAAAAGAAGGTTCTTCTTAGAAAGTGTCTGCTAATGTATTTAAAGAAGCAATGTCATGATATCTTCCTGTCTATAAGTTATAAACATGCTCTCAAGTAGTTTTAAAGAGAGAGAGAGAAATGAAATAAAAGCAAATGTGGCAGGTTAAAAAGAATGAAATAAGGCCATTTGTAGCAATATGGACGGACCTAGAGAGTGTCATACTGAGTGAAGTAAGTCAGACAGAGAAGAAGGAATATCGTATATATCCCTTTTATGTGGATTCTAAAAATAAATGATACAAATTAACATATTTACAAAACAGAAGGAGACTCACAGCTTAGAAAACAACTCAGGGTTACAGTGGGGAGGGGATGGTTTAGGACTTTGGAGAAGTCAAATACACACTGCCATGTGTGAAATGGATAACCAACAAAAATCTATTGCATAACACGTCTGCTTAATGTTATGTACCCGTCTGGATGGGGTTGGGGCTTGGGGGAGAATGGATACATGTATATGTGTGGCCAAGTCCCTTCACTGATCACCTGAAACTATCACAAAATTGGCAACTGGCTATACCCCAATAAAAATGTTCTTGGTGTAAAAAAAGCAAATATGGCAGAATGCTAACAACTGATGACTCTAAGTAAAGGGTATTTAGGTACTATTATTTCTAGTTTTCTTTAAATTGAAAGTTTTTAAGAACGACATGTTGTATGGGAACGTTGTACAGAAGATTTCAAAAGATCCAAACAGAACATCTAACAAAGAAAGATACACTAACTAAATTTAGAAATCTCTTAGATATACAAGTCCAATTAAGAGACAGGAGGAGGGCTTCCCTGCTGGTTCTAGACCCTAAGGGATTTAGACCGGAGAATGCTGCTTAAGTCCAATTATTTTACTTTTAACTTTTACAGAGTTTTGTTGTTTACAGATATGTATGTTCCCAGATTAGTCATATGTATATCCCCCCATTCCATCCCTCCAGACCGTTACACAGCACCCAAAAAAGTGATATTATTGAAAGTTGGGGGAAATATGAATATGGAATATTAGATAACACTATCAGTTTTAAACTTATAAACTGTGATAACAGTATTGTGATTACGTAAAAGAAGGTTCTTCTTAGAAAGTGTCTGCTAATGTATTTAAAGAAGCAATGTCATGATATCTTCCTGTCTATAAGTTATAAACATGCTCTCAAGTAGTTTTAAAGAGAGAGAGAGAAATGAAATAAAAGCAAATGTGGCAGGTTAAAAAGAATGAAATAAGGCCATTTGTAGCAATATGGACGGACCTAGAGAGTGTCATACTGAGTGAAGTAAGTCAGACAGAGAAGAAGGAATATCGTATATATCCCTTTTATGTGGATTCTAAAAATAAATGATACAAATTAACATATTTACAAAACAGAAGGAGACTCACAGCTTAGAAAACAACTCAGGGTTACAGTGGGGAGGGGATGGTTTAGGACTTTGGAGAAGTCAAATACACACTGCCATGTGTGAAATGGATAACCAACAAAAATCTATTGCATAACACGTCTGCTTAATGTTATGTACCCGTCTGGATGGGGTTGGGGCTTGGGGGAGAATGGATACATGTATATGTGTGGCCAAGTCCCTTCACTGATCACCTGAAACTATCACAAAATTGGCAACTGGCTATACCCCAATAAAAATGTTCTTGGTGTAAAAAAAGCAAATATGGCAGAATGCTAACAACTGATGACTCTAAGTAAAGGGTATTTAGGTACTATTATTTCTAGTTTTCTTTAAATTGAAAGTTTTTAAGAACGACATGTTGTATGGGAACGTTGTACAGAAGATTTCAAAAGATCCAAACAGAACATCTAACAAAGAAAGATACACTAACTAAATTTAGAAATCTCTTAGATATACAAGTCCAATTAAGAGACAGGGAGGAGGGCTTCCCTGCTGGTTCAGTGGGTAGAGAGTCTGCCTTGCAGTGCAAGGGGCACCGGTTCAATCCCTAGACCGGGAAGATCCCACGTGCTGCGGAGCAGTTGAACCAGTGTGTCCAATTATGAGCCAGTGCTCTGGAGCACATGCGCTGGAGCCGGTGCTCTGCAACCAGAGAGGCCACCATGATGGAAGGCCCACACAGGCCAAAAGAGCAAAGACGGATGAAAATAGATGGATAAAAAATCAATGAAAAGAAGCCAAAATTAAAAAAAGAGAGAGACATGGAGGAGAGGCCCACACAGGCCAAAGAATAAAGATGGATGAAAATAAGTAAATAAATAAACCACTAAAAGGGGCCAAAATCAAAAAAAAAAAAAAAAGAAGAGAAAAGGAGGGAGAGAGACATGGAGGCAAGAGATCTTATCATTAGAGCCTTGAGAGGAAAGAGGTGAGTCAGAGGCAATATCTAAAAAATTGACAGATGAGAATTCTACTGAAATGTTAAAAAAGATTAATACAAAGATTCAAGAAGCCCAACAAATCCCAAGCTAGATATACAGGAGAAAATCCATACCCAGACTCATCTTGGAGATGATAAAGAAAACCAAAATAAATAGATAAATCATTTCAAAGGCCAATATAGAAGACTGATTATCTTCAAAGGAACCATGTTTCAGTTGAGAGCTAATTTCTCAATACAATAGAAGACAGAAAATGGTAGAATGAGGGAATCAAAATGTACTGGGTAAAAAAACTGCCATCTTTTAATTCTATAGCCAGCAAAGATATCTTTCAAGAGTAAATTAAAGACAATTTGGACAACCAAATGTGGGAAAAGTCACCATAGCAGATGTACTCCATACTTAGTTAATTGGCGCTGACTGTGAATTTAACCTACACTGATATTTTAATTCTTCTCTCCAGTGTTCTGCTGTTCTCTCAAACAATCCACCCAGTAAGTTACAAGAAAAATGAACACCTATTGCTGAAAATGATTTTGAAATGGTTCATATACAAATCATTCCATTTGAAATATTAATGATGATCCAGGATGCCATTCATGAATACACAGAAGTTCATTCATGCCAGTTCATGGACACTTGTACATCCATACTGATGTACAACTTTTCCAAAGTGAGAAACCAAAATAATTTGAACTCAGCTGTAATATCATTTGTGCCTGACTCATAATAATAGAAGTCTGCCCTATGGCTCTGTATTCATTACTTAACAAATAGAAACATCATTATCCACAAATAAATTTCTCTTCTAAACAGAACAAAATAAAAATCCATGAAAGGTAACCTCAAACTGAACTGGTAAAATTTAGGGACTCATTTGTAAACGTCAGTGTCCTTTGCTGAAAATCCACTTCTTATGCAGATGAGAATTTTAACCTGCTCTAGGGGTGCTGGGGATAATTAGCCAGCTGCACCCTCATAATAAGGTGCAGATGGTTAATTACACCAGCAAATAACTGCTTACTTGTGGGCACAAAAGCCTGTACCTAAAAAATCATTAAAAGCATACTTGGGCCTACTGATGCTCATGCAAATGAAACACTTATTTCCAAGGCTTCATTTGTGAGCAATCCACCACAGGCTCAACTGCCCCACTCTGGGGGAGACCAACTAGCACTGCTGCGGTCTGGCACAAGGAAGAGACACTGGCCACAGAGCCATACGTCAACTACCAAAATATTTCATGGGGTGCTGAATCCTTGTTGAAAAATCTCCGGAACTTAATTTGTTGTAACAGGAGTCTAAGGTAGACTTTGGTTTCCCTAGAACCCAAAGTAAATTCTATATTCTTCAGATTAAAAACTCTGAAACTGAAGATTTTGTTTTCACAAGCAAACATCAACATTAGTTGTCTGACAAAGAAAGAAAAAGACAAGTTTTCCTGTGCCCTTGAGAAATTTCATGAGCTAGCTGAGCTCCCAGAATTTAAAAAGTCGTATCAGAAACAACACATCCAATGGTTATTGGATTGTTCCAAAGATCCCATTTAAAAACAAATTCTATTTACCCCCATATGGCAAGAAAAGGACTTGGGGAAAAAACAGAGAGGGCCAACCACTTCCTAAAACCCAAGTTTAGAAGTTCTCTACCAGCTTCAATGTTCTCAACTTGGAGGTTTCAAGATGTCGGGGCTGGGGAAGAGAATGCTAATCTACTTGAAACTGCACAGAAACGTTCCTCTGAGGAACCCACAGGGTGTGTGATTCCATGCAGTTTCATTTTACATTGCAGAAGAGGAAAAGTTGCTTGCCATGATTCTAATTGCTAAGAGCACACTATCTTTTTAGGAACCATCTGTTTACTTGTGATTACAAATAGCTGCCCCTGATTAACAAGTACAAAACTTTCCTACCACAAACAGTTTTAATATAACAAGCCATTATCCACAAATAAATTTCTCTTCTAAACAGAACAAAATAAAAATCCATGAAAGGTAACCTCAAACTGAACTGGTAAAATTTAGGGACTCATTTGTAAACGTCAGTGTCCTTTGCTGAAAATCCACTTCTTATGCAGATGAGAATTTTAACCTGCTCTAGGGGTGCTGGGGATAATTAGCCAGCTGCACCCTCATAATAAGGTGCAGATGGTTAATTACACCAGCAAATAACTGCTTACTTGTGGGCACAAAAGCCTGTACCTAAAAAATCATTAAAAGCATACTTGGGCCTACTGATGCTCATGCAAATGAAACACTTATTTCCAAGGCTTCATTTGTGAGCAATCCACCACAGGCTCAACTGCCCCACTCTGGGGGAGACCCACTAGCACTGCTGAGGTCTGGCACAAGGAAGAGACACTGGCCACAGAGCCATACGTCAACTACCAAAATATTTCATGGGGTGCTGAATCCTTGTTGAAAAATCTCCGGAACTTAATTTGTTGTAACAGGAGTCTAAGGTAGACTTTGGTTTCCCTAGAACCCAAAGTAAATTCTATATTCTTTAGATTAAAAACTCTGAAACTGAAGATTTTGTTTTCACAAGCAAACATCAACATTAGTTGTCTGACAAAGAAAGAAAAAGACAAGTTTTCCTGTGCCCTTGAGAAATTTCATGAGCTAGCTGAGCTCCCAGAATTTAAAAAGTCGTATCAGAAACAACACATCCAATGGTTATTGGATTGTTCCAAAGATCCCATTTAAAAACAAATTCTATTTACCCCCATATGGCAAGAAAAGGACTTGGGGAAAAAACAGAGAGGGCCAACCACTTCCTAAAACCCAAGTTTAGAAGTTCTCTACCAGCTTCAATGTTCTCAACTTGGAGGTTTCAAGATGTCGGGGCTGGGGAAGAGAATGCTAATCTACTTGAAACTGCACAGAAACGTTCCTCTGAGGAACCCACAGGGTGTGTGATTCCATGCAGTTTCATTTTACATTGCAGAAGAGGAAAAGTTGCTTGCCATGATTCTAATTGCTAAGAGCACACTATCTTTTTAGGAACCATCTGTTTACTTGTGATTACAAATAGCGATGCCAAAACACCAATGATTAACAAGTACAAAACTTTCCTACCACAAACAGTTTTAATATAACAAGCCATATTGTGAGTGTGTTGCCTTTTTCCTCTCTGCAATATTTCATGATTTAGCAACTGACAGTCTACAATTTATTTCAGAATCTCATTCTGGTGGCGCTAAAGTTATGAATTAGTATTCTTAGATTACATTTCTGTTATTCCTTTTTTTTTTTTTTCTGGCAGGGGTGGGGAGGTACGGGTTGAAGAGGGAGGGGGGCGGGCGGGCCACTTCTATTGGTCTCTCATTTATCTATTTACATCCATCTTTGTTCTTTGGCCTGTATGGGTCTCCCATTGCAGTGGCCTCTGTCGCTGCAGAGCACTGGCTCTGGGCGCACACGCTCCAGAGCTCCGGCTCGGTAATTGGACACATCGGTCCAGCCACTCCACGGCATGTGGGATCTTCCCAGGCCAGGGATCAAACCGGCGCCCCTTGCACTGCAAGGCAGTGTCCTTACCCACTGGACTACCAGGGAAGCCCCTCTGTTATTCCTTTTTATTAAACTTTAATTCCCTCTGAGAGTGACAGGGATTATATCATAAATGAAATACCCAAGGCTCTTGTTTTCCACATCCTGATAAAATCTTTGAGGTTTCATATAATATACATCATCTATAATTAATTACCAGGATATTCCAAAGTATTGTTAGACTAATTTTTTGACTTTCATAAACACAAATTTCTGCCTTCTTGGTTTTGAAATATGCTTTACCGCACTGCTACTATTTTAAAAGCCACAAATACTGGTGATTATTTTCAGGCATGAACAAAAATAATTTAACCTTGAAATTTATTTTAATTAAGGATTTTTCAAAGTCATTGCCACAAACTTCGATGGACTGTTTATAATAAAAATAATGATCAACAACAGAGTTGTACAGAATACAGAATTAGGCAAAGTTTTTAAACTTGGCTTTACAAGATTAGTTTAAGGAAATAAAAAGAGGGGCTTCCCTGGTGGTCCAATGGGTAAAGAGTCTGCCTTGCAGTGTAAGGGGCACCAGTTTGATCCCTGGTCCGGGAAGATCCCACATGCCACAGAACCGCTGGACTGGTGTGTCCACTTAAAAGCCAGTGCTCTGCGACAAGAGAGGCCACTGTGATGGCAGGCCCACACAGGCCAAAGAATAAAGATGGATGAAAATAAATGGATGAAGAATCAATAAAAGAGGCCAAAAACATAAATAAATAAATAAAAAAGGGCTTCCCCTGGTGGTCCAGTGGGTAAGGACACCGCCTTGCAGTGCAAGGGGCGCCGGTTCGAGCCCTGGCCTGGGAAGATCCCACGTGCCGCGGAACGGCTGGACTGATGTGTCCAATTACCGAGCCAGAGCTCTGGAGCGCATGCGCCCAGAGCCGGAGCTCTGCAGCGACAGACGCCACCACGATGGGAGGCCCACAGGAGCCAAAGAACAAAGCCGGACGAAAATGGAGACATGAAAGACCAATAGAAGTGGCCCGCCCACTCCCCTCCCTCCCTAACCCGACCCCCCCCCAAAAAAAAAAAAAAAAAAAAAAAACTAGTAAAGCTTCCTATAATTAAAATAAATAAATAAATAAATAAAAAGAGATAAATGCAGTAAGAGTATAATATTAATAGAGAAACCTTATATTCAGGACATTTTAGATAGCCTATTCAAGCAAGAAGGTGCCATTTTAAAATAAAATGCAGTAGAGATTTATGAACTAATAGTGAAATAACATGAGATTTCTTTTCTAAATCATATCACATTAATTTTTCTTCAAAGTCAGACAACTTGACTTTTTTGTATTCGTTTTAAGATGAAGATCACCACTCTAACAGTATCATGTACTTTCTGACAAGTCTTCCAGTCACACATTGAACACTTTTAAAAAGCCCACTCTTCTTCTGTACCATTACCACAGATTAATATGATCCTTTAAAAAACCAGAGAACTAAAGCACTTTAAATCCTCAAAGATGTAAAAAGATTAACTGTACAGCTTTTCAAATTAAATTGCAGTAGTAGCATTATATGATATCTCCATTCCTCACTTATGCTCTACCCAACCCAAATCGTTCTAGTCATGATCCTACCATGATTTCTGCCTTATTTCAAGCCTAGTTTCCCCTGGCAAGACATTTTTTATGAAGAGCAACCAAACGTTTAGTGCCTTTGCAGCGTTAATGAGGAAATACATCTTGGGAAAAACTATGTGAAAGAAAGAAACTGCCCTCAGGAAACAGCTGCATCTTCATTTTTAATAACAGCTGTGATAGTGTGTCACTGTGCTCTCCATTCTGAAACGTGCTGTCCTAAAATCACAAGATGGCAGACCAGCTGTCTTCCACTAGACCTTGAATCTCAGTGTATACTCAGTGAAACACATCAGCATGCTAAATGACACATGCACAGGCACCCTGACTATAAAGGTCAAAAAGTGGGCAGTGGCCCAATTCCTCGAAAGACTTGGCATACTCTCCCCCTCATTAGCATATGAAATGACCCACCCCTATAAACACTGACAACTCATATCTTGGTGCCTCTAATGCCTCTCTTGCCTTCTGAGATGGTTCACACTCTGTCTATGCAGTGTTTCCTCTCTGAATAAACTTTCCTCCACTTCAAAAAATGAAAATAAACATAAATCCAGAATCTGCAGATTCCAGTTTACCAGTTTAAACATGGTTTCAATCCTCACAGGCTATGTGGGTTTCTTTCACACTTGATGAGAGTTTCCTTCTAAATATTTGTGATGTTAACATGGAAAAACATTCTCAAAGCTCTTTTGAAGCTTGTGAAACAATACCACTAGTTTATAGGAGGTAATAACTTCCTCTGTACTCTGTGATCACATAAATCACTCGCCCACATAAGCCAGAGGGATTGCTGGGCCTTCCCCGAAATCATTCTAAGTTTTCTCATATACAAACTACGAAATAAAATGTAATACTATATCTATAAAACTTCAAGAAGAAAACGTAGAAGAAAACCTGTGTTACCTTGGGTTAGGTGAAGAAATTTAGATAACATAATCTAGAACACAAAAAAAATAAAACCCCTTTTGTACCATTGATATATCTTAAACCATTCCTAAAAAAGGCTGTACAGCTTTTCAAATTAAATTGCAGTAGTAGCATTATATGATATCTCCATTCCTCACTTATGCTCTACCCAACCCAAATCGTTCTAGTCATGATCCTACCATGATTTCTGCCTTATTTCAAGCCTAGTTTCCCCTGGCAAGACATTTTTTATGAAGAGCAACCAAACGTTTAGTGCCTTTGCAGCGTTAATGAGGAAATACATCTTGGGAAAAACTATGTGAAAGAAAGAAACTGCCCTCAGGAAACAGCTGCATCTTCATTTTTAATAACAGCTGTGATAGTGTATCACTGTGCTCTCCATTCTGAAACGTGCTGTCCTAAAATCACAAGATGGCAGACCAGCTGTCTTCCACTAGACCTTGAATCTCAGTGTATACTCAGTGAAACACATCAGCATGCTAAATGACACATGCACAGGCACCCTGACTATAAAGGTCAAAAAGTGGGCAGTGGCCCAATTCCTCGAAAGACTTGGCATACTCTCCCCCTCATTAGCATATGAAATGACCCACCCCTATAAACACTGACAACTCATATCTTGGTGCCTCTAATGCCTCTCTTGCCTTCTGAGATGGTTCACACTCTGTCTATGCAGTGTTTCCTCTCTGAATAAACTTTCCTCCACTTCAAAAAATGAAAATAAACATAAATCCAGAATCTGCAGATTCCAGTTTACCAGTTTAAACATGGTTTCAATCCTCACAGGCTATGTGGGTTTCTTTCACACTTGATGAGAGTTTCCTTCTAAATATTTGTGATGTTAACATGGAAAAACATTCTCAAAGCTCTTTTGAAGCTTGTGAAACAATACCACTAGTTTATAGGAGGTAATAACTTCCTCTGTACTCTGTGATCACATAAATCACTCGCCCACATAAGCCAGAGGGATTGCTGGGCCTTCCCCGAAATCATTCTAAGTTTTCTCATATACAAAATACGAAATAAAATGTAATACTATATCTATAAAACTTCAAGAAGAAAACGTAGAAGAAAACCTGTGTTACCTTGGGTTAGGTGAAGAAATTTAGATAACATAATCTAGAACAGAAAAAAAACTAAATGGGACTTCATCTATATTTAAAACTTAAAAAAAATTAAAACTTTTGACTCCAAAAGGTACCTCAATAAGAAGATAACTGAATAAGCCATGAATAAAAGATATGAACAGAAACTTCACCAAAGAAGAGATAAAATCATTGATAAACTCAGGTTGCTCAACATCATTAGTCATCAGGGAAATGCAAATTTGAAGCACAGTAAGAAACCACTACACATCTACAAATATAACTAAAATTAACAAAACTGTCACTTGCTGGCATAGATGTGCAGCAGATGACACTCATAGCTATGCTGGTAGAAATACAAAATGGTACAGTTAATTCAGCACAGTTAAACAGTTTCTTATAAAATTAAGCATATACTTGCATAGAACCTAGTATTTCCCAGATATTTATTTAAAAATTATAACAACCTATGTTGATACAAAAAGGTATTTATCCCAAGTATTTATCCAAAAATTACAATAACATATGTTGATACAAAAACCTGTCTGGGAATGACTACAACCAGCAACAAAAGAACTTTCTAAGCTAATGGAATCATTCCATACATTTATATGGATATATGACAGTTTTTCAAAATGCATAGAACTGTATATCTACATCTAAAAGGAATAATTTTGGAAAAGGGTCTATTCAGATCCTCTGCCCATTTTTAGTTGGGTCTTTTGCTTTTATGATGCTGAGTTGCAGGAATTCTTTGTATATTTTAATATTAGTCCCTTATCAGATACAGCATTTGAAAATACCGTCTTCCAGTCTGTAACTGGCCTTTTGTTGCCAGTTTCCTTCACTGTGCAAAAGTTTTTTAGTTTGAAGTATTCCCATTTGCTTATTTCTGCTTTTGTTTCCCTTGCCTGAGGAAACATATCCAAAAAATATTTCTAAGATGATTGTCAAAGAGCATACTGCTTATGTTCCCTCTAGGTTACAGGTCTTACATTCAAGTCTTTAATTCAGTCTTGAATTTACTTCTGTGCATAGTGTGAGAGAGTGGGCCAGTCTGATTCTTTTCGATGTAGCCGTCTGGTTTTCACAACACTGTTTACTGAAGAAGCTGTCTTTTCCCCATTATACATTTTTGCCTCCTTTGTCATAAATTGTCTATGTAAGTGCGGACTCATTTTTGGGCTCTTTATAAATGATCAACAGGTGCGTGAAAAGATGCTGAAGATCACCATCATCAGTGAGATTCAAATCAAAGCCACAAAGAGATATCACCTCACACCTCTCAGAATGGCTATCATCAAAAAGACAACAAATAATCAGTTTTGGTGAGGGGGAGTATGTGGAGAAAAGGGAACCCTCATGCATTGCTGGTAGGAATGTACCATGATGCACCCACTATGGAAAACAGTGTGGAGATTTCTCAAAAAAGGAAAACCAGAACTACAATATGGCATAGCAATTTTTCTCATTGGTATTTATCCAAAGAAAAGGAAAACACTAATTAGAAAAAACACATGCACCCCAATATTCACTGCAGCCTTATTACAATAGCCAAGATACGGAAGCAACCCAGATGTTCATCAATAGACGAATGGATAAATAAGATGTGGTATATACACACAGTGGAATATTACTGAGTCATTAAGGAAGACTGAAATCCTGTCATTTGTGGCAACATGGATGAACCTAGAGGGTATTTTACTAAAATGAAATAAGTCAGAAAAACAAATACTATACATAATCACTTATATATGAAATCTAAAAAACAAAAAAATGAGTAAACATAACAAAACAAACAGTCACAGATACAGAGAACAAACGTGGTTTCCTGAGGGAAGGGGGTCAGAGGAAGAGAGCAATAGGTGAGACAGATTAAGAGGTACAAATTTCCAGTCACAAAATAAGTGAACCATGGGTATTAAATGTACAGGGTGGGCGGAATATATCCAATAGTTATACATCTCTGAATGGTAACAGATCATATGATTTATTGTAATGATCATTTTTAAATGCATAGAAATATTGAATCATGATGTTGTATAAAAGGAAGTATCATGGTGCAGGAGGTCAATTATACTTAAAAAAACAAGCAAACTCATAGAAAGAGAACACATTTGTGGTTACCAGAAGTGAGGGGTTGAGGGAGGCGGAAATGGATGAAGGCAGTCAAAAATTTTCAGTTATACATAAGTAGCAGGGATGTAATGTACAATCTGATCCATATAATCAACATAGTTGTATGTTATATAGGAAAGTTCTTAAGAAAATAAACCCGAAGAGTTCACATCACAAGTAAAAATAATGTTTATATTTCTTTAATTTTTTATCTATATGAGATGATGGATGAAGACTAAGCTTATTGTGATAATCATTTCATCATGTGTATATAGGTCAAATCATTATGCTGAATAGCTCAAACTTATGCAGTCATGTAGTCAATTATTCTCAATAAAACTGGAAGAAAAAGTAAAAGAGGTGAATTTTACAGTATGAAAATTACACATCATAAATCTGACTTTTTAAAACAGTTAAGAACATACTGGGATAAAATATGAACTTAAATTATATCTCAATATAGTATTAATGGCTTAAAGTATGACCATTCAGGGTATGCAAAATTCCCTGACAAATCAATATAAAAAGGACAAATTTAAATCGAGCAAAGACAGAGTGGCAACTCACAGAAGATCAATTATTAGTAGTTAATAATCATAAATCGCTTGATCTCATCAGGAAGCCAGTAAATGTAAATTACAAAGAAGAGGTAATCATTTTCCCATAAGAAAGACAAAGCTTGAAAAGACTGATAATATCAAGTGTTGATGCCTATTCAGGGCAAGTACAGTCTCTACAACAAGACCTCAAAAGAGTTATATCAGTGGGGATGATGGAAATTCAATTTATTCATATTTAGCTAAATAAAGACAAAAAAAAAAAAAACCTTTAAAATAGTTAAATGATTGTCTTTGCTGTTCCAGTCAGTGGGCTGCAGAACAAGGTGAGACGGTAGTCCTGAGGTGTCCGTTTCAGCAAAGCTAAACAGTCAGTCCAGTGCAGACTAGGGAGAATCCAGAAGGATGTATGAATGATTCTAAGGCTTTACCAGTCCACCAAGCAAACAGTGGTGTCCAGGTAGCCACATAAATGGTAACAGTCTTGTCATGAATGAAATGAAGGCTACAGCAAAAGTTAGAAGAACAAGACATAATGGAACAGTAGTTAAGAATCTATCTGCCAATTCAGGGGACACCAGTTGGATCTCTAGTCCAGGAAGATCCCACATTCTGTAGAGTAGCTAAGCCCACAATTACTGAAGCGGTGCACCTAGAGCCCATGTTCCACAACAGAAGAAGCCACCACAATAAGAAGTTCACGTATCACAATTAAGAGAGTAGCCCCCACTCACTGCAACTAGACAAAGCCCTTGTGCAGCAATGAAGTGTAAATATACTGTAAAGGGTGGTTAATGGTTACAGTCACTTCACAGGTGCAGCTATGCCATGAGACCACAAGGTAAATCACACTAGGGTACACTGGCAGTGTATTTCATCCTCACGGTCACCCTAAGAAGGGAGGAGGGGGGAATGGCACCCCATTTTTCTGGTAAGGAAATACAGAAAATGACTTGCCCAAGGCTAGTTAATTAGAAGTCTGAAGCAAGGTAAACTCCTAAGTCTGTCCTTCAGCCTGATGCCTGCCCTTCACCCAGACAGGTAGTCTGGCTGGGGCACCCCAACAAAAAGCGAAGGTTTGGCTAACTGAGGGGAGACAGAGTGAGGAGAAAGGGCAGAAGGAGGCTGAGAAGGGAGGGGGTCTGGAAAGCTTAGGGAACCCTTGGGACAAAGGGCTGGAACACAAGGGGACGCCCCAGCCAGTCCCCATGCCCCTCATATTGTGACCCCACGACCACTGTGAGGACCTCTGAGGACCTCTACCCCCTGCCCATTTCGCACCCTGTTCCTCACCAATACCCCGCTTCCAACTTACAGATAATGCAGCAGGGACTTCACCACCAAGCTCCAAGCAGCGGGCTCCCCTCCTGTGTCTCCTGATAGAAGAGCTGTTACAGTCCGTTGCCGCAGCAACCACAGAGCGCCCCACAGCTTAGCAAACTGCTCCATGATTGGAGAAGACAAGCGTCCATAGCAACCTCCAGTGCAGACTAGGGAGAATCCAGAAGGATGTATGAATGATTCTAAGGCTTTACCAGTCCACCAAGCAAACAGTGGTGTCCAGGTAGCCACATAAATGGTAACAGTCTTGTCATGAATGAAATGAAGGCTACAGCAAAAGTTAGAAGAACAAGACATAATGGAACAGTAGTTAAGAATCTATCTGCCAATTCAGGGGACACCAGTTGGATCTCTAGTCCAGGAAGATCCCACATTCTGTAGAGTAGCTAAGCCCACAATTACTGAAGCGGTGCACCTAGAGCCCATGTTCCACAACAGAAGAAGCCACCACAATAAGAAGCTCACGTATCACAATTAAGAGAGTAGCCCCCACTCACTGCAACTAGACAAAGCCCTTGTGCAGCAATGAAGTGTAAATATACTGTAAAGGGTGGTTAATGGTTACAGTCACTTCACAGGTGCAGCTATGCCATGAGACCACAAGGTAAATCACACTAGGGTACACTGGCAGTGTATTTCATCCTCACGGTCACCCTAAGAAGGGAGGAGGGGGGAATGGCACCCCATTTTTCTGGTAAGGAAATACAGAAAATGACTTGCCCAAGGCTAGTTAATTAGAAGTCTGAAGCAAGGTAAACTCCTAAGTCTGTCCTTCAGCCTGATGCCTGCCCTTCACCCAGACAGGTAGTCTGGCTGGGGCACCCCAACAAAAAGCGAAGGTTTGGCTAACTGAGGGGAGACAGAGTGAGGAGAAAGGGCAGAAGGAGGCTGAGAAGGGAGGGGGTCTGGAAAGCTTAGGGAACCCTTGGGACAAAGGGCTGGAACACAAGGGGACGCCCCAGCCAGTCCCCATGCCCCTCATATTGTGACCCCACGACCACTGTGAGGACCTCTGAGGACCTCTACCCCCTGCCCATTTCGCACCCTGTTCCTCACCAATACCCCGCTTCCAACTTACAGATAATGCAGCAGGGACTTCACCACCAAGCTCCAAGCAGCGGGCTCCCCTCCTGTGTCTCCTGATAGAAGAGCTGTTACAGTCCGTTGCCGCAGCAACCACAGAGCGCCCCACAGCTTAGCAAACTGCTCCATGATTGGAGAAGACAAGCGTCCATAGCAACCTCCAGGCAGGGATATTTGCAAAACATTGGGGTTTTAGGAATTCTTGGGACACCCTCCCTCTCCAAAGACAGGCTTCACCAGGCACCTATCCTAGTTCTTTAAAGGTGTATCATGCATTGTCTTATTTAACACTTTGTCTGCCAGTGTTGCTGTGAGGGTCCTCATTTCTAGAGAAATTTTTAATTAAGGGTCTCGTTACCTCTTCAGGATGTCTGTGAACCCTTTAAGTTATCTGCAAAAATTTATGTCCATTTACCCAGTAGGATGGTCCATAACTGTCAATTCTTAAAGGACCCAGAACCAGAACCCAGGTTGCCAGATGCCCGAGAAAGTCCAAGAGAACAACTACTTAATGCATTTACCCCATCTTCCTTCTCAGAGACTGCAGATAAAAAAACAGTGCAGCTCTTCCCAGACCCCATTTAGACTGTGGCCTCATTCAAATCCTTCCTTGAGACACTTCCCAAAGACTTAAAACTCTAGACATTTATTGATTCATTCAATACATTATCTGTTGATCACTAATTATGGATCGTACATTTACCACAGAGACACGTTTTCTGGCCACTGGAAGACAGAAATTGTTGAGGCAGAGTCCCTAATTTCTTAAACCCTCCTTATGGTGTGGAGACACAACAGACGAATAGACAAGATCACTTCTGAATGTGATAATAAACAAAATGTGCTGAAACGATGGAGTGTCTAAGGTGATGAGCCCTTTAAGATGGGATGGTCAGGGAAGTTCACATGGAGAAGATGATATCTGAGCTGAGGCATGAGAAGACAATACCTGTACACAAGAGCAAGCAAGACAGAAACACAGGCAAAGGAAGCAGAAACTTAAATGAATATGGGGTATTAGAGAATATGAAAGGCCCATGTGGTTCAAAAGGAGGGACATTATAGAAATGCAGTGAGACACAAAATAGCCCTTCCCCTAGCTCTCTGAAGGACCGGATACTTGTCCCTACTCCCTTATACTTCTAACGCCCTCATCATACCCCATCATAATCACCCTACTTATTTCTTTCTAAGGTCTTGTTACATTTTATTGTCTGTGAGTTCCACGAGGGCAGAGGTTGTGCCTACCCTGTTCAAGAGGGTATTGCCAGCACCTAAGATTACGAGCCCAGCATGCATGTGTGCTTATCCACTCAGTCACGTCTGGCTTTTTGCAACCACATGGACTGTAGCCCGCCAGGCTCCTCTGTCCATGGATTTCTCCAGGCAAGAATACTGGAGTGAGCTGCCATTTCCCTCTCCAGGGGATTGTCCCAACCGAGGGACTGAACCTGCGTCTCCTGCATGGCAGGCGGATTCTTTACTGCTGAGCCATCGGGAAGGCCCAACAAGCCCAGCATGGACATTACATAAACGTATGTTGACTACATGAATCTTCATTTCACAGAGTTAAGAACCTTGGTAGGGCTTCCCTGGTGGTCCAGTGGGTAAGGACACCGCCTTGCAGTGCAAGGGGCGCCGGTTTGATCCCTGGCCTGGGAAGATCCCACGTGCCATGGAGCGGCTGGACCAATGTGTTCAGTTACCAAGCCAGAGCTCTGGAGCGCATGCGCCCAAAGCTGGTGCTCTGTGACAACAGAGGCCACTGCGATGGGAGGCCCACACAGGCCAAAGAACAAAGATGGATGAAAACAGATCAATAAAAGACCAATAGAAGTGGCCTGCCCGCTCCCCTCCCTCCCCTACCCCCTCCCCGCCGCAAAAAAAAAAAAAAAAGAAAAAGAGAAAAAGAACCTTGGTAGATGGTGAGGACAAGACAAAGAAATCTCTGCCTTAATGGACCTTAAGTGCTTGTGGAATAAATGAATGACAAATTAGGTGGGCAAACCCAACGTATGTAGAATTGTGCACTGTCAGTGCTCCGGGAAGCCACTGAACAGTTTCCTTGATAATTTTTCACCGTATTGCAGTTTAGTTTCACAGAATTGAATGCCTATTACACACCAAGCAATGTGCTGTGCATAGTAGCTGTGACAAGGCAACACCAATCTCATCCGTCAAGGTTCTAGTCGACAGCCATGCCGTTTATTACAGCAGCCACTAGACACCTGTGACCACTAGGCACTTGATACATGGCTGGCCTGAACTGCAATGTGGAGCAAGCATAAATTTACATTTTATTGTCTGTGAGTTCCACGAGGGCAGAGGTTGTGCCTACCCTGTTCAAGAGGGTATTGCCAGCACCTAAGATTACGAGCCCAGCATGCATGTGTGCTTATCCACTCAGTCACGTCTGGCTTTTTGCAACCACATGGACTGTAGCCCGCCAGGCTCCTCTGTCCATGGATTTCTCCAGGCAAGAATACTGGAGTGAGCTGCCATTTCCCTCTCCAGGGGATTGTCCCAACCGAGGGACTGAACCTGCGTCTCCTGCATGGCAGGCGGATTCTTTACTGCTGAGCCATCGGGAAGGCCCAACAAGCCCAGCATGGACATTACATAAACGTATGTTGACTACATGAATCTTCATTTCACAGAGTTAAGAACCTTGGTAGGGCTTCCCTGGTGGTCCAGTGGGTAAGGACACCGCCTTGCAGTGCAAGGGGCGCCGGTTTGATCCCTGGCCTGGGAAGATCCCACGTGCCATGGAGCGGCTGGACCAATGTGTTCAGTTACCAAGCCAGAGCTCTGGAGCGCATGCGCCCAAAGCTGGTGCTCTGTGACAACAGAGGCCACTGCGATGGGAGGCCCACACAGGCCAAAGAACAAAGATGGATGAAAACAGATCAATAAAAGACCAATAGAAGTGGCCTGCCCGCTCCCCTCCCTCCCCAACCCATCCCCACCGCAAAAAAAAAAAAAAAAGAAAAAGAGAAAAAGAACCTTGGTAGATGGTGAGGACAAGACAAAGAAATCTCTGCCTTAATGGAC
Source organism: Tragulus kanchil (assembly GCA_022376925.1). Lineage (NCBI taxonomy): Eukaryota > Metazoa > Chordata > Mammalia > Artiodactyla > Tragulidae > Tragulus > Tragulus kanchil. Next base: position 167,509,839 of record JAIOJX010000031.1, on the reverse strand, counting down.
CTTAAGTGCTTGTGGAATAAATGAATGACAAATTAGGTGGGCAAACCCAACGTATGTAGAATTGTGCACTGTCAGTGCTCCGGGAAGCCACTGAACAGTTTCCTTGATAATTTTTTCACCGTATTTCAGTTTAGTTTCACAGAATTGAATGCCTATTACACACCAAGCAATGTGCTGTGCATAGTAGCTGTGACAAGGCAACACCAATCTCATCCGTCAAGGTTCTAGTCGACAGCCATGCCGTTTATTACAGCAGCCACTAGACACCTGTGACCACTAGGCACTTGATACATGGCTGGCCTGAACTGCAATGTGGAGCAAGCATAAATCTGGATTTCAAAGATTTAGTGCAAAACGAGAATGTAAAATATCTCATTAATAATTTTCAACACTGATTTCATATTGCCATGATAACATTTTGGATATATTAGATGAAATAACATTATTATTAAAATTAATCTCACTTGTTTCTTTTTTTTAATCTGACTGCTAGAAAATGTTAAATTATAGATGTAGCTTGCATTGCTTTTCTATTGGACAGCACTGGTCTAGGAGGAGCCTAAGGCTAGTTGGCTAAACATGTGCTATGTTGCTGTCGTTTAGTCACTAAGTCACGTCCAACTCCATGGACTGTAGCCTGCCAGGTTCCTCTGTCCATGGGATTTTTCAGACAATAATACTGGGGTAGGTTGCCATTTCTTTCTCCGGGGTATCTTCTTGACCCAAGGAATGAACTTGAATCTCCTGCACTGCCACTAGGGAAGCCTTTTACTATCTTATTACAGCTGTTAAAATAGGGCTTTTAGTGGCGGCAAGTTAAGTAGCAAATTTCAAATAGAGGAACTAGATCAAGAACTCACAAAGAAAACAGGTTAGACAACTTTTAAGCCTTTCACACATGAAATGTACAAAAGGGGCAGGAGTAGGTGACTAAGGAGATTTGTTCGGAGAGATCTGAGCTGTGAGTCCCACTTTCTAACCTCTAATCCAAAAAATGGGGTTTGAGGGACCACTCAATAAGTTTAATATATTAGGAGGCACAGAGGGCTTGTGTCTGAATCCTACCTAATTGTTCTAAAGAGCAAGAGGTGAGTGGGCTAATGAGCAGAGGCCAGAGCAAAGGAAGAATTGCTTGGTTGGCCTGTATTACAAATTAGGTGGGCAAACCCAACGTGTAGAATTGTGCACTGTCAGTGCTCCGGGAAGCCACTGAACAGTGTCCTTGCTAATTTTTCGACCGTACTTCATTTTAGTTTCACAGAATTGAATGCCTATTACACACCAAGCAATGTGCTGTGCATAGTAGCTGTGACAAGGCAACACCAATCTCATCCGTCAAGGTTCTAGTCGACAGCCATGCCGTTTATTACAGCAGCCACTAGACACCTGTGACCACTAGGCACTTGATACATGGCTGGCCTGAACTGCAATGTGGAGCAAGCATAAATCTGGATTTCAAAGATTTAGTGCAAAACGAGAATGTAAAATATCTCATTAATAATTTTCAACACTGATTTCATATTGCCATGATAACATTTTGGATATATTAGATGAAATAACATTATTATTAAAATTAATCTCACTTGTTTCTTTTTTTTAATCTGACTGCTAGAAAATGTTAAATTATAGATGTAGCTTGCATTGCTTTTCTATTGGACAGCACTGGTCTAGGAGGAGCCTAAGGCTAGTTGGCTAAACATGTGCTATGTTGCTGTCGTTTAGTCACTAAGTCACGTCCAACTCCATGGACTGTAGCCTGCCAGGTTCCTCTGTCCATGGGATTTTTCAGACAATAATACTGGGGTAGGTTGCCATTTCTTTCTCCGGGGTATCTTCTTGACCCAAGGAATGAACTTGAATCTCCTGCACTGCCACTAGGGAAGCCTTTTACTATCTTATTACAGCTGTTAAAATAGGGCTTTTAGTGGCGGCAAGTTAAGTAGCAAATTTCAAATAGAGGAACTAGATCAAGAACTCACAAAGAAAACAGGTTAGACAACTTTTAAGCCTTTCACACATGAAATGTACAAAAGGGGCAGGAGTAGGTGACTAAGGAGATTTGTTCGGAGAGATCTGAGCTGTGAGTCCCACTTTCTAACCTCTAATCCAAAAAAATGGGGTTTGAGGGGACCACTCAATAAGTTTAATATATTAGGAGGCACAGAGGGCTTGTGTCTGAATCCTACCTAATTGTTCTAAAGAGCAAGAGGTGAGTGGGCTAATGAGCAGAGGCCAGAGCAAAGGAAGAATTGCTTGGTTGGACACAACCCATCACCTTTCTCCAGGGTTTATCAAGGGCAAAAAATATGCGTGAGTATTTTCTCTAGTGCTACAGATTCCTCTTAAGAAATGCAAAGGGTTATTTTGGCTCCTTTCTAAGAAAGAAATCAGTGAGACACCTCACCACAGGGAAGCTGACTGTACTGTCATGTTCCTAAGGGCCAAGGAAAAGCAAACAACAGGCCAAAACAGAGATGAGTTTGATTCACACTAAGAGAAATGCAGGGTAGAGATGCCCAGTGATGAGGGTGAGTTTTCTGACTCTTAAGACCCGGCAAGAGGAAGTACGAATCTAATCACAGCAGGATCAGACAAGTAACAACTTCCTTGAGGCTTTCTCCTCTCTTGCCTCCTCTTGACCGAATCCCCGAGGAGCCTGAAAAGACTTATTACTCAACCAGGGGCACAGGTATAGAAGCTGGCAATGAACCCAAGTAGAAAACAATAGGAAAGAAAGCAGAACGTGGCTGAGACTGTGTTTTGATACCCAAGAGGGTTCATAAAAGTCTTGGCCCCTGACTGAACTCACCCAGCAGCAGGAAAACAACTTGCCTCACTGAGACATTTTAAAGACAGACTAGAAGGAAAAAAATAAGCTGCTTTATGACTGCAATCCACAAGTCATGCTTGCTTCACTTTAGGGTTACACAAGATATAAGAGACAGGCTATAATGTAGGCAGCAACATGGGTTATACCTGAGGTGTATGGAACAGTAGAAGATGCATAAAGCTAAGGATTAAAATAGATACAATTATAAGGAGGAAAACAGATCATCTAGTCACACAGCACCTCGGCGTCAGGTCTGAGACTGGAGTCTAAGCCCCCATCCCCAGAGGCCTTGTTGCAGTTGCTTAGAGCTGAGGCCAGTGACCATGGCCGCCCCTCACGGGTGCCTGCTGTGTTCTCAGTGCCAGAGAGATGAGAGACAGAGATGGGGGTGGAGTGGGGACCCAGCAAACACAGGGGAAAACAAACACAAATAAGAAACATATGCAGAAATAAATATCCAACTAAAGGTTAACTATGGTTTTAAAAAGTAGAGAAGATTTAGGAATCGTTTATTTGTTAACTTACACTTCCCTTTAACCAAAAAGGCTAACAGGAAGTATGAAGACGTCTCCATTCGTAAGCTGCCTGACCCCCCAAGGAACTTCACATTTTGATCAGGTAAGAGAGGTGAGGACAGTTCTTTCTAAGCTGCGAGCACATAATCGGGTCATAAGCAGACAGGACTGTGAAGACAGAGCCTTTTCAGACTTCAGAGTGAAATAGGACTGTAACCCCAAGGACCCCAAGATACCAAGCCTACCTCAGCAGTCCTGGCCCATGGGGCCCATGCAGAGGAGAACCCTGGGCAAGAAGCTGCAGAAACCATAGACTCACCACCATTAGAAAGACTCTTAGGACATAGTAGCTGCTCCATAGTAAGTTTTCATCACAGCAGGATCAGACAAGTAACAACTTCCTTGAGGCTTTCTCCTCTCTTGCCTCCTCTTGACCGAATCCCCGAGGAGCCTGAAAAGACTTATTACTCAACCAGGGGCACAGGTATAGAAGCTGGCAATGAACCCAAGTAGAAAACAATAGGAAAGAAAGCAGAACGTGGCTGAGACTGTGTTTTGATACCCAAGAGGGTTCATAAAAGTCTTGGCCCCTGACTGAACTCACCCAGCAGCAGGAAAACAACTTGCCTCACTGAGACATTTTAAAGACAGACTAGAAGGAAAAAAATAAGCTGCTTTATGACTGCAATCCACAAGTCATGCTTGCTTCACTTTAGGGTTACACAAGATATAAGAGACAGGCTATAATGTAGGCAGCAACATGGGTTATACCTGAGGTGTATGGAACAGTAGAAGATGCATAAAGCTAAGGATTAAAATAGATACAATTATAAGGAGGAAAACAGATCATCTAGTCACACAGCACCTCGGCGTCAGGTCTGAGACTGGAGTCTAAGCCCCCATCCCCAGAGGCCTTGTTGCAGTTGCTTAGAGCTGAGGCCAGTGACCATGGCCGCCCCTCACGGGTGCCTGCTGTGTTCTCAGTGCCAGAGAGATGAGAGACAGAGATGGGGGTGGAGTGGGGACCCAGCAAACACAGGGGAAAACAAACACAAATAAGAAACATATGCAGAAATAAATATCCAACTAAAGGTTAACTATGGTTTTAAAAAGTAGAGAAGATTTAGGAATCGTTTATTTGTTAACTTACACTTCCCTTTAACCAAAAAGGCTAACAGGAAGTATGAAGACGTCTCCATTCGTAAGCTGCCTGACCCCCCAAGGAACTTCACATTTTGATCAGGTAAGAGAGGTGAGGACAGTTCTTTCTAAGCTGCGAGCACATAATCGGGTCATAAGCAGACAGGACTGTGAAGACAGAGCCTTTTTCAGACTTCAGAGTGAAATAGGACTGTAACCCCAAGGACCCCAAGATACCAAGCCTACCTCAGCAGTCCTGGCCCATGGGGCCCATGCAGAGGAGAACCCTGGGCAAGAAGCTGCAGAAACCATAGACTCACCACCATTAGAAAGACTCTTAGGACATAGTAGCTGCTCCATAGTAAGTTTTCATTCCAAATCCTTGGGAGAGAAAAATCTGACTGGTTTAGGCTGCCTCATGCACAAGAACATAGTCACTGAGCCCGTTCACTTCCGCAAGAGAGATGAGTCGCATGAGACGGGCATGGCTGCCAGGGCCACTCCTGCATGGAGGGGTGGCTGTCAATTCTCCAGGAAGTAAAGATGGGCTGGGCAGAGTCCCCAGAAGCCATCTCTTCTATGGGCGTTCTCCAAATATCCAGGTGCCAGATTTCATTTTTCAACCCTTTTCCCCTTCATCTCCACATCTTGTTCACTTATCATTCTTGGACCCGCTCTCCTTGCCTCCAAATTTTCACTGCTACATCTCTGCAAATCTTCCCACTTCTTTCCAACTCCCCTGTCTCTACTCTATCTCAAGCCAGCATCGTATCTTGCCTGGTTTGCTGCCACAGTCCCCAGCACTGTATGCTGAGGCACCTCAGGGTGCCACAGTGAACTCCGAGGGGTGTCTCAGGTTATTTTAAATCGTCATGGAAGTCACAGTAATGTCTGTCAGAAACTACTCGCTTGAGATAGTTCAGTTTCAATATTAGTTTATTTTACTGCTTCCAAAGACCAAATTGTTTCAAAGCGGGGTGTTTAGTCATTGCTGGGATGAAAGTAAGCAACCCTTGAAAATCAGTGTCTAACAGGAAATGAGACTGGTGGTGTCCAACGTTATTCCAAGGCTTGAGAAGGTATACAGTGCTCAACAGGCACTCAACTGTCAGAAGAGAAGGGCTTATTAAGTTATTCTGAGCTGTTCAGTTTATTCCTTTCAGCCCTGGGGTGCTGTGAACCATTAAGTAAATACATTATTCGGGAGATGGAACCGTTCTTTCTAAGCTGCGAGCACATAATCGGGTCATAAGCAGACAGGACTGTGAAGACAGAGCCTTTTTCAGACTTCAGAGTGAAATAGGACTGTAACCCCAAGGACCCCAAGATACCAAGCCTACCTCAGCAGTCCTGGCCCATGGGGCCCATGCAGAGGAGAACCCTGGGCAAGAAGCTGCAGAAACCATAGACTCACCACCATTAGAAAGACTCTTAGGACATAGTAGCTGCTCCATAGTAAGTTTTCATTCCAAATCCTTGGGAGAGAAAAATCTGACTGGTTTAGGCTGCCTCATGCACAAGAACATAGTCACTGAGCCCGTTCACTTCCGCAAGAGAGATGAGTCGCATGAGACGGGCATGGCTGCCAGGGCCACTCCTGCATGGAGGGGTGGCTGTCAATTCTCCAGGAAGTAAAGATGGGCTGGGCAGAGTCCCCAGAAGCCATCTCTTCTATGGGCGTTCTCCAAATATCCAGGTGCCAGATTTCATTTTTCAACCCTTTTCCCCTTCATCTCCACATCTTGTTCACTTATCATTTTTGGACCCGCTCTCCTTGCCTCCAAATTTTCACTGCTACATCTCTGCAAATCTTCCCACTTCTTTCCAACTCCCCTGCCTCTACTCTATCTCAAGCCAGCATCGTATCTTGCCTGGTTTGCTGCCACAGTCCCCAGCACTGTATGCTGAGGCACCTCAGGGTGCCACAGTGAACTCCGAGGGGTGTCTCAGGTTATTTTAAATCGTCATGGAAGTCACAGTAATGTCTGTCAGAAACTACTCGCTTGAGATAGTTCAGTTTCAATATTAGTTTATTTTACTGCTTCCAAAGACCAAATTGTTTCAAAGCGGGGTGTTTAGTCATTGCTGGGATGAAAGTAAGCAACCCTTGAAAATCAGTGTCTAACAGGAAATGAGACTGGTGGTGTCCAACGTTATTCCAAGGCTTGAGAAGGTATACAGTGCTCAACAGGCACTCAACTGTCAGAAGAGAAGGGCTTATTAAGTTATTCTGAGCTGTTCAGTTTATTCCTTTCAGCCCTGGGGTGCTGTGAACCAATTATTAAGAGGCTAAAAATATTTCTCACCTTTTCATTCTTATTTTACAGAAAGTGGGAGATGGAACCGACTCTCATTTTAAAGATGAACCAAGCATCATTCATGTCCCTGGAGAAGACGGCTAGCTGGGCTCTTCTGAATAGAATGACTTGCCGGTCACTTGGGAAGTAGGTTTGCTTTGTTTTCTCTTGAGGAAATGTCTAGAATGTTCGAGTAAACTCAGAAAGCATACAGACTATTAAAAAGCATGAGACCTAGGAAACCTAAGTTTGAGACTCAGTTCTACCATCTATCACCTTCATGTCCTGAGGCTAGTGTCTTCACTTTTCTGAACCTCAGCTTCTACAGCTATTAAAGGGCATTAACCGCAGTCACTCAAAAAAAGTGCTACTTATGAGCCTACTCACAATGTTCTCAACCTTTTATTTCATTATGCTCTTCTAAGGAGACTTTTTAAATTTTTTAATTTTATTTTTTACAGAGTTTTGTTGTTTACTGCCATACAGTGACTTGAATTCTCCATATGCATAACCCACGTTTCCCCACTGAACCTCCTCCCCATCCCATCCATCCAGGTCGTCACAGAGCCCCCGTTTGATATCCCCTAGTCCCACAGTATATTCCCCTCCCTCACCCCAATGTCCATAAGACTGTTCTAAGGAGACTTTTCTTTCTGACATTTTTGGTCCTAAATATGCCCCCCAAAGTTGAATGGCATGTGTATACTACTTATCTGTTTGTGTACTATCTATAAATCTGTGCTGTGTACTTAAGAAGAGGGAGATCTTTTGACTCCTCAAGAACAGATTTTTGCCCCCTGGGGATAATATTACCCCTGTGGAGTATACACACCCTAAGGGGAGAGAGGATATTTCTGCTCTCCCAAAACCTATATTCTACCATAATAATAATAATAATAAAAGGTGGATTAAAAAATAAACAAGTCGGGCTTCCTTGGTGGTCCAGTGGGTAAAGAGTCTCCTTACAGTGCAACGGGCACCGGTTCAATCCCCGGCCCAGGAAGATCCCACATGCCATGCAGTGGCTGGACCAGTGTGTCCAATTGCAAGCCAGCCCTCTGGAGTGCATGTGCCCAGAGCTGGTGCTTTGCAATGACAGAGACCACAAAATGGGACAGCCACACAGGCTGAAGAATAAAGATGGAGGAAAAATAAATAAATAAATAAAAAGATGGCAAAATTTTAAAAAATAAAATAAACAAGTAAAAGTATGAGATGTGAGAAGTGCTTGAAACAGTAAAATAGGACACTCTGCTGGAGAATGACTGAGGTGGATGAGCTAAAGGCCTCTCTGAAGAGTGACTCCAATGGGAAGATCTGGGTGACAGCAGGGGCGGTCAGGCATCTCCACAGGTGGCGCCTCTGCTGGCACCAGCTGGTAAGCAGTGATACCACCATCACCACTGGTGGCCGGTTTTCAAGACTGAGGGATACAGCAAAGGAAAACATCTTGGAAACAGTAAGTTGCTGAATGAACGCGGGAGGTTATTATGGACAAAGGGCTGCTGTGGGCACTATAGGCAGAAGATGACAAAGTCCTAGCCTCTGCTGTCAAAAGAGTTGTTTTTTGAGAACAGCTAAAGAAGCTGGGTTCTGATGAAAGATTTAAACAGCCAAAGATATGAGATATCTATTTATCTAGGTATACGGAACTAAAAGAAACAGAAATAGTAGAAGTAAATAAATGGTACCTAACATTTTTGAAGTGCTTCCTATGTGTCTCTCTGAAGTGTTTTACACATGAATTCTCACAATCCCATGGGGTTATTCTATTTCATTTTGCCAAGTTATTTCTATTTCATTTCCTTCCTTTCTGAGGAACAGAAGCTCAGAAAGCGTAAGTGACTTGGCCCAAATTACATAGGGAATAAGTGGCAGGACTTTGATCAATCTGACTCGGGTCTAAGGTCTTACAAGATGACACAAGTCCCGGTTTCCCCTCTGGCTCTTTGTGGCACGCCCTCTTCCAATCTACCCCTCTGATCTCAGTGATTTATAGTTATTCAGTAAGTAGAGCTGAACTTCTCCTGCTAAAACATCAGCTCAACAGTTAAAAGACTAATTACAATGCTCGTACTGGGCCTTGGAATAAAAACTGTCTGTACCATGTTTAATTACCCACTGTTTTACCTGTAGGCGGATGATACACCTTATCTCAGGTCCTGAGGATGACCTCAGGTCCTCAGTCAATAATCAATGTCTGGGTTGAAAGAGAATTTAAAAATCAGATTTTATTCTATCTCAGACTTCCTAAAAATGTGAATCCAAGAACGGCCAACAGGAATGCTAGTGATTAACTATGAAGAGGGGACTCAGAGACAAACATCCGTCAAGAGAAGAAAGCAGACACTTGTTGTGTCTGTTGGCCATGGCACAGAATTTAAAGAACAGGAGATGAGAACACCCAGATCTGCAGTTGATTGACAATATAAAAGTGCCATTTGGCTCTGGAACCAAGAGTCTGTGGTAGAAAAGACCACTTACAGTTTCCAAGAGGTGGAGCCAAAGCTAGTCTGTGAAAAATTCTTTCAGTCATCAGGCATGTACAATCAATTGTAAGCAGAATTGTGTTCTTGTCAATATTCCCACAAAGTAAAAATCATCTCCTATCAGGAAAAAAGTTGATAATCCAGTTATATCATTACAGATACACTATTTTCCTTCCTTTTTTTGATGAAAATCTCACAAAATAGAATCCCTACGTTTGCAGGATCCAGAGGAATAGCAGCATGGCAAACAGTGAATATGTCTGTGTGTGAGATAGCACACAAAGATATGTAAGGAACTATCAACAGTAAACATACGAGTTTACATCAACCATGCCAGGGCAGGGGGGAGAGGGGGGAATCTATTCTCTGTAGAAAATTGTACTATAAAATCATTGGGAGAAAAGGCACATAAACAAATATGAATATGCAATATATCATAAAATAAACAGCACTGTAAAAAGTCTACAGAAAACATTCAACAAACACAGGAATGGTTAAAGAGAGCAAGACCATGGTTTGCTGCAGTTGTCAGAAAAGCTTCAAGAGAGGCTGAACTTAAAGTGGCCAATAAAGACCAGTAACATGCTGATACCCTTATTAATATGGTCTCTGATGGATTCATCAAATACTGTATTGAATCCTCCCTCTAAAACAGATTGTGCCTAAAGCAATCTAGAATGTTCACCAACAGAGGAGTGGATATATTTTACCATGGAATATCGCTCAGCCATAAAAAGGAATGAAACTGTGCCATTGGCAGAGACGTGGATGGACTTAGAGACTGTCATATAGAGTGAAGCAAGTCAGAAAAAGAAAAACACGTATCATATATTAATAATATCGCTTATATGTGGAATCCAGAAAAATGGCACAAATGAACGTATTTTCAAAGGAGAAATAGAGATACCGACGTAGAGAATGAACATACGGATATGAAGGGGTGAAGAGGAGGTGGGATGAAGTGAGAGATCGGCCCTGACACAGATACACGACTATGCATAAAACAGGGTACTAACGAGAACCTACAGTAGAGCACAGGGAACTCCATTAAATGCTCTCTGGGACCTAAATGGGATGGAAATCCAAAAGAGAGGAGACATACGCATCCATATAGCTGATTCACTTTGCTTTACAGCAGAAACTCAGATAACGTTATAAAGCAACTATATATCACTAAAAATTAATTAGAAAAATTTTGTTCTGATAATTATATATAGAAAGGAATATATAAGAACTCATACATTCATTTATGTAAGCCCAAATTTCTCAAACATCCAGGTTTCCAAGACTGTATCAATTGTGTCTGATGTTTGGGACAAGAGAGGAAAATTTTCAGTGGTTAATTTTCCGGCTAGACTAAACATAAAAGGGTACAGCTTCCAGGACAATGACAAGAAGGAAAATGAGCCATAAGGAGGCAGACATTGAGCCAGTGGTCTTCCATGAGCTGTCTAGACAGACTGTTGGGAAAAAATAACGAAGTCCAATTTCAAAGTACCCATTGCCCTTGCCTTCTCATTAGACTGACTCTGAGGCTTCAGAGAGCCCTCAGCCCCAGGCCTCATTAGAAAAGCAGATGGACATATCAGAGGGGTTAATGGCAGCCAAGGATGGTCCTTACGTGACTTGGTCCTAGCTACTGACCCTCTGGAGATGGTTATGCTTTTGAAAACAGAGGGAGACAACTTTTGATGGGGAGTAAACAATGAGGTAAAATCTAAAATTATGCTAAAATTTAAGATAATAGTACCCCTATAAACATAAAAAGGAGAAATAATAATTAAAATAGAGCAGTAGCAACATGGTGGACTATGTGTAAAATCAAATATTGCCCAGTTGCACAAATGAAGATAGTTGAGGCATGGAAAATACACCAAATAGGAGTATTTCGAAATAGCTTACTAATGAGGGCAAAACCAGGAACCTTGTAGACGAACATGGCTAACATATACATTGTGTATATGTGTGTGTGTGTGTGTGTGTATGTATTTCTTGATAGCCAAAATGAAGATGAGGACACAGTCTAAATCTGCATGGATAAAGTGAAATTATTCATGCATAATGTGTTCTATGTGTTCTTCCTATTTCTCATCAATTGTCTTTGTCAGTATCTGCACCATACCACCTAAACCCTTAATGAACAGTCTTTACCTCTTTTGCTGGCAACATAGTTATCAAAAACACGCGAGACTGAAGCAATCTATACTGTGGACAAAGGGGATTCCCTAAGAGTGTGAAAACACTGGTGGTGTGGTTACAGCTGTTGCTCTGATCAGGTGAGATCCATTATAGAAAAATTTTGCAACTATATATCTTTGATTTTAATTATATATAGAAAGGAATATATAAGAACTCATACATTCATTTATGTAAGCCCAAATTTCTCAAACATCCAGGTTTCCAAGACTGTATCAATTGTGTCTGATGTTTGGGACAAGAGAGGAAAATTTTCAGTGGTTAATTTTCCGGCTAGACTAAACATAAAAGGGTACAGCTTCCAGGACAATGACAAGAAGGAAAATGAGCCATAAGGAGGCAGACATTGAGCCAGTGGTCTTCCATGAGCTGTCTAGACAGACTGTTGGGAAAAAATAACGAAGTCCAATTTCAAAGTACCCACTGCCCTTGCCTTCTCATTAGACTGACTCTGAGGCTTCAGAGAGCCCTCAGCCCCCGGCCTCATTAGAAAAGCAGATGGACATATCAGAGGGGTTAATGGCAGCCAAGGATGGTCCTTACGTGACTTGGTCCTAGCTACTGACCCTCTGGAGATGGTTATGCTTTTGAAAACAGAGGGAGACAACTTTTGATGGGGAGTAAACAATGAGGTAAAATCTAAAATTATGCTAAAATTTAAGATAATAGTACCCCTATAAACATAGAGAAAAAAAGGAGAAATAATAATTAAAATAGAGCAGTAGCAACATGGTGGACTATGTGTAAAATCAAATATTGCCCAGTTGCACAAATGAAGATAGTTGAGGCATGGAAAATACACCAAATAGGAGTATTTCGAAATAGCTTACTAATGAGGGTAAAACCAGGAACCTTGTAGACGAACATGGCTAACATATACATTGTGTGTATGTGTGTGTGTGTGTGTGTGTGTGTGTATTTCTTGATAGCCAAAATGAAGATGAGAACACAGTCTAAATCTGCATGGATAAAGTGAAATTATTCATGCATAATGTGTTCTATGTGTTCTTCCTATTTCTCATCAATTGTCTTAGTCTGTCAGTATCTGCACCATACCACCTAAACCCTTAATAAACAGTCTTTACCTCTTTTGCTGGCAACATAGTTATCAAAAACACACGAGACTGAAGCAATCTATACTGTGGACAAAGGGGATTCCCTAAGAGTGTGAAAACAGTGGTGGTGTGGTTACAGCTGTTGCTCTGATCAGGTGAGCTGTGGACATTTCCCATCCTAGAATCACCATTCTTGTTCCACTCAGAAAACAGTTTCATTATTTGGGAGATTAGGAAAGAAAAACAGTTTCAAAATCAGTGGTGACAATTTCTGCACAGTTTCTGCCTTTGCCCATAACACAGCTTCATTCAAAGAGCTGCTAACAGCTCAATATGCCAACGTATGCAAAGACAGCAATAACCTCCCTGATTAATTAATCCAATGACTTAACCAGTCTTCCTGTGAGCAGTCCGGGAACCATGGCCCCTGCTCTCCCCAGTCTTGTTTCCACACCTCTTGTTAGCCCTTCTCTCTGTCTAGTGTGAGGCACAAAAGCGGTCCCTGGTCTAGATGGCCTTATACATTCTTCAGCAGGCTGCCCAAGAGACTTCACAAATTCCTTGTGCACTTTAAATTTTTATAATGAAGACTGTAGACTTACATAAATAACTCGCAAATGGAATCTGAAAGTCAATTTCTTCTGCTCATTAAAATTTAGGACAGCCATACTATACAATCAAGTACAATAGACTCATTTCACATCTTGTGACATGGACAACTGGCTCTTCCAGGCAGGAAAGAATTTAATTTACATTTAAACGCCATTCCCAGAGTGTGACAAAAGCACTCATGAAGAAGCCTGAAGGACTTGAGGTTTAGTCAGTGAATTTAGAAAGGGTTTGTGATTGAAGTACAAAAAAAAAATGAGTAGAGATGCTAATACCTTGATTGTAGTCCTGTGAGAAACCCTGATCCAGGGGAGCTGGGACTCCTGAACCCACAGAGACCATGAGATAACAGATGCTGTGGTTTTCAGCCACAAAAAAAGGGGGGAAATGAGTGGATGTTTTGTTAAACACCCGCAGATGCTTCTGGAAAAGTGTATTTTCTCCTTACCTTATTTCACCTCTCATTTTTTCTAACTTGATACAAACTATGCAGCAAGTGAACTGGTCCTATTCCTACCAGATTTGAAGCCATTTTCGCTCTTTTTCCCAGCTAAAGTCATGACCTAGAGAGGTACACATACCCAGGAGACGTGCACATCACATGTGACATCGAGTTGTTGCTCTGATCAGGTGAGCTGTGGACATTTCCCATCCTAGAATCACCATTCTTGTTCCACTCAGAAAACAGTTTCATTATTTAGGAGATTAGGAAAGGAAAACAGTTTCAAAATCAGTGGTGACAATTTCTGCACAGTTTCTGCCTTTGCCCATAACACAGCTTCATTCAAAGAGCTGCTAACAGCTCAATATGCCAACGTATGCAAAGACAGCAATAACCTCCCTCATTAATTAATCCAATGACTTAACCAGTCTTCCTGTGAGCAGTCCGGGAACCATGGCCCCTGCTCTCCCCAGTCTTGTTTCCACACCTCTTGTTAGCCCTTCTCTCTGTCTAGTGTGAGGCACAAAAGTGGTCCCTGGTCTAGATGGCCTTATACATTCTTCAGCAGGCTGCCCAAGAGACTTCACAAATTCCTTGTGCACTTTAAATTTTTATAATGAAGACTGTAGACTTACATAAATAACTCGCAAATGGAATCTGAGAGCCAATTTCTTCTGCTCATTAAAATTTAGGACAGCCATACTATACAATCAAGTACAATAGACTCATTTCACATCTTGTGACATGGACAACTGGCTCTTCCAGGCAGGAAAGAATTTAATTTACATTTAAACGCCATTCCCAGAGTGTGACAAAAGCACTCATGAAGAAGCCTGAAGGACTTGAGGTTTAGTCAGTGAATTTAGAAAGGGTTTGTGATTGAAGTACAAAAAAAAAATGAGTAGAGATGCTAATACCTTGATTGTAGTCCTGTGAGAAACCCTGATCCAGGGGAGCTGGGACTCCTGAACCCACAGAGACCATGAGATAACAGATGCTGTGGTTTTCAGCCACAAAAAAAGGGGGGAAATGAGTGGATGTTTTGTTAAACACCCGCAGATGCTTCTGGAAAAGTGTATTTTCTCCTTACCTTATTTCACCTCTCATTTTTTCTAACTTGATACAAACTATGCAGCAAGTGAACTGGTCCTATTCCTACCAGATTTGAAGCCATTTTCGCTCTTTTTCCCAGCTAAAGTCATGACCTAGAGAGGTACACATACCCAGGGAGACGTGCACATCACTCATGTGCATGTACATGCATCCAAACATACATACATCATTTCATTTACTTTTCAGGGAGGGGGGGAATTTTTAAAAACTTCCATTTATTCTTTGATAAATTCTCCAAAATCATTAAATATAGAGTAAGGGAACTAATATTAACTATGGCAAATGAGGTCATTTGAAATTAGGCCCAGAATAGCCTTGAATTCCACATCAACAAATTTAAACATTCCTGTATGTATGTGCGTGATGGGGAACCATTTTGAGATTTCTAAAGATGGAGTTGATGCTGGACCAACAATTAGCTGACAGTAACAGGAAGAACAAAGTGAAGAGAAAAGGAAAGGGAATCTGGAAGACTAGTTATGGAACTACGGTTACCGTCTGTGGGAAAAACAACACATGGTTAACTAGAGACAGTGTGAAGGAGAGAAGGGGAGAAGTACTGGGGAAGAGCTACTGGGGTAGGATAGTAGTTGGATAGAGGATGTAGAAGAACCAGTAGATGCAGTTTCCAGTCTTCATGACTGTGTGTGTGGTGATGGCATTAACTGAGGTAGGAAAAACAGAGGAGGACATAAGTTTGAGGAGAAGGAAGGATAATTATATGCTCACATATTTTTTTTCTTTTCCCCCATCATGCCTCTTTTATCTATATTTATTTTCATCCATCTTTATTCTTTGGCCTATGTGGGCCTCCCATTGCAGTGGCCTCTCTTGTTTGAAAGCACTGGGGTCCTGCGCACATGCGCGGGGTTTAGAGATTGGGGCTAATAACCTTGATTGTAGTCCTGTGAGAAACCCTGATCCAGGGAGCTGGGACTCCTGAACCCACAGAGACCATGAGATAACAGATGCTGTGGTTTTCAGCCACAAAAAAAGGGGGGAAATGAGTGGATGTTTTGTTAAACACCCGCAGATGCTTCTGGAAAAGTGTATTTTCTCCTTACCTTATTTCACCTCTCATTTTTTCTAACTTGATACAAACTATGCAGCAAGTGAACTGGTCCTATTCCTACCAGATTTGAAGCCATTTTCGCTCTTTTTCCCAGCTAAAGTCATGACCTAGAGAGGTACACATACCCAGGGAGACGTGCACATCACTCATGTGCATGTACATGCATCCAAACATACATACATCATTTCATTTACTTTTCGGGGAGGGGGGGAATTTTTAAAAACTTCCATTTATTCTTTGATAAATTCTCCAAAATCATTAAATATAGAGTAAGGGAACTAATATTAACTATGGCAAATGAGGTCATTTGAAATTAGGCCCAGAATAGCCTTGAATTCCACATCAACAAATTTAAACATTCCTGTATGTATGTGCGTGATGGGGAACCATTTTGAGATTTCTAAAGATGGAGTTGATGCTGGACCAACAATTAGCTGACAGTAACAGGAAGAACAAAGTGAAGAGAAAAGGAAAGGGAATCTGGAAGACTAGTTATGGAACTACGGTTACCGTCTGTGGGAAAAACAACACATGGTTAACTAGAGACAGTGTGAAGGAGAGAAGGGGAGAAGTACTGGGGAAGAGCTACTGGGGTAGGATAGTAGTTGGATAGAGGATGTAGAAGAACCAGTAGATGCAGTTTCCAGTCTTCATGACTGTGTGTGTGGTGATGGCATTAACTGAGGTAGGAAAAACAGAGGAGGACATAAGTTTGAGGAGAAGGAAGGATAATTATATGCTCACATATTTTTTTTCTTTTCCCCCATCATGCCTCTTTTATCTATATTTATTTTCATCCATCTTTATTCTTTGGCCTATGTGGGCCTCCCATTGCAGTGGCCTCTCTTGTTGGAAAGCACTGCTCTGCGCACATGCGCTCCAGAGCTCCAGCTTGGTAACTGGACACACCTGTCCAGCTGCTCTGCGGCACGTGGCATCTTCTCAGGCCAGGGATCGAACCAGTGCCCCTTGTACTGCAAGGCAGACTCTACCCACTGGACCGCTAAAGAAGCCCTATGTTCACATTTTTTTTTAATTACTTATACTATTGATATGATGAAAATGAATACTTTACCTCTGTGATCTCCTCCTAAAAATTCGTAATCCCAGTCTAAGCATAAAAAAAGGCATCAGACAAATTCCAATAGAGGGACATCCTACCAGGGGATCTTCCTCACCCAGGGATCAAAACCACATCTCTGGCATCTCTTGAATTGGCAGGGTTCACCTACAACCAGTTCCACCCTGTGCCTCTGGGTGTGTCACACTAACACAGCACACACACACCAAGTACCTGCTGACTATACACTCAGAGCTTGGGGGTTGTGGTACATAGTGGTGAAGGGCTGGAACTCAACTGCCAGGGTTTGAGTCCCAGCTACTCCACTTCCTACCTGTGCGGCCTTAGGCAATAACTTCCTCTCTGTGTACTCAGTTTTCTCACCTATAAAATGGAAGTAATAACAACTACCTCATAAACTTACTGTCAGCAGTAAATGAGATCCATCCATTGTGCTACACAGGGTTAGAGTGCATTCATTCTCACTGCTGTATACTAGACCACTTTGCCAACATTCTGTGATTTACTCACCCATTCTATGCTTGATGGAGATTTAAGCTGGGGGCTATTGGAAGCAGTGCTGTTATGAAAATTCTTGTACATATCTTTTGGTGAAATTATGCATACAATCCTGGTTCAAGTGGAATTTCTGGGTCAAAGGGCTATCAGTTTTAGCAGATACTGCCAACAAGTTTTCCAAAATGGTTGTTTCAATTTAAATCCCTGTAAAACAGAGGAGGACATAAGTTTGAGGAGAAGGAAGGATAATTATATGCTCACATATTTTTTTTCTTTTCCCCCATCATGCCTCTTTTATCTATATTTATTTTCATCCATCTTTATTCTTTGGCCTATGTGGGCCTCCCATTGCAGTGGCCTCTCTTGTTGGAAAGCACTGCTCTGCGCACATGCGCTCCAGAGCTCCAGCTTGGTAACTGGACACACCTGTCCAGCTGCTCTGCGGCACGTGGCATCTTCTCAGGCCAGGGATCGAACCAGTGCCCCTTGTACTGCAAGGCAGACTCTACCCACTGGACCGCTAAAGAAGCCCTATGTTCACATTTTTTTTTAATTACTTATACTATTGATATGATGAAAATGAATACTTTACCTCTGTGATCTCCCTCCTAAAAATTCGTAATCCCAGTCTAAGCATAAAAAAAGGCATCAGACAAATTCCAATAGAGGGACATCCTACCAGGGGATCTTCCTCACCCAGGGATCAAAACCACATCTCTGGCATCTCTTGAATTGGCAGGGTTCACCTACAACCAGTTCCACCCTGTGCCTCTGGGTGTGTCACACTAACACAGCACACACACACCAAGTACCTGCTGACTATACACTCAGAGCTTGGGGGTTGTGGTACATAGTGGTGAAGGGCTGGAACTCAACTGCCAGGGTTTGAGTCCCAGCTACTCCACTTCCTACCTGTGCGGCCTTAGGCAATAACTTCCTCTCTGTGTACTCAGTTTTCTCACCTATAAAATGGAAGTAATAACAACTACCTCATAAACTTACTGTCAGCAGTAAATGAGATCCATCCATTGTGCTACACAGGGTTAGAGTGCATTCATTCTCACTGCTGTATACTAGACCACTTTGCCAACATTCTGTGATTTACTCACCCATTCTATGCTTGATGGAGATTTAAGCTGGGGGCTATTGGAAGCAGTGCTGTTATGAAAATTCTTGTACATATCTTTTGGTGAAATTATGCATACAATCCTGGTTCAAGTGGAATTTCTGGGTCAAAGGGCTATCAGTTTTAGCAGATACTGCCAACAAGTTTTCCAAAATGGTTGTTTCAATTTAAATCCCTGTTAGCACTGATCAGGTGTTCCATGTCCTCACCAATAAACATAGTATTTCCTGATTTTTTCATTTCAGACATTCTAGTAGATTTGTGGCACTATCACATTGTAGTTTCAATTGGCATTTCGCTGGTTGAATACCTCTGCATGTGTGCATTAAACACCAAGTCATGGATGAAGGAGCCTGGCGGTCTACAGTCCATGGAGTCTCAAACAGGCAGATATGACTTAGTGACTAAACAACAACAACTAGCATATAGCAAGCATGAAATAATATTACTGCAAACTATTATTATTATCCCTTAGTCACCAAAGCACAACTTTTCAAACAAGGACATGGGCAGATGCTTCTAGAAGTTTCTAGACATTTTATACTCTTGTGACCTACCTTTTATCTCCCATGCGTGCCTTTCCCCACATCTCCCACTTCTCTTGGCTAATTTCCCTAATAGTAACACCCTTTGATTCTCCCCTAGTCCAGACATACAGAATAGGAAGAACTGGAGACCAAGTGAGACTTCTGACCTCCAGTCTACACTGGTTCCAATCTCTGCTCAGGCGTGTCAATTTTAAGAAGACCATAAAGAACCCTTACTCAGAGGCTCTAGACCACCCAGCTTCATTCATCTGACCTCATTGCCCTCTTAGCTCCTTCCTGATGAATGATTTTGACAACTTTCATATTAGTACGGCCTCTGGCCCAAGGCAGAATTGAATCCTTAATGCCTACTGTTAAGAAAGATGCATCACTTGATTTCTAAGATGCACACACTTGATTCCCCTCAAATAGCGAGCATCCTGAGGGGTCTGTTAATGCATAAAGTCATACACCTCAGAGGAAAATTCCATGATGTCCGAAAAATAAGAAGACAGTTCAGCTCTATCCTCAGTTTAGTCCTTCCTGGTGAACTCCAGGAGAGAAGGAACAATGCCATAGTATAATTGGGGGTGGAGGTGTTTCTTTTAAGATTTTAGGAAAGAGGAAAAAATGAAGTCAGCCTAATAGTTCTCAAACCAGGTCAAAAATTTTCACCCATGTTTTTATAAAATATTCTTCATTATGTAACACAATGGACACAATTTTATTCTCTAAGTAACTGGGTAAAAGGCTTCCTCTTAGATGAGACTCACCTTTCTTGAGACAATTTCTTAGTGTACCCTATGGAATAAAAGATGGGACCCCACCTTCTCCAAGGACCCTGAGATGCAGAAATACTCTGTGTAGGATAAGAGAATAAATTCTCTGCTTTATTTATAAAGGAAACAGAAAGAAAGAGAGGATATGGAAACACCAAAGACAGGGTTAAAGACTGTTCACTGGAATATGTGACAGCTTAAACACTTCATGAAACACATAGTGCCAAGCGAATCTTCCATGAAAATCCATGAAGGAACTGAGAATCATACGCAGGTCCTCCTGGGAAAGAACTGAGAAAGCCTAGATACAAGAGTCACGACAAGGAGGAAGTACTAATTAAGCACGGACTCTGAATTCAGTCAAGCTCACAACTTGCTGTGATTTGTGTAGGACTTCTCCAATGTTAGCACTGGAAATCTTGCATTCCAGGTACCCCCTTTCTCCCAGGCAAACTTGAACCTGCTTGGAAACTTGAGGATATAAATTAAGTTTACCAAAATTTTCTAAGGCCAGGAGGTCCCAGATTGACATTATAATTAAAACAGCACATATACCATTCAGCTTTTGTTTTCTAAGTATGACCTCTACCTACACGAAAACATATGCACAGAAACACAAATACCAAAAGTACATACTAAAATTAAAATCGGCATCTCCTGACAAGCTAAATCCTCCCCATCTGACTAATAATTTAAGTTTCTCATCACAGTTTATTTAAGAGTCTGCGTTTCTTAGTGCATGGAGAAAGATCCACCGCTTTGCCTCAGCTCCTGTTAAACCCCACAAATCTGCAGCCTTCCCATCAGAAGACCTTCATTCTGATCCCGTATTTTGGGGAGGCAGAGAATAAGCACTAGAGAAGAGCTTCCCTGGGACGCCAATTTTAGAGCATCAAATGCCATAGTATAATTGGGGTGGAGGTGTTTCTTTTAAGATTTTAGGAAAGAGGAAAAATGAAGTCAGCCTAATAGTTCTCAAACCAGGTCAAAATTTTCACCCATGTTTTTATAAAATATTCTTCATTATGTAACACAATGGACACAATTTTATTCTCTAAGTAACTGGGTAAAAGGCTTCCTCTTAGATGAGACTCACCTTTCTTGAGACAATTTCTTAGTGTACCCTATGGAATAAAAGATGGGACCCCACCTTCTCCAAGGACCCTGAGATGCAGAAATACTCTGTGTAGGATAAGAGAATAAATTCTCTGCTTTATTTATAAAGGAAACAGAAAGAAAGAGAGGATATGGAAACACCAAAGACAGGGTTAAAGACTGTTCACTGGAATATGTGACAGCTTAAACACTTCATGAAACACATAGTGCCAAGCGAATCTTCCATGAAAATCCATGAAGGAACTGAGAATCATACGCAGGTCCTCCTGGGAAAGAACTGAGAAAGCCTAGATACAAGAGTCACGACAAGGAGGAAGTACTAATTAAGCACGGACTCTGAATTCAGTCAAGCTCACAACTTGCTGTGATTTGTGTAGGACTTCTCCAATGTTAGCACTGGAAATCTTGCATTCCAGGTACCCCCTTTCTCCCAGGCAAACTTGAACCTGCTTGGAAACTTGAGGATATAAATTAAGTTTACCAAAATTTTCTAAGGCCAAGGAGGTCCCAGATTGACATTATAATTAAAACAGCACATATACCATTCAGCTTTTGTTTTCTAAGTATGACCTCTACCTACACGAAAACATATGCACAGAAACACAAATACCAAAAGTACATACTAAAATTAAAATCGGCATCTCCTGACAAGCTAAATCCTCCCCATCTGACTAATAATTTAAGTTTCTCATCACAGTTTATTTAAGAGTCTGCGTTTCTTAGTGCATGGAGAAAGATCCACCGCTTTGCCTCAGCTCCTGTTAAACCCCACAAATCTGCAGCCTTCCCATCAGAAGACCTTCATTCTGATCCCGTATTTTGGGGAGGCAGAGAATAAGCACTAGAGAAGAGCTTCCCTCTGGGACGCCTCTCATCCCCATTTCTCTGCCTCCAATATGTATGCATGCAATATGGAAGGACTTATTTTCAAAAGTCTAGGCACAATGATCTCCTGGGTCAAGACTAATTATGTTCTCAGTAAGTTTAACTCAGACTTTCTATTTTTCTACTCTTAGAAATCAGGAGAAATACTTTATTAAGAATGTGATCTCCAGGAACAAGATAAGGGTGTCCACTTTCACCACTATTATTCAACGTAGTCCTGGAAGTTTTAGCAACAGCAATAAGAGAAGAAAAAGAAATAAAAAGAATCCAGAAGGACTTCCCTGGTGAGCCAGTGGCTAAGACTCCATGCTCCCAGTACAGGAAGCCTGGGTTCAATCTCTGGTCAGGGAACTAGATCCCACATACCATAACTAGAGTCTGCAAGCTGCAACTAAAGACCCAGTGCAGCCAAGTAAATAAATATTTATAAAAACTACTAGAGCTAATCAACGAATTCAGCAGAGTTGTGCGATACAAAATCAATACACAGAAATCACTGGCATTCCTATATACAAACAATGAAAAATCAGAAAACGAGGTGAAGTAAGTCAAAAAGAGAAAGACAAGTACAGTATACTAACATATATATATGGAATCTAGTAAAAGGGTAATGATAACGCACGCAGTGAAGCAATGGAAAAACAGACATAGAGAACAGACATATGGACATTAAGGGGAATGAACAGTAGGTGGGAGGAGCAGAGGGAGTAACAGGGAAACTTTTACCATCATATGTGAAAAAGACAGCTATTGTCATTGCGCTGTGGGAATAGGGGATCCTGCAGAGGTGCTGTGAGACAGCCTGGAGGGGTGAGATGGGGGGTACTGGGAGGGGGCCAGGGATATACATATGACTAATCTGGGATTATACATATCTGTAAATAACAAAACTCTGTAAAAGTGAAAAGTAAAATAAAAATAATAATAATTTAAAAAAGAATGTGATCTCATGTCTAAACATCACTCCTAACCTAGAGTACAAATCAGAACTACATTTCAGGTTAATAGAATTAGAATAAGGCAATATAATCTAGGAGTGTGTTAAAGCAAGACATGTCTGGATTTTAGTTACAAACCTGGCAGGAACTGGCACTCTGCCCTTGGTCCTATTCTCTGTGAATGAGGTATATGAGAGAATAAGAGCTATCAGAAATTTAGGCCTGAACATTTGCAGCAACGTGGATGGATCTAGAGATTATCATACTAAATGAAGTTAAATCAGACAGAGAAAGACAAATAGCAGATGATAACACTTATATGTGGGATCTAAAATGTGACACACATGGACTTATTTGCAAAATAGAAACAGATTCATAGACAGAAAACAAACTTACAGTTGCCCAAGGGGAAAGTGGGCAGAGGGATAAACTAGAAGTTTAGGATTAATGGATACAAACTACTACATATAAAATAGATAAATAAGCCCTACAGAACAGCATTGGGAGCTTTATCAATATTTTATAATAAACTATAATGGAAAAGAAAAGAACACGAATTAGAATTTGTTGTTCAGTCACTCAGTTGCATCCAACTCTTTCTGACGCCATGGACTATAGCACGCCAGGCTTCCCTGTCCCTCACTATATTCTGGAGTTTTCTCAGACTCATATTCATTGAGTCAATGATGCTATTTAACCATCTCATCCTCTGTCACCCCTTTCTTCCCCTGACCTCAATCTTTCCCAGTACCAGGGTCTTTTCCAATGAATCAGCTCTTTGTGTCACATGGCCAAAGTATTGGAGCTTCAGCTTCAGCATCAGTTCTTCTACCGAGTGTTCAGGGCTGATATTCTTTCAGATTGACTGATTTGATCTCCTTTCAGTCCAAGGGACTCTCAAGAGTCTTTTCCAGCCCCACAATTCAAAAGAATCAGTTCTTTGGCACTCAGCCTTCTTTAAGGTTCAACTCTCACATCCATACATGACTACTGGAAAACCATAGTTCTGACTATACAAACCTTTATTGGCAAAGTGATGTCTCTGGTTTTAATATGCTGTGTAGGTTTGTCATAGCTTTCCTTCCAAGGAGCAAGCGTCTAAACATCACTCCTAACCTAGAGTACAAATCAGAACTACATTTCAGGTTAATAGAATTAGAATAAGGCAATATAATCTAGGAGTGTGTTAAAGCAAGACATGTCTGGATTTTAGTTACAAACCTGGCAGGAACTGGCACTCTGCCCTTGGTCCTATTCTCTGTGAATGAGGTATATGAGAGAATAAGAGCTATCAGAAATTTAGGCCTGAACATTTGCAGCAACGTGGATGGATCTAGAGATTATCATACTAAATGAAGTTAAATCAGACAGAGAAAGACAAATAGCAGATGATAACACTTATATGTGGGATCTAAAATGTGACACACATGGACTTATTTGCAAAATAGAAACAGATTCATAGACAGAAAACAAACTTACAGTTGCCCAAGGGGAAAGTGGGCAGAGGGATAAACTAGAAGTTTAGGATTAATGGATACAAACTACTACATATAAAATAGATAAATAAGCCCTACAGAACAGCATTGGGAGCTTTATCAATATTTTATAATAAACTATAATGGAAAAGAAAAGAACACGAATTAGAATTTGTTGTTCAGTCACTCAGTTGCATCCAACTCTTTCTGACGCCATGGACTATAGCACGCCAGGCTTCCCTGTCCCTCACTATATTCTGGAGTTTTCTCAGACTCATATTCATTGAGTCAATGATGCTATTTAACCATCTCATCCTCTGTCACCCCTTTCTTCCCCTGACCTCAATCTTTCCCAGTACCAGGGTCTTTTCCAATGAATCAGCTCTTTGTGTCACATGGCCAAAGTATTGGAGCTTCAGCTTCAGCATCAGTTCTTCCACCGAGTGTTCAGGGCTGATATTCTTTCAGATTGACTGATTTGATCTCCTTTCAGTCCAAGGGACTCTCAAGAGTCTTTTCCAGCCCCACAATTCAAAAGAATCAGTTCTTTGGCACTCAGCCTTCTTTAAGGTTCAACTCTCACATCCATACATGACTACTGGAAAAACCATAGTTCTGACTATACAAACCTTTATTGGCAAAGTGATGTCTCTGGTTTTTAATATGCTGTGTAGGTTTGTCATAGCTTTCCTTCCAAGGAGCAAGCGTCTTTTAATCACTTTGCTGTGTACCAGAAACTAACACAACATTGTAAATGAATTATACTTCAATTTAAAAAAAAAAAAGAACTTGTTCCAGAAGAACTAAAAGGAGTAGGAAGTAGCCAAGTGAGATGGCTATAGGTAGAGCAAGTTTAGGAGGAAAGATCAAGAGGTCCATATAGGATATGCTAAGGAAAGAGTTCTAGCCTGGAAATATAAGTTTAGGAATCACTGCCCTATATGTAGTATTTGAAGATATGATGAAATAACATCACCAGGAAGTGATGGCAGAGAGAGAAATGTCTGTATGTCCACGGGTACTACACAGGGGTTGAGAGACCAGTAAGCCCTCCACCTGCTCCTAGGCTCAGTCAATCCACCAGAGCAGAAGGTGCTCTTCCATGAGAAGCCAGTACTGAATTATAGTCTTGGAGATAAAAATGGGACTCAGGCTCAAATATGGCCCCCAAGTGTACTACCTTAGGCAAATCACTTAATTTTGATGAGCTTGTTTCTTCACCTATAAACTGGAGATACAATTATCTACCTATAGAATATCTGCGAGTGTTAAGTTGAATAAAAATACTTTGTTAGATGCTTTATGCTCCACAAATTAGGATCATTTATCTCACAATCTCTGGTAACTGAAGGGAGGCAATGTTGTGCTTCTGTTAGTGACTACCTATAAAGTTCAGGATGGTCTCCATCAATGTTTAAAATGCTTAACCCTCTTTTTTTAAACTTTGGCCTCTTTTATTGGTTTTTCATTTATTTATTTTCATCCACCTTTATTATTTGGCCTATGTGGGCCTCCTATTGCAGTGGCCTCTCTCTTGTTGCTGAGCAATGGCTCTGGGAGCATGCACTCCAAAGCGCTGGCTCATAATTGGACAAACCTGTACAGTCGTTCTATGGCACATGGGATCTTCCAAGGCCAGGGATCGAACCGGTGCCCCTTGCATTGTAAGGCAGACTCTTTACCCACTTGACCACTAAGGAAGCCCTAAAATGCAAAGCCCTTTTAAACATACATTTCACCCTTATCAACATATAAAACATACATACCCTTTGATGCAGCAATTTCAACTATCCTACAGAATATAGCTCTACAAGCATAAAGATAAACGTGTTAGGCAATGGTAATAACAATAAGATACTGGAAATACCGTTATCAGTAATGGGTTGAGTAAATATATCGTGTTACATTCCTATACAGGAATATCAGTTGATAAACATAATGAGAAAGTATATGCATACTGACATGAAAAGATGCTCATGACACTCATGCAAAATAGCAGCAAGCAAGCTGCAGACAATGTGTACAGTATAATCCAATTCGGTTTGCATTTCTATGTATTCATAGTACACATTTTGATACGTTCACAGAGAAAAAGCTAGAAGGATACAAGCCACACTGTGAGAGCAGTCATTAGGGTTACTGTGCGTGGCTGAGCAGCTCATGCCAGTCTGAGGGATGTGACTGGCACAGGAGAAAATTACTTTCATTTTCATTGGGATTCTTTGAAGTTTTATAACAAAAGCGATTTCAAAGACATATAACAAACCAATCCCTATAAGCCAGGGTCCGTAAGAAAGTGAGTTGCATACATATATCCAAGTCCAGAAGAAGGTCTCCGTTGGGTTCCTGGTCATGTTTCAATTTGGCGACCCACAGCTTTCCTTCCCACTAATGCATGGGGTGACATAGTGGAAGCAGCCCACTGAGGGAAAAACACTGGCTGCAAAGTGGGGCCACTTTGGTAAGGAAAAAGGAAATGCAAATTTATTCTGCAAACAGATGGTGTCTGAAAGAGAACGTGTGTTTTGGCAACAAGAAGGGGAAAAACACAGGAGGGAGGAGAGAAAAGCAGTGAAAGAGAAACAGCCAAAGAAAGTGGTAATTAAGTGCGAAGCTGAAGATTTCCAAGGGGTTTTTCAGCTTTGGCAAAAGCAGGCCTCTGGACAATTCTGCTGAAGTACGCAGACACCATTTTATATTTCTTTTATTTATGAGAAGTATTCCAAGAGAGCAGTAATCCTGAACCATGATATCCCTGACGCTAGCTTGTCACCAGTGTTTCAAGTTTTCAAATATTTCAAATGCAAAGCCCTTTTAAACATACATTTCACCCTTATCAACATATAAAACATACATACCCTTTGATGCAGCAATTTCAACTATCCTACAGAATATAGCTCTACAAGCATAAAGATAAACGTGTTAGGCAATGGTAATAACAATAAGATACTGGAAATACCGTTATCAGTAATGGGTTGAGTAAATATATCGTGTTACATTCCTATACAGGAATATCAGTTGATAAACATAATGAGAAAGTATATGCATACTGACATGAAAAGATGCTCATGACACTCATGCAAAATAGCAGCAAGCAAGCTGCAGACAATGTGTACAGTATAATCCAATTCGGTTTGCATTTCTATGTATTCATAGTACACATTTTGATACGTTCACAGAGAAAAAGCTAGAAGGATACAAGCCACACTGTGAGAGCAGTCATTAGGGTTACTGTGCGTGGCTGAGCAGCTCATGCCAGTCTGAGGGATGTGACTGGCACAGGAGAAAATTACTTTCATTTTCATTGGGAT
Organism: Tragulus kanchil; assembly: GCA_022376925.1. Classification (NCBI taxonomy): domain Eukaryota; kingdom Metazoa; phylum Chordata; class Mammalia; order Artiodactyla; family Tragulidae; genus Tragulus; species Tragulus kanchil. The sequence continues at coordinate 167,482,345 of JAIOJX010000031.1, read as the reverse complement.
TCTTTGAAGTTTTATAACAAAAGCGATTTCAAAGACATATAACAAACCAATCCCTATAAGCCAGGGTCCGTAAGAAAGTGAGTTGCATACATATATCCAAGTCCAGAAGAAGGTCTCCGTTGGGTTCCTGGTCATGTTTCAATTTGGCGACCCACAGCTTTCCTTCCCACTAATGCATGGGGTGACATAGTGGAAGCAGCCCACTGAGGGAAAAACACTGGCTGCAAAGTGGGGCCACTTTGGTAAGGAAAAAGGAAATGCAAATTTATTCTGCAAACAGATGGTGTCTGAAAGAGAACGTGTGTTTTGGCAACAAGAAGGGAAAATCACAGGAGGGAGGAGAGAAAAGCAGTGAAAGAGAAACAGCCAAAGAAAGTGGTAATTAAGTGCGAAGCTGAAGATTTCCAAGGGGTTTTTCAGCTTTGGCAAAAGCAGGCCTCTGGACAATTCTGCTGAAGTACGCAGACACCATTTTATATTTCTTTTATTTATGAGAAGTATTCCAAGAGAGCAGTAATCCTGAACCATGATATCCCTGACGCTAGCTTGTCACCAGTGTTTCAAGTATTCAAGTTTTCAAATAATATATTTCTCCTTACAGTTTTTTAAAATTTTTTGGGGTGGGGGGCAGGTTGGGGAGGGAGAGGGGCAGGTGGGCCACTTCTGTTGGTCTTTCATTTATCTATTTTCATCCATCGTTGTTCTTTGGCCCATGTGGGCCTCCCATCGCAGTGGCCTCTGTTGTCACAGAGCACTGGCTCTGGGCGCATGCGCTCCAGAGCTCCAGCTTGGTAATTGGACACATCGGTCCAGCCGCTCCGCGGCACGTGGGATCTTCCCAGGCCAGGGATCGAACCAGTGTTTCTTGCACTGCAAGGCGGTGTCCTTACCCACTGGACCACCAGGGATGCCCCCCTTGCAGTTTTAAAAGGAGATCTAAAGTTAGTTCTCTCACTCAATGTCATTCTGATACATTTGCTAGGGTGCAAGACAAAGGGTGGAGTCACTGCCAGCGTTGATGGAGCTGTGTATAATCCACAGGCTACTTACTTTGGACACCTAATGCAAAGAGTCAGCTCATTGGAAAAGACCCTCATGCTAGGGAAGGTTGAGGGCAGGAGGATAAAGGGGTGACAGAGGATGAGATGGTGGGACAGCATCACCGACTCAATGGACATGAGTTTGAGCAAACTCCGGGGAGATGGTGAAGGACAGGAAGCCTGGCATGCTGTGGTCCATGGGGTCTCAAAGAGTCAGACATGACTGAGCAACTGAACACCACCACCTGTCTCATCACCGCCTAACACTGCTGCTCTTCTTCTCTGGGCTCTGGAGGTCCCCACAGGTCACTGGTGGGGCAGGCAGACAACCATACATTGGGAGATGAGTGACAATCAGGAGTCACGCCACGTCCCACCTCATTTATAATATGAACCAAGGGACAAGCATCCGAACTGTCCGATAACAAAGAGATTAATTGATGAATTATTCTGCACTAAACTGCTTGACGCTGCAGCTGCCCCTTAAGTGCGAAGCTGAAGATTTCCAAGGGGCTTTTCAGCTTTGGCAAAAGCAGGCCTCTGGACAATTCTGCTGAAGTACGCAGACACCATTTTATATTTCTTTTATTTATGAGAAGTATTCCAAGAGAGCAGTAATCCTGAACCATGATATCCCTGACGCTAGCTTGTCACCAGTGTTTCAAGTATTCAAGTTTTCAAATAATATATTTCTCCTTACAGTTTTTTAAAATTTTTTGGGGTGGGGGGCAGGTTGGGGAGGGAGAGGGGCAGGTGGGCCACTTCTGTTGGTCTTTCATTTATCTATTTTCATCCATCGTTGTTCTTTGGCCCATGTGGGCCTCCCATCGCAGTGGCCTCTGTTGTCACAGAGCACTGGCTCTGGGCGCATGCGCTCCAGAGCTCCAGCTTGGTAATTGGACACATCGGTCCAGCCGCTCCGCGGCACGTGGGATCTTCCCAGGCCAGGGATCGAACCAGTGTTTCTTGCACTGCAAGGCGGTGTCCTTACCCACTGGACCACCAGGGATGCCCCCCTTGCAGTTTTAAAAGGAGATCTAAAGTTAGTTCTCTCACTCAATGTCATTCTGATACATTTGCTAGGGTGCAAGACAAAGGGTGGAGTCACTGCCAGCGTTGATGGAGCTGTGTATAATCCACAGGCTACTTACTTTGGACACCTAATGCAAAGAGTCAGCTCATTGGAAAAGACCCTCATGCTAGGGAAGGTTGAGGGCAGGAGGATAAAGGGGTGACAGAGGATGAGATGGTGGGACAGCATCACCGACTCAATGGACATGAGTTTGAGCAAACTCCGGGGAGATGGTGAAGGACAGGAAGCCTGGCATGCTGTGGTCCATGGGGTCTCAAAGAGTCAGACATGACTGAGCAACTGAACACCACCACCTGTCTCATCACCGCCTAACACTGCTGCTCTTCTTCTCTGGGCTCTGGAGGTCCCCACAGGTCACTGGTGGGGCAGGCAGACAACCATACATTGGGAGATGAGTGACAATCAGGAGTCACGCCACGTCCCACCTCATTTATAATATGAACCAAGGGACAAGCATCCGAACTGTCCGATAACAAAGAGATTAATTGATGAATTATTCTGCACTAAACTGCTTGACGCTGCAGCTGCCCCAGATGTCAAAGAGCACCCAGGAACTATGACTGTTCCAGCAGGGAACAGCTGTGAGGGCCAGAGGCCAGCTTCCCTATCCAGGGACAGGAGAGAGTCCTTATGTCTGTACTGACCCCTCCTGTCATTCCAGTGATGCTTCACAGACAGGATTACAAAGAATAGGTCTTGCGCTTGGTCCCAAATAATCTTTTAACGTCACGAAAAGCTGAGCCAAAGTCAAGAATACATTATGAAGTCTCCAATTGTCGGTTCTACCTTTGGAATAAGATGTATACCATGCATAGCACCCTTCGATAGCTCAGCTGGTAGAATGGAGGGCTGCAGAAGTGGTAAGATGCACCAAAATAAGAGATGCATCTTTTCCTTATATACACGCATACACACATATGTACACATATATATGTATGTATATATGCTGTATGCATATGTGTGTTACCTGGGGCTCAGATTTGGACAAAGAGCTTTGAAATTTCTATTGAACATTCACATAGAGATGTCAAGTAGGCGGTTGAATATATGGTCTTAAAGAGAAAGATCTAAGCTGGAGACATTTATTTGGACACTGTGGTGAGCAGAACACTGTTCTCCCAAAGATCTTCATGACCTAACTCTCAGAACTTGTGAAAATATTGCTTTGTATGGCAAAAAAGACTTTTCAAATGTGATTAAGGGTATGGACTGTGAAGTGGGGAGATTATCCTAGGTTATATGAGTGGGCCTAATCTTATCAGATGGGACCTCAAAAGCAGAGACTTTTTTTCAGTTGTGCTGAGAGAGCAAACTCCGGGAGATGGTAAGCCCGGATCCATGGGGTCTCAAAGAGTCGGACACGACTGAGCAACTGAACACCACCACCTGTCTCATCACCGCCTAACACTGCTGCTCTTCTTCTCTGGGCTCTGGAGGTCCCCACAGGTCACTGGTGGGGCAGGCAGACAACCATACATTGGGAGATGAGTGACAATCAGGAGTCACGCCACGTCCCACCTCATTTATAATATGAACCAAGGGACAAGCATCCGAACTGTCCGATAACAAAGAGATTAATTGATGAATTATTCTGCACTAAACTGCTTGACGCTGCAGCTGCCCCAGATGTCAAAGAGCACCCAGGAACTATGACTGTTCCAGCAGGGAACAGCTGTGAGGGCCAGAGGCCAGCTTCCCTATCCAGGGACAGGAGAGAGTCCTTATGTCTGTACTGACCCCTCCTGTCATTCCAGTGATGCTTCACAGACAGGATTACAAAGAATAGGTCTTGCGCTTGGTCCCAAATAATCTTTTAACGTCACGAAAAGCTGAGCCAAAGTCAAGAATACATTATGAAGTCTCCAATTGTCGGTTCTACCTTTGGAATAAGATGTATACCATGCATAGCACCCTTCGATAGCTCAGCTGGTAGAATGGAGGGCTGCAGAAGTGGTAAGATGCACCAAAATAAGAGATGCATCTTTTCCTTATATACACGCATACACACATATGTACACATATATATGTATGTATATATGCTGTATGCATATGTGTGTTACCTGGGGCTCAGATTTGGACAAAGAGCTTTGAAATTTCTATTGAACATTCACATAGAGATGTCAAGTAGGCGGTTGAATATATGGTCTTAAAGAGAAAGATCTAAGCTGGAGACATTTATTTGGACACTGTGGTGAGCAGAACACTGTTCTCCCAAAGATCTTCATGACCTAACTCTCAGAACTTGTGAAAATATTGCTTTGTATGGCAAAAAAGACTTTTCAAATGTGATTAAGGGTATGGACTGTGAAGTGGGGAGATTATCCTAGGTTATATGAGTGGGCCTAATCTTATCAGATGGGACCTCAAAAGCAGAGACTTTTTTTCAGTTGTGCTGAGAGAGAACAGACAAAGGAAGAAGGTTCAGGGAGGTAAGATGCTGGTAAAGAACGTAGGAGGCCTCCAGAAAATGGAAAAGATGAAGAAATGGATTCTCTCTTGGAGACTCCAAGAAGGAACACAGCCCTGCTGGACAGGTTACTGTAGCCCAGTGAGACCGTGTCAGATTTCTAACATAAAAAACTGCAAAATAATAAATCAGAGCTGTTGTAAGCCACTAAAGTTTGTGGTAATTTGTTACAGCAGCAATGGAAAACTAATGCCAGCATCATCAATATACAGATGGTATTCAAATTCATAAGAATGGGATAGAGACAGAAAAGAGAAGAGGTTTTACGACTGAGCTTTGGTGAACCTGAATATTAAGTCAGGGAAATGAGAAAAACCTAACCAAGATGACAGAGAAGGAGGGGGTATGAGGCAGAAGAAAACAGAAGAAAGTGTTATTCTAGAAGCCAAATGAGGAGTCTGTGTTGCCTGCTGCTGAAGGGCCAGGTTAAATGAGGGCAGAATTAGGAAACTTGATAGAATAGAGAGGGCACATGTGCTCAGACCAGTGGATACACAGAAGGAAAAGAGTAGACCCTGGTCCTCACCACCCAAGCCATAATGATGGGAGACACACACGAATGGTACCCACTCAGAGTGTGACTTTTTCATACACAGGGACTCTAGTCACCAGCAAACATGGCCCAACCAGAATCCTCGAACATTTCCAAACAGATCAGCACCCCTTCCCCTTCGGGGAAGGAAGGTAGCAAGAGGATAAAGAAACCAGGAAGATTTTCAACTTTCCCTTACAGACCTACGTTATTTTCTCTCCTCTTACCATATGATGTAGTATGAGACGTCCAGGCCCTGACTGGTTGAACAGCACATAGTCTTAAGGCCAAGAAAGTTAACATTATATCTCAAGAGAAGTACAGAGCTTTTTCTTAGGAAAGAAATAAGGTCATTAAAATAAAAGTACACAATCTTCCAGGACCTAATATTCAATGTCAGTCATAGCCAGAGACAACCTTTAATGTTTACCCTTCCTTTGCCCCCAAACTCATGTTAGTTAATCATCTACAAAAGAATGAATGAAATCAAGCATGGAGGACCCTTTTAGCCTGGACAAATATAGCCCATGTAACACTGCCTCATGCTGACTTATAATGACTTGTTTAGCTATTTATCTTCTCAGAAGTCTTCAGGAGGTGAGACTGTGCCCTTTCCTCAATGAATGGTAAAAACAATAATCCACTAACTTCCCATTCATTGAACTAGTAGTATGTGTCAGAGATAATGCCAATTGTTTTCAGGCAGTTAATCTTCACCCAACCTTAGGAGACAGGTATTATTTACTTCATTTCTCAGAAAAGAAGCTTGAGATTCAAAAGGGTTAAGAGGGCTCCCATGGTGGTCCAGTGGGTAAAGAGTCTGCCTTGCAATGCAAGGGGCACAGGTTTGCTCCCTGGCCTGGGAAGATCCCACATGCCAGGAGCGGCTGGGCCAGTGTGTCCAATTACGAGCCAGCGCTCTGGAGCGCATACGCCCAGAGCCAGTGCTCTACGATGAGAGAGGCCACATGTGCTCAGACCAGTGGATACACAGAAGGAAAAGAGTGGACCCTGGTCCTCACCACCCAAGCCATAATGATGGGAGACACACACGAATGGTACCCACTCAGAGTGTGACTTTTTCATACACAGGGACTCTAGTCACCAGCAAACATGGCCCAACCAGAATCCTCGAACATTTCCAAACAGATCAGCACCCCTTCCCCTTCGGGGAAGGAAGGTAGCAAGAGGATAAAGAAACCAGGAAGATTTTCAACTTTCCCTTACAGACCTACGTTATTTTCTCTCCTCTTACCATATGATGTAGTATGAGACGTCCAGGCCCTGACTGGTTGAACAGCACATAGTCTTAAGGCCAAGAAAGTTAACATTATATCTCAAGAGAAGTACAGAGCTTTTTCTTAGGAAAGAAATAAGGTCATTAAAATAAAAGTACACAATCTTCCAGGACCTAATATTCAATGTCAGTCATAGCCAGAGACAACCTTTAATGTTTACCCTTCCTTTGCCCCCAAACTCATGTTAGTTAATCATCTACAAAAGAATGAATGAAATCAAGCATGGAGGACCCTTTTAGCCTGGACAAATATAGCCCATGTAACACTGCCTCATGCTGACTTATAATGACTTGTTTAGCTATTTATCTTCTCAGAAGTCTTCAGGAGGTGAGACTGTGCCCTTTCCTCAATGAATGGTAAAAACAATAATCCACTAACTTCCCATTCATTGAACTAGTAGTATGTGTCAGAGATAATGCCAATTGTTTTCAGGCAGTTAATCTTCACCCAACCTTAGGAGACAGGTATTATTTACTTCATTTCTCAGAAAAGAAGCTTGAGATTCAAAAGGGTTAAGAGGGCTCCCATGGTGGTCCAGTGGGTAAAGAGTCTGCCTTGCAATGCAAGGGGCACAGGTTTGCTCCCTGGCCTGGGAAGATCCCACATGCCAGGAGCGGCTGGGCCAGTGTGTCCAATTACGAGCCAGCGCTCTGGAGCGCATACGCCCAGAGCCAGTGCTCTACGATGAGAGAGGCCACTGCAATGGGAGGTCCACACAGGCCAAAGAATAAAGATGGATGAAAGCAAATAAATAAATAACCAATAAAAGAGGCCAAAATTTAAAAAAAAAAAAAGGTTAAAAAACTCCCTTAATAGTCAAACTAACTTACAGAGTGGCAAAGCTATCCGACCAAATTCTGTGCTGAAGGATGCCACCTCCAAAGACATTCACATCCTGGGGGGAAAAAGAAGGAAAAAAAAAGACATTCACATCCTAATTCCTATAATGCTTGAATGTTACCTTCTATGAAGAATAGAACCTTGTAGGTATGATTAAAGATTTTAAGGTGAGGAGATTATGATGGACTATCCTGGGCTCAATGCAATCACAAGAATCCTTATGGCGGGGGGTGGGGGGTCATATTGAACAGAAGGAGATGTGACAATGAAAATAGGAGCTGAAGTGATTCAAGGAAGAAGCCATGAAGCAGGGAATGCAGGCAGCTGCTAGAAGCTAGAAAAGGCAAAGAAACAGACTTTCCCCTAGAGCCTTCAGAAGGACACACACCTGCCAATACCTTGATCTTACATTTCTGACCTCCAGAACAGGAAGATACTAAATTTCTGTTGTTTATGTCATTCAGTAACTGGTTACAGTGGCAACAGGAAACTGATACAGTGTCCTTTGCCTCTGTTCTTACATGTCAGACATCCCCATAACCTAAGGGAGTCAAAGGATGTTTGTTAAGTGAGTTACAAAGGAGAAAGAGATTTTCCTCTAAGGGCTCTCCCACCTGGTCCATCCTGAACTCCTGACCAGGACAATACAGCCTTCCTCAAAGAGAGGCAGGTAGAAGCAGCCCAAATATTTCTGGGGTGATAGTCTGTGTTTTCCTAATTGCTAAGTCAAATGGATATGCTCCAAATTTTAGGAGACAGGTATTATTTACTTCATTTCTCAGAAAAGAAGCTTGAGATTCAAAAGGGTTAAGAGGGCTCCCATGGTGGTCCAGTGGGTAAAGAGTCTGCCTTGCAATGCAAGGGGCACAGGTTTGCTCCCTGGCCTGGGAAGATCCCACATGCCAGGAGCGGCTGGGCCAGTGTGTCCAATTACGAGCCAGCGCTCTGGAGCGCATACGCCCAGAGCCAGTGCTCTACGATGAGAGAGGCCACTGCAATGGGAGGTCCACACAGGCCAAAGAATAAAGATGGATGAAAGCAAATAAATAAATAACCAATAAAAGAGGCCAAAATTTAAAAAAAAAAAAAAGGTTAAAAAACTCCCTTAATAGTCAAACTAACTTACAGAGTGGCAAAGCTATCCGACCAAATTCTGTGCTGAAGGATGCCACCTCCAAAGACATTTACATCCTGGGGGGAAAAAGAAGGAAAAAAAAAGACATTCACATCCTAATTCCTATAATGCTTGAATGTTACCTTCTATGAAGAATAGAACCTTGTAGGTATGATTAAAGATTTTAAGGTGAGGAGATTATGATGGACTATCCTGGGCTCAATGCAATCACAAGAATCCTTATGGCGGGGGGTGGGGGGTCATATTGAACAGAAGGAGATGTGACAATGAAAATAGGAGCTGAAGTGATTCAAGGAAGAAGCCATGAAGCAGGGAATGCAGGCAGCTGCTAGAAGCTAGAAAAGGCAAAGAAACAGACTTTCCCCTAGAGCCTTCAGAAGGACACACACCTGCCAATACCTTGATCTTACATTTCTGACCTCCAGAACAGGAAGATACTAAATTTCTGTTGTTTATGTCATTCAGTAACTGGTTACAGTGGCAACAGGAAACTGATACAGTGTCCTTTGCCTCTGTTCTTACATGTCAGACATCCCCATAACCTAAGGGAGTCAAAGGATGTTTGTTAAGTGAGTTACAAAGGAGAAAGAGATTTTCCTCTAAGGGCTCTCCCACCTGGTCCATCCTGAACTCCTGACCAGGACAATACAGCCTTCCTCAAAGAGAGGCAGGTAGAAGCAGCCCAAATATTTCTGGGGTGATAGTCTGTGTTTTCCTAATTGCTAAGTCAAATGGATATGCTAGTTATAGTCTGAAGCCCATGCTATGCCAGTCACTGTGCCCTTGGAAGATATGACAAAATCCAAGTCTAATTTAGAACTGTGATTTAGAGCCACAGGGGCTGGAGGGAGGTAAGAGAATGAGGGAGATTGGATATTTTTATGTTCTACTTCCTACAGCAGTACATTAAACATCACAATGATCCAGCTGAAATTATAAGCAGCATTTGTAAAAAAAAAAAAAACATGAACAGAAATCATATTTTATAATCTAATTCCATTATAAAAATTATTTCATAGCAAATTAGAGCAATGAATACACTTGTACATCCAGCAAATGTACATAATTCTACCTTCCTCTTTCTCTGAGGCCATTATGGCCCATTCTTTAAACAAAAATATCTTCTCTATTAGTATCTATAAGGAGACAGTTGTTCAAATTAATAAACTAAACATATCTTTTAGTTTAGCTCCTTTAGAATCAAAGAGCTGGAAGTCTGAACAGCTGAGGCTTCACAACTGGTTCACTGTTCTATGAATTATTATTTTCCTTTCCTGTATCCCAGTTTCTTCTCTAGCCAGGTTAAAATCCTACACTCAGTAAAAACCTCAAAACAGTTTTTGAGCTTTTAAGAACAAGTATTAACATAAGCGAAGGCTTCCCCAGTGGTTCAGATGGTAAAGAATTCTCCTGTAATGCAGGAGACCAGGGTTCAATCCCCAGGTTGGGAAGATCCCCTGGAGAAGGAAATGGCTACCCATTCCAGTATTCTTGTCCGGAAAATTCCATGGACAGAGAAGCCTGGCGGGCTATAGTCCATGGGGTCACCAGGAGTTGGACACAACTGAGTGACTTTACATGATACAATGATAAACATGAGCAAAACTAAAGTAATTGTTTAGAATTGAACCTCAAATTCACATACGTTTGTATTCCATAATCTATTTGTAACTGACACAGAAGGTGAAATAAATCATTGGGTAAATCTAAGGTAAAATCAGTCACTGCCCTAGGTCTAGACCTTCGGATTAGACTGGCAATTCCCACGGTGTTCCCAGCTTGCCTGGTTTTGCAGTCAAAGTCCCCAGGGGTCCTGAGTGGCTCTTGAATCTGAATAAATCACACACCCTAGGGGTCCACTGAGACCTCCAGAAACCTTATTTATTTGTGACCTGTGACAAGGTTTTATTGCTTCTCAGATTAACAGTTAAACATGTTTTGCTTTTCAGCCTCAGGGGTATTAGTCTGATATATGAGGCAGGCAGATTATTAAATCTTTGGTGCCTTCCAAAGATGTAAATTGAACCACAGCATCTCCTTAGCTACCTCCCCTGTATGAGCTGGAGATTTATTATTAACTTGTCACTCTTGCATGCTCATCAAAACAAGCAGCACCATGATTCATTACACCTGTTCATTTAAGGGTAGCTGTCATTCCAACTTTTCGTGGACAGGGTATTACGGTCCCCTGATTTCTTGGCAGAACTAAGCTAAGGACTGAGAGGAGGAGAGAATCACTGTTCTCTTCTAATCATTTTCATAAATACATTTGAAAGAAAGTTGGTCTATATGCAGCTACACACTGGGTTTTTTTTCCATTTTAAATGAAGCTGTCAAAATCATCCAATATTTATTTGATGTCTTTCATGTGCCAGTAATGGAACTAGGTATAACATTCACTGTTCAAACTGAACAGTCCTTGCCCCCTCAGAGTTTATAGCCTTGCTATCCCCTTCCCAAGGCATTTGCCTCTCTGTATTACGAAAACAGGGGAGAATGGAGGGATAGTGAGAACATGGATAAAAGGGAAGAAAAGCACAGTACGCCCCTTTTACATAAGTTTGCACAAACTAGACACTAGATTGAACCAGGATTAATAAGACACCTGCCTCCTCTGGGTCCAGTCTGGGTTTATAGGACTGAACTATATTAAAACCATGGCATTTGCCTCTTTTCTTTCCTCTCTGAACTGTCATATCACAGACTATTGTCTGCAGAACAATCACTGAAGTACAAGAAGTTTTCAAATAAAATTTTAGGCAGGGGGCTTCCCTGGTGGTCCAGTGGGTAAAGATCCGCCTTGCAGTGCAGGGGGTGACAGTTCAATCCCTGGCCTGGGAAGATCCCACGTGCCGCGGAGCGGCTGGACCAGTGTATATCCAACTACTGGGCTGAAGCTCTGGAGCGCACGCACCCAGAGCCACTGCTCTGCAGCGAGAGAGGCCACAGCGATGGGAGGCCCACACAGGCCGAAAAACAAAGATAAGTGAATGAAAGATCAATATAAGTGGCCAAAAAAATAAAAAATTTTAGGAAGGTTACCTAACCTCTGATGTGCCACAGGAAGAATTCACCTTTACCATTTTAAATTTTAATTACCTTAAAAGAAAATAGATTCCTGATTAAATTCTTGTCTCTCTTTTTAAAAATATTTATCATGGAGATTGACAAAAACTACAATGAAGATGAGATAATAAAATAATTACCCATCACCTTCAATAATTACCTATCAGCTTTACTATCAATATTTTGTCATTCTTGTTTTTACCTGTCAAATTTCTCTCTCCCTTCACTTTTACTTTTGAGCATTTTTAAATAAATTCCCACTATCATGCCATTTCACCTCCAAATACATCTGAATTTATCTATAACAAATAAGATTTCTGAAAAACATAACTGTAACATCATTGTAGTACTTAACCAAATAACAATATTTTAATATCTTCTAATACTTAAGTCCATGTTAAAATGTCCCTGTCTAAAAATAATTCTTTGAGACTGAAACAGGACCCAAACAAAGTCTACACATTGGATTTGACTGATGTGTCTTTCATTTACACCTTTTCTCTCCATGTCTTTTTGAATATCACCAAAATGACCTTCAAAATTTGATTTTAATCCAAGATAAACAAATCCATCCAAAGTTAACATATGTTCCCAGTGAAACCTCATTATGTAATATTTTCAAGGACAGGGTGATCACATATTTTACCATTCAAATGAAGAAACTCTTGAGTGAGAGGCGGATGCTATTAATAATTATACTGGTGTAAACCAAGACAAAGTGTCATGCTACCAGGAGAGATATTGGGGGTAAAAAGAATGACCAAGTTTTGGATTTCTGGTTTTTGCTTGGGTATTAACAGCTGTAAAAGACCCTAAAATTGAAAAAAAAAAGTTGAAAAAACTGCAAGCCAATGTCCTTCCTGGATCTATCAAAGAGTTGAGGTTGAAGAAATATCAACTAGCCCCACGTCTGAGACAAATGTCTACAGAGAGACAGGAAATGCAAGCACTTATTTACTTGGGGCACTTGAACACTGGTAAGAATTCACCGAGAACTGTTAAGAAATTGAAGGCTAAGTACTGGCTGGTGAGAGGGTATGGAGCTCTAAAGGCTGCAGATAAATAGGACTTCACAGCACTCACTGTCCCCTCTCTCTACAGATTCCAATGGGTACTCACAAAAAATGATGTCAGAAGTCCAGAGAAAGCATTCTTTGTGGTGCAGGCAAGAGCACCCACTGAAGAAAGGTCACGGAGTCCTGTCCAGAGTCGTCTTCTCTATCTTCCCTAAAAAAAAAAAAAAAAAAAAGAATGCCAGTAATGTGGCATTCCAAAAAACCAAGAGGATGAATCCACAATACCAAGAGACAACACAATCAACAGAACCAGACTCACATATGACCCTGATATTGGTGCTTATCAGATAGGGAATTTAAAACAACTATGAAAAATAAGACAAAGGCTCCAGTGAAAAAATTAGACAACACTCGTTGTCAAATAAGTAATTTCAGAAGAGAAGAAAACTATAAGAAAATTAAAAAAAAAAAAAGGCTAGAAATAAAAACACAATCATAGTGATCAAGATTGTTACTGACAGGGCTTCCCTGGTGGTCTAGTGGGTAAAGAGCCAGCCTTGCAATGCAATGGGCACTGGTTCCATCCCTGGCCCGGGAAGATCCTATGTGCCGCAGAGCAGCTGGCCCAGTGTGTCCAACTGCGAGCCAGCGCGCTGGAATGCATGCACCCAGAGTCAGTGCTCCACAACAAGAGAGGCCACTGCAGTGGGAGGCTCACACAGGCCAAAGAATAAAAATGGATGAAAATTAATAAATAACTAATAAAAGAGGCCAAAATTAAAAAAAAAGAGAGAGAGAGAGAGAGAGATTGTTACTGGCAGACTCATCAGTAGACTTATCAAAGCTAAGGAAAGAATCAGTTAATTTGAAAAATATACAATCTGAACAACAAAGAAAATATTTAAAAATAAAAACAGAGTACAGCATCCAGGAACTGTAAGACAACAAACAGCAAAATGATCTAATGGATGTACAATTAGAATTTCTGAAAGAAAAAAAGACAGGGAATGGGATAGAATAAATATTTGAAGGGATAATGCCAAGAATTCCCAACATTAATGGCATATATCCAACCATAGATATAAACCACCAATCAAGATAGATACTCATGCCAGATATAGGCATATTAAATTCAACCTCTGAAAACAGAAGACAAGAAAATCTTGAAAGCAGTAAAAGCAGGGAAAAAAGACACATTACTAAAGAGAAATAAATATATTAGTAACAATTATTTCTAACGTGTTAGAAACCATACACCTAAAAGACAACAGTGTGACATTTTTAAAGGAATGAACAGAAGTGACATCATCAAGATGGTAGAGGAGACCCCCAACAAGATAGACAGCTGTCCATGAATGCAAATAGCACTGAGAGAGCTCTGGAGCCCATATGAGAAGCTTCAGCAACACAATGGTGCCAAAAAATTGAAAATAATCACACAGAAAGGACATGAAGAATAGTTTCATTTTGTCTGCATCATTCCAAGAGGCTGGCCCTGCTCAGGAATAAGAGGAAACTCCTCAGCCTGAGAAAGTTTTCCTCATCAATAAAAGGAGCCAGCTTACCAAGTCTTCAAAAAATTAAAAATAGAACTGCCATATGATTCAGCAATTTCCCTTCAAGGTATATACCCAAAGAAAACAAAGATACTAATTCAAAAAGAGATATGTATGCACTCCAGGGTTCATTGCAGCATTATTCAGAATAGCCACAATATGGAAGCAAGCTGTCCATCAACAGATGAGTGGGTAAAGAATATGTCGTATACATATACAATGGATTACTCAGCCCTTAAAAAGAAACTTGCCATTTGAGACAACATGGATCTAGACAGTATTGTGAAAAGTGAATTAACAGGTCAGAGAAAGACAAATACCCTACGATCCCATTTATATGTGGAATACACAAATCAAAAATTTAAAAACAGGCTCGTGGATAGAGAATGGATTGGTGGTTGCAAGAGGTGGAGGTTAATAAACACACAGCTGACTCCAGAATACGTCTGAAATTTGGGGCACCAACCCTCCATGCAGTCAAAAATTCCACGTATAACATTTATAGTCGGCCTTCCCTGTACAGAGTCCCACAATCATGGATTCGACCAACCATGGATAGTGTAGTGTGTGTATAATACGGATTTAGTGAAAAAGTCCTCATGTAAGTGGACTGCATAGTTCAAATCCATGTTGGTCAAGAGTCAGTTGTCTGTGATTAATATTGTATTGTATACTTGAGAGTTGCCAAGAGCATAGATCTTCGAAGTTCTCATTGTAAGAAAAAGAACATTTGTAACTTCTGTATGGTGACAAATGTTATGGTGGTGATCATTTTGCAATGCCACACTTTAAAAGTTTAATTATTTTGATTTATATTAATGAGGCATTAGTTCCTATTTTTGAGGCTTTTAAAAGCATAAATATTTCATTTTTAAAAACTCAGCAACTGGGCTTCCCTGGTGGTCCAGTGGGTAAGAACACCGCCTTGCAGTGCAAGGGACGCCGGTTCGATCCCTGACCTGGGAACATCCCACGTGCCGCGGAGCGGCTGGACTGATGTGTCCAATCACCGAGCCGGAGCTCTGGAGCACATGCGCCCAGAGCCGGTGCTCTGCGACAACAGAGGCCACTGCGATGGGAGGCCCACACAGGCCAAAAAACAAAGATGGATGAAACTGAATAAACGAAAGACCAATAGAAGTGGCCTGCCCACCCCCCGCCATCTCCCCCCTCGCTCCCGAAAAAAACTCAGCAACTGATTTAATGGGGAAAAACTCCAGCGCAGTAGTTCTCAAAGTATGGTATGTGGACCCAAAGCAAGACATTATTTATTTCCCCTTTTCACTATGTTAATAGTGAATGTGATGCAAAAGCAATGAGCAAAATTGCTGGTGTCTTAGCATAACCCATGGTAATGGCAACAAGCTATACCAGCAGTTATTCTTCATCACACATATTATAGCTGGGGGAGGGGAAGCCATTTTTACGTAAGAGTATCTTTGATATATAAAGTACACCTAGAAAAATGATACTGATGAACCTATTTGCAGGGAAAAGAAAGAGGGGGACAAATTGAGAGAGTGGCAATGACATATATATACTTAGATACACTACCATGTGCAAAAGAGATAGCTAGTGGGAAGCTACTCTGTGTAACACAGGGAGCCCAGCCTGGCGTTCTATGACCACTTAGAGGGGTGGGAAGCGAGAAGGGTCTCAAGAGGGAAGGCACATACTTATGGCTAATTCACATTGTTGTATAACAGAAACCAACACACCACTGTAAAGCAATTATCTTCCAATTACAAATAAATATTTTTAAAAAAACTACTTTTGATATAGTAGTAAACATGATGAATTTTATTAAGTTTCAACCCCTGAATTCATGTCCTTAATATTCTAGAAGATATGGAAACTGTACACAAAGCACTTCTGCTGCATAGCCAAGTATGATGGCTGTCTTCAGGAAAAGCATTTGTGAGAATGAGCTGTAAACTGAGGATGTGCACTTTTCATGGAGTACCATTTTACTTTAAAGAACAACCAGCAGACAAACTATAGTCATTCAGATCTAAGTATTTCTGACAGGTATTTACTCAAAAATTGATAAAGTGAGCTATCACTTCAAGGAAAACAACGGACAATTTATCTTGATCGGAGCGCTGGACCGATGTGTCCAACTACTGAGCCGGAGCTCTGGAGCGCATGCGTCCAGAGCCGGTGCTCTACAACAGAGGCCACTGCGATGGGAGGCCCACACGGGCAAGAGAACAAAGATGGATGAAACTGAATAAATGAAAGACTGATAGAAGTGGCCTGCCCACCCCCCGCCATCTCCCCCCTCGCTCCCGAAAAAAACTCAGCAACTGATTTAATGGGGAAAAACTCCAGCGCAGTAGTTCTCAAAGTATGGTATGTGGACCCAAAGCAAGACATTATTTATTTCCCCTTTTCACTATGTTAATAGTGAATGTGATGCAAAAGCAATGAGCAAAATTGCTGGTGTCTTAGCATAACCCATGGTAATGGCAACAAGCTATACCAGCAGTTATTCTTCATCACACATATTATAGCTGGGGGAGGGGAAGCCATTTTTACGTAAGAGTATCTTTGATATATAAAGTACACCTAGAAAAATGATACTGATGAACCTATTTGCAGGGAAAAGAAAGAGGGGGACAAATTGAGAGAGTGGCAATGACATATATATACTTAGATACACTACCATGTGCAAAAGAGATAGCTAGTGGGAAGCTACTCTGTGTAACACAGGGAGCCCAGCCTGGCGTTCTATGACCACTTAGAGGGGTGGGAAGCGAGAAGGGTCTCAAGAGGGAAGGCACATACTTATGGCTAATTCACATT
The DNA here is from genome assembly GCA_022376925.1 of Tragulus kanchil. Classification (NCBI taxonomy): domain Eukaryota; kingdom Metazoa; phylum Chordata; class Mammalia; order Artiodactyla; family Tragulidae; genus Tragulus; species Tragulus kanchil. The sequence goes on along the minus strand of JAIOJX010000031.1, from coordinate 167,465,497 downwards.
GTTGTATAACAGAAACCAACACACCACTGTAAAGCAATTATCTTCCAATTACAAATAAATATTTTTAAAAAAACTACTTTTGATATAGTAGTAAACATGATGAATTTTATTAAGTTTCAACCCCTGAATTCATGTCCTTAATATTCTAGAAGATATGGAAACTGTACACAAAGCACTTCTGCTGCATAGCCAAGTATGATGGCTGTCTTCAGGAAAAGCATTTGTGAGAATGAGCTGTAAACTGAGGATGTGCACTTTTCATGGAGTACCATTTTTACTTTAAAGAACAACCAGCAGACAAACTATAGTCATTCAGATCTAAGTATTTCTGACAGGTATTTACTCAAAAAATTGATAAAGTGAGCTATCACTTCAAGGAAAACAACGGACAATATTTGCTGCCATGGTAACATTCAAGCACTCAAGAGAAAATTAGAATTTGACAGATTTTATCTACCATTGTGAGTATGACAGTTTCTCAGTGAAACTAGTGGATGACATGAATAGAGATGTTTAAAAATGTGATTCTTTTTTGATATAGTCAAATGTGTCAACATTTGCAAGATCTGCAAAACTCAATGAACTGATATTTTCCAAAGGACAAATTCACGGTGTTACAAAACCATCTGTGGGTATGTGACCCACTCAAAGTGCAAGACAGACCCATGGATATTAGTGTAACAGGGTATAAAAGGTCATTAATGTAGCTTAAGATTCTTCATTGCAGCTGACTTTTAGGAACGAATCACCTGTCAGGTTCTCAAGTAGTATCAAAAAACTCCTAACTTCCTAAAGTGATTGTTAAAACTCTTCCCTTTTCCGACCACATAGCTATGTGAGGCCAGATTTTAAATACTTCAGCCAAAACAGTGTGTTGCAACAAACCAAATGTAAGAACAGATGTGAAAACCTAGCTGTCTTCTATTATGAAGGCAAAAGAAAAAAGATTTGCAAAAATGTAAACAACGCCATACTTCTCACTAGCTTTTGTTCTGAAATTTTTTTACATAAAATATATTTATGCTAACATATAAGTTTTATCATTATTTTTGAATTAATAAAAATTTTCTCAGCAACTTACAATCACTTGTTGAATAACAGAAACCAACACACCACTGTAAAGCAATTATCTTCCAATTACAAATAAATATTTTTAAAAAAACTACTTTTGATATAGTAGTAAACATGATGAATTTTATTAAGTTTCAACCCCTGAATTCATGTCCTTAATATTCTAGAAGATATGGAAACTGTACACAAAGCACTTCTGCTGCATAGCCAAGTATGATGGCTGTCTTCAGGAAAAGCATTTGTGAGAATGAGCTGTAAACTGAGGATGTGCACTTTTCATGGAGTACCACTTTTACTTTAAAGAACAACCAGCAGACAAACTATAGTCATTCAGATCTAAGTATTTCTGACAGGTATTTACTCAAAAAATTGATAAAGTGAGCTATCACTTCAAGGAAAACAACGGACAATATTTGCTGCCATGGTAACATTCAAGCACTCAAGAGAAAATTAGAATTTGACAGATTTTATCTACCATTGTGAGTATGACAGTTTCTCAGTGAAACTAGTGGATGACATGAATAGAGAGGTTTAAGAATGTGATTCTTTTTTGATATAGTCAAATGTGTCAACATTTGCAAGATCTGCAAAACTCAATGAACTGATATTTTCCAAAGGACAAATTCACGGTGTTACAAAACCATCTGTGGGTATGTGACCCACTCAAAGTGCAAGACAGACCCATGGATATTAGTGTAACAGGGTATAAAAGGTCATTAATGTAGCTTAAGATTCTTCATTGCAGCTGACTTTTAGGAACAAATCACCTGTCAGGTTCTGAAGTAGTATCAAAAAACTCCTAACTTCCTAAAGTGATTGTTAAAACTCTTCCCTTTTCCGACCACATAGCTATGTGAGGCCAGATTTTAAATACTTCAGCCAAAACAGTGTGTTGCAACAAACCAAATGTAAGAACAGATGTGAAAACCTAGCTGTCTTCTATTATGAAGGCAAAAGAAAAAAGATTTGCAAAAATGTAAACAACGCCATACTTCTCACTAGCTTTTGTTCTGAAATTTTTTTACATAAAATATATTTATGCTAACATATAAGTTTTATCATTATTTTTGAATTAATAAAAATTTTCTCAGCTTAAATATCTGATAGTATCAGCAGATATAATTCCCATAACCTACAGTTCTTTGGATTCCTCAATAATTTTTAAGAGGGTAAAAGGGTCTTGAGACCAAAAAGTTTGAGAACCACAGTACTACACATTCCCACTAAGGTCAGAATAGTAGCAGGTCTGGGCAGAAAATATAAAAGATGGAACTTAAAGTATGGAAACTATCAAAGACTGGATTATGTAAAAAATGACCTAGTATCAACCTCAAGGAGCCTCTCTCCCACACACCCATACCAATTAGGATAATTAGAGCATCGAGTGAAAACAATAATTGTGATTCATTAAGATATATCAAATACATCATCACCCACAATTTCCTAAAGATAATTTTTAAAAACTATAAAAAATTTTTCATTGGTCATCCCTAGAAGTTGGTAAGACACCATCTTCCTTACCTAAAAACCAATAAAGTGTTTTTTAAAATTAAGTATTTGTAAGATTAGAAACAATAAAACTCCTAGAAGAAAACACAGGTAGCACACTCTTTGACATATACTGTAGCAATGTATTTTGGATCTGTCTTCTAATACAAAGGAAACAAAAGCAAAAATAAACAAATGGGACCTAATTAAAAGTTTTTACACAGTAGAAAAAAAATTAACAACAAGAAAAAAATTCCGACTGACTGGGAGAAGATATTTGCAAATGATATGACTGATAAGGGATTAATATCTGAAATATATAAACAGCTCAACTAGCTCACTACCAAAATAAAAACCACAAAAAACCTGATTTAAAAAATATCTGATTTTAAAATGAGCAGAAGATCTAAACAAGCATTTTTCCAGACATACAAATGGCCAACAGGCACAAGGAAAGATGCTCACTATTGCTAATAGTCAGAGAAGTGCAAATCAAAACCACAAATAAGATCTTACTTCTCACCCATCAGAATGGCTAACTTCAAAATCACCACTGATAAAAAAATATTTGCAAGGATGTGGAAAATAGGGAATGCTTGCACATTGTTGGTGGGAGGGTAAACTGGTGCAGTCACCATGAAAAACAACATGGAGTTTCCTCAAAAAAAAAAACAAAAAACAAAAAAAACACCCAAATATAGAACCACCATATGACCAAGCAATTCTTCTCCTAGGTATTTATCTAAAGAAAACAAAAACACTATTTCAAAAACATACATGCACCACAAATTTCATGGCAGCATTATTAACAATAGCCAAGCTATGGAAACAAGCTAAGTGCCCATCAATATGAGTGGATAAAGAAGATGTGGTATACATATACAACAGAATACTCCTCAGATATAAATAATGAAATTTTGCCATTTCCAGAAATGCAGATAAACCTAGAGAATGTTAAGTTTAGTGAAACATATTAGATATAGGTCAGTACTGTGTGTTATCATTTATATGCAGACTCTAAAAATTAGTGAATAAAACACAAAAAGAAACTGACAGGGACTTCCCTGGTGGTCCAGCAGCTAAAACTCTGGGTTCCCAATGCAGCGGACGAGGGTTCGACCCTGTGGAATTAGATCCCACGTGCCACAACTAAGACCCAAAGCAGCCAAATATATAAATAAAATTATATTTTTTAAAAAAAGAAACTGACATATACAGAGAACAAAGTAGTGCTTAACAGTGGGAAAAGGAAAGCACAGAGGGTAAAATAGGGGTAGGAAACTATGAGGTAACTATTATGCATAAATTAAATAAGCTACAAGGACATATTGTATAGTACAGTGAATACAGACAATATTTTTAAACTATAAACAGCATAAACTATAGATATTTTGAATCACTATGTTGTATACTTGAAACTAATACATTATTTTAAATCAACTATATCTCAATTTAAAAAATGAATTTAAAACAATTAAGAATCCCTAAAGGGCCTAACAGAAGCAGAAGATACAAAGAAGCGATGGCAAGAATACACAGAGGCACAATACAGAAAAGCTCCTTACCATGATGGTGCATCACTCACCTACAGCCCTAGGAATCCTGAAGTGTGAAGTTAAGTGGCCCTTAGGAAGAATTACTATTAACAAAGCTAGTGGAGATGATGGAATTCCAGTTGAGCTATTTCAGATTCTAAAAGATGATGCTGTTGAAGTATTATACTCAATATACCAGCAAATCTGGAAAACTCAGCAGTGGTCACAAGACTGGAAACGGTCAGTTCCAGTCCCGAAGACAGGCAAGGCCAAAGAATGTTGAAATTACCACACAATTATACTCATTTCACATGCTAGCAAGGTAATGCTCAAAATCTTCCAAGGTAGGCTTCAACAATATGTGAATTGAGAACTTCCAGATGTCCAAGTTGAATTTAGAAAAGGTAGAGGAACTACAGATCAAATTGCCAACACCTGTTGGATCACAGAAAATTCAAGGGAATTTCAGAAAAACATCTATCTCCTCTTCAATGACATGAAAGCCTTTGACTGTGTGGATCACAACAAACTGTGCAAAATTCTTAGAGATGGGAATATCTTACCTGTCTCCTGAGAAGGCTGTATATAGGACAACAAGCAACAGTTAGAACTGCACATGGAACAAGAGATTGGTTAAAAATTGGGAAAGGAGTATGTCAAGGCTATATATCATCCCCTGCTTGTATGCACAGTACGTCATGCAAAATGCTGGTATGGATGACTCACAAGCTGGAATCAAGATTTCCAAAAATATCAGTAATCTCAGATATGTAGATGACACCACTCTAATGAAAGAAAGCAAAGAGGAATCAAAGAGCTTCTTGATGAAGGTGAAAGAAGAGAGTGAAAATGTTGGCTTAAAACTCAACATTCAAAAAACGAAAATCATTGCATCTCGTCCCATCATTTCATGGCAAATAGATGGAGAAAAAATGCAAATAGTGACAGATTTTATTTTCTTGGGCTCCAAAATCACGGGGGCACATGAAACAGACATATTTTTAACTATAAACAGCATAAACTATAGATATTTTGAATCACTATGTTGTATACTTGAAACTAATACATTATTTTAAATCAACTATATCTCAATTTAAAAAATGAATTTAAAACAATTAAGAATCCCTAAAGGGCCTAACAGAAGCAGAAGATACAAAGAAGCGATGGCAAGAATACACAGAGGCACAATACAGAAAAGCTCCTTACCATGATGGTGCATCACTCACCTACAGCCCTAGGAATCCTGAAGTGTGAAGTTAAGTGGCCCTTAGGAAGAATTACTATTAACAAAGCTAGTGGAGATGATGGAATTCCAGTTGAGCTATTTCAGATTCTAAAAGATGATGCTGTTGAAGTATTATACTCAATATACCAGCAAATCTGGAAAACTCAGCAGTGGTCACAAGACTGGAAACGGTCAGTTCCAGTCCCGAAGACAGGCAAGGCCAAAGAATGTTGAAATTACCACACAATTATACTCATTTCACATGCTAGCAAGGTAATGCTCAAAATCTTCCAAGGTAGGCTTCAACAATATGTGAATTGAGAACTTCCAGATGTCCAAGTTGAATTTAGAAAAGGTAGAGGAACTACAGATCAAATTGCCAACACCTGTTGGATCACAGAAAATTCAAGGGAATTTCAGAAAAACATCTATCTCCTCTTCAATGACATGAAAGCCTTTGACTGTGTGGATCACAACAAACTGTGCAAAATTCTTAGAGATGGGAATATCTTACCTGTCTCCTGAGAAGGCTGTATATAGGACAACAAGCAACAGTTAGAACTGCACATGGAACAAGAGATTGGTTAAAAATTGGGAAAGGAGTATGTCAAGGCTATATATCATCCCCTGCTTGTATGCACAGTACGTCATGCAAAATGCTGGTATGGATGACTCACAAGCTGGAATCAAGATTTCCAAAAATATCAGTAATCTCAGATATGTAGATGACACCACTCTAATGAAAGAAAGCAAAGAGGAATCAAAGAGCTTCTTGATGAAGGTGAAAGAAGAGAGTGAAAATGTTGGCTTAAAACTCAACATTCAAAAAACGAAAATCATTGCATCTCGTCCCATCATTTCATGGCAAATAGATGGAGAAAAAATGCAAATAGTGACAGATTTTATTTTCTTGGGCTCCAAAATCACTGCGGATGGTGACCACAGTCATGAAATTAAAAGATACTTGCTCCTTGGAAGAAAAGCTACGACAAACCTAGACAGTGTATTAAAAGCAAAGACATCACTTTGCCAGCCAAGGTTCAGTCAAAGCTATGGTTTTTCCAGTAGTCCTGTACGGATGCGAGAGTTGGAAAATAAAAAAGGCTGACCTCCAAAGAACTGATGCTTTTGTACTGTGGTGCTGGAGGAGGCTCTTGAGGGTCCCTTGAACAGTAAAGAATCAAACCAGTCAGTCCTAAAGAAACCAACCCTGAAAATTCATTAGGACTGATGCTGACATTCCAGTACTTTGGCCTCCTGAAGTGATAAGTCAGATCACTGGAAAAGACCCTGATTCTGGGAAAGACCAAGGACAGGAGAAGGGGGATGCGAAGCATGAGATGGTTGGATGGCAACACTGACTCATACGTGAGTTTGAGCAAACTTGGGGAGATAGTGAAGGACAGGGGAGCCTGGTGGGCTACAGTCCAGGTCACAAAGAGCTGACCAAGACTGAATCGACTCAGCACACAAGCACAAACAACCTATATGTGAGCATAAGCAGATTATACTTTTATTTAAATACAATTTTCAGTTGCGTGAAACTAAATGCTAACCTATGGCTTTTTAGTTTTTGGGCAGTTGAAAACTGTGGTTTAAAGCAATTTCACGTCTTTCCAAAATATTCCAAGATAAACTTGTGCTTATCTAAAGTTAACCACGTGACATGGAAAAATGGTTAAAATTGGGAAAGGAGTATGTCAAGGCTATATATCATCCCTGCTTGTATGCACAGTGCATGCAAAATGCTGGTATGGATGACTCACAAGCTGGAATCAAGATTTCCAAAAATATCAGTAATCTCAGATATGTAGATGACACCACTCTAATGAAAGAAAGCAAAGAGGAATCAAAGAGCTTCTTGATGAAGGTGAAAGAAGAGAGTGAAAATGTTGGCTTAAAACTCAACATTCAAAAAACGAAAATCATTGCATCTCGTCCCATCATTTCATGGCAAATAGATGGAGAAAAAATGCAAATAGTGACAGATTTTATTTTCTTGGGCTCCAAAATCACTGCGGATGGTGACCACAGTCATGAAATTAAAAGATACTTGCTCCTTGGAAGAAAAGCTACGACAAACCTAGACAGTGTATTAAAAGCAAAGACATCACTTTGCCAGCCAAGGTTCAGTCAAAGCTATGGTTTTTCCAGTAGTCCTGTACGGATGCGAGAGTTGGAAAATAAAAAAGGCTGACCTCCAAAGAACTGATGCTTTTGTACTGTGGTGCTGGAGGAGGCTCTTGAGGGTCCCTTGAACAGTAAAGAATCAAACCAGTCAGTCCTAAAGAAACCAACCCTGAAAATTCATTAGGACTGATGCTGACATTCCAGTACTTTGGCCTCCTGAAGTGATAAGTCAGATCACTGGAAAAGACCCTGATTCTGGGAAAGACCAAGGACAGGAGAAGGGGGATGCGAAGCATGAGATGGTTGGATGGCAACACTGACTCATACGTGAGTTTGAGCAAACTTGGGGAGATAGTGAAGGACAGGGGAGCCTGGTGGGCTACAGTCCAGGTCACAAAGAGCTGACCAAGACTGAATCGACTCAGCACACAAGCACAAACAACCTATATGTGAGCATAAGCAGATTATACTTTTATTTAAATACAATTTTCAGTTGCGTGAAACTAAATGCTAACCTATGCTCAGTGACAGATAATTTCTAAATATTTTCACTGAAGTATTTCATATTCATGAAGGACAGTTGATATCTTTCATATCTGTGGTTTAAAGCAATTTCACGTCTTTCCAAAATATTCCAAGATAAACTTGTGCTTATCTAAAGTTAACTTCATTTTCTGTATTAGCCAAAACTAAGAAAAAACAAACAGAATGAGAGGGAAAAATTCTTCCTTATTATAAAACATAATATAAACTTTTATATAATACCCTGACACCATACACAAAGATCAACTCAAAATGGATTAAAGACTTAAATGTAAGGCCAGAAACCATCAAACTCTTAGAGGAGAATATAGGCAAAACCCTCAAGGACATCAATCAAAGCAAGATCTTCTCTGACCCACCTACTAGAATAGTGGAACTAAAAAGACAAATGAACATGTGGGACCTAATGAAACTTAAAAGCTTTTGTACAGCTAAAGAAATTACAAAAAAGCTGAACAGACAGCCCACAGAGTGGGAGAAAATCATAGTAAATGAAACAACAGACAAAGAATTAATCTCCAAAATCTACAAGCAACTCAGACAACTCAGCACCGGAAAAACGAACAACCCAAACAAAAAATGGGAAAAGGACCTAAACAGACACCTCTCCAACGATGACATACAGATGGCCCAAAAACACATGAAACGATGCTCAACTTCACTAATAATTAGAGAAATGCAAATCAAAACTACAATGAGATATCACCTCACACCCGTCAGAATGGCCATCATTCACAAATCGACAGACAATAAATGCTGGAGAAGCTGCGGAGAAAAGGGAACACTCCTGCATTGCTGGTGGGAGTGTAAATTGATACAGCCTCTATGGAAGACAGTCTGGAGATTGCTTAAAAAACTAAAAATAGAAGCACCATATGACCCAGCAATCCCACTCTTAGGCTTATACCCTGACGAAATCAAAACTGAAAGAAGCACCTGTACCCCAATGTTCAGTTGCAGCTGACAAGCTACAAATGCTAACCTCTATGTGAGCATAAGCAGATTATACTTTTATTTAAATACAATTTTCAGTTGCGTGAAACTAAATGCTAACCTATGCTCAGTGACAGATAATTTCTAAATATTTTCACTGAAGTATTTCATATTCATGAAGGACAGTTGATATCTTTCATATCTGTGGTTTAAAGCAATTTCACGTCTTTCCAAAATATTCCAAGATAAACTTGTGCTTATCTAAAGTTAACTTCATTTTCTGTATTAGCCAAAACTAAGAAAAAACAAACAGAATGAGAGGGAAAAATTCTTCCTTATTATAAAACATAATATAAACTTTTATATAATACCCTGACACCATACACAAAGATCAACTCAAAATGGATTAAAGACTTAAATGTAAGGCCAGAAACCATCAAACTCTTAGAGGAGAATATAGGCAAAACCCTCAAGGACATCAATCAAAGCAAGATCTTCTCTGACCCACCTACTAGAATAGTGGAACTAAAAAGACAAATGAACATGTGGGACCTAATGAAACTTAAAAGCTTTTGTACAGCTAAAGAAATTACAAAAAAGCTGAACAGACAGCCCACAGAGTGGGAGAAAATCATAGTAAATGAAACAACAGACAAAGAATTAATCTCCAAAATCTACAAGCAACTCAGACAACTCAGCACCGGAAAAACGAACAACCCAAACAAAAAATGGGAAAAGGACCTAAACAGACACCTCTCCAACGATGACATACAGATGGCCCAAAAACACATGAAACGATGCTCAACTTCACTAATAATTAGAGAAATGCAAATCAAAACTACAATGAGATATCACCTCACACCCGTCAGAATGGCCATCATTCACAAATCGACAGACAATAAATGCTGGAGAAGCTGCGGAGAAAAGGGAACACTCCTGCATTGCTGGTGGGAGTGTAAATTGATACAGCCTCTATGGAAGACAGTCTGGAGATTGCTTAAAAAACTAAAAATAGAAGCACCATATGACCCAGCAATCCCACTCTTAGGCTTATACCCTGACGAAATCAAAACTGAAAGAAGCACCTGTACCCCAATGTTCATTGCAGCTCTCTATACAACAGCTAGAACATGGAAGGAACCTAGATGCCCATCAACGAACAAATGGATCCAAAAGCTCTGGTACATATATACAATGGAATACTACTCAGCTGTTAAAAGAAATGCAGAAGAATCAACCCTAATGAGGTGGCTGGATCTAGAACGTATCCTAAAAAGTGAAGTCAGTCAGAAAGAGAAGGACAAATACAGTATATTAACACATATATATGGAATCTAGTAGGATGGTGATGATGGCACATGCAGTGAAGCGACAGAAAGACAGAAATGGACAGTGGACATATGGACATTGTGGGGAAGGAACTGTGGGTGAGAGGCGTAAAGGAAGTAGCATGAAGGCCTGTACTATCATAAGTGAAGAAAATAGCTATAGTCATTGCTCTGTGAGAAAAGGGGATCCTTCAGGGGTGCTGTGTGATGGTCGGAAGGGGAGGGAAGGGGGGATATACATGTGACTAATCTGAGAACATGCATGTCTGTGAACAACAAAACTCTGTAAAAGTTAAAAGTAAAATAAAGGTTTAAAAAATAAATAAATAAAAAGAAAAAAAAAGAGTACACTGATTAGAAATACAAAATTAAAAATTATATACAAATTTACTGAGGATTGTTGTTTTAATTATATGCTCTAAAACTTATCAACATACTATAAGTCACTATATATAGTATCAAGCTTTTAGTTTTTTGCTATTTGGCTATTAAGCCAACCAGAAGAGCGTTTACCATCCAAACAGAAACTTATTAGGGAATAGTTAAATTTGTTTTATAGTTAATTCTGCTAAGATCAGTCAGAAATGAGTTTTAATCTAACTTTAAAAGAATTAAACGGTGGGGAGGCCCATTACCAAATAATTGGCTCTTAGCAACAGTAACTGTATTTTAAACAAATATTCAGCCAGGCCTTGCAAATCTGCAGTACCATCTAAGTATAATAATGAATTTTCATTATTTTACTATCTTAAGTCTAAGTTTTCCTCAAAATGTATTAAACAGATTACAAAGGAAATTTAAGACCTAATTTTAACAGTGTAAGTAGTAAATGTTTTTATTTTTTTAATAGGCTTCCCCACTGGCTCAGCAGTAAAGATATAACTGCAGTGCAGGAGACATGGCAGGAATCATGGGCTCAAGTCCTGGGTCAGGAAGATGTCTTGGAGAAGAAAATGGCAACTCACTCCAGTATTCTTGCCTGGAAAATCCCCTGGATAGAGGAGCCTGGAGGGCTAGAGAACATAAAAATTAACAGAAAACCTCTCATGCTTTGGTTAAAATCTTTATAAAAAGTAATGATCATCTACTGCTTGAAACAACTTAAAAACCTGAAAACAAAAAAATCTCCTTCTTTCATCTTAAAAAGCAAAAATACACTAAATAAAATGTTGCCCTTTTTAAAAAAAATCAATGAAAAGCATTAAGTATTTAAACATGGAAAATAAGAATTTGATTGGGTTTACAATCAACATTCTCATTTCTAAAAAAGAGAGGTATTAACTGATTTCATAGACTCACACCATGGTACCATAACTAACATTTAAAAATATTCAATTAGGGCTTCCCTGATGGTCCAGTGGGTAAAGAGTGTGCCTTGCAGTGCAGGGGGAACCAGTTTGACCCCTGGCCTGGGAAGATCCCACATTCCGAGAAATGGCTGGGCCGGTGTGTCCAACTACGAGCCAGCTCTGGAGCACAAGCACCCAGAGCCAGTGCTCTGCAAAGAGAGAGGCCACTGCAAAGGGAGGCCCACACATACCAAAGAATAAAGATGGATGAAAAATAAAAATGACTGAGAGGTGAAAAACAAATTTCAATTAAATATCAACTAGAAATAAAAGATACGGTTTAAATATTTAAAAGAACTTATATTCTCATCAAAGACAAATAACAAAAGTGTAATAAAAATTTTTTTCAACTCTCCTAGTATCTTGTTTATTTTGTTTCAGTCTGAGATCTTTGGAGCAGAAAAATAAAAACTTTTAATACAAATCTTTTTAAACAAAGTATTTTCAGCCAGGCCTTGCAAATATGCAGTACCATCTAAGTATAATAATGAATTTTCATTATTTTACTATCTTAAGTCTAAGTTTTCCTCAAAATGTATTAAACAGATTACAAAGGAAATTTAAGACCTAATTTTAACAGTGTAAGTAGTAAATGTTTTTATTTTTTTAATAGGCTTCCCCACTGGCTCAGCAGTAAAGATATAACTGCAGTGCAGGAGACATGGCAGGAATCATGGGCTCAAGTCCTGGGTCAGGAAGATGTCTTGGAGAAGAAAATGGCAACTCACTCCAGTATTCTTGCCTGGAAAATCCCCTGGATAGAGGAGCCTGGAGGGCTAGAGAACATAAAAATTAACAGAAAACCTCTCATGCTTTGGTTAAAATCTTTATAAAAAGTAATGATCATCTACTGCTTGAAACAACTTAAAAACCTGAAAACAAAAAAATCTCCTTCTTTCATCTTAAAAAGCAAAAATACACTAAATAAAATGTTGCCCTTTTTAAAAAAAATCAATGAAAAGCATTAAGTATTTAAACATGGAAAATAAGAATTTGATTGGGTTTACAATCAACATTCTCATTTCTAAAAAAGAGAGGTATTAACTGATTTCATAGACTCACACCATGGTACCATAACTAACATTTAAAAATATTCAATTAGGGCTTCCCTGATGGTCCAGTGGGTAAAGAGTGTGCCTTGCAGTGCAGGGGGAACCAGTTTGACCCCTGGCCTGGGAAGATCCCACATTCCGAGAAATGGCTGGGCCGGTGTGTCCAACTACGAGCCAGCGCTCTGGAGCACAAGCACCCAGAGCCAGTGCTCTGCAATGAGAGAGGCCACTGCAATGGGAGGCCCACACATACCAAAGAATAAAGATGGATGAAAAATAAAAATGACTGAGAGGTGAAAAACAAATTTCAATTAAATATCAACTAGAAATAAAAGATACGGTTTAAATATTTAAAAGAACTTATATTCTCATCAAAGACAAATAACAAAAGTGTAATAAAAATTTTTTTCAACTCTCCTAGTATCTTGTTTATTTTGTTTCAGTCTGAGATCTTTGGAGCAGAAAAATAAAAACTTTTAATACAAATCTTTTTAAACAAAGTAACTACTGTAAAGATGGAGAAAGTCCACAAATTTCTATTTTAAATTGACTCAGGGGCTTCCCTGGTGGTCCAATAGGTAGACAGCATGCCTTGCAGTGCAAGGGGTACTGGTTCAATCCCTGGCCCGGGAAGATGCCACGTGCCACAATGCTGCTGGGCCAGTGTGTTCAGTTAACAGCCAGCACTCTGGAGCACGTGTACCCAGAGCCTGTACTCTGCAAAGAAGAGAGGCCACTGCTATGGGAGGCCCACACAGGTCAAAGAACAAAGAAATTAAAGACCAACTGAAGTGGCCAAAATAAAATAAATAAATGAAAAATCAATAAAAGGAGGCCAAAAATTTAAAAAAGAAAAAATTTGACTCAGAAAAGCTGAATCAATTTACAAAACTGTAACATTAGCACAACATATACACACCCCACTAAAATAAAAAATTGACTTTTTTTCTTGGGGAAAACATAAAACAATATTGAAGAAATTAAATGTATAAGACCTCTTTCTCTAAGTTTGTCAGGAAACATATTTGTGATATTTCAATTTTCAGGCTGTTAAAAATTCTTCTCAAAAAGCAGCATAGGGCTTCCCTGGTGGTCCAGTAGGTAAGGACACCGCCTTGCAGTGCAAGGGGCGCCGGTTCGATCCCTGGCCTGGGAAGACCCCACATGCCGAGGAGTGGCTGGACCAGTGTGCCCAATTACAAGCCAGCGCTCTGGAGCACACGCACCCAGAGCCGGTGCCCTGCTACAGAAGAGACCACTGCAATGGGAGGCCCACACAGGCCAAAGAACAAAAGATGGATAAAAATAAATAAATGAAAGACCAATAAAAGTGGCCAAAAATTAAATAAACAACAAAAAAAGGCAGCACAATTAAGTTAAAAATCTCAAGATCTAAAAAAAAAATTTTTTAAACAGTAAGTACCTTGATAACCTACAAAATCATCTCATTTTATGGTCCTCTTCTACTTTTTTATTCATTTCTCAGGCAGCATTTTTCCTTCCCTTCTTTTTAAAGAAATTCCCATAAGTCATTGTTACCTGTCAGCTACTCCCAGTTCAATCTGAATCTTCCTCGAGTTGTATCTCACCTCTTGAGCAACTCTGAATTCAATAAACCAGGTGAAAAGCAAGTAATCTCAAACACTGATTAAAACCCACTCTAGTATATATCAGTATGTTACATATTTCAACACAGGTTAATATTAAAAACAACTAAGCATTTGATACATGAAGGGCTTAAATTCAAATAAAGTTTTAATATCAGAACCTGGCCCTAGGCTTTCCACTTCATTCTACTCAAACAGTTAACACAAGTAAAATAAACTGAGTCATTGTATTGGACCAAGTCAACCAAGGCATAAAGGCTATTTAAGCGCAAAATGGTTCCCCAAGAGTGGTTTTTAATTCTCTCTTGATAACCAATTTTCTATCAGATGTCTACCATTATACAACCATAACAGCTTTCACAGTCACCAGTAGGAAATCACATTTCTTTCAGAAATCTACCTCCAATACTCAAATCCTTCTTGTCAAGAAACAAACATATCCCCCTCCTTTGTCCCTTAAGTATTCCATTTCTTTCCTGAAGTAGAGCTTCTGTAAATATTGCAACATAAAGGACAAAATTTTAGTGAATACAAATCAGAGGAAATAAAGAAACGTTAACTTTCATTCAAGTCTTCCTTAAAAAAAAAAAAAAGAATGTTTTCAAGGTATACTTTTAACTTCCCCCATGATTCTCTTTAAAAGAATGAACACAACATCTTTCTGCTAATGACTTTATTTATAAATCTATAATGGAACTCAAAAAAGCAAAGAACATGACAAACTTCAGATTAATATTTATCAACCAAATACATTAAATAATACATCTTTTTTTTTTATATAACAAAAATCTCTAAAATGTGCATGTGGATACAAATATTCATTTTGTGGAATTTCAAAACAAGAAGATCTGCTTAACACAGGTGGCCAGAATAGTCCATTTATACTGACATATACATATAATGCAAAAGAAACATAACTGAAAAAATAACCATCTCATGGTTAATCTTTCGTGAAGTGCCACTTTCATATGGAAAAAGAATTGAAGATTAAAAAATTCACGTCATACTACTTTCAAAATGTCAAATTTTCTCTGGTTAAAAGAAAAATTCCCATAAGTCATTGTTACCTGTCAGCTACTCCCAGTTCAATCTGAATCTTCCTCGAGTTGTATCTCACCTCTTGAGCAACTCTGAATTCAATAAACCAGGTGAAAAGCAAGTAATCTCAAACACTGATTAAAACCCACTCTAGTATATATCAGTATGTTACATATTTCAACACAGGTTAATATTAAAAACAACTAAGCATTTGATACATGAAGGGCTTAAATTCAAATAAAGTTTTAATATCAGAACCTGGCCCTAGGCTTTCCACTTCATTCTACTCAAACAGTTAACACAAGTAAAATAAACTGAGTCATTGTATTGGACCAAGTCAACCAAGGCATAAAGGCTATTTAAGCGCAAAATGGTTCCCCAAGAGTGGTTTTTAATTCTCTCTTGATAACCAATTTTCTATCAGATGTCTACCATTATACAACCATAACAGCTTTCACAGTCACCAGTAGGAAATCACATTTCTTTCAGAAATCTACCTCCAATACTCAAATCCTTCTTGTCAAGAAACAAACATATCCCCCTCCTTTGTCCCTTAAGTATTCCATTTCTTTCCTGAAGTAGAGCTTCTGTAAATATTGCAACATAAAGGACAAAATTTTAGTGAATACAAATCAGAGGAAATAAAGAAACGTTAACTTTCATTCAAGTTTTCCCTTTAAAAAAAAAAAAAAAAGAATGTTTTCAAGGTATACTTTTAACTTCCCCCATGATTCTCTTTAAAAGAATGAACACAACATCTTTCTGCTAATGACTTTATTTATAAATCTATAATGGAACTCAAAAAAGCAAAGAACATGACAAACTTCAGATTAATATTTATCAACCAAATACATTAAATAATACATCTTTTTTTTTTATATAACAAAAATCTCTAAAATGTGCATGTGGATACAAATATTCATTTTGTGGAATTTCAAAACAAGAAGATCTGCTTAACACAGGTGGCCAGAATAGTCCATTTATACTGACATATACATATAATGCAAAAGAAACATAACTGAAAAAATAACCATCTCATGGTTAATCTTTCGGTGAAGTGCCACTTTCATATGGAAAAAAGAATTGAAGATTAAAAAAAATTCACGTCATACTATCATTCTCAAAATGTCAAATTTTCTCTTCAGTCTTCATTCATCACATTTATATGTCTTCAATATGAGACTATAAAAATTATTTTGCAAATTAAAAAAAAATCTTTTTGTTTACAGATTTCCTGGAAGCTAAAAATTACCACTCCATTGCTAAACGAAACTTTTCATTCATATAGGGCTGTTTTAGATACAATAATTTTTCACTGTTTTAAACATGACCTTTGGTTCAAAGCTGTCCTGGCATGCTCCCTAGTTGGGATGGCTGTCGTTAGATCGAATATTTATAAAACAACACAGTAGTTTCATCTGAACCATAAAAGTAAATTAGATCGATGGTCTGAACACGATGAATGGCACATTACCAAGATGTCTGGAATGATGAGTTCTGCAAATCAGTAACTGACATGATCAGTATTAAAGGAAATCAGTGTTGCTGAGAAGCGGCTCACTTCTCTTTCATCAAAGACCACTATCAATGCATAACAATAGTAGTCACTGAGAGAAAATCAGTTGGAAAAATATCTAACCTGACCAAAGGCACTCAGCTGCAAACCTTAAACAGATAAATAAAACCAACTAAATTCTTTATGCAAGCATGGGTGTGTCCAAGCACATATACACTTCTCTGAGATTGAGTACCACCACTGCATATCTTTGAGGACACAGGAAGCTCTATACCTGTGTGTGTATATATACCCTAGAGGTCAGAACTAGCTCATGGGAAAAAAAAAAATGAGACTTAAAAGAATGCAAAAGTTGGCCTTTCTTCAAAATAAAAGGTTTTAAATGAATAGCAAAGGGATGCAATAACAATGGAAACTGTTAGGAAGCCATAAAGTTAAATCTCAGAGAGGACGACTTCAACTTCGTAACTGAAGGCTGTCGATGATTTCTTCTCTCTCTCCTTGAATAATTAAATGCAAATGCCTTTTAGCAATGGCAGCATTCAAATCCCACAAAAAATCAAGTAGTGCACCCTTAAGGAGCACCTCCATTGGCACAAACTGTAAAACTTGCTGGGGTGTCTCAGAGTTACCCAAAGTTCTCAACAATTCATTCACATTTTGCAGATACTGGAAAACTGGGTTTGGAAGATCCTGATAACCAACACAAAGCAGAACTGCACAAGTCTTCAGGGGCTCAGAGGATGTGGGACAGGAAAACGTGATGCATCTAAAACAGCTATGGAGTACAAAGATCAAACCAGCCATAAACCTTGTAAAACAAGAAAGTATAGGCAAAATCATAACATCTCCAGTATGAAGCTGCTGCAATGAATGTAGTACACAGTCCAAAAACAACTGCTGGTAAGCTGGGTCTCCATCATGAAGCAATGAACAGCTAAAAGTCGTAAGTGCAGCTGATTCCAAGAGTTGAACTTCCAATGGTATATGTATTTTGATGTTTTGGAGAGCTGGAAAACCCACAAGCAGGCACTTTATTTGGCTGATGGGTTCTACGTCCTGATGATCCTGAAGGCACTTGGTAAGACTAAACAACTCAGAAAATATCAGTTCTTCAGAAAAAATGTGACAAGAACAACAATTCTGCTGTTTTGGCCTAAACTTAAGATCAAAATTCAAGGCTCCTCCTAATGACTTCTCAATTGCTTCATTAAGAGCCTTGAAAATCTCACCATCACAGAAAGGAGAACACTTCACATTTGGCAGTCTCTTTCCCTGTAAAATCTGCCATAAGTGACACTCAAGATTGAAAGCTGTCCCTTTCAAATGAGAACTTTGCCCAGGATGATATTCAGCATGTTCTTCAGCCCAACTATTAAAGTACCCTTTAGCCACCTTCTCTTTCCAGGAAAGAGTTTCCAGCATTCTCCTTTCATTGTAGGTTTTAAAATACCTGTTTCTCTGACCAAACCATTTTGTATTTGTACTACAGCCAATATTAGATTTTTTCACTAGCCAGTCATTTCTGGAAAGAGGCTTCAATTGAAACTTTTGCATGAAATACTGAACAGCATAGTTCCTTAAACTATTCAGCTTTGCTTGTTCCCCTATTCCCATGCACTCAAACAGACGAATGTTCTCAGAAATAGTCTCTAGTTGGTGTTTATGAAAGAACACACAACATTCTTCATGTCTTCTAAGAAAAGATTCAGGAATCATGTGACCGGGAAAGAGAGCTATCTTGGTCATTTCAGACCCAAAATTCAGCACCATCTTAGATAAAAGAGGGTAGATTGCCTCTCTTCCCTTATAGTAAAGACATACCACATAGACCTCTGAGTTTCCTGCCTTGCTAGTAGCTGGTTTGAAAACATGGACTTGGTCAAAAGAACAGTTTAGTAGGTACATCAGATTAATGGAACAATGTTCAAATAAAGTAAACATTTTCAGAACAAAAGAGCCACCATTTCCAAGAGTCATCAGAGCAGTGACAGTTTCACAGTAATGCAAAGAAGAGACTAAAGCTTCTTGTTCACCTGGGTTTCCTTGGCAATCAAAACTTCCATCTGCAGTGATCAAGTGAATGGTACCCATGCTGCTTATGAAATTCTGAAGTCCAGTCAGATATTTCAAGGTCATGATATCACCAGTGTTATCTGGACCGAAGTACCAGCAATCCAAGGTGTTTGCAATAAGTCGGTCATCCATAATCATCGTAAGACTGTCATTTGCCTCATGGTACGGATTCAGAGTATTAGCTACCCAACTCCAGTCACAGGGAAATTGATGGGATTTTAAGTAGTGGTTGAGACTAGCTATAAAAGCTCCAGGAGCTTCACAAAGATGTAGAGAATTCAGTTTTCCATTCTGAAAAGCTTCCTGTGGAACAACTGGAAAGCTGCCCAAAATTTCATGAAACTTACACCATGCTTGAGTACAGAGCTCAGCGTTCACAGATTTTCTCACATAAGAAATTATCTTCCCAGCTTTATTAGTGAAAGCCGTGTGCTCATGCCACTCGTCCAACTTCTTATCACTCAGTAGGTTTTTTACTTCATTTAGGGAGTTCTTCAAATCAAGGAACGCACTGAATTCCGTGTGGTCACAGGTGAAAATCTCTCTGGGATCTGGTAACTGCCACTCACCATTAAGTGGCTTGTCATAAGAAAACTTCTTGGCAAACAGCTCAAAAATGTCAGCAAGAACACCTGGGCTGAATGTCTCAGGGCTTGAACCCAGTGGTTGCTTTCTGCACTTACTCATTTTCAAATTAAATTAAAATCTAGGAAAAGAAACACACGATTAAGTGACTCAAACTTCATCAGTGAGTGAAATCTCATCCGTAGCAAACTGGATCACAATCATGACAAACCACATAAAATAGGAAGACTAGTATGAGTGCAATTCATTACATAATGAGGCATTCTGGAATAAAGAAAGAATAAAAGCACTGACAGTCAATAAACCTAAGCTCAAATCCCAGCACAGTCACTTACAGTTTAGTAAGCAGCCCTGGGCAAATAACTTTACAACAGTTACTTATCTAAAAACTCAAGGTGTCATTTTGTTTTTTTTAGATGAGGATGAAATATGCTAGCAAATAACAAAGAACATTCACCTGTGACTGGCAGCTCCTATTAACAAAGTAACCCATCTAACTTCTCCCCAAAGTTCTCCTTTACCCACGGCTGAGATACCACCACAGCAACCCAAACACTAATTTAGAGGAAGATTTATCCCTTAGATCAAACCATTAACAAGTGACTTTCAGCTTTATTTTTTAGCTTCCTGGATATCTCACTTCCTTCCAGGAGGGGTTCCTACTCCTGAATTCAGCACTCGTCCTGTTACTAGACCTCTCTGCCTCCACCCACTTACTCATGAATGAAGACTGCCAAATATGTCCTCTGTCCAGATTTCACTCCTGCTAAGTCATGCACTTTGGTGTTACCAAACCACCTTTACAAGCCACCAGTAAAAACTCATCACTGCTTGTCAGCAGTACTGTACTTGACAGGTCAGCCTCCTGCTCAATGCGAATCTGACCTATAATTCACCCTGGCATGTCTCTAAATTACAGCTTTCTGCCTCATATGATCGGTCAGACAGCTCCATGACTGTATTATAACATATTATTTTTTATTGCCACAAAAAATAATATACTTTGATATAATAATTTTTCTTTAATTTTTCCCATCATGCCTCTTTTTATATTTTTATATTTATTTTCATCCATCTTTTTATTCTTTGGCCTGTGTGGGTCTCCACATCACAGTGGCCTCTCTCCTTACAGAGCACCGGCTCTGAATGCATGCACTTCAGAGTGCTGGCTTATAATTGGACACACCTGTCCAGCCGCCCCGTGGCATGTGGGATCTTCCCAGGCCAGGGATCGAATCGGTGCCCCTTGCACTGCAAGGCAGACTCTCTACCCACTGAACCACAAGGGACGCCTGACAGAATAATTTTAAACTGAATAAATATCCTTAATGAATATACAAATTACAAATAGTCGCCCTACATTCTGCATTCTAACACTGCCTAAGAGACCAAAAACATTTGCCCACTGGAAAGGGAAAAGGGTGCAAGAGAAGGAAGCAAGGCTTAAAGGCACAGTGCTGGAAAAGCTCTAAATTCCACAAGAGACAGCGGTATTACATGGTACTTGTTGGCACAATGTTAACCAACAGGTGCTTCAGTTTGTGAGTTCTGCATTTATTTAGCATATTTAGTACATTCTACATCAGTATGAAGATTAAAATGGGAGATAAAGGTGAGCGAGCACCACAATAAACAGTAACAGTCTGAAGACTGTATTCCATTAGCATTTACTTTGCACTCAACACTTTTATCCTTTTATGTTTTGTTTAAATTATTTATAAGTCTGTCTACTAGCTTGTAAACTTCCTAAAGTAACAATTATCTTAGTCATTTCTGTTTGCCACAGTATATCTACCCTAAAGTTGCGGATAATAGTCACAATTACCTATTAATATATTTTTCTTACCTTTAGATCTACTTTTTAACTGTTAGAAACTATATTTAGACAAACTTCTGAAAGTGTAATTTTGATGTTCACTAAAATCCTAATTAAAAGTAAGTGAAAGTTTACTACAAGTTATTCTGTCCTAATTCACACTTTGCTTACTGCAAATTACAACTTTTAGATCTCGACTATATTGGAAAAAGTCTAATTTCAGTCATTAACTTCACATACCAATTAATGGCTGTAAGTAAGCTCTGAAATCTTCCCTAAGCCAATAGGTAATTATTTTATTGCTTTGTTCCCATCATGCCTCTTTATATTTTTATATTTATTTTCATCCATCTTTGTTCTTTGGCCTGTGTGGGTCTCCACATCACAGTGGCCTCTCTCCTTACAGAGCACCGGCTCTGAATGCATGCACTTCAGAGTGCTGGCTTATAATTGGACACACCTGTCCAGCCGCCCCGTGGCATGTGGGATCTTCCCAGGCCAGGGATCGAATCGGTGCCCCTTGCACTGCAAGGCAGACTCTCTACCCACTGAACCACAAGGGACGCCTGACAGAATAATTTTAAACTGAATAAATATCCTTAATGAATATACAAATTACAAATAGTCGCCCTACATTCTGCATTCTAACACTGCCTAAGAGACCAAAAACATTTGCCCACTGGAAAGGGAAAAGGGTGCAAGAGAAGGAAGCAAGGCTTAAAGGCACAGTGCTGGAAAAGCTCTAAATTCCACAAGAGACAGCGGTATTACATGGTACTTGTTGGCACAATGTTAACCAACAGGTGCTTCAGTTTGTGAGTTCTGCATTTATTTAGCATATTTAGTACATTCTACATCAGTATGAAGATTAAAACGGGAGATAAAGGTGAGCGAGCACCACAATAAACAGTAACAGTCTGAAGACTGTATTCCATTAGCATTTACTTTGCACTCAACACTTTTATCCTTTTATGTTTTGTTTAAATTATTTATAAGTCTGTCTACTAGCTTGTAAACTTCCTAAAGTAACAATTATCTTAGTCATTTCTGTTTGCCACAGTATATCTACCCTAAAGTTGCGGATAATAGTCACAATTACCTATTAATATATTTTTCTTACCTTTAGATCTACTTTTTAACTGTTAGAAACTATATTTAGACAAACTTCTGAAAGTGTAATTTTGATGTTCACTAAAATCCTAATTAAAAGTAAGTGAAAGTTTACTACAAGTTATTCTGTCCTAATTCACACTTTGCTTACTGCAAATTACAACTTTTAGATCTCGACTATATTGGAAAAAGTCTAATTTCAGTCATTAACTTCACATACCAATTAATGGCTGTAAGTAAGCTCTGAAATCTTCCCTAAGCCAATAGGTAATTATTTTCACAGAACAACTAAAGTGATTCAAACACTATTTTTCTTCCAGACTATACCTGTGGAACATGAACCCAAAATATGTATTATGTATTTATATATGGATTGTATATTATGTTGAATAATGTTCTGGTTGACAACGCACAACTTATCCATACATTGTTTCCTACTGTAAATTCCCAGAACCCAACTGCTTCTCACCCACCTTCAGCTACCAACCTTCTGATTATCAACACTGTCAACTCTCTCCTGAACTACTGCCACAGCTTTCTGCCTCCTCTCTTTGCTTCTACACTTGCCTCCTACATTCTATTCTGAAACACACCCACCAGCATAACTCTTGAAGAACCTAAGTTAGATTATGGCAGCTATGCTCAGACATGTGTTGCAGTGGTTCCCCATTTCATTCAAAGTGAGTGCCAAAGTCTTTACAGCCATCGACAAGGCCCTTAAAGGTGTCGGTCCTCCAGCCCCACCCCATTTCTAACCTAATTTTGTAGCAATTTTTTCGTGTCCAGGCACACAAGCTCTCTTGTCACTTAAAAGCCAGGCACACAAGGGGAAAGTCTTTGCACAAGTCAGTCCCTCCGCCTGGAATGCTCTTCCCTCAGGTATCTGCGTAGTTACCTCTTCAAGAATCTACAGGTGTCATTTTCTCTGTGAAGCCCACGCTGACACCCTAAATCGCATCTTGCATTACCAATGGTAAAGGGCGCTTCCCTGTTTTTCCTAACATATAATTTACTTATTTATGTTTACTGTTTAATGTACCCAAACTTGGGGCTTATACTTATAGTTTAACTGTTAGAAACTATATTTAGACAAACTTCTGAAAGTGTAATTTTGATGTTCACTAAAATCCTAATTAAAAGTAAGTGAAAGTTTACTACAAGTTATTCTGTCCTAATTCACACTTTGCTTACTGCAAATTACAACTTTTAGATCTCGACTATATTGGAAAAAGTCTAATTTCAGTCATTAACTTCACATACCAATTAATGGCTGTAAGTAAGCTCTGAAATCTTCCCTAAGCCAATAGGTAATTATTTTCACAGAACAACTAAAGTGATTCAAACACTATTTTTCTTCCAGACTATACCTGTGGAACATGAACCCAAAATATGTATTATGTATTTATATATGGATTGTATATTATGTTGAATAATGTTCTGGTTGACAACGCACAACTTATCCATACATTGTTTCCTACTGTCAAATTCCCAGAACCCAACTGCTTCTCACCCACCTTCAGCTACCAACCTTCTGATTATCAACACTGTCAACTCTCTCCTGAACTACTGCCACAGCTTTCTGCCTCCTCTCTTTGCTTCTACACTTGCCTCCTACATTCTATTCTGAAACACACCCACCAGCATAACTCTTGAAGAACCTAAGTTAGATTATGGCAGCTATGCTCAGACATGTGTTGCAGTGGTTCCCCATTTCATTCAAAGTGAGTGCCAAAGTCTTTACAGCCATCGACAAGGCCCTTAAAGGTGTCGGTCCTCCAGCCTCACCCCATTTCTAACCTAATTTTGTAGCAATTTTTTTGTGTCCAGGCACACAAGCTCTCTTGTCACTTAAAAGCCAGGCACACAAGGGGAAAGTCTTTGCACAAGTCAGTCCCTCCGCCTGGAATGCTCTTCCCTCAGGTATCTGCGTAGTTACCTCTTCAAGAATCTACAGGTGTCATTTTCTCTGTGAAGCCCACGCTGACACCCTAAATCGCATCTTGCATTACCAATGGTAAAGGGAAGCGCTTCCCTGTTTTTTCCTACTAACATATAATTTACTTATTTATGTTTACTGTTTATTATGTACCCCCCCCCCAAACTACAACCTAAACCCCACAGGGCAGGGATCTTTGTTTTCTTTACTTACTTATCAAGAGGTTTTAGAACAGTGCTCAGTACACAGAAGGCACTCAGTAAGTATTTCAGGAGTAACTGAAGGGATATCAGACTAGCCCAAAAGGCGTGCCTCTGATCAGGTTAAGAATGTAACTCTTAACAAAACACTTCAACATCACTGTAGCACCTCACACAAAACAAAAACAAAAATGCAGGCGGTTTACGAGAGACAAGAAAAAGTTTTCAGTATGTTCCTCTGGTTCCTATGTCCCTCTTATGAAACATACCACAGAGCTTTGTGGCATCATAATTCTGCTACGAGAGTCAGTATTTATCATTCTTGCTTTGCAGAATCGAGTAGGAACTCATGTACCCTCTGCCCAAAGCCACGAAGGGAATACACCAGCAAAATTCCAGGCCTAACACAAAGTCTCATTAACAGTTGTGACTCCTCTAATTAACACTTGCAAAGGAGTTTTAGAAGAGTTGCCAACAACTCCTCCCCATGGCAACGGCGAAAATAATGCCTACTGTGTATCCAGCACTTTCCTTTAGGCCAGGGCACCCCGCACCTCGTTTCCTCCGGTGGAAGTGAGTCCCAAGCTCCATTCGAGCTGCCCTGTCCCTGACCCGGAGGAAACTCAGCCCCAGCAAAGTCGAAGGAGGACTCGGGCTCGGAACCTGGGCCTGAATTACCTTTGCTCACGCCCACCTTAGCCCCCAGAATTCTAGAGAGGCGATGCTTCACTCTCTCTCCTCACTCGAAAAGGGCTTCTCCACTTCTGCTCCTGGGGATAGTTCCTGGAAGCATCGCTCCTTCCAGATCTTCAGACTCCCTGGCAAAGGGAAGGGAGGTGGCGCGCCGGAAGGTTTGGAAGGAGGCAGGGGCCCACCCCAAGTACACGCAGAGCGGAAGCAAAACTCCAGGGCGCGCCGCCGCGAATCGCCGAAGGCCCCCGTCGGACTGCGCGTGCGCCTGAAGGCAGGGCTGGCGTCTTACGTCAACACTACGCACGCCGACGATGCTGGCAAGGCCTAGACCTCAGCTCCTTTGGTTTCGTTTCTCCGCACGGTACTGAAGCTCAGAAGCGCCAGCCCGCGATAACCTCGCGTGCAGACGTAGCGCCCTTTGGCCCCGCCTCCTAGGGTGAGGCGTAGAGTGAGGCGGGGCCAACCTGCAGGGGACACGCTGCTAGCCCCGCCCACCTAGCCCCGCCCACCTGGCCCCCAGGGGAGGTTGAGCTCCGAGGTTTTCTCTCACTTTGGGATAGAATTGAGCTCTTAGCACTGGTTGGGTTAAACTGGTACCCAGAACTTGAGGTTAAAAAGTCAAACTAAGAAAACTACGAGATAACACTGTTATCATAACATACGTATATTTATACATAACATACATACATAAGCCGGTAAGAAAAGACAACCTCGAAGAAAAATGGGAGAAGACTGAACAGGCCATCCGAGTAAAGTAAAATAACTAGTAAGTACAAACCTATTTGACTTTAAAATAATAATAATAATTAGAAATACAGTTTATTTTCACTCAACTTAGCAAATATTTTAAAATATCAATGATTAGGTACTGTTACTATAATGTGGAGAAACAGGTTTACATATTGTGGGGGAAAGTGAAAATTCTTACTACCTTACAGAAGGCAAACTTTAAAATGACTTTGCATCTTAGCCCAGCAATTTCCACTCCTAGCAACTTAGCTTTAGAAAACAACTGACTCTCACTTTTGAGCAAAATGTTTATTACAGCACCTTAGCCCAGAATTCTAGAGAGGCGATGCTTCACTCTCTCTCCTCACTCGAAAAGGGCTTCTCCACTTCTGCTCCTGGGGATAGTTCCTGGAAGCATCGCTCCTTCCAGATCTTCAGACTCCCTGGCAAAGGGAAGGGAGGTGGCGCGCCGGAAGGTTTGGAAGGAGGCAGGGGCCCACCCCAAGTACACGCAGAGCGGAAGCAAAACTCCAGGGCGCGCCGCCGCGAATCGCCGAAGGCCCCCGTCGGACTGCGCGTGCGCCTGAAGGCAGGGCTGGCGTCTTACGTCAACACTACGCACGCCGACGATGCTGGCAAGGCCTAGACCTCAGCAACTTTGGTTTCGTTTCTCCGCACGGTACTGAAGCTCAGAAGCGCCAGCCCGCGATAACCTCGCGTGCAGACGTAGCGCCCTTTGGCCCCGCCTCCTAGGGTGAGGCGTAGAGTGAGGCGGGGCCAACCTGCAGGGGACACGCTGCTAGCCCCGCCCACCTAGCCCCGCCCACCTGGCCCCCAGGGGAGGTTGAGCTCCGAGGTTTTCTCTCACTTTGGGATAGAATTGAGCTCTTAGCACTGGTTGGGTTAAACTGGTACCCAGAACTTGAGGTTAAAAAGTCAAACTAAGAAAACTACGAGATAACACTGTTATCATAACATACGTATATTTATACATAACATACATACATAAGCCGGTAAGAAAAGACAACCTCGAAGAAAAATGGGAGAAGACTGAACAGGCCATCCGAGTAAAGTAAAATAACTAGTAAGTACAAACCTATTTGACTTTAAAATAATAATAATAATTAGAAATACAGTTTATTTTCACTCAACTTAGCAAATATTTTAAAATATCAATGATTAGGTACTGTTACTATAATGTGGAGAAACAGGTTTACATATTGTGGGGGAAAGTGAAAATTCTTACTACCTTACAGAAGGCAAACTTTAAAATGACTTTGCATCTTAGCCCAGCAATTTCCACTCCTAGCAACTTAGCTTTAGAAAACAACTGACTCTCACTTTTGAGCAAAATGTTTATTACAGCACCTTACCAACATCAATAACAAAACCTGACCCTGTTATACAGAGTGAAGTAAGTCAGAAAAAGAAAAACAAATATTGTATTCTAACACATATATATGGACTTCCCTGGTGACTCAGGTGATAAAGAATCTGCCTGTGACTGAGGTTCAATCCCTGGGTCGGGAAGATCCCCTGGAGAAAGGAATGGCTACCCACTCCATTATTCTTGTCTGGAAAATTCCATGGACAGAGGCACCTGGCCAGCTACAAGTAGTAACAAAGGCCCCATATAGCCAAAGATAAGTGAAATAAATAAATAAATAATCTTCTAAAAAATGATGCTAGGACATTTGGATATCTATTATATATGGAAAAACCCTTATGTGGACTCTTACCTCACATAATAAATAAAAATCGATTTCATTTGGATTGTCCATCTATGTTTTAAGGATAAAAAAATAACTCTCAGCAGAAAATATACAAAAACATCTTCGTGACCTTAAAATAGGCAAAAGTATATAATAGGATGGAAAAGACACTAATCATAAAGAAAAATACATATAAATTGAACTACACTAAAATTAAGAATGTTTATTCATCATAACAGCACTGAGAGTGAAGAGGACATACATATGTATATCTATCTACCATACATATATATGAAAAAGGATTTGAATCCAGAGTATATAACTCCTAAAATAATGAGAAAAGATGTCCCAGTGGTAAAATGGGCAAAAGACCAGAATAAAACTTCCAAAAGATGATACCCAAAGGTCAATAAATACAAATAGATGTTCAACTTCATTAGTCTTTGCAGAAATGTAAACAAAACCTGTAATAAAACAGAATTACACACTTCCAAGATCTTCCTCACTGATTGGTTGCCTTATTTAGAAAAATTTTCCAGGTATAATTTACATACAGTCAAATGCTCAGATCTTAAGCCTATTAAATATTCCAGAAAATTCCCTTGAGCCCCTACCCAATCAATCTCCCATTCCCAAGAAGCAAACACTGCCCTGTTTTCTAACACTATAGCTTAGCTTTGCCTATTCTAGATATCATAAATTCAGTCATTACAGTTGTAATTTTCAATTTCCAGCCTCCTCCACTCAGTGTAATTTTTTTAATATTAGAGGGTAGGGGAAAAGAAACTTTATCTTGGGCTTCCCTGGTGGGCCAGTGGGTAGGGACACCACCTTGCAGTGCAAGGGTGCCAGTTCAATCTCTGGCCTGGGAAGATCCCACATGCCATGGAGCGGCTGGACCAATGTGTCCAATTACCAAGCTGGAGCTCTGGAGCGCATGAGCCCAGAGCCAGTGCTCTGCAGCGACAGAGGTCAATGCGATGGGAGGCCCGCACGGGTCAGAGAACAAAGATGGATGAAGATAGATAAATGAAAGATCAATAGAAGTGCCCCCCACCAAAAAAAGAAAAAAGAAAAACCTTTCTCTTTTACTATTCTAGGATTCTTGGCTCAGGTTTTGTACAAAAGGATTAATAAGAGAAAAGAATATAAATTTATTAATGTTTCACATGACAAGGGAGCCTTCACAAGGAAATGAGGATCTGAAGACACTGTTTTATACTAGGCTTTTACATTAGGTTTAAACGTAAGTATTTTTATAATAGGTTTGATGAGAAGTGGAAAGTCATGGGAAAGTGTGTCAAATGAATCTGAGCTGAGAATGGACGAGCTGACTTGATACTCAACATTCAGAAAACTAAGATCATGGCATCCAGTACCATCACTTCATGACCAAATATATGGGGAAAAAGTGGAAGCAGTGACAGATTTTATTTTCTTGGGCTCCAAAATCACTGCGGACTGTGATTGCAGCCATGAAAGTAAAGACTCTTGTTCCTTGGAAGAAAAGCTATGACAAACTTAAACAGTGTATAAAAAAGCAGAGGGCTTCCCTGGTGGTCCAGTGGGTAGAGAGTTCACCTTGCAATGCAAGGGGCACCAGTTCAACCCCTGGCCCAGGAACTGGTGTGTCCATTTACAAGCTAGCACTCTGAAGCACTCGCACCCAGAGCCGGTGCTCTGCAATGAGAGGCCACTGCAATGGCAGTGGGAGGCCCACTCAGGCCGAATAAAGATGAATGTAAAATAAATAAACACAAAACCAATAATAAAAAAAAAAAAAAGCAGAGACATCACTTTTTTTTTTTAAAGTGTTGGATTTTTAAAAAGAATTTTGGCCTCTTTCATTGATTTTTTATTTATTTATTTTTCATCTGTCTTTATTCTTCAGTCAGTGTGGGCCTCCCATCACAGTGATCTCTCTCCTTACAGAGCACCGGCTCTGGGTCCATGTGCTCCAGAGCACTGGCTCATAATTGGACACACTGGTTCTGCTGCTCTGCAGCAAGTGGGATCTTCCCAGAACACAGGTGGAGTTGGTGCCCTGTGTACTGCAAGGTGGACTCTCTACCTACTGGGCCACCAGGGAAGCCCGAGATACCACTTTTGATGTAAGTGTAACTCTTTAAGAAATCCCCAAAGAGTTTTCCAAAGTGTTTGCACAATTTTATATCTCTAGCCACGATTATGAGCATGCTGGTTCCTTCACATCCTCACCAACTTTCAGTGTTGTGAATCTTTTTTATTTTAACTACTGGTGGGAGTTGCTTTTTACATATGATTCTTAGTAAATATTAACTAAAAACTAAAAGCTGTGGCTGTGATTCTTTCATGGGACCAAAGACTAAACAAAGGATATGTAATCTCTTAAACACAATCACATGTTTCCCATGTTTATAAACAGCAGAAACATTCCAAACAAAACTTATAGTGATCTTGTCTTTACTAAAATAATCACAACATTAACATTTTTGAGTACATATGTGCTAAGCACTGAAAACTGCCATTTTTCATTTATTCTTCTCAACAGATCTATGAAATCAGTATATGTATTTTCTCCATGTTATAAATGAAGAAATCAAGGACTAGAGTGAGTAAGCAGTTTGCTGAAGGTCATGCAGTCAATCAGTAGTGGAGTCAAGATTTGGATCTAGGTCTGCCTGACTCCAAGGCCAATCTGTTCCACAAAGAATTCCTAGAAATTGTTTCCTGTAATTTGAAAACTACTTTATAGTCCACATTCATGGCTAGAAATGCTTATAGTAGGTCAGTAATTTTTTAAAAAGATGAGATTTACTCATTTTGTCCTAAAAGCAGGAAGGTGGATTGTTGGAAATTTGGGTGGAAAAGATGAAATGTTATGAATGAATAAAATCAATATTTAAAACTTTGAAAAGTTGAAAATCACCTAGGCCTTGCACTAATGTATTTGCACATTTGTATTAAAATGCACAGTTATGGGCTTCCCTAGTGGTCCAGTGGGTAAAGAGTTCACCTTGCAGTGCAAGGGGCACCAGTTCGATCCCTGGCCCGGGAAGATCCCAAATGCTGCAGAGAGACTGAACCGGAGTGTCCAATTACGAGCCAGCGCTCTGGAGCGCATGTGCCCAAAGCCAGTGCTTTGCAACAAGAAAGACCACTGCAATGGGAGGCCCACACAGGCCAAGCAACAAAGATGGATAAAAATAATAAAAAACCAATAAAAGAGGCCAAATTTTAAAAAGATGCACAGTTATGTGAATGCATTTAGTATCAGTGTTTTAAAATATCTTTTAAAGATCATACACAATATCCAAGTACAAGCCAGCTACAATTATTCTTTCCAGTTCCTGAGTGTTCTTTATATTCAATTGGCAAGATACAACAGTAGCATCCAAGAATTAAATCAACTAGCTCCCCAGCCTCTACTCTGACTGTAATTCTCTGTCAAAGCAAACAAAACCTAAACTGCTTCTGTGATCATTTATCACCAATCACCTTGCTGTGTTTCTTATTACATCCTTAGATTCTGTGAGGCAGCAATGCCATGGTTCCAAAACCCCACAGGGAGTTTTCTGGGTTGATGGAAATGTTCTGATCTTGATAGGGGATTTAGATTAAGAGGCATATGGATTTGTCAAAAGTCATCAAATGGTGCCATTCAGATTAGCATTGCACTAAATATAAATTTTGCTTTAAAAAAAGAGTCATAAATATTGAGCTCTAGGTTAACCATTTGCATGCTGAAGTGTTTAGGGGAGAAGCAGATGGTATCTGCACCTTCTTTGAAATGTGCTACATGAGTTGGTGGATGAATAGAAGGATGGATCGATGATAAAGTGAGTATAGAAAAATGTTCAAATTGTAGAATCTAGGTGACGGACATGTAATTTACTCATTTGTCATAGTAGGTCAGTAATTTTAAAAGATGAGATTTACTCATTTTGTCCTAAAAGCAGGAAGGTGGATTGTTGGAAATTTGGGTGGAAAAGATGAAATGTTATGAATGAATAAAATCAATATTTAAAACTTTGAAAAGTTGAAAATCACCTAGGCCTTGCACTAATGTATTTGCACATTTGTATTAAAATGCACAGTTATGGGCTTCCCTAGTGGTCCAGTGGGTAAAGAGTTCACCTTGCAGTGCAAGGGGCACCAGTTCGATCCCTGGCCCGGGAAGATCCCAAATGCTGCAGAGAGACTGAACCGGAGTGTCCAATTACGAGCCAGCGCTCTGGAGCGCATGTGCCCAAAGCCAGTGCTTTGCAACAAGAAAGACCACTGCAATGGGAGGCCCACACAGGCCAAGCAACAAAGATGGATAAAAATAATAAAAAACCAATAAAAGAGGCCAAATTTTAAAAAGATGCACAGTTATGTGAATGCATTTAGTATCAGTGTTTTAAAATATCTTTTAAAGATCATACACAATATCCAAGTACAAGCCAGCTACAATTATTCTTTCCAGTTCCTGAGTGTTCTTTATATTCAATTGGCAAGATACAACAGTAGCATCCAAGAATTAAATCAACTAGCTCCCCAGCCTCTACTCTGACTGTAATTCTCTGTCAAAGCAAACAAAACCTAAACTGCTTCTGTGATCATTTATCACCAATCACCTTGCTGTGTTTCTTATTACATCCTTAGATTCTGTGAGGCAGCAATGCCATGGTTCCAAAACCCCACAGGGAGTTTTCTGGGTTGATGGAAATGTTCTGATCTTGATAGGGGATTTAGATTAAGAGGCATATGGATTTGTCAAAAGTCATCAAATGGTGCCATTCAGATTAGCATTGCACTAAATATAAATTTTGCTTTAAAAAAAGAGTCATAAATATTGAGCTCTAGGTTAACCATTTGCATGCTGAAGTGTTTAGGGGGGAAGCAGATGGTATCTGCACCTTCTTTGAAATGTGCTACATGAGTTGGTGGATGAATAGAAGGATGGATCGATGATAAAGTGAGTATAGAAAAATGTTCAAATTGTAGAATCTAGGTGACGGACATGTAATTCTTCCAGCTTTTCTCTACTGAAATTTTTCATAATAAAATAGTGGAGGAAACGGATTCATATCACAAAAAATTGTATATCTCTCCATTAAGAAAACAAATACAGGGACCTCCCTGGTGGTACAGTGGCTAAGACTCCACACTCCTAATTCAGGGGACCCAGGTCCGATCCCTGGTCAGGAAATTAGATCCCACATGATGCCACAACTAAGAGTTTACATGTCACAACTAAAGATTTTGCATATTGCAACTAGAGATTCCTCATGCCGTAATGAAGACTGAAGACTGTGAGTACCACAACTGAGACCTGGCACAGCCAAATAAATAAATATTTTATAAATAAATAAGTAACATTATACAGTTAAGTGCTGTATTCTATAGTACAGGTTAAGTATTATAGGAGTCTAAAGAAGGAAGAATTAGTAGGGAAAATGTAGGGAAAAGAGACTTTATTTTTTCCCTTAAAAGGCTGCTATTATTTGGGTAGAGGGAGTACCAGGCTAGCTCAGGAAAAGAAAAAAAAAAACACAGGTGAAAAGACAGGCAAGAAAAAAGATAACTGCACAAAAGGGATGGAAACTTAATAAGATTAAAATGTTACATAGGTAGTGTCTTAGTCACTTTAGGCTGCTATAGCAAAATACCCTAGACTGGGCATCTTAAACAACAGAACTTTGTTTGGGAGTCTAAAATCAAGGTCCAGGCAGATTTTTGCAAGAGCTCTCTTCCTTAGATTCTGTGAGGCAGCAATGCCATGGTTCCAAAACCCCACAGGGAGTTTTCTGGGTTGATGGAAATGTTCTGATCTTGATAGGGGATTTAGATTAAGAGGCATATGGATTTGTCAAAAGTCATCAAATGGTGCCATTCAGATTAGCATTGCACTAAATATAAATTTTGCTTTAAAAAAAGAGTCATAAATATTGAGCTCTAGGTTAACCATTTGCATGCTGAAGTGTTTAGGGGAGAAGCAGATGGTATCTGCACCTTCTTTGAAATGTGCTACATGAGTTGGTGGATGAATAGAAGGATGGATCGATGATAAAGTGAGTATAGAAAAATGTTCAAATTGTAGAATCTAGGTGACGGACATGTAATTCTTCCAGCTTTTCTCTACTGAAATTTTTCATAATAAAATAGTGGAGGAAACGGATTCATATCACAAAAAATTGTATATCTCTCCATTAAGAAAACAAATACAGGGACCTCCCTGGTGGTACAGTGGCTAAGACTCCACACTCCTAATTCAGGGGACCCAGGTCCGATCCCTGGTCAGGAAATTAGATCCCACATGATGCCACAACTAAGAGTTTACATGTCACAACTAAAGATTTTGCATATTGCAACTAGAGATTCCTCATGCCGTAATGAAGACTGAAGACTGTGAGTACCACAACTGAGACCTGGCACAGCCAAATAAATAAATATTTTATAAATAAATAAGTAACATTATACAGTTAAGTGCTGTATTCTATAGTACAGGTTAAGTATTATAGGAGTCTAAAGAAGGAAGAATTAGTAGGGAAAATGTAGCGAAAAGAGACTTTATTTTTTCCCTTAAAAGGCTGCTATTATTTGGGTAGAGGGAGTACCAGGCTAGCTCAGGAAAAGAAAAAAAAAAACACAGGTGAAAAGACAGGCAAGAAAAAAGATAACTGCACAAAAGGGATGGAAACTTAATAAGATTAAAATGTTACATAGGTAGTGTCTTAGTCACTTTAGGCTGCTATAGCAAAATACCCTAGACTGGGCATCTTAAACAACAGAACTTTGTTTGGGAGTCTAAAATCAAGGTCCAGGCAGATTGCTTTCTGGCAAGAGCTCTCTTCCTGGCTTGCAGAAGGCTGCCTTCTCACTGCATCTCTTTGTACAAGGGCACTAATCCTATCATGGGGAGCCCCTCCCCGTGAACTCATCTGAACCTAATTACCTCCCAAAGGCCCATGGCCAAATACCATCACACTGAGGGGGAAGGCTTCAACATATGAATTCTATGTGGACACAACTCAGTCCACAGCAGGCAGTGAGGAACCAGAGTCCAGAGAACCATGGAAGCCAAGCTGAGGTGTGAGAATCTGCTGCAATTGGAAAATGGTCAAGAAGAGAAATAACTAAGTCTGGTACCTAGAGAGTAAGGGATGATGGAGGACTAGCTGATCAGAAATACCCTGAAGGGAGTTTAAAATCAGTGGGTGACTGAAGTTCAGGTGAGAAAATTAAACTGAGGTTACACTCAAGCCGGTGAATTAACTTAGTACTTTGTTATTATTTATGATTAACAATCATTGTGATACTTAGTTTAGAAGTGAAATCAATACCAACAGTTGTTAAAACACTAACCCTGGGGACTCCTACTGTTAATAGCTCACCTGACATTGTCCCTACTTGGGCTCAATATGGTTTCTCTTTTGGAATGGTTAAGCTTATCAACTCTACCATCTCGGTGCCTACGTTAAAATCTTCACAAATGAGCTCTGTGACTCTGGGCAAGGAAGATTCTCCAAGGGTTACACTGAGGATTAACAAATGACTCTAAAGCACTTAGTACAGGTTTTTGCACTTAGCCACTATCTGATAAATGGTAGCTGCTTCTGAAAAAAAAAAAAAAAAAGTCTATTCTTTTCTGGAAGACAAGGGTCTAAATTCAGACCCTCCTTTTAGAGGCTTCCTTCTTTTGCCGTTTCTTTTTACATTCAAAACCCTTAACAGAGCAGGAGAAGAAAACAGGGAGTAAGACTAAGGAAGAGAGAAAGCAAACTCAGAAGACAGCTGAGACTCATGTCTGTCATCAAGAAGCTGTCAGATGTATTTGCTTTCTGTCTTCAACAATTTGGGCAGGTTTCAAAGAACAGAAAGAGGACCAGCTGTAAAATGAATGAGCAACAAATTAGCATCCCGGCCTCTCAAAAACACAGTAGAGAATGAGAAAGGCAAGTGGCAGAAGGTTTACATTGCCTTACCATTTGGGTAATGTTTAAAAACACATGAAACAATTCTGCTCCATGTTTACTGATATAAATGTAGGAAAAATATAAAACAGATGAGGAAGATGAACACTATAACTTCCACAGAGTGGTAAGGTCTAGGAAGACAGAAGGGATGAGAAAGAGGCACAAAAGGGACCTCGACTGTATCTGTAATGTTTTTACTCTTTTTATTAAACTCTGCAGCAGTGACGAAATGCTAGCGCTTTAAAAAATCTAAGTAGTTGATACATGGGTATTACATTATTCTCTTTACTCCTCTGAATGTTTGAAATATTCCCTAAAATTTTTAAGCATAAAAAAAAGGGACAATCTTCTTCCCTCTTAAAGCCTTTCAAACTCCCACGCACTGTAGAAATCCATTTGCTCAGCGAAATTGTAGGTTTGAATGATTTTCAGGAATGAGCATGCTTCTCAGATTCCACTTGAAAAGAGTATAATGAATCTATGAAAAAGAGGTTATGGTTTGTGTTATGTTTACATGCTTAAAATAGCATTCAAATTCTGATATCTGGGTTGAATTACACATATAACACATTATTGAGGGCTTTTTTACACATTATTACCACATTATTGAGATGACAGACCGCATTACAATTAGTGGGTGCTTTGTATTTAACAAATCAATTGTGTATTCCTTAAGACTGCGTATACCTTAAGATCCCCACAGGTTTCATCATCACGGAGGCAAACCCTGACTGACGGCAGCTGTACAGAATACTATGTTGAACCAGTTGTGAAATCCCATCTGGGCCCTGCTGGACAGGCAATGATAAGCTGGGGAGGTGTGTCAAAGGCAGGGTGGTAGAAGGGGGGGGGCCTGACACTTTTCCAGATTCTGCTTCTGCCTCTCACACTGCTCTTTATCTCCCTTGACTATCCCTTCTATTTTGGTGCTTCCTCCTTCATTCCCCCTGATCTTTCCTCAGCCTGCAGCAATCCCTGACTGATTTCATCTTCCTGCCAGCAACCCTACATGCTGATGAGTCCCCCCTCTTCTGTTTTCCTGTGAAGCTTTCTCAGATCCATCTGAGCCAGGTGAGATGCCTCCCTTCGTCCCCGCTGCACGCACAGAGCATTTATCTCTAAGTATTCCAACTATTTGTTTACCCATCTATCTCGGCTACTGGGCTTTGAAAGAACAAGGCTGGGTCTTATTGATCTTTGCTCTCCCAGCTTCTAGCACCAAGTGAGCAATCAATAAGTGTTTGTTAAATGCAAGAATGATTTAATGAATGGTGTCCTTATTTTGCAGAAAAGGAAACAGACTCAGAAGCTGGGGTTTTCTCAAGGTTATCCATCCTCTGAAAATCGCCGTCTTGCCTCTAGCACAGAGGCTGACAAACATTTTTCTGTAAAAAAGCCAGAGAGTAAATATTTTCAGCTTTGTGGGCCATAAGGCCCCTGTCCCAACCATTTAACTCTGATGTTAGAGCTGGAAAGCAACCACAGACATGGCTGTACTGAAATCCGTTTGTCACACACGCAGGCAGTGGCCAGATTTGGCCCATGGGCTATATAGTTCAAGGACCCTGCTATAGAAGATGGTTATAGAAGAAGGTTACAGAAGACACTCCCACGTGTCTGGTTCCTTCACTAAACATCCTGTCTGCCTCAACCCGAATCCCAGCATCCTGATTCCATTTCCACAGCCCCTGCTGGAGTCACATGGACAACCCATTCATATCTCTAAGCCCAAGAGCTGAGAAAGGCTCATGAGAGAAAGAGCTTCAAAGCTGAGACCAGGAGGGAAGCAAGGAGTTTGTTGACAATGACTCTCAAGAGACCTAGAGGACTCAAGTGATCCATACCCTTCTTGATCACCCATTTTGAATACTCTTAATATTTCAAAAAAAGAAGAGGTCCATTTCTTGGGTTCAGTAAACAAAAAAGAGCATGGAATAAACACTTCCCTTCTATTCCCCTGACCCCCTTTCATATCTCCTACCCTACTGTCACAGGAGATGACCTGACCTCCTCCTTCACAAAGGAAACAGAAGCCATCTGAAGAGAACTCCTTCAGAATTCCTCCACTCATACCAAACGTATTTGTGCCCACTCTCTTTCTTCCTGTCATAATGCAACTGGGGCCTAAAACTAATCCCTCCTTCTGTTTTCTGTGTCCCAGGTCTTTCTACCTGATCATCAGGGAACCTGATTTGATCAAACATTTCTCTCTCCTGTATTTCTCTCTCTGTCTGAATTTCATCCCATTGGCACAGAGAAGCCTCTCCCCCAACCCTCTCTCCTGCTTCCATCAATATTTACATATGCATGTCTCTCCCACCTTGAAAGTAAGTCTCTCTAACTCACATCTTTCTCCAATTGTCATCCTAGCTCTCTGCTACCTCCTTCGTGGCCAAAGTTGTTGAAAGAGTTGTGCGCTCATGGCTTTCACATCATCACCTCTCAGTAATTCTTCAATTCATGAGAAATGTGTTTCTTCTCTATCATATCCCTGAAACCCTCTCACTTAAGACCTGAAATAACCTCCTTTGTTGCTACATTCAACCTGAACTTCTTTGCCCTTATCTTTACTGAATTCCTGGAACTATTCAATCCCATGGTCTTCCTTCTTCAAACATTCTTTTCCTATGACTTTGGCGACAACACTCTCTCCTGGTTTTCCTCCTATGTTCTTTCTTCCTTCAGCTACTTTGTGGGCTCCAGTCCCTCCAGCTATGCATTACATGTTGGTGTCCTCGGAATTCTCCCCTAGGCCTTCTACTCTTCTCAGTCTACATGCCTCCCTAAGGTGTTTCATCTCCAGGCGATCCTGAAATAAGCTGATGACAGCTTGAGTTACTTTTTCAACCCAGACCTCACTGCTGCAGCTAGAACCAGCTGGCCAACTGCTTAACAGAATTAGAATTGTCTTTATTCTCTTTTATTCACCACATGCATTCCTATCTTTAAAAAAGCATTATCCTTGGAGGATAGGGTTTTGTTTTTGTTTTTTTTACAGCAATGAAACTATTCTGTAGGATACTGTGATGATGCAAGGCATGATGCATGTCAAAGCCCATGGAATTGTATGACACAAAGAATTAACCCTAATAGAAATTATAGACTTTAGTTAATAATAGTGTATTAACACTGGTTCACTTGTAACAAATATACCACACTAATGAAAGATGTTAATAGAAGGGAAAACCCTGAGCGCAGGGGCAGAGAACTCTGTACTACTTGCTCAAATTTTCTGTAAACCTAAACTGCTTTGAAAAAAAGAAAAAAAAACCACCTTCCCTGGTGATCCAGTGGGTAAAGAGTCCGCCTTGTAATGCAAGGGGCACCGGATCAATCCCTGGTCGGGAAAGATCCCATGTGTCACAGAGCAGCTGGACCAGTGTGTCCAATTAAGAGCCAGCACTCTGGAGCACATGAGCTCAGAGCCAGTGCTCTGCCGTGAGAGAGGCCACTGCAATGGGAGGCCAACACAGGCCAAAGAATAAAGATGGATGAAAATAAATAAACAAAAAATAAATCAATAAAAGAGGCCAAAATTTTTTAAAAATCTGTTAATTAAAAAAAAAAAAAGTATTGACCCCACCAGCCCAACCATCCTCTTTTCTTTACCCTGAATACAGCAGCATTTCTTAAAAATTGTCTCTTAAATTCTCTCCAATCAAGCTTTGAACCATACCACTCTACTGAAACAGGTCTTATCAAGGTCACTTGTGATTCCTGCATTGCTAAAGGCAGGGGACAGTTTTCAAGTCTCATCTTACTCTGATCTTTCAGCTGCACTCGACATGATGAATTACCCACTTTTCCTTAATACCCGTCCTTTCCTTGGCTTTCCCGACACCACCACCTTCTTATTTACCTCCTTCCTCGCTGACTTTCCTTCTCAGTCTTCTTTACTCATTTCTCCTTTGTCATGACTCTTAACAGTGAGGTTAACCACAGCTCATTTCTTGGACCTCTTCTCTACACTAATTCCCTGAGTGATCTCATCCAATCTCAAGCCATCTGTATCACCTCTACCTCTATGATTCCTAGATATAGATCTTCAACCTAGACCTCTCTTCCAATCTCTAGTCTCTTATATAAAACTGCCCACTCAATATCTCCAGCTGAATGCACCCTAGGCATCTCAGATCAAACTGAGATCCAACTCTAGTCCCAAACACCTCTGCTGCCCACAGCCTTCCCCGTGTTAATAGATGGGCATGCATTCTCATAGCTGAACAGGCCCAACCCTTGGTGTCATCATATAAAAGCTGATTCATTTCCTTTTACTATGATTTCTCCATTTTTAAAAATTTTATTTTATTTTTTACAGAGTTTTGGTGTTTACTGCCACACATCGACCTGAATCCTCCCTAGGTATACGTATGTCCCCCCACACCAAACCAACTCCCCCCCCATCTCCCTCCCCATCCCACCCCTCCAGGTCACCACAGAGCCCCTGTTGGAGATCCCCTGGTCCCACAGCATATCCCTCACTCCAGTGTCCATAAGACTGTTCTCCATGTCTGCCTCTCCATTGCTGCTCTTACGCGTTCTCCATTTATGTCTTTTCACCATGGTTTCAAGAAAAATAGTTTTTTCAAGAGAGCTCCTAGGTGGTAAGTTTTTGAGCAAGCCTAAAAATGTCTACTTTATTCTCAAAGGACATTTAGACTTTCTTTCCCTCGTGAGTTTATAGAATTTGTTCCATGATCACCTGGTAATTAGTGTTGCATTAGTTCTCTCCTGACCTTTCCATTCATCTTGTGGTTTGCTGAATTTCATTACCGAAGTAGATGGGTTGTTTTTTTTTTTTTTTTTGTCTTGTTTATTGAATTCATGTTCTTATTAATTTCCTCTGTAGGCTCAAAGCAATTGCAGGGGACTTCAGCTAGGTTCCTTGGATTGGGGAGCGGGGAGTTTTTTAATCTGTTTTATGCCTGCTGTGCTCATTTAAGGTTTCCCTCCATTTTGCTCATCTGCAGAGTGTTACCTTACTTACCATGTTGCTTCTTTGCATGTTACCCAAGTTTCAAATGGACAGCTCTACCCAGTTCATTTTGCTTTGGCAGAAAGAAGATGAATTCTCATGGACAACTTCGTAACCTTAGGACCTTTCCCCCCTTTCAGCTACCCTTTGAGGCCTGGGAACTGTATTCCATCCACTTTTCTACAGCCTAAGGGCAGGAACTTGGAGTGAGCTTGGCAAACTTCCTGCAGCCTTTGGTATAGGACTGTGCTTACCTTCTAAGATTTTGACAATGTCCAGGCTGGGGCACCCTCCTTTCCGTGGGGGTTGGGGAAGGAGGAGGTGCCCTCCATCCCCTGACTCAGCAGGAGTCCTGGCAGCCTGGGCCTTGTCCTGGCTCAGCTATGATGCTGAGATCACAGATGGGAACGTCTGCTCTCAGAAGAGACTTCCCGATTTCTCCTTAAGTTTCCTACTCCCAGTTTAGTCGGTTGCTATCTGTATCAGGGGCTGGTGGGAATTCTCAAGGCTTTCCTTTGTATCATTCTCTGGGGGAAAAGGTGATGTAAGGGCTGCAAGAAGCCACACCAACATCTGCTGTTCTTTTTGTTGGATTCTTTTCAGTTGATAGCATGAGGATCAACAATGCTTGATCATTGCTGGTAATTATTTTTCGCGTCCCATTTGTCTTTTCACCATGGTTTCAAGAAAAATAGTTTTTCAAGAGAGCTCCTAGGTGGTAAGTTTTTGAGCAAGCCTAAAAATGTCTACTTTATTCTCAAAGGACATTTAGACTTTCTTTCCCTCGTGAGTTTATAGAATTTGTTCCATGATCACCTGGTAATTAGTGTTGCATTAGTTCTCTCCTGACCTTTCCATTCATCTTGTGGTTTGCTGAATTTCATTACCGAAGTAGATGGGTTGTTTTTTTTTTTT
Source organism: Tragulus kanchil (assembly GCA_022376925.1). Taxonomy (NCBI): domain Eukaryota; kingdom Metazoa; phylum Chordata; class Mammalia; order Artiodactyla; family Tragulidae; genus Tragulus; species Tragulus kanchil. Next base: position 167,423,995 of record JAIOJX010000031.1, on the reverse strand, counting down.
TTTTGTCTTGTTTATTGAATTCATGTTCTTATTAATTTCCTCTGTAGGCTCAAAGCAATTGCAGGGGACTTCAGCTAGGTTCCTTGGATTGGGGAGCGGGGAGTTTTTTAATCTGTTTTATGCCTGCTGTGCTCATTTAAGGTTTCCCTCCATTTTGCTCATCTGCAGAGTGTTACCTTACTTACCATGTTGCTTCTTTGCATGTTACCCAAGTTTCAAATGGACAGCTCTACCCAGTTCATTTTGCTTTGGCAGAAAGAAGATGAATTCTCATGGACAACTTCGTAACCTTAGGACCTTTCCCCCCTTTCAGCTACCCTTTGAGGCCTGGGAACTGTATTCCATCCACTTTTCTACAGCCTAAGGGCAGGAACTTGGAGTGAGCTTGGCAAACTTCCTGCAGCCTTTGGTATAGGACTGTGCTTACCTTCTAAGATTTTGACAATGTCCAGGCTGGGGCACCCTCCTTTCCGTGGGGGTTGGGGAAGGAGGAGGTGCCCTCCATCCCCTGACTCAGCAGGAGTCCTGGCAGCCTGGGCCTTGTCCTGGCTCAGCTATGATGCTGAGATCACAGATGGGAACGTCTGCTCTCAGAAGAGACTTCCCGATTTCTCCTTAAGTTTCCTACTCCCAGTTTAGTCGGTTGCTATCTGTATCAGGGGCTGGTGGGAATTCTCAAGGCTTTCCTTTGTATCATTCTCTGGGGGAAAAGGTGATGTAAGGGCTGCAAGAAGCCACACCAACATCTGCTGTTCTTTTTGTTGGATTCTTTTCAGTTGATAGCATGAGGATCAACAATGCTTGATCATTGCTGGTAATTATTTTTAACTGGTTTATTTCATTGAGAAATAGGGGAGGGTAATTCTGGAAGCGAAAAAGTGGTGTGTATGTTGTAATTGTGAGGAGACTGGTCATCTTACCCTACCATCCTTGGGCACAGGGATGGGTCGAGGAGGAGACAAAATGTGATGAACTTAGTAGGCCCAGCCTTGTGGCAGCGGCAGGCCCTTCTCAGAAATGCTGGTATGTTCTCTCAAAGGGGATCTGGCTACCACATCTCTCATTTACTCTTTCTGCTATCCTGTGTTTTCTCAGCCAGGAGTACTGTCACCCTTAACACAGAAAGAGCTTCTGTTGTACTTGACGGAAAAAAAAGTGGAGACAGCAAAAGTGGGGGAGCCAGGAAGCGGCTCCCTACTCAGCAGCCAGGCTCAGGAAGGGAGCACACCAGCAGGGTTGAAAGAGATGAGAGGAGGCAGACTGAAGGCCCATTACAGACAGGCCCTGTAATGAAGACTCAGGCGGCAGGAGGAGATGGGTGGGGAATTGGCTCGGGATGGAGTGACGGGAGGGCGAAGGAGAATGGAGGCGCTGTGGAGATCTGCAGATCTGCCATCTCCCATCATCACACAAGGTCCACAGCTGCCAGTGGGAGAACAGCAGCCTCCCCAAGGAGTAATGGAAACATGGCAACGGAGCACTGGAGCTTGGAATTAATGAGCAAATCCCATCAAACCTCTGACACAATGGGCTTTGGCTTCAGAAGGCAGAAACCTTTTAAGCGCCCAAGATCATCTCCCTGCTCTTCATCTTCGGGCTCCGTCTCGGTGATGGATTGCCACCTGCATAGTGCCCTGGCATTTCCACGCACAAAATAATTGGTTGCAGAAGGCTGCTGGCCGCCTTTGTGGGAAGGAAGCTGCAACAACAAATTCTACCATCTCAAATGTTTGTTTGATATTCTGGAATCAGAGAGCATGAGTTCTATTATTTGACTTCTCTGTGATATGAAATTGTTCTTTACTAGAAAGCCAAAAGGAGTAGAATCAAATCAGTTAAAAAGTCATTTTCTTTAAAGAGATTTTTTTTGCATATGTTATGTTCCTCTTTATATCGTTCCTGTAAATGGCATAGAATTCTCCACTTCTTTGAAGAAGAAACTGAGGCCACAATAACCCAAAGGTATAGCATTAACAGCACTGGGAAAACTCAGTAACAGTAACTAGACTTTACAGATATCGCTAATATCAGTGAATGAATGAAAGAGTATTAATATAGTTAAACTTGTTGCTGGTACTGGATGACTCATTTAGTCCTCCCAACAACCATATTGTTCCTATTATGTCAGTTTCATATTAGAGAGTATGACTTGAACAGGTTCAAAAAACCTAAAACCACACAGCTGGCATGTGGTAAACTTAGGAAAAGACACAGGTCATCTGACCTCAGAGCCTCTCCAATCACCATGTGCCTGGCTAGTTATCTGCTGCTGCATAACAGACCAGTCCAAAATGTAGCAGCTTAGGAGTGGAACTTCCAGAATGGTGGAGTAAAATTTAGTGGCTTAACACATCCTCTGTTATCTTACAGCTCCTGTGGGTTGGAAATCTGGGCACAGCTGGGTTCCTCTGGCTTGGGGGCCCTCACAAGGCTGTCCTCAAGGTGTCAGCTGGAACTGGAGTCATCTCAAGGCTCAATTGGGAAAGAATCAGCTTCAAGCTCACTCTCAGAGTTGCTGGCAGGATTTGGCTGCTTACTGGCACTTGGCCAGAGGCCACCCTGAGTTCCTTGCCCCATGGACCTCTCCACAGGGCACAACATGGCAGTTTGCTGTACCAGAACAAATAAAACAAGAAGCAGAGAGAAAGAGTCTGAGAAAGATGGAAGTCCCAGCCTTTTGCAACCTGATTTTGGCACGGTCTGTTCATTTGAGAAGCAAGAGTCACCAGACCCAGCCCCGCTTCAAGGGGAAGGGATCACACAGAGGACAATTCCTGTGGAAGCCAGGAGGGATCATGGAGAGCCTTCTCAGAAGCCATCTACCACGTGGCCTTCTCCACTAACTGTCCCCACCATCACGCACAGGGGCAGGCAAGCTGGTAAGATCGTCTTATGTGACTGCAGACCCCCTAGCCACCGTCCAGAGATAAGATGCGTGACCCAAGCCTGCCCGGTTAGACACTTTCCCCTAGGATTTCAGAATTATGATCCAAAGAGCCTGGTTCTTTTCTACTAGAGGCTTGTAATGGATTAAAATTAATAGTAGCTGTGAGGTAGTCATCTTTTTCTATGCTCAAAAATAAGGAGAGGGTGGTGCCGGGGTGGAGAGAAGAGAGGAAGAAAGACACAAACAGAGAGCCAAACAGATCTGCAATGCTTCCTCCCTTGGATCTGCAGAGGTACAATAAGAACCTCAGGTTTTGGTCACTTGTAACCAGAGGTGATACTCATAAGTATTTAACCACTGATAAGGCCTAAATGCCAACCAGTCTGGAAGAAACTCACCATAAACACCTAGAGTAGCCGCACTGCTGGACTCTGGGTGTCCATCAGCTCTTGGCCACCCCAAAGCTCACCTCCTTCCCACACATCTGCTCTCAGGGAGGGAGGCTGCAGGAAGGTGTGACCTCAGAGCCTCAGGATCACCCAAGCAGGAGTCACGTGGCAGCCTAGCACAAACACTGGTGTGATCGCAGATTTCCTCTGTAGCCCACGAGGGAGTCCACATCTCTTCCAGACAGCTCACAGATGAGCATTTGTGATAATGTCAAGTGCATTCACCGTCGTCCTTGGAATAACACACAGGTGGCCTACACAGGGACAGAAAGCCTCCAGCAGATCTGTGTGAGGCAGGGCTAGATCCACTAGTGGGTAATTGGGCTTGGGGAACTTGTCACTCCCTCTCAAATAGGACCTTGGAGCCCCTGATACACTCCAGGGACGGAGAACCCCTAGACTGTATGAACATTGCTGTGGGTAGTCACAGACACATAGCTAACATCAGGTACTCCAATTACACGATGAAGACAAAGCAAAATGGAAGAGGCCAACCAGTGGCGTTTAGGGAAAGGGTCAGGTTTACCCTGACTGTTTTTTAGATTAAATCAACCAAGACAATCCCCTGGGGCCCAACCCCGTGGCCTTCTCCACTAACTGTCCCCACCATCACGCACAGGGCAGGCAAGCTGGTAAGATCGTCTTATGTGACTGCAGACCCCCTAGCCACCGTCCAGAGATAAGATGCGTGACCCAAGCCTGCCCGGTTAGACACTTTCCCCTAGGATTTCAGAATTATGATCCAAAGAGCCTGGTTCTTTTCTACTAGAGGCTTGTAATGGATTAAAATTAATAGTAGCTGTGAGGTAGTCATCTTTTTCTATGCTCAAAAATAAGGAGAGGGTGGTGCCGGGGTGGAGAGAAGAGAGGAAGAAAGACACAAACAGAGAGCCAAACAGATCTGCAATGCTTCCTCCCTTGGATCTGCAGAGGTACAATAAGAACCTCAGGTTTTGGTCACTTGTAACCAGAGGTGATACTCATAAGTATTTAACCACTGATAAGGCCTAAATGCCAACCAGTCTGGAAGAAACTCACCATAAACACCTAGAGTAGCCGCACTGCTGGACTCTGGGTGTCCATCAGCTCTTGGCCACCCCAAAGCTCACCTCCTTCCCACACATCTGCTCTCAGGGAGGGAGGCTGCAGGAAGGTGTGACCTCAGAGCCTCAGGATCACCCAAGCAGGAGTCACGTGGCAGCCTAGCACAAACACTGGTGTGATCGCAGATTTCCTCTGTAGCCCACGAGGGAGTCCACATCTCTTCCAGACAGCTCACAGATGAGCATTTGTGATAATGTCAAGTGCATTCACCGTCGTCCTTGGAATAACACACAGGTGGCCTACACAGGGACAGAAAGCCTCCAGCAGATCTGTGTGAGGCAGGGCTAGATCCACTAGTGGGTAATTGGGCTTGGGGAACTTGTCACTCCCTCTCAAATAGGACCTTGGAGCCCCTGATACACTCCAGGGACGGAGAACCCCTAGACTGTATGAACATTGCTGTGGGTAGTCACAGACACATAGCTAACATCAGGTACTCCAATTACACGATGAAGACAAAGCAAAATGGAAGAGGCCAACCAGTGGCGTTTAGGGAAAGGGTCAGGTTTACCCTGACTGTTTTTTAGATTAAATCAACCAAGAGCCAACAAAATCAGTGAATGCTCAGACAGCCCCATTCTGCTCAGGAACAAGAGGCAGACCCAGCATTCCTCTCCAGACTGGGAAGACTTTCCACCCTGACTCCTCATCTCCCCCACAACAGTCCTTCTCCATCAGGAATGAACGTCAGCGAGTGCCATCTGAAAGCTGGTGAGGAATTGATCATGGAAGGAAGTTTTGTCCTGAACATTAAACCGAAATCTGATTTCCTTTGGAGATCTCCTGCCGAGTAAAACTTCTGCATGGGAGCTCATATAGTCAGATGATTTTTCCCCTACATTATATACTGTGGATAATTGCTGTGCTTCCTTGGTCAATCAAATATGAGGTAAATTGCTACAATTTGCAACAAAGATAGATTTATGCTCCTGTCTAACAACTGAGCATGGTGTGTACATTTCTTCCTTTTAAAAAATAAGGTATACTTAGATGCACTGAAGTAGAGATCAATATTCATAATTACAAGTCATAAATTCCAATACAAGTTTTCTTTGAATCAAGAATTTCTCCCTAGATTCCCTTTTGCTTAAGGTATGTTACTTTTATAATTAAAGAAAAGAGGAAAAAATAAGTGCAATTGTAATTTTCTTATCAAAGCTTTAGATGAACTAATTGCAAGACCCTATGTTACCAACTGAACCTGCAGCAACCACAAGGTTATATGTAAACATGTCCCCTGGAAATTAAATTCATCATTATCAGGAAGACTGTGGAGACTTCCCTGGTGGTCCAATGGCTAAGACTCTGTATTCCCAATGCAAGGAGCCTGGGTTTTAATCCCTTGTGAGGGAACTATATCCTATATGTTGCCGCTAAAAATCCCACTTGCAGCAAATGAGACCCAATGCAGCCAAATAAATAAATAAATACTGAAAACCAATGGAAGAGTGGGCAACATTTCTTGAGCACTCACTGTGTACCAGGCACTATCCTCAACACTAGGTATGCATGGGCTCACTTTATCCTCACAGCAACCCTGCCAATAACTATCATCATCTCCATTTTATGGAAGAGGAAACTGAGTCATAGAAAGGTTCAGAAATTTGACCAAAAGTACACATTTAATAAGTGGTAAAGCAGGGATTTGGAACCAGGTCTGTTTTATTCCAGTGTTTACTCTGAACCATTATGTACGATCCCTCACTATGTATGGGACTCTAAACATACAAGTTCTCTTAAGTGTTGAGTCATATAGTCAGTAACCTTCCAAAAAGTCTCACCCAGCATAACCCCATTCCTTCAACTGGCCTACATATTTAAGGAGCTTATCAGTGAGCTATTGCCACATAGTAAACTCTCTCAAAACTAAGCAACATAAAGCAATAAGTACTTGTTAGTGCTCATGAGTCTGTCTGGGCCAGCTGAGCAGTCCTCCCAGTCTTGGCTGGACTTACATAGCTGAGGTTAGTTATGGATCAGGTGGACAGTCCTGCTGATCTTTTTATTTTTTATTTTTTAACTTTTGGCCTCTCTTTATTGATTTCTTATTTATTTTTCATCCATCTTTACTCTTTGGCCCGTGTGGTCCTCCCACTGCAGTGGCCTCTCTTGCTGCAGAGCACCAGCTCTGGGCGCATGCACTCCAGAACACTGGCTTGCAATTGGACACACCAGTCCAGCCACTCCACGGCCTGTGGGATCCTCCCAGGCCAGGGATTGAACCAGTGCTCCTTGCACTGCAAGGCAGACTTTACCCAATGGACCACCAGGGCAGCCCCTACTCCTGCTGATCTTAGTCGGCCTCTCTCATACCACTGGGCGTCTGTGGGCTGCAGCCTGGTCTGATGGCCTCAGCTGGGACAACTTGCCTGTGCTTCATGTGACCTTCATCCTCCAGGAGTCTAGCCCAGTCTTTTTTCATACAGTAGCAGCAGGGGTTCAAAGGCAACCAAGAAGTTGCAGAAGACAGCAAGGCCCCTGGAGGCCCAGACTTGAAACTAACAGATGCCACATTCTGCTACCAAGACCCAAAGGGAGCCAGGAGTCCGAAGCAGGCGGGGAGTAGACATTCTCACCACAAAGGGTGCGGATATGGGGAGTCATCAACCGGGGTCATCAATGTAACCAATCTTCCAAGAGTCACTATGGAAACAGGAAACCTATTTTGACACCCGCAGCAATACCAGCTGAATGGAGAGTAACTGTCACAACGGCTCTATTACAGCTGCCCCTCAGATGAACGGAAACTGAGGCTTAAAAGATGGAGAAACTTGCTAGCAATCCAACGTCTCTGCACAAAGGACACAGCCTTAGCATTGGCTGGCTCTCTCCAACCACCTGGGCCCTGAACCAGAGGCTCTGGTAGCTTCTTTTCTTTCTTTCTTTCTTTTGTTTTTTGGCCACTTCTATTGGTCTTTCATTTATTTCCATCTTTGTTCTTTGACCTGTGTGGGCCTCCCATCACAGTGGCCTCTCTTGCTGCAGAGCACCAGTTCTCGGTGCATGCGCTCCAGAGCTCCCGCTCGGTAGTTGGGCACATCGGTCCAGCCACTCTGCGGCATGTGGGATCTTCCCAGGTCAGGGATCAAACCGACGCCCGTTGCACTGCAAGGCGGTGTCCTTACCCGCTGGACCACCAGGGAAGCCCAGCTTCTTTTCTTAAAAAGCCTGAAGACTGATCTGTACCTGCCTGCTCCCAAGTGTGTATTCAAGGGTCAGTCCTCTGATCTTTCATCCTTTCAGTGGAGGGCCCTAGGAAACTGATAGGACCCAAGAGTCCATAAGGCGGAACAAGCCCCTTCTCAGTTTATTGCTCTGGCAGCCTTTGCTCAAATTCCAAAGTGTGCACGGTGCCTGGTGGCATAATAGCCTTCTCAGGAACCGTAAACAAGATCAGTCTTAGCTATTGGCTTTCAGGTTCCATAAGTACACTGGAGGAAAGGACAGGGGCTGGGGACCAGGCATATCCTTAGGCCTTTGTTTCTTCATCTGCGTGTACCCCTAGTCACCTTCATCCTCCAGGAGTCTAGCCCAGTCTTTTTTCATACAGTAGCAGCAGGGGTTCAAAGGCAACCAAGAAGTTGCAGAAGACAGCAAGGCCCCTGGAGGCCCAGACTTGAAACTAACAGATGCCACATTCTGCTACCAAGACCCAAAGGGAGCCAGGAGTCCGAAGCAGGCGGGGAGTAGACATTCTCACCACAAAGGGTGCGGATATGGGGAGTCATCAACCGGGGTCATCAATGTAACCAATCTTCCAAGAGTCACTATGGAAACAGGAAACCTATTTTGACACCCGCAGCAATACCAGCTGAATGGAGAGTAACTGTCACAACGGCTCTATTACAGCTGCCCCTCAGATGAACGGAAACTGAGGCTTAGAGAGATGGAGAAACTTGCTAGCAATCCAACGTCTCTGCACAAAGGACACAGCCTTAGCATTGGCTGGCTCTCTCCAACCACCTGGGCCCTGAACCAGAGGCTCTGGTAGCTTCTTTTCTTTCTTTCTTTCTTTTGTTTTTTGGCCACTTCTATTGGTCTTTCATTTATTTCCATCTTTGTTCTTTGACCTGTGTGGGCCTCCCATCACAGTGGCCTCTCTTGCTGCAGAGCACCAGTTCTCGGTGCATGCGCTCCAGAGCTCCCGCTCGGTAGTTGGGCACATCGGTCCAGCCACTCTGCGGCATGTGGGATCTTCCCAGGTCAGGGATCAAACCGACGCCCGTTGCACTGCAAGGCGGTGTCCTTACCCGCTGGACCACCAGGGAAGCCCAGCTTCTTTTCTTAAAAAGCCTGAAGACTGATCTGTACCTGCCTGCTCCCAAGTGTGTATTCAAGGGTCAGTCCTCTGATCTTTCATCCTTTCAGTGGAGGGCCCTAGGAAACTGATAGGACCCAAGAGTCCATAAGGCGGAACAAGCCCCTTCTCAGTTTATTGCTCTGGCAGCCTTTGCTCAAATTCCAAAGTGTGCACGGTGCCTGGTGGCATAATAGCCTTCTCAGGAACCGTAAACAAGATCAGTCTTAGCTATTGGCTTTCAGGTTCCATAAGTACACTGGAGGAAAGGACAGGGGCTGGGGACCAGGCATATCCTTAGGCCTTTGTTTCTTCATCTGCGAATAATAAATACTTAACCTGACCCTGTCTCTCTCACAAAATATTTAGGAGGAGCCAAGGAGCACCCTTTATGAAGATAAAAGGTCTGGGGATACCAGGCGGAGCAGAGGAGGTGAGGAAGCAGAATAGAACAGAACAAGAGAGAAGCGTGTAGAACAGGATCTTGAAGAAGAGGAAATGTGGATTTCTCCACCCGTAACCTGTCTGTATAGGCACAGTTTTAAGCCACAGAAACTCTTCCCCAGACCCTTGTGTGAAAATCAGGCAACCCCTCACTCACAAGTAATACATTGGCTACACTGCCCCCTGCTGACATCGTGTGTAAGAGCACAAACACTAAACAAACTGAAAACAATGAACTTGAGTTTCAGAGACCACCAGATACCCGTTTACCAAGGAACTGAGAAGGACTTTCTGCCTACTCAGCCCCAAGGCTGATTATTAGGCCTGATTCAGAACCCTCTCTCCCTTATCCTTTCTCCCAGGGATCCAGAGAATCAGCTTCTGTTCCCCTGCCTCAGGCTCCGGTACCATCTACTCTCTGAGTTAGGGCTATAACAGGGGACCCACGCATCCCAGTTTCTCCATTCTTTGCAAAGACAAAGCCCATTGGTCATTATTTCTTTCCAGAGTTTCATTGTTAATATCACTATGGGGAAGTGGCAGGCAGAGAGGGTAGAGAGGGATGTAATATAGCAGAAATTCAACCATGTTATTAAAAGAAAGGAAATGAAAGGACTTGCCCCAGATTACAGAGTTAGTAAGCACGGCAGTGAGGATCTAAATGCAGGCTTTCTGGTTCCAACACCAGCTTAACCTTGAGGCAACACTGCCTCACTACAAGTAATAAGCCTGATCTCTGTGGCTTGTGGCTTCCGGGACTTTTGCATTTTAATCCTCCTTCTGCCTTTCTGTCATCTGCCAGCTGTGATGAACCTGAGCTTCAATTTCTCATCCACTGGTGGCATAATAGCCTTCTCAGGAACCGTAAACAAGATCAGTCTTAGCTATTGGCTTTCAGGTTCCATAAGTACACTGGAGGAAAGGACAGGGGCTGGGGACCAGGCATATCCTTAGGCCTTTGTTTCTTCATCTGCGAATAATAAATACTTAACCTGACCCTGTCTCTCTCACAAAATATTTAGGAGGAGCCAAGGAGCACCCTTTATGAAGATAAAAGGTCTGGGGATACCAGGCGGAGCAGAGGAGGTGAGGAAGCAGAATAGAACAGAACAAGAGAGAAGCGTGTAGAACAGGATCTTGAAGAAGAGGAAATGTGGATTTCTCCACCCGTAACCTGTCTGTATAGGCACAGTTTTAAGCCACAGAAACTCTTCCCCAGACCCTTGTGTGAAAATCAGGCAACCCCTCACTCACAAGTAATACATTGGCTACACTGCCCCCTGCTGACATCGTGTGTAAGAGCACAAACACTAAACAAACTGAAAACAATGAACTTGAGTTTCAGAGACCACCAGATACCCGTTTACCAAGGAACTGAGAAGGACTTTCTGCCTACTCAGCCCCAAGGCTGATTATTAGGCCTGATTCAGAACCCTCTCTCCCTTATCCTTTCTCCCAGGGATCCAGAGAATCAGCTTCTGTTCCCCTGCCTCAGGCTCCGGTACCATCTACTCTCTGAGTTAGGGCTATAACAGGGGACCCACGCATCCCAGTTTCTCCATTCTTTGCAAAGACAAAGCCCATTGGTCATTATTTCTTTCCAGAGTTTCATTGTTAATATCACTATGGGGAAGTGGCAGGCAGAGAGGGTAGAGAGGGATGTAATATAGCAGAAATTCAACCATGTTATTAAAAGAAAGGAAATGAAAGGACTTGCCCCAGATTACAGAGTTAGTAAGCACGGCAGTGAGGATCTAAATGCAGGCTTTCTGGTTCCAACACCAGCTTAACCTTGAGGCAACACTGCCTCACTACAAGTAATAAGCCTGATCTCTGTGGCTTGTGGCTTCCGGGACTTTTGCATTTTAATCCTCCTTCTGCCTTTCTGTCATCTGCCAGCTGTGAGAACCTGGAATTCCTGAAGCTTCAATTTCCTCATCCACAAAATAGAAAGAAAAACAGTCTACCTTACATAATGATGATAACTATTAAATAAAATGATGCATCATACAGAACATGTTCCATGGAGCCTGGCAATACCAAGCACTTACTAAATGATAATTACTCTTTTCTTTTGAAATTTGTTCACCTGTACCAAATCCATTTACTGTTGGAAGAAACCTAATCTTTTTACTCTCGGGCTCTGCCATTCACTCACTATATAACTGAGGAGTCATCACTCCTTTGGCTCACAGCACAAGCCCCTTTCCCATACACCATGCTCTTCTGTTGCCACCTCCAAAGGACTGTTCTTCTTAGACAGCGAGAGTAGTCCTTTAAAAATAATATCATCACTTTGCTTCTCTGCTTAACACTTCCCAGTGGTTTCCAGCGCATGAAGAATGAAACCCCAAACACTGGCCATGACTTGCAAAATCATGCATGCTGTGACGTTTGCATTGCCTCCCCGGCCCTCACAATGATCCAGTCACACTGGCCTTCCTTCTGTTCTTGAATATAACAGCTTATTCCCACCTCGCAGTATCTGCCAGAGAAGCAGCCAGAAGAGTCTTCACTTGGACCTTTGCAAGGCTGATTCCTTGTCACTCAGATCCCAATTCAAAACTTCAACACGGAGGCACAGTCCCTTAGTCCCTTGGCCATCCTCCTTCTCAGTCACTGGCTCACTGCCTTGCTTTATTTATTTTTTTTTTTGGCTTTTTAAAAAATTCTTTACTGTGGTGAAAGTCACATCATATAAAACAGACTATTTTGACCCTATTTCAATGTACAGTTGGGGAAGTGGCAGGCAGAGAGGGTAGAGAGGGATGTAATATAGCAGAAATTCAACCATGTTATTAAAAGAAAGGAAATGAAAGGACTTGCCCCAGATTACAGAGTTAGTAAGCACGGCAGTGAGGATCTAAATGCAGGCTTTCTGGTTCCAACACCAGCTTAACCTTGAGGCAACACTGCCTCACTACAAGTAATAAGCCTGATCTCTGTGGCTTGTGGCTTCCGGGACTTTTGCATTTTAATCCTCCTTCTGCCTTTCTGTCATCTGCCAGCTGTGAGAACCTGGAATTCCTGAAGCTTCAATTTCCTCATCCACAAAATAGAAAGAAAAACAGTCTACCTTACATAATGATGATAACTATTAAATAAAATGATGCATCATACAGAACATGTTCCATGGAGCCTGGCAATACCAAGCACTTACTAAATGATAATTACTCTTTTCTTTTGAAATTTGTTCACCTGTACCAAATCCATTTACTGTTGGAAGAAACCTAATCTTTTTACTCTCGGGCTCTGCCATTCACTCACTATATAACTGAGGAGTCATCACTCCTTTGGCTCACAGCACAAGCCCCTTTCCCATACACCATGCTCTTCTGTTGCCACCTCCAAAGGACTGTTCTTCTTAGACAGCGAGAGTAGTCCTTTAAAAATAATATCATCACTTTGCTTCTCTGCTTAACACTTCCCAGTGGTTTCCAGCGCATGAAGAATGAAACCCCAAACACTGGCCATGACTTGCAAAATCATGCATGCTGTGACGTTTGCATTGCCTCCCCGGCCCTCACAATGATCCAGTCACACTGGCCTTCCTTCTGTTCTTGAATATAACAGCTTATTCCCACCTCGCAGTATCTGCCAGAGAAGCAGCCAGAAGAGTCTTCACTTGGACCTTTGCAAGGCTGATTCCTTGTCACTCAGATCCCAATTCAAAACTTCAACACGGAGGCACAGTCCCTTAGTCCCTTGGCCATCCTCCTTCTCAGTCACTGGCTCACTGCCTTGCTTTATTTATTTTTTTTTTTTTTGGCTTTTTAAAAAAAATTCTTTTTACTGTGGTGAAAGTCACATCATATAAAACAGACTATTTTGACCCTATTTCAATGTACAGTTCCATGGTACTAAGTCCATTCACATTTTTCTGCAATTCTCACCACCATCAGGGTCTCAAATTTTTTACTTTCCTAAACTCTGTCGCCATTAAACACCAACTCCTCATCTTCCCTCCTCATCCCCCAGTCGCTGGCATCCACCAAGGTACCTTCTGACTCTAGGAATCTGACTAGTCTAAGTACCTCGTGGAGCCAGAATCAAACATTATTTGTCTGCACCTAGTGTACACTGGAATGCATTTGTAAGGCTACCCTACTATAAGTCCCCCACACAGACTGTACCTTCTTTTCCACCCTTGCTCCAGAGTAGCCCTCAGCAGTCATCTGCTTCTCACAGAGCAGTGGACCTGTGTCGACCTCCGTCTCCCAATCCATCCTACCCTCTCTGCCTTGCTTTATCTTCCTCCCAGTGTTCACCACTATCTGAAACTATCTTATTTTATTTATGTATTTGACTGGCTTTCTCTCCATAGCACTCCATCAGAATGTAAACTACAGAAGAGCAAAGAAGGTAATTATAACCTTTTCTGGTTTTGGTTACTACTGTGGCTCTGTAGCAAAGCAAGCTCAGTGCCTGGCATTCAGTAGCTCTTTAAGACAAAGAGACTAAATGAACAATTGAAGAAATTCCATTAGTCCAAGACTCGCTTATGAAACAAGATCCCTTGGATGTAGCGATTATTAAAAGCTCTTTCTAGCTCTGAAATTTAAAGAACTTTGGGGTATTTCTGGGGTCCTGAGCCAGCGTAGGAAAAGAGAGCAATCTGTGTGAATTGTGGAATTCTAGGAGATCTTATTGAGAACTGATGTTTGCCCCATGATGGAGGTATCTGCCAGAGAAGCAGCCAGAAGAGTCTTCACTTGGACCTTTGCAAGGCTGATTCCTTGTCACTCAGATCCCAATTCAAAACTTCAACACGGAGGCACAGTCCCTTAGTCCCTTGGCCATCCTCCTTCTCAGTCACTGGCTCACTGCCTTGCTTTATTTATTTTTTTTTTTGGCTTTTTAAAAAAAATTCTTTTTACTGTGGTGAAAGTCACATCATATAAAACAGACTATTTTGACCCTATTTCAATGTACAGTTCCATGGTACTAAGTCCATTCACATTTTTCTGCAATTCTCACCACCATCAGGGTCTCAAATTTTTTACTTTCCTAAACTCTGTCGCCATTAAACACCAACTCCTCATCTTCCCTCCTCATCCCCCAGTCGCTGGCATCCACCAAGGTACCTTCTGACTCTAGGAATCTGACTAGTCTAAGTACCTCGTGGAGCCAGAATCAAACATTATTTGTCTGCACCTAGTGTACACTGGAATGCATTTGTAAGGCTACCCTACTATAAGTCCCCCACACAGACTGTACCTTCTTTTCCACCCTTGCTCCAGAGTAGCCCTCAGCAGTCATCTGCTTCTCACAGAGCAGTGGACCTGTGTCGACCTCCGTCTCCCAATCCATCCTACCCTCTCTGCCTTGCTTTATCTTCCTCCCAGTGTTCACCACTATCTGAAACTATCTTATTTTATTTATGTATTTGACTGGCTTTCTCTCCATAGCACTCCATCAGAATGTAAACTACAGAAGAGCAAAGAAGGTAATTATAACCTTTTCTGGTTTTGGTTACTACTGTGGCTCTGTAGCAAAGCAAGCTCAGTGCCTGGCATTCAGTAGCTCTTTAAGACAAAGAGACTAAATGAACAATTGAAGAAATTCCATTAGTCCAAGACTCGCTTATGAAACAAGATCCCTTGGATGTAGCGATTATTAAAAGCTCTTTCTAGCTCTGAAATTTAAAGAACTTTGGGGTATTTCTGGGGTCCTGAGCCAGCGTAGGGAAAAGAGAGCAATCTGTGTGAATTGTGGAATTCTAGGAGATCTTATTGAGAACTGATGTTTGCCCCATGATGGAAACGAGGTTTTAATCATCTTCCATATAACTCGAATAGTCATCTTTTGTCCAATGTCCCCAATCTTTTCTCACTGTAATATTTCACAACCTTCTTCTAAGTTTAGCCTTTTTATCTTTTCTATATTCCTATAATCACATTTGAGGACAAGCAAAGGGCACTGTAAGAAAAATTAGTGCTTGGCACTGGCTGATAGGACCTTAGCCTCTAATCCAGAGATGTTTTTTGACTCTCAGAGTCCTCATTTTATGAGTATTTCCACTAGGGAATGTTCCATTTTATAACATCGAAAGACATGAAGACCCTTTAGATATGGACCTGGGCTATATCCAACATCTTGGCATTAACACTATCATGGTGATACTTGTCCAGATCAATTTTTAAATGAATCGATTCAATGAACATGTTTTCAGCACCTGCCACATGCCGTCAAAGGCAGATCAAAGAGATACCAGTACCTATTCTTATGAAATATCAGTTGATCAACCACCAAAACTATGTTAAGAGCTACTTGTCAACTCTGATAAAAACGAAGGCAAAAATATTCTCAGGAATGCTGTATAGTATCTAAGAAAATGCAAGCTGAGAGCAGAACAATGCATACAGATGGAGAACAAAGAATAAGAAATATTAATCCACATAGGAATTCCTTGTGAGTCTGCACTTCCATTGCAGGGGGTATGAGTGCGATCCCTGGACACGGAACTAAAGTCCCATATACTTCATATAGTGGCCAAATGCCCCGGGGATTTTAGACTCTGCTTGTTTACAGGGATCTAATTGGCTTTCTCTCCATAGCACTCCATCAGAATGTAAACTACAGAAGAGCAAAGAAGGTAATTATAACCTTTTCTGGTTTTGGTTACTACTGTGGCTCTGTAGCAAAGCAAGCTCAGTGCCTGGCATTCAGTAGCTCTTTAAGACAAAGAGACTAAATGAACAATTGAAGAAATTCCATTAGTCCAAGACTCGCTTATGAAACAAGATCCCTTGGATGTAGCGATTATTAAAAGCTCTTTCTAGCTCTGAAATTTAAAGAACTTTGGGGTATTTCTGGGGTCCTGAGCCAGCGTGGGGAAAAGAGAGCAATCTGTGTGAATTGTGGAATTCTAGGAGATCTTATTGAGAACTGATGTTTGCCCCATGATGGAAACGAGGTTTTAATCATCTTCCATATAACTCGAATAGTCATCTTTTGTCCAATGTCCCCAATCTTTTCTCACTGTAATATTTCACAACCTTCTTCTAAGTTTACCCTTTTATATTTTTTCTATATTCCTATAATCACATTTGAGGACAAGCAAAGGGCACTGTAAGAAAAATTAGTGCTTGGCACTGGCTGATAGGACCTTAGCCTCTAATCCAGAGATGTTTTTTGACTCTCAGAGTCCTCATTTTATGAGTATTTCCACTAGGGAATGTTCCATTTTATAACATCGAAAGACATGAAGACCCTTTAGATATGGACCTGGGCTATATCCAACATCTTGGCATTAACACTATCATGGTGATACTTGTCCAGATCAATTTTTAAATGAATCGATTCAATGAACATGTTTTCAGCACCTGCCACATGCCGTCAAAGGCAGATCAAAAGAGATACCAGTACCTATTCTTATGAAATATCAGTTGATCAACCACCAAAACTATGTTAAGAGCTACTTGTCAACTCTGATAAAAACGAAGGCAAAAATATTCTCAGGAATGCTGTATAGTATCTAAGAAAATGCAAGCTGAGAGCAGAACAATGCATACAGATGGAGAACAAAGAATAAGAAATATTAATCCACATAGGAATTCCTTGTGAGTCTGCACTTCCATTGCAGGGGGTATGAGTGCGATCCCTGGACACGGAACTAAAGTCCCATATACTTCATATAGTGGCCAAATAAAGAGACATTAACCCACAGTGTTAGAAGAGTTCTAAATAGCTTTCTACATTTAACCTCTTTGAAACCACTCTCTTGAGACTCTGCTTGTTTACAGGGATCTAATTGGCATGTTTGATTGGAAGCGGAGGTACCACGGGGAGAGAAGCCTACAGAGTCCACACAGGGAAAACTCTCTTCCTTAAAATCTTGATTGTCATCATGTGCTGGTCTCCATGCCCATATTAACTTGTGATCATCTCTGGGGAAAGTGGGAGGAGTTTACAGAATAGGTGAGGCCTCGGGCAATGCCCAAAGTCCTCTAACAGGCAGTTCTGGAAGGGAGGAGATTGCATCAGCTTCAAAAGCAGATGAGCCTTGCTTTATTTTTCTTTGCTCATCTGACCAGTTACTCCATAAATGTCAGACAGAGGAGGAGGAGAAGTAAACATGTTATTATGGAAAAAGAAGGGAGCCATTTGGTTCATGTCAGATGTCTGGGCTGTAAAATACTGCAATGCCCAGGTGACCTTGGGAAAGCCCGCACTGGTATACTAGCAGCCATTTACGAACCTACAGTAAGCTCTGGTTTGAACTAGAGAGTGTGTTTACGTGGACTGCAAATAGAGGTGCTCTTTGAACATGTGTGCTGTCTTCCTTTCCCTTTGGAGCTGGCTGTGTCCTCTTTGGCTGGATTGTCTCTAAGCCAACAGTCATGTGGAAGGTATGCTTGGCTGCTATGTTTAGCAGTCCATCAACACATAAAATAAGCATTTCTCCAGATGGCAGGGTGCTCTGGGTTCAGAGGGAGGTGTTTTGGGGCATCAGCAAGGCTCAGTCCTCGGTGTGAGGCAATCATGTGCTGAGCATCTCGGGCAGCTGTGCACTGTGACAAGCCGCCACAGCTCTGGGCCCCAGGGTGAGGACTGTTATTTGAACCTTCTGAGAAAAAGTAAATACTACACTGCAGAACTGATCTAAATTATTCAGCTCTCATACTTACACATCTTAACGAGAACGTTTTATTAAACATCGTTGAAGTCAGAGAGGTATGGATTTAGATTTCAACTCCACCCCCTTGTAACTGCACAACCTTGAGCAAGGTATGAAATCTCCTTGGGAATCCACTTATTTATCTTTAAATGGAGATTAAGAATGATGTCCACCTCTTGCAAACAGGGTTATTGTGAGGATTAAGGGAGATAATATATGACAACCACTTTAACCTCTTTGAAACCACTCTCTTGAGACTCTGCTTGTTTACAGGGATCTAATTGGCATGTTTGATTGGAAGCGGAGGTACCACGGGGAGAGAAGCCTACAGAGTCCACACAGGGAAAACTCTCTTCCTTAAAATCTTGATTGTCATCATGTGCTGGTCTCCATGCCCATATTAACTTGTGATCATCTCTGGGGAAAGTGGGAGGAGTTTACAGAATAGGTGAGGCCTCGGGCAATGCCCAAAGTCCTCTAACAGGCAGTTCTGGAAGGGAGGAGATTGCATCAGCTTCAAAAGCAGATGAGCCTTGCTTTATTTTTCTTTGCTCATCTGACCAGTTACTCCATAAATGTCAGACAGAGGAGGAGGAGAAGTAAACATGTTATTATGGAAAAAGAAGGGAGCCATTTGGTTCATGTCAGATGTCTGGGCTG
The DNA here is from genome assembly GCA_022376925.1 of Tragulus kanchil. NCBI lineage: Eukaryota > Metazoa > Chordata > Mammalia > Artiodactyla > Tragulidae > Tragulus > Tragulus kanchil. The sequence continues at coordinate 167,405,534 of JAIOJX010000031.1, read as the reverse complement.
TAAAATACTGCAATGCCCAGGTGACCTTGGGAAAGCCCGCACTGGTATACTAGCAGCCATTTACGAACCTACAGTAAGCTCTGGTTTGAACTAGAGAGTGTGTTTACGTGGACTGCAAATAGAGGTGCTCTTTGAACATGTGTGCTGTCTTCCTTTCCCTTTGGAGCTGGCTGTGTCCTCTTTGGCTGGATTGTCTCTAAGCCAACAGTCATGTGGAAGGTATGCTTGGCTGCTATGTTTAGCAGTCCCTCAACACATAAAATAAGCATTTCTCCAGATGGCAGGGTGCTCTGGGTTCAGAGGGAGGTGTTTTGGGGCATCAGCAAGGCTCAGTCCTCGGTGTGAGGCAATCATGTGCTGAGCATCTCGGGCAGCTGTGCACTGTGACAAGCCGCCACAGCTCTGGGCCCCAGGGTGAGGACTGTTATTTGAACCTTCTGAGAAAAAGTAAATACTACACTGCAGAACTGATCTAAATTATTCAGCTCTCATACTTACACATCTTAACGAGAACGTTTTATTAAACATCGTTGAAGTCAGAGAGGTATGGATTTAGATTTCAACTCCACCCCCTTGTAACTGCACAACCTTGAGCAAGGTATGAAATCTCCTTGGGAATCCACTTATTTATCTTTAAATGGAGATTAAGAATGATGTCCACCTCTTGCAAACAGGGTTATTGTGAGGATTAAGGGAGATAATATATGCAAAGTTCTCAGATCAGTGGCTGACAGAGATAGCAAGAGCTGTTTTTGTTACAAAGAGTGCTGCTTTGACATAGCCAGCCCCACAGTCAGAGAATATTTTTCAGGGTGGGACAGAGGAGTAACCAAGCATAAAAGTGTGTCTTCTGGTGGCTAAATCAAGAGGTTTTAGTATGCCTTTTTTCTCATACCGAATCTATTTAGCGGGCAGGAATCAGCACTCTGGACAGCTCCACAACAGCTAACAGGGCAGAAGGCGCAGGCTTTGGACTAGTGTTTTTAATACTGTGGGTAAAGCAAAATAAATACTAGAGGAATGTTACCAGAATTTCTAAAAAAAAAAGAATGGAATAAGAGAAGCACAGTGCATTTGCACAAAGTACTATTTCATGAATCCTGCAGTGTGTATACTGAGACATATATATACATATATACACACACACACATATATGTGCATCAAAAGTTAGAAAACCACTCAACTACTGATCCACTTTTCTTTAGGAAAATCCCATTCTCAGACTACTTCTGGCATGACTGACTATTGGTGTCTCCCTTTGACTAAAGTGACTCATGTCATTTCTCCTGGTTTAGCTCCAATGGCCCAGTAAGCCACGCCTCTGGAGAAACTGAAGTTAGAACTCCAAATATCAAGAATACTGAGCCAAAAAATGTTAGATATCTGGGGTTTGATCTGCCTGACGCTAAATAATCAAGAAAACTATTTCTCCCCCAAGGCTGATAGACTGAGGAGCACAACCTAAAACTTGGTTCAGCAGTAGGGGTACTCATGGACGGGGGAGGCCTCCACAGGTCTGAATGCTTTAGAACACCAATCTGGGCCCCAGGGTGAGGACTGTTATTTGAACCTTCTGAGAAAGAGTAAATACTACACTGCAGAACTGATCTAAATTATTCAGCTCTCATACTTACACATCTTAACGAGAACGTTTTATTAAACATCGTTGAAGTCAGAGAGGTATGGATTTAGATTTCAACTCCACCCCCTTGTAACTGCACAACCTTGAGCAAGGTATGAAATCTCCTTGGGAATCCACTTATTTATCTTTAAATGGAGATTAAGAATGATGTCCACCTCTTGCAAACAGGGTTATTGTGAGGATTAAGGGAGATAATATATGCAAAGTTCTCAGATCAGTGGCTGACAGAGATAGCAAGAGCTGTTTTTGTTACAAAGAGTGCTGCTTTGACATAGCCAGCCCCACAGTCAGAGAATATTTTTCAGGGTGGGACAGAGGAGTAACCAAGCATAAAAGTGTGTCTTCTGGTGGCTAAATCAAGAGGTTTTAGTATGCCTTTTTTCTCATACCGAATCTATTTAGCGGGCAGGAATCAGCACTCTGGACAGCTCCACAACAGCTAACAGGGCAGAAGGCGCAGGCTTTGGACTAGTGTTTTTAATACTGTGGGTAAAGCAAAATAAATACTAGAGGAATGTTACCAGAATTTCTAAAAAAAAAAGAATGGAATAAGAGAAGCACAGTGCATTTGCACAAAGTACTATTTCATGAATCCTGCAGTGTGTATACTGAGACATATATATACATATATACACACACACACTATATGTGCATCAAAAGTTAGAAAACCACTCAACTACTGATCCACTTTTCTTTAGGAAAATCCCATTCTCAGACTACTTCTGGCATGACTGACTATTGGTGTCTCCCTTTGACTAAAGTGACTCATGTCATTTCTCCTGGTTTAGCTCCAATGGCCCAGTAAGCCACGCCTCTGGAGAAACTGAAGTTAGAACTCCAAATATCAAGAATACTGAGCCAAAAAATGTTAGATATCTGGGGTTTGATCTGCCTGACGCTAAATAATCAAGAAAACTATTTCTCCCCCAAGGCTGATAGACTGAGGAGCACAACCTAAAACTTGGTTCAGCAGTAGGGGTACTCATGGACGGGGGAGGCCTCCACAGGTCTGAATGCTTTAGAACACCAATCTTAAGAACATCCACCCAGGAGAGATACTGGGAAGTCTGTCTTGGCTTCAGACCACAGACAAGCTTCCTGGAAAGCATCTTGCCAAAGATCTCTACTCACAAGCTACTCAGTGAAAGAGCTGGGATAAATATCTTACTCATTAAATCCCATTTTACCTAAATGAAGTCAGAGAGGAACCCCTGGGGAAATGAGAACCTTTCATTTCAGGTACAATGATCTTTCTCATTAAATATTCACATTTACTCCAATTAAATAAATAAATAGGCAAGCTTAGTCAGTACAATCATGCAATGGAGATATAAACTCACTGAGAGAGAATGCACTTCTTTCTCATAAATGGTTAAAGGGTAAATATTGCCATTACTTTCCAACTTTACGGTGTACGGCAAACCTCATCTTCCTCCCATCCCACAATTACTCCACTGATAAGCAAGTATTAAGCTTTTCCAAGTTTAGAAAAACTAAGTTTTTCTCCCCCAGATCTGAAAAGGCAATCTATTTGGATTCATCTTGCCTTTTGATCCCCCAGCCTCTACTTCCCTTTTCTAAAAGCATCTCTATTTCCTTTTGAGAATTTACTTTTCTTTGGGATAGAAATGCTTGAGCCAAGCCCTCTGCTTCTCACGTTGTGTCCAGCTGACCAAGCCTGAGGCAGTCCGGCACTCTCTGGGCTTTATGTCCTGATCAGTGAGTCAAGAGACTCGCCTTCGTGGGGTACTACCAGCATCAGGTCCTAACCATGCTGATGTCTCCTGCATCATTCCACTCCAGCCTGGCCTTGGTTCTGCCCAGCCTGATTCTTCGGCCTTTGAAAAATTCTGAGATCTCAGTTCCTTCCAGACTACTTCTGGCATGACTGACTATTGGTGTCTCCTTGACTAAAGTGACTCATGTCATTTCTCCTGGTTTAGCTCCAATGGCCCAGTAAGCCACGCCTCTGGAGAAACTGAAGTTAGAACTCCAAATATCAAGAATACTGAGCCAAAAAATGTTAGATATCTGGGGTTTGATCTGCCTGACGCTAAATAATCAAGAAAACTATTTCTCCCCCAAGGCTGATAGACTGAGGAGCACAACCTAAAACTTGGTTCAGCAGTAGGGGTACTCATGGACGGGGGAGGCCTCCACAGGTCTGAATGCTTTAGAACACCAATCTTAAGAACATCCACCCAGGAGAGATACTGGGAAGTCTGTCTTGGCTTCAGACCACAGACAAGTTTCCTGGAAAGCATCTTGCCAAAGATCTCTACTCACAAGCTACTCAGTGAAAGAGCTGGGATAAATATCTTACTCATTAAATCCCATTTTACCTAAATGAAGTCAGAGAGGAACCCCTGGGGAAATGAGAACCTTTCATTTCAGGTACAATGATCTTTCTCATTAAATATTCACATTTACTCCAATTAAATAAATAAATAGGCAAGCTTAGTCAGTACAATCATGCAATGGAGATATAAACTCACTGAGAGAGAATGCACTTCTTTCTCATAAATGGTTAAAGGGTAAATATTGCCATTACTTTCCAACTTTACGGTGTACGGCAAACCTCATCTTCCTCCCATCCCACAATTACTCCACTGATAAGCAAGTATTAAGCTTTTCCAAGTTTAGAAAAACTAAGTTTTTCTCCCCCAGATCTGAAAAGGCAATCTATTTGGATTCATCTTGCCTTTTGATCCCCCAGCCTCTACTTCCCTTTTCTAAAAGCATCTCTATTTCCTTTTGAGAATTTACTTCTTTTCTTTGGGATAGAAATGCTTGAGCCAAGCCCTCTGCTTCTCACGTTGTGTCCAGCTGACCAAGCCTGAGGCAGTCCGGCACTCTCTGGGCTTTATGTCCTGATCAGTGAGTCAAGAGACTCGCCTTCGTGGGGTACTACCAGCATCAGGTCCTAACCATGCTGATGTCTCCTGCATCATTCCACTCCAGCCTGGCCTTGGTTCTGCCCAGCCTGATTCTTCGGCCTTTGAAAAATTCTGAGATCTCAGTTCCTTCCAGTGAATGCCCCTTTGCTTCAATTAATTTTAATCAATTTCTAATGATTGCCACTAATAGTTATAATCAAAATATTTAACAACCAACCCAGATGTACTGAGCAATCAGGACACACAGCCGTCATAAGGAACTGGTATGGCTGTACTGGTGTGCTCTGGCTGACGATCAGCCCGATTTGCAGCCAAAGAAGCCTGACAAAACATCAGGGCAAAACACCCCAGCACTTATGACACAAAGAAATAATTTCACTCAAGAGAGATGAAAGAAAAAGGGGGCGTGGATCACAGAATCAGGGACATCTGCCTGGTTCAGAGTAGGGATCTAATGACTGTCAAGTCAAAGAGTGAATAAATGAACTAACAGCTTCCTAGAAAAAGATACGGGAGAATGAATCTGTAATAGGTGAACCTGATCTATTGCTTACACCCACCCAAAGCTAGGCATACTCTTCTTTCCTCACAGGACGATTTAGACATACTGCATTCCACTGAGGGCATGCAAAATAAGTGTAATTAACACATGGCCAAACATTTACAAAACTGTAATGCTTATGCAATTTATCAGACTTTATTGTTACCTTCTATTCATGGCAAGTAATAATGGTTTCAGGTTAATGGTAGTAAGATACATTTTCCTTATAAAATTAATTATTTAAGCAAAAATATGGACCAATGTTTTTAATGGTGTAGATAAGAGCACAGGTAGTACAAAGCTGTGGTTAACAATCACTGTTGGCAACTGAAGAACCCAGGGCATGTAGGAAACACTGTGGTACACCTGGTGGGCAAAGAACCTAAATTCAAGACTCGAATCTTGGCTTCTTCTTGGTCTCTCTAAATACAGCAGCCCACCCTTCCTTTACTTGGGTGTCTGCAGCCACTAAGCAGGGAAGGACAATGCCAGTAGAATTTACACGTTTGTTGTGAAGGGCGGCACCTAAGCTCGGCCACAGAGTCGTACAGAAAATCTAAATATGAGAGCAAATCGAGATCCTGAGTCCTTCACACAGTCCACTGAGCAGCAGTTGATGTTTACATGTTTTAGACAGTTTTGCCTTCGGCTGGATTCAATTCAGTGACCTAGACATGAAAGACTGGCTGTGCCCCAGTTCTCGGTTTCTGAGTTGTGTTGTCTCATCCCTCTGCTCTGTGTCTATCACCGTGGGTTCCAAAATGCCAGAGTTTTCCCATAATATGATTCCTTCAAACTTTTCACTTAAACAAGGTAGCTTCAAAAATTAAAATAACACCCACATTGCTAAATGCATTTTTATGCAGGCACTCTCTGGGTATACTTCAGTAATTTCACTAGCCAGAAGGCCTATTTCAGAGAAATTATTCTTAAGCGATAATAGTTGCAGGGTTAAAGTCTCAATTTGAATTTTTAAAAAGATCAAAGAGAAGCAAGGATGAAATAGCATCTCTTAAATGGGGACTGTTGTGCTAGGTAATCCACTGGGTTGTTGTAAAGCAAAAACTGCAAAGCAACAGCCCATAGACTGACTCAGACCCACAGACAGGGGTAGGGAGATGTTGAGGGGCACAAAGAGGGGGAACAGGAAGGGGAGGATTAGAATGAATGACCTTAATCTTCAAACTGGGAGTTCTCACATAAAAAATGTTCATTTCTACCTTCTTTTGACATAATGCGAATATCTAACACTGGACCTAGGGATCACATTCAGGTGGAACTCAGGAGCAGCTGCCTGCCTGAGGTAGGCCAAGATACATTTTCCTTATAAAATTAATTATTTAAGCAAAAATATGGACCAATGTTTTTAATGGTGTAGATAAGAGCACAGGTAGTACAAAGCTGTGGTTAACAATCACTGTTGGCAACTGAAGAACCCAGGGCATGTAGGAAACACTGTGGTACACCTGGTGGGCAAAGAACCTAAATTCAAGACTCGAATCTTGGCTTCTTCTTGGTCTCTCTAAATACAGCAGCCCACCCTTCCTTTATTTGGGTGTCTGCAGCCACTAAGCAGGGAAGGACAATGCCAGTAGAATTTACACGTTTGTTGTGAAGGGCGGCACCTAAGCTCGGCCACAGAGTCGTACAGAAAATCTAAATATGAGAGCAAATCGAGATCCTGAGTCCTTCACACAGTCCACTGAGCAGCAGTTGATGTTTACATGTTTTAGACAGTTTTGCCTTCGGCTGGATTCAATTCAGTGACCTAGACATGAAAGACTGGCTGTGCCCCAGTTCTCGGTTTCTGAGTTGTGTTGTCTCATCCCTCTGCTCTGTGTCTATCACCGTGGGTTCCAAAATGCCAGAGTTTTCCCATAATATGATTCCTTCAAACTTTTCACTTAAACAAGGTAGCTTCAAAAATCAAAATAACACCCACATTGCTAAATGCATTTTTATGCAGGCACTCTCTGGGTATACTTCAGTAATTTCACTAGCCAGAAGGCCTATTTCAGAGAAATTATTCTTAAGCGATAATAGTTGCAGGGTTAAAGTCTCAATTTGAATTTTTAAAAAGATCAAAGAGAAGCAAGGATGAAATAGCATCTCTTAAATGGGGACTGTTGTGCTAGGTAATCCACTGGGTTGTTGTAAAGCAAAAACTGCAAAGCAACAGCCCATAGACTGACTCAGACCCACAGACAGGGGTAGGGAGATGTTGAGGGGCACAAAGAGGGGGAACAGGAAGGGGAGGATTAGAATGAATGACCTTAATCTTCAAACTGGGAGTTCTCACATAAAAAATGTTCATTTCTACCTTCTTTTGACATAATGCGAATATCTAACACTGGACCTAGGGATCACATTCAGGTGGAACTCAGGAGCAGCTGCCTGCCTGAGGTAGGCCATGCAGTTTCCAGTTCACCAGAGTCCCTGTTTATCCCTACTGTGCCATACCCAACCCCTCTGCCTTCCTTACAGTACCTGCCTGAGACCAGAGGACAGAGAAAGGTCACTGGCCCTTTTCACCACAGAACTGGCCTCCTTTGTCCAAAGGTCTCAGGAAGGAGACAGTAAGTTTCATGAGGGCAAGCATTCATTGTGCCTATTTTCTATCGTATCCCTAGCATCTAACATCTCTCAGGTGCTCCGTATATTTCTGGGATAGCTAGCTGGCTGGATGGATGGGTGGAAAGATCTTGGGGACCACATTGGAGAAGAACATCAGAAACTATTGCCTTGTTTATATGGCTCAAGAGAAGTCTGATAGCTCCATAGCCCAACCACGGAAAGGGTTATCAGCCCACACTACGTCCACTGTTCTAATGATTATTTCTTCTGAAGGGGAAAGAAGCAAATGAATGAAAGAGAAGTGGGAATTTCCCAAAGATTGACGGGCGAGTATACTGGCTAAGACCATTGACTGTGGTGTCAAAAGAGCCTGGATTTGAATCTTGGATCCACCACTCACTAGTTGTTTGTCCTTGGCCAAATTACTTGATCTCTCTAGACCTCAGCTTTCTAATATTCTAAATTAGGATCATGTTTACTTTGTAGGGTTTTGTGAGTACCTGGTAAGATGATACACGCAGAGCATTTAGCAGTTAGCAAATAGTAAATTCTCAATGAACATTGTAGCTATGGTCCCCACCTGTTACTGAATCGTCAGTTTTTTCTTTTCCACTGGGTTATTCCCATAAGCATAAAACACACAGCAATAGTTGGGCTATTTTTGAAGTGATAAATTTAAAAATCCTTCTCTAACAAATGTATAGTTACTGAGGGGAGGGTGAAAGAGAAGGATAAATTGGGAGTTTGGGATTGACATGTACACACTGCTGCATTTAAAATGGATAACCAACAAGGACTCACTTTATAGCACAGGGAACTCTGTTCAATATCCTGTAAGAAGGTAAATTGAAAAAGAATGTGGAAAAGAATCATGCATATGTATAACTGAATCACTCTGCTGTAGACCCAAAATAATACAACATCATTAACCAAATATACTCCAATAGAAAGTAAAAATTAAGAAAAAAATCATTCTCTTGATCCACATCCTTCTCCATCTACTGTCCCATGTCTCCACTCCCCCTTTAGAACAAAACATTACAAAGCTATCCAAACTCGATGTCTCTGGGTTCTCTCTTCCCATTCTCTTCTGAGGGTGTCAGGCTTTTGTCACCACCACTTCACTAAAAAAAGCCCTGGCTAGGACTACCCGTGACCTCCCCCTGGCTATTGATCCACTGATCAATTCTCAGTTCTCATTTCACTCAACCACATTATCAATATCATCGACACTTGGCAACACCGATCACTATCTTTTTCTTGAAAATCCTTCCTCTTGCCTTTCTATCTCACTAGCCACTCCTCACCTTCTTTGCTCACTCCTCATCTCCCAATCGCTGTCTTTTTCTCGCTAGGAAGTCTCATCCAGTCTTGTAATTTGATGACTGTTTCCATCATGACGAGTCTCAAATGAGCATCTTCAGCCCAGATCCCTCCTTGAGCTCCAGACCTCTGTACAGAACTGCCATGTGTATATGTCTCAACTCGGATGTCACATCAAAGGCTTGAACTTAATATTACCAAACTGAGCTCCTGGACTAGAAACAACAACGCCCCAGTTTGCGGCAACAGCAGAACTGGCTTCAAGAGCTTGGCAATACCATTCTCCAGTAAAAGAAACCAGGGGTCCTTGGAGAAATAGTTAATTCTAGGGCTAGGACAGGAAATATACAAGATGAGCCTGGAGCATACTAGAGTGCCAGAATGCAAGGAAACACTCAAAGGAAAAAAATATAATTATGATGGGTATATGTCAAAAAGACACAGGGGCTAAATGAAAGAGCTCTCAATGGCCAAACAACTTAAGCAACAAAATTAGGTAGTACTAGATTATAACCCAATGTGTACAGTAGAAATCCATGAATCCATACTGACATAAATGATTTTATGAATAAGTAAATGGAGGAGACTAGCTAAATGCAGAAGAATTTCAAATAATTTATGAAAACACTTTTCCCTCAAGGAGGTGGAGCATAACATTTAAGTGTAGATTGTGCAGAATGACTTCCTTTCAGAGAGTACAGCTTGGAAAGGGTGGGGAAAAAAAAAGTCACTTTGTAGTATCTTGTCCAGATGATTGAGTTTAACATCAACATGGTATATCATGCTGGGAGAATATATCCTTGGTGTGATGACAAGAGCATCATATTTATTTCTGAGGTCTTATTCAAAAAAAAAAAAAAAAAAACAACCCACGGGCCTTATTATGAGGGGGTAAAAATCAGACAAATCCTAATTGAGGGATAGTCTACAAAATACCTGACCATCACTCCTCAAAACTGCCAAGTTCATTTTTTAACAAACCCAACAAAAAATGCTGAAAACCTGTCACAGCCAAGAGAAGCCTAAGGACACATGACTGTTAATGTACTATGATACCCTGGATTGGATCCCAGAACAGAAAAAGGACATTAGGTAAAAACCAAAGTAATCTGAACAATGGATGGAGTTTTGTCAACAATAATGTATCAATATTGGTTCATTAATTGTGACAAGTGTATACTACTAAACACTACCCCGAGGGGAAACTGGGTGTGAAGTGAGGGAAACTCTGTAGTATCTTCACAATTTTTCTGTGTATCAAAAACCATGCTAATTCATAATAAAAATGCAGTCTTTCTCATTCCATAAACGGAAACTCCGTTCTTCCAGTTTCTCAGGCCAAGAGCCAACATTGAGCTCATTCCCTTTTCCCTACACTCTACCCAACATCAAAGTGCATCCCTATCGCAGAGTCTTCTCACTTGATAGTCCCTCTGCCTGCAGTGCATGTCACTCGGACCACACAGCCTCCTCCCCGATATCCTTCAGTTTCTGCCAAACATCAGCTTCATCAGTGAGGCCTTTCCTGCGGAGACTGTATAATAGGAACACATCCTAACACTGCATGCCCTCTCCCCCCTCCAAGTGCCTTACTTTTCCTCATAGAAATCTTTATCAGGAAGAATACGCATGTACAACGACAGCTCCATTCTGCTGAGGAGGAAACTGAGTCTCAAAAAGATGAGGTGGTTTTCTTGAGGTCACACAGGTAACAGAGGCTAGATGTGAACCTGCACGTGCTGGATGCTGAAACTCACCATGTCGATCACCATGCTACATCCATGAGAACTGAGGAAACCTGCCTGTGACAGGACAAGGGATCAAGTAACAACAGGGCCGTGCTCAGTGAGGAGCATTAGGGAACACCCAAGGTGCTAGTCTCTTGAGCTCACTCTTGTCTCGACTCTGTAAGCTGATGATTAAATGTGAGTTCTCCGAGTTTCTCAGAACTTCCCGGCTCAACTCATTCATTATGGTATTGTTCATGTATTCATTCATTTAGTGTTTATTCACTGAGTGGCTAGAATGTACTGCCGAATGGTTTACAATTGGAAGATATTCTCCATGATTTGCCATGGAGATCCAGGAGTAGACGAGGTGACTATAGTATTCCCGTCCAGCTTTGGGTCGGCTGATCCTGGGTGCTCCTGAAACTGATCAGGTGGCCAGTGAGAGCTTCTGAGTGATTAACAGGACAGACAAGCTCCAGGGCTGCATTTCCAAATGCCTGGTTGGTCATAGTGCTAATCTTTGACCAAGCCTGCGGAGTCTGGAAGTAACCCCATAGTGGGGTGTCCAGGAAACATTGCATTTTCTATAAAGGTCTCTTAAATCCAGACCTCCATCCTACAGTACAGATGCTGGGACAGCTGCCCCTACTAGACAGTGGGGAAGAGATACTGAAGTCACACGATGGGCTGGAACCAGTGAAAAAAACCTGCCTGTTTGGTGCTTGCTGGCAGACTAACTCCATCTGCTGCCTGCCTGTCCTCAGGGCCCACGGCAGGGGCCACCCTGGAGGGAGTCACAGGGCTGGAGGACGGCAGCAAGTTCAAGAGCTAGTGCACGTAGGGCATGGAAGAGAAGGGCTTCTGTGGTTTTAACCAATTTACTCCTATTGATCTTCAGATCAAAGGGGTTTAGCGCAAGTCAAAGATGCTTCTCACTCCTCCTGCTAAGTCTGCAGCCTCCAGAACCTGCCCCACCTCGACTAGCCTGGACCTTTCGCTCCATTCTGCTGAGGAGGAAACTGAGTGTCAAAAAGATGAGGTGGTTTTCTTGAGGTCACACAGGTAACAGAGGCTAGATGTGAACCTGCACGTGCTGGATGCTGAAACTCACCATGTCGATCACCATGCTACATCCATGAGAACTGAGGAAACCTGCCTGTGACAGGACAAGGGATCAAGTAACAACAGGGCCGTGCTCAGTGAGGAGCATTAGGGAACACCCAAGGTGCTAGTCTCTTGAGCTCACTCTTGTCTCGACTCTGTAAGCTGATGATTAAATGTGAGTTCTCCGAGTTTCTCAGAACTTCCCGGCTCAACTCATTCATTATGGTATTGTTCATGTATTCATTCATTTAGTGTTTATTCACTGAGTGGCTAGAATGTACTGCCGAATGGTTTACAATTGGAAGATATTCTCCATGATTTGCCATGGAGATCCAGGAGTAGACGAGGTGACTATAGTATTCCCGTCCAGCTTTGGGTCGGCTGATCCTGGGTGCTCCTGAAACTGATCAGGTGGCCAGTGAGAGCTTCTGAGTGATTAACAGGACAGACAAGCTCCAGGGCTGCATTTCCAAATGCCTGGTTGGTCATAGTGCTAATCTTTGACCAAGCCTGCGGAGTCTGGAAGTAACCCCATAGTGGGGTGTCCAGGAAACATTGCATTTTCTATAAAGGTCTCTTAAATCCAGACCTCCATCCTACAGTACAGATGCTGGGACAGCTGCCCCTACTAGACAGTGGGGAAGAGATACTGAAGTCACACGATGGGCTGGAACCAGTGAAAAAAACCTGCCTGTTTGGTGCTTGCTGGCAGACTAACTCCATCTGCTGCCTGCCTGTCCTCAGGGCCCACGGCAGGGGCCACCCTGGAGGGAGTCACAGGGCTGGAGGACGGCAGCAAGTTCAAGAGCTAGTGCACGTAGGGCATGGAAGAGAAGGGCTTCTGTGGTTTTAACCAATTTACTCCTATTGATCTTCAGATCAAAGGGGTTTAGCGCACAAGTCAAAAGATGCTTCTCACTCCCTCCTGCTAAGTCTGCAGCCTCTCCCAGAACCTCACCAGTCCTCCTCTGACCTCGACTAGCCTGGACGCCTCTAAGTTAGAATGGCACGGAGCAGGCAGGGGTCTGAGGATGATCTGGGCCACATCAGTCAGCTTGCCCTGGGGGCTGCTCTGAAGCCCTGGGCAATGAGGCCACGCAGCTCAGTGGCAAGTGTTGGGAGCCTGCGTCCTGACAATGTTACCACTTACTGGTTTATAACCTTTCCCAAGTCATTTTAACTCTCTTCGGCTCTCTTTTTCCCAAAGGGAAAGAGCCGCCCTACCCAGATGGTTAAGAAACGGGGGCTTTGGGATCAAACAGAACTGGGTTCAAATCCCAGCTACGTCTTTTGTGACTTTGGGCTAGGGAATTCGCCACTCTGCGTCCATCTCTTTATGTGAAAAATGGGCTTCCAACACGTGGGCCTCTCAAAATGCAGCCATATAAAGGAAAACATTGAGTCAGTCCCGTTCTCGAGTCCAGATCACCACTCCAGATTTTTTCCTATGTGAGAGAATGAGCCCTTCACCCTCACAAGTTTTAATCAGTATTTGTTTTAGCTTCTAGAATATGAGAAGGAGTCATGGGGCCTTGAAGTTTAAAGTTCTGCTCAAGGGTCTAGCATCTGAGCTGGTTATCCCCACCCTGAGCCCTGACCTGACACTTATTTCCAATGGCTTTCAGATCAGCTGGAAACAAGTCTGGGACATGTTCACCGCTCTTATTGGTAAGTACCAAGGTTCCCCCTGTGCCTTGGAGCTAGGAGGGAATGAGGGCTTCTCCACTGGGGCTTCCATGGTCCAGGAAATTCACAGGGACAGGACTGCTCTCTCCTGCCTCAGTTGGGAGTGTTTCACAGAGGAACAGTTAAGCTAGGTCCCAAAGAATGAGGAGAACTTCAACCCGCTAAAAAGGAGAAGGGGCACCAGACAAAGGCAACATGGTAAGCAAAAGCACAGGCAGATAATCTTCAGAGAATGATGGAGGAGCATCAGCTCCAGGCTGCTTTGGAAATTATACCAGATTATTCAGGCTTTACCATATAGAACTGTTCTTATGAGAAGTTCAGTGAGGAATAACTACTTTTTAAAAAATTGTCTCAAGTCAGAATTGTTAAGATTGCAATCATAATTCTGTAAAAATATTTATTATATGTATGTGCATGAAATACTCAGGCATATATATACACATACATTTTTAAAAGATTGGAATGAGCTAAAAATAGCTAGCATACTGAACATTAATTACTGAGTGTTCTTCATTCATTATTTCATTTGATCCCCATGACAACTGGCCAAGATAGGTATTGTTATTATTATTCCCTTTGCAGATGAAAACTTTAATCACTTGCAGTTTTCACCTGGACGGCAAGGCAAGGCCAAGGTTTGACCTGGCTGGGTCTGTTTCACTCAAAGTCCACTTCGGCCGGGCCCTACCCAGATGGTTAAGAAACGGGGCTTTGGGATCAAACAGAACTGGGTTCAAATCCCAGCTACGTCTTTTGTGACTTTGGGCTAGGGAATTCGCCACTCTGCGTCCATCTCTTTATGTGAAAAATGGGCTTCCAACAGTGGGCCTCTCAAAATGCAGCCATATAAAGGAAAACATTGAGTCAGTCCCGTTCTCGAGTCCAGATCACCACTCCAGATTTTTTCCTATGTGAGAGAATGAGCCCTTCACCCTCACAAGTTTTAATCAGTATTTGTTTTAGCTTCTAGAATATGAGAAGGAGTCATGGGGCCTTGAAGTTTAAAGTTCTGCTCAAGGGTCTAGCATCTGAGCTGGTTATCCCCACCCTGAGCCCTGACCTGACACTTATTTCCAATGGCTTTCAGATCAGCTGGAAACAAGTCTGGGACATGTTCACCGCTCTTATTGGTAAGTACCAAGGTTCCCCCTGTGCCTTGGAGCTAGGAGGGAATGAGGGCTTCTCCACTGGGGCTTCCATGGTCCAGGAAATTCACAGGGACAGGACTGCTCTCTCCTGCCTCAGTTGGGAGTGTTTCACAGAGGAACAGTTAAGCTAGGTCCCAAAGAATGAGGAGAACTTCAACCCGCTAAAAAGGAGAAGGGGCACCAGACAAAGGCAACATGGTAAGCAAAAGCACAGGCAGATAATCTTCAGAGAATGATGGAGGAGCATCAGCTCCAGGCTGCTTTGGAAGTTATACCAGATTATTCAGGCTTTACCATATAGAACTGTCCTTATGAGAAGTTCAGTGAGGAATAACTACTTTTTAAAAAATTGTCTCAAGTCAGAATTGTTAAGATTGCAATCATAATTCTGTAAAAATATTTATTATATGTATGTGCATGAAATACTCAGGCATATATATACACATACATTTTTAAAAGATTGGAATGAGCTAAAAATAGCTAGCATACTGAACATTAATTACTGAGTGTTCTTCATTCATTATTTCATTTGATCCCCATGACAACTGGCCAAGATAGGTATTGTTATTATTATTCCCCCCTTTGCAGATGAAAACTTTAATCACTTGCTCAGTTTTCACCTGGACGGCAAGGCAAGGCCAAGGTTTGACCTTGGCTGGGTCTGTTTCACTCCAAAGTCCACTTCTTCAGCAGAAGTCCACTCCTTCCAAAATGATTCCCACCAAAATGTCAACTGTGGTTATTTTCAGAAGGGAGTGATCATCAATGGCCTGTTTTTTTCTATTTTTGTGTTTTTCCCTATTTTCTCAATTTTCTACAAAGTCTATTGCTTTTATATTTATATTGTGAAATATTACTCATCAAGAAAGACATAAATTTGCACCTTAATGAAGTATAGAATAAACATCCATGTCACCACTCCCCATAAGCTCCACCAAGTCCTTTCTGATCACAGTCCCCTCCTTCCTCACTAAAGATAACCATTTTCCTCAGCATCTTGTTTTTCATGCCCTTGGTTTTCCTCCAAATCACCACTTGATCACGTATCTCTAAACAACATAGTTTCATTCTTTTGAATTTTATATAAATGGAATACTATCTTCTGTATTCTGCTGTATCTGGCTCCTTTTACAAAAACACTATGGTTTTTTATAATAGGTTATTCAATAACATATAATATTAAGAATATGTTGTTTTGGGATTCCCTGGTGGTCCAGTGGGTAAAGACACTGCCTTGCAGTGCAAGGGGCGCCGGTTCGATCCCTGACCTGGGAAGATCCCATGTCCTGCGGAGCGGCTGGACCGATGTGTCCAACTACCGAGTTGGAGCGAGGGGGCACGTGCGCCCAGAGCTGGAGCTCTGCAGCGAGAGAGGCCACTGCGATGGGAGGCCCACACAGGCCAAAGAACAAAGATGGATGAGTAGATAAATGAAAGACCAATAGAAGTGCCCAAAAAAGGAAAAAAAAAAAAAAAAGAATATGCTGTTTTAAAATAGATAATGAGAACATACTGTACTGAACAGAGAACTCTACCTAATGCTCTGTGGAGACCTGAATGGGAAGGAATTCCTAAAAAGAAAGGATGTATGTATGCATGTGGCGTCTACAGACTCATTATTTCATTTGATCCCCATGACAACTGGCCAAGATAGGTATTGTTATTATTATTCCCCCCTTTGCAGATGAAAACTTTAATCACTTGCTCAGTTTTCACCTGGACGGCAAGGCAAGGCCAAGGTTTGACCCTGGCTGGGTCTGTTTCACTCCAAAGTCCACTTCTTCAGCAGAAGTCCACTCCTTCCAAAATGATTCCCACCAAAATGTCAACTGTGGTTATTTTCAGAAGGGAGTGATCATCAATGGCCTGTTTTTTTCTATTTTTGTGTTTTTCCCTATTTTCTCAATTTTCTACAAAGTCTATTGCTTTTATATTTATATTGTGAAATATTACTCATCAAGAAAGACATAAATTTGCACCTTAATGAAGTATAGAATAAACATCCATGTCACCACTCCCCATAAGCTCCACCAAGTCCTTTCTGATCACAGTCCCCTCCTTCCTCACTAAAGATAACCATTTTCCTCAGCATCTTGTTTTTCATGCCCTTGGTTTTCCTCCAAATCACCACTTGATCACGTATCTCTAAACAACATAGTTTCATTCTTTTTGAATTTTATATAAATGGAATACTATCTTCTGTATTCTGCTGTATCTGGCTCCTTTTACAAAAACACTATGGTTTTTTATAATAGGTTATTCAATAACATATAATATTAAGAATATGTTGTTTTGGGATTCCCTGGTGGTCCAGTGGGTAAAGACACTGCCTTGCAGTGCAAGGGGCGCCGGTTCGATCCCTGGCCTGGGAAGATCCCATGTCCTGCGGAGTGGCTGGACCGATGTGTCCAACTACCGAGTTGGAGCGAGGGGGCACGTGCGCCCAGAGCTGGAGCTCTGCAGCGAGAGAGGCCACTGCGATGGGAGGCCCACACAGGCCAAAGAACAAAGATGGATGAGTAGATAAATGAAAGACCAATAGAAGTGCCCAAAAAAGGAAAAAAAAAAAAAAAAGAATATGCTGTTTTAAAATAGATAATGAGAACATACTGTACTGAACAGAGAACTCTACCTAATGCTCTGTGGAGACCTGAATGGGAAGGAATTCCTAAAAAGAAAGGATGTATGTATGCATGTGGCGTCTACAGACTCATTTTGCTCTACAGTAGAGACTAACACAACATCATAAAGCACACTACACTCCAATAAAAACTAATATATAATAAAAGAATATGTTGTTGGGCTTCCCCTGGTGGCCCAGTGGGTAAGCACACCGCCTTGCAGGGCAAGGGGCACCAGTTCGTTCCCTGGCCTGGGAAGATCCCACGTGCTGCGGAGCGGCTGGACCGATGTGTCCAATTACCGAGCCGGAGCTCTGGAGCGCATGCGCCCAGAGCCGGTGCTCTGCGACGACAGAGGCCACCGCGATGGGAGGCCCACGGGAGCCAAAGGACAAAGATGGATGAAAATAGAGAAATGAAAGACCAATAGAAGTGGCCCACCCATCCCCCTCCCTCCCCACCCCACCCACCAAAAAGATAAATAAATAAAATTAAAAAAAAAAAAGAATATGTTGTTGGGGCTTCCCTGGTGGCCCAGTGGGTAAGGACACTGCCTTGCAGTGCAAGGGGCACTGGTTCGATCCATGGCCTGGGAAGATCCCATGTGCCGAGAAGCGGCTGGACCGATGTGTCCAACTACAGAGCCGGAGCTCTGGAGTGCATGCGCCCAGAACCGGTGCTCTGCGGCGAGAGAGGCCACTGCGATGGGAGGCCCACGGGAGCCAAAGGACAAAGATGGATGAAAATAGAGAAATGAAAGACCAATAGAAGTGGCCCACCCATCCCCCTCCCTCCCCACCCCACCCACCAAAAAGATAAATAAATAAAATTAAAAAAAAAAAAAGAATATGTTGTTGGGGCTTCCCTGGTGGCCCAGTGGGTAAGGACACTGCCTTGCAGTGCAAGGGGCACTGGTTCGATCCATGGCCTGGGAAGATCCCATGTGCCGAGAAGCGGCTGGACCGATGTGTCCAACTACAGAGCCGGAGCTCTGGAGTGCATGCGCCCAGAACCGGTGCTCTGCGGCGAGAGAGGCCACTGCGATGGGAGGCCCACACAGGCAGAAGAACAAGGATAAATAAATGAAAGACCAATAAAAGTGGCCAAAAAAAAAAAAAAGAATATGTTGTTTTTAAAATCTGAAAGAAAAATTGTGTTAAAAAGTATTTTAAAGCTGGAATCACACAGTGTCTCCAGAGTTTGACTCAGTTGAGTCCTTCCCAGTGACCCCGTCTAAGTAGGAGCACAGTGCCTTAAAAAATAGGATTTGTTCCCTTTAAAAGCCATAGCCAGAGAGAAGAGGGAGCAGGGCCCATAGCCACAGTCTGTTCCTCAGTTCCCTCTGCTCGTGCTCCCGCTGCCCTCCCACCCGGCCCGCTCAGCCAGCTGCTCTAAATGGATTATCCAACTCACTGCCATGATTTCCGAATCACTGCCTGGCTCACCGGTCACATGTCCCCCTGCCCAGCAGGCACTGGGAGCTCTGGGTGGAGGGAGGCGCCTGTGCTGTGTGGAGGCACTGGGACTTCTCTCTTGGAGGACACCCTAAGAGTCCTCTGACCTGCGAGATGTATGGAGTTCCCTCCTCTTTCTTCCCCTACCCTTTCTTTTTTGATTTAAAGCAAACTTTGATGAAAAATTTCAAACATATGTTAAAGTATAGAGAATAGCGGAGCGAACCCCCATGTGACCCATGATCGACGCATGTTCAATCTTTTTTTTCTATACCTCTCCTCTTTGCCCTCTCCTTTCTACCTGATTATTTTGAAGCAAACCTAGGAGTAATCTTTTGTGAATACTTCAATATATACTTTAAATGACAAAGTCTCTTTTTAAAAGCATAGCCAAAACACAAATACTATAATTGGCTTAATTTCATCAAATATCAAGCTGGTCTTCAAATATTTCCAATCATTTCAGAAGTATTTCCTTATAGTTGTTCTGCTCAAACTAGAATCTAAAGTTCCACATGCTGCATGTGGCTGAAAGGTTCCCTTCTAGTCTTGAATGGGATTCGGAGATTTAAAAATGAGCCCTGAGCCTCTCATTGTGATGGAATTGGTCATTGTTCTAGGCTGCTGGGGCTTCCAGATGCAGGAAACACAAACCGTGTGCATGAGTATATGCATTTTAAGAGAAAATATATCATAAATCTAAAATATTTCCAATTCAAATTTTAGATTACAGATGATTTGTATTTTTCATATTAAAATGCATTTACTGAAAGAAAAATTGTGTTAAAAAGTATTTTAAAGCTGGAATCACACAGTGTCTCCAGAGTTTGACTCAGTTGAGTCCTTCCCAGTGACCCGTCTAAGTAGGAGCACAGTGCCTTAAAAATAGGATTTGTTCCTTTAAAAGCCATAGCCAGAGAGAAGAGGGAGCAGGGCCCATAGCCACAGTCTGTTCCTCAGTTCCCTCTGCTCGTGCTCCCGCTGCCCTCCCACCCGGCCCGCTCAGCCAGCTGCTCTAAATGGATTATCCAACTCACTGCCATGATTTCCGAATCACTGCCTGGCTCACCGGTCACATGTCCCCCTGCCCAGCAGGCACTGGGAGCTCTGGGTGGAGGGAGGCGCCTGTGCTGTGTGGAGGCACTGGGACTTCTCTCTTGGAGGACACCCTAAGAGTCCTCTGACCTGCGAGATGTATGGAGTTCCCTCCTCTTTCTTCCCCTACCCTTTCTTTTTTGATTTAAAGCAAACTTTGATGAAAAATTTCAAACATATGTTAAAGTATAGAGAATAGCGGAGCGAACCCCCATGTGACCCATGATCGACGCATGTTCAATCTTTTTTTTCTATACCTCTCCTCTTTGCCCTCTCCTTTCTACCTGATTATTTTGAAGCAAACCTAGGAGTAATCTTTTGTGAATACTTCAATATATACTTTAAATGACAAAGTCTCTTTTTAAAAGCATAGCCAAAACACAAATACTATAATTGGCTTAATTTCATCAAATATCAAGCTGGTCTTCAAATATTTCCAATCATTTCAGAAGTATTTCCTTATAGTTGTTCTGCTCAAACTAGAATCTAAAGTTCCACATGCTGCATGTGGCTGAAAGGTTCCCTTCTAGTCTTGAATGGGATTCGGAGATTTAAAAATGAGCCCTGAGCCTCTCATTGTGATGGAATTGGTCATTGTTCTAGGCTGCTGGGGCTTCCAGATGCAGGAAACACAAACCGTGTGCATGAGTATATGCATTTTAAGAGAAAATATATCATAAATCTAAAATATTTCCAATTCAAATTTTAGATTACAGATGTGTCCTTTATATTTGTATCTTTTCTCTCATGATTAAAATCCTGGTTTCTAATAACATCATTATTTATTTACTTTATGTTACTACATGTAGATGTAAGAGAGAGAAATAGCTTTGAATAATAGTTATTTCTTATGATATTTTTACTGAGAACAGTGTAAGATCTATTTCTTTAGTTGTTTTGTTTTTAGGATATAGTCTACTGGGTATATGCAGTTGAGTACTGTGTTTTAAAAGTCCTATGAAATTTTGCTCTCTGTGCACCTCCAACTTGAGACACAGTCAGGTTCCAGTGTTTCATGTTTTTTTCAATATTCAGTGATTTTTATTATCATTTTTCAGTTACTTGGGGGCTTTTTTCCTCTCTTTTTTCAGTTCACTTTTGTTTTGCAATCATGTAAAACATTTGCAATGTTTCAAGGCCAAATGTACAGAAAAGACATATTGTGAAAAGTTCTGCTTTGGACCTTGGCCCCTCCACCAATTCCTTCTCCCTGTATATTACCTATAGTTTCATTACTGTCATCATCATTTTATTTCTTCATCTGTTAATATTAAAGAATGAATTTCTAAACGCCAAAGACTACTTTTTAAACAGTAATCACAGAATACTTCTTTTCATGAACTGCATTGCTGTATGTTTCTTTTATGATCTTGCCTCTGAGGATTTATGAGTGTTCAGAGTCATTCCCAAGAAGAGAGAGGTACTCACTTTTATAAATAACAAAACAAGAAAAAAAAAATAAGAAAATGTCCCAAAAGCACAGAGCAAATTCCACAAAGAGTCTCGTGGGCTACTTTTTAGGCACTTATCTAGCCAACAGAATAGACAGACCAGCCTCACCCCAGACCGTCTGCTTCTCTAAGCCTAAAAGAACACATGTGTTTTAGGAAACAGCCCTGGCAGATAACCATCAACATAAGCCAGCAACAGTCAGTCTGGCTTCTTTTTGTGAATCTTGAAGCAATTTGTTGTTGCAGGAACAAATCCTGTATCCAAGACTCAGGCCAGACTGCAAAAAACATTGCTTTGGTTTTCTTTAATGCAATTCAATCTCTACTTTGACCTCTCATCCCACCAGAATACAGAATACCAAATCGTGGCCAAATTGAGGATCGCAATTCCACTTTGCCACATACTTGCATCTAATTCCCAGGAGCGTCGTGTTGAGGGCCGGGGTTGGAGGCAGTCTGCTGTCCGCTATCCACCCATCAACCTCAGCCTCACCGCTGGTCCAGACACAATGGCCCAGAGAACTGACCCGGCCACAGGAATGGCCAGTTTCAACAACTCCTCGTGCAGCTCGGATGCTATGCCCACAGCACCGAATCATCCCACTGTCCCCCAAATCTGCCTAGAATTACCACACAGCCCTTTCTTTTGAGGGGCAAAATGGGGCACACATCTCTGAGATTCATTTTTTTTTTTTTTTGGCTTCTTTTTTCTTTTCCCCATCATGCCTCTTTTATTTATACTTATTTTCATCCATCCTTTTTATTCTGTGGCATGTGTTGGCCTTCCATTGCAGGGGCCTCTCACGGCTGAGCACTGGCTCTGGGCGCATGTGCTGCAGAGCGCTGGCTTGTAATTGGACACACTGGTCCAGCCACTCCACGGCACGTGAGATCTTCCCAGGCCAGGGATTGAACCGACGCCCCTTGCCCTGCAAGGCGGACTCTACCTCCTGGTCCCCCAGGGAAGCCCTCCATGAGATTCTTGATTCAGCAAACGAACCGGAGGCTCCTGCCACCCCCTCCTGTTCTAACCAGGACTCTGTCAGGGAGCAGAGTGCGGGTCCTGTTCCCAGAGAGCCACTGCCTTCTACTGTGCTTGTCACTTCTGCCTCTGACAGCCCAGGAATCTTTATTTAGGCTGAGACTGAAGAATCCCTGTTTCTAGTTATCCAACATTTTCTCACCCTTTTTTATGTATACTTGGGAGTTTATGTTGTTCCCCTAAGGCCAAGGCTTCCGAATGCAAAAGTCCCTGAGGCAACTCCAATTTCTTTTGTTGTTAAATCCCTTTTTAGAGCTATCACACTGCACAATTCAGGGAGCACCTTGGGGACATATGTGCAGCCTGAACAGCTGTATGCATATTCCCAGCTGTACATGTTTCAAAATAATGACCACACAATCGTGCAGTCTGAATGGGGAGGGGGAAGACTGCCATGGGGAAATAACATTAGTTACTGTTTCAAAAGTCCTATCCTGCCACTGAAGGCGCCAGAGGAGGTACCCAGGAGCCTGGACTGTCACCGGGCAGTTTGACTAGAACAGAAATGTGAAAGGTGTGTGTGACTTCACCCCCCTGTTTCACCATATCCCTTCCACAGTCTTGCCACCTCCGTCCGTACACGAAGGAAAATCCCAGCCCGCCTCATCAGAGCCCCAAACAACCTGGGATCCAAGAGGACAAGATAACGATGCCATGAATAGTGAAAGTCCTTCCCAGAGAAAGGGAAACACAGAGACACGGCGTCTCAGGGCACTTGAGGGAAGTCGTTTCTTACTGGGGAGCCTCTGAATGCCAGCACAATTCAAAAAGAGCCCCTTAAAAGTTACCCCATCTCTGGTCTGCTCCTCGTCCCCAAGTTCTAAGATTCAGCCAGTTACCATGGCAGCTGCTGCCCGATTCAAATGCTCACATTTATAGAAACCGGCTAAAGCGTTTGAATCTGACAGGGCTGGTACACCAAGCAGAGGATGTCGCTCCCCCAGACACACAAGGACGCTGTATCTAGAAACCATGGGAGCACCAGCCTTGAGACCGAGCAGGGTCCTTCAGGATCCTCTCTGGTGTGCACGCCCGCCCCCGAAGGCCCCTATCTCTTGAAGTAGCCGGTTTCTATAAATGGGAAGGCTTCAGGCTCCCTGTATCTCAAAAGGCTGAATCAATGAGATTAGGAAAATGTAACAAGTATAGCTATTGGGCCAGGAAACTTATAATAATTTAAACAATAGATCAGCCATACAGCAGAGTCACAAGACCTTTAGTCTCTCCCTGAAGAACGAATATAAACACCATCTGATGCACATTCCTATGTTGTTTTTACAGGAACCAGACTCCCACCAAAAGAAACCTGCTGATCACAAGCACACATACCCCAGACCAGTTGGGCCCAGAAAGCTGATGGTGTTGATTCCTCAAACATCACCATGCTACCTCACCACCAACCAATCAGAAGAAAGCCAAAAGAACCTCCCTAAATTTTTTTTAACCTTTTAGAGCTATCACACTGCACTTCGGAGCACCTTGAGGACATATGTGCAGCCTGAACAGCTGTATGCATATTCCCAGCTGTACATGTTTCAAAATAATGACCACACAATCGTGCAGTCTGAATGGGGAGGGGGAAGACTGCCATGGGGAAATAACATTAGTTACTGTTTCAAAAGTCCTATCCTGCCACTGAAGGCGCCAGAGGAGGTACCCAGGAGCCTGGACTGTCACCGGGCAGTTTGACTAGAACAGAAATGTGAAAGGTGTGTGTGACTTCACCCCCCTGTTTCACCATATCCCTTCCACAGTCTTGCCACCTCCGTCCGTACACGAAGGAAAATCCCAGCCCGCCTCATCAGAGCCCCAAACAACCTGGGATCCAAGAGGACAAGATAACGATGCCATGAATAGTGAAAGTCCTTCCCAGAGAAAGGGAAACACAGAGACACGGCGTCTCAGGGCACTTGAGGGAAGTCGTTTCTTACTGGGGAGCCTCTGAATGCCAGCACAATTCAAAAGACCCCCTTAAAAGTTACCCCATCTCTGGTCTGCTCCTCGTCCCCAAGTTCTAAGATTCAGCCAGTTACCATGGCAGCTGCTGCCCGATTCAAATGCTCACATTTATAGAAACCGGCTAAAGCGTTTGAATCTGACAGGGCTGGTACACCAAGCAGAGGATGTCGCTCCCCCAGACACACAAGGACGCTGTATCTAGAAACCATGGGAGCACCAGCCTTGAGACCGAGCAGGGTCCTTCAGGATCCTCTCTGGTGTGCACGCCCGCCCCCGAAGGCCCCTATCTCTTGAAGTAGCCGGTTTCTATAAATGGGAAGGCTTCAGGCTCCCTGTATCTCAAAAGGCTGAATCAATGAGATTAGGAAAATGTAACAAGTATAGCTATTGGGCCAGGAAACTTATAATAATTTAAACAATAGATCAGCCATACAGCAGAGTCACAAGACCTTTAGTCTCTCCCTGAAGAACGAATATAAACACCATCTGATGCACATTCCTATGTTGTTTTTACAGGAACCAGACTCCCACCAAAAGAAACCTGCTGATCACAAGCACACATACCCCAGACCAGTTGGGCCCAGAAAGCTGATGGTGTTGATTCCTCAAACATCACCATGCTACCTCACCACCAACCAATCAGAAGAATGTCCACAAACCGATCAGACACCCTGCAACCCACACCCCTAATGCCACTTTTAAAAATCCTTCCCTGAAAGCAGAAGCTGCCCTGTTCTTCTAGCCTGGCACTCTGTAACACCATGATCTTCCTTCATCACAACCTGGTGTCAGGAGATAGACTGTGCTTCATATCAGGCAAGCAGACCCAAATCCAGGTTCAAAAATAGCCTAGGAGAAGAACCCAAGAGTCCAGGCCCTGGCATCCATTAGCCATGCGACTGAACAGGTATCTCACCCAAGAGATGTTCCCTGCGGACACTTAAGGGTGCCTTTTTCCTCATTAATCTATTCTCTCAACAATACTGAACACCTTCTCTGAGGCGGGCAAGGTAATGCGGAGACATGGTGAGGACTGCTGTGTTCCCTGAGGCAGCGTCGTAGGGAAGGCCCATAAGAAAAACAGAGAATTACAGCAGAGCATGAGAAAAGCAATGGAACAGAAGTGTGGGGGCAGGGAGGCACCAGACTGGGGAAAGAGGAACTGGGTACTTCCCAGGTAAAACCTAAGCTGAGTCTTGAAGGTTGGGCAAAAGCTAGCTGGGATGGAGGGAGCAAAAGGACAGAAGGAAGGAAAGGGGCTCTGGGCAGAAAGAACAGCATATGCAAAAACCCAGGGGTGGGAGAGAGCACTCGGGGCGCTGCAAGCAGATCAGTGAAGCTGGAGCATGGAGACTGAGGGTGAAAGAGAGGAGGGGAAGTGCAGCTCAAGAAGAAAGCAAGGGCAGGAAGTGAGGAAGCCCCCTGGGTTTTCATGGGCTTCCAGCTGCTCACCTGCCCTTTAAAATCAAGCAGCAAGGGATGAGACTAGTTGAGAGGTGGCTCTGCGTCTGGGGAAGGAGAGGTCATATCCCTGAGAAAGAAGGGCACCGAAAGTGGACAGAGCGGGATGCCGTGGTCACACTGTCCTGATGCCCATCAGCCTAGCCAACCCCAACTCCTGTTCCACCAAAGGCTGCTTATCAACTAGGATATCCCTCCTACCTCCCGCCTCCCGTCTCCTGCCTCCGGCCCCCCAGCTCCTCAGGGCATCATCCCTGCTCAGATTCCCAGAGCACACCTTTTCAACTTCTCAAACCTTCCATTCAACTCTTTCAGGAGATAAGTAACAATCTACCGTACCTCAGTTTGGGCGTGGCACTGTACTCAGTACTTTAAAATGAAAAATTCAGTCATTCCAACAATTATGTTTGAGTACCTTCTATCAGACAAATACAATTCAGATACTGGGGTCATGGCCATGAACAGAGACTCCTAGCCCTCCAGAAACTTATAGGCTCAGGATGGGAAGAGACAGACAAAAACAAACAGACATGCCATATGTCAGGAAGGCACAGTGATCTAAGACACGTAACTCCCAGTAAAGTGACAGGGAGTGATGGACAGTAGATGGTCATAATGGGGATGAAAAAAAGAGGAAGGTAATCACCTCATCAAAACTACATTGAGCAAATAAACAGTTCACACTGCTCATCTGAACCAAGATCGGACAGAACTGAGGCAGTGCGAGGCACAGGCCAGATCAACAGAAGAGAACTGGATCATTTTCACTGTGGCACGAACATATCAAGCACTCGTGTTGTTCTAACATTACAGACAGAGAAACTGAGGTTAAATAATACACATACGGGGTCTCAGACCTTTTCTAGACAGAGCTGGGAATCTAACCCAACTGTGCAATCTAGAATACACGCCCTAGTTGCTTCCTTAGAATGTCTTGTCAGGAAGTAGTAGGTACCTAAGAACGAATCTGTAAGACTCCAGCCTCCCCAAAGTTACCCAAAGCCCCAGAGATTCCACACTTAACACTGTAAGGGGATCATCAAAGACCTGAAAAAAGATTTACCTACTTTGTGTACAATAGCAAACTAACTGGAATCAGTACCTTTTCCTAAATAAGGAGGAATTGGTAAATAAAGAAGTTATGATGCATGCATGCAAGGAGTGTCTCATGCACGGCCATTTTAAAAGACATAGTGGAGGAATGTGGAATGACATGGGAAGATGGTCACACTGTGTATTTGAAAGCAGGCCATTTGCACAGGAAGATTCCTTTTGCAATAAATAAATAATGCATATAAGTATAAGCAAAAGACTGGAAGGAATTAAACCAAAGGGTTGACAGATCACTAACCTGGGGGAAGCCTGTGGGTGGTTTTTCTTTTTGTTTAGCAGCATTTACTACAATGAATATAAAATACTCTTGCTCAGGAAAGGTTTACACGAACACAAACACACAGAAAAGCTGGCCAGAAAGCTTGCTGGGCTGGCCGCCACTGGGTGGGACCAACCTGGGCTCCTGCAGCCCCGACCCTACTCCCCGACGGTGTGCAGGAAGCAAGAATCTGCCAAACCCCCAAAGTCACACTCAGGCTGGAGGCCCTTATCACGATGCAGCTCCCGGGGCTGACCAGAAAATTTGGGGCATATTGACAGCCTCATCACTCCTCAGCAAAGGCTTCAGGACTCAAAGCTGAGGGCGGGCTCCAGCCTGAGGGTGGACAGTGGTGTCAGCACAGGGGCCAGGGTGCTGGAGCGACAGGGTAATCAACACCTCACCTGCCCAAGAACCTGGTGCTATTTTTAAAATCTTTCCACCTCTTAGTTTCACCAAGGATTCCAGGAGTCCTGCTCAGCCCACCCAGTGCTTTAGGCAGGCACGTGAACCAATTAATGATTTAGCAGAAATGACCCAGAACTTTAGAGGAGACACATCACCCCACCCACACCCCAGAGATGTCTGCCACAAGAGATCGAGGGGAGCTAAGCCACCCAGAGCTTTCTCCCCTGACACCCTGTTTCTTTTCACTTTGGAAGGCACTTGCCATTCCCTGACTGGTCTCCAGTTTCAAAGAGCAGTTCAGCACACAGGCTTCAGAACAGGCTGCCGGCCCTGCCACTCACCACCATGTGACCTTGGGCAGGCTACTTCACTTTTCTGCATCTCAGGGGTTTTTCTGGCAATAAAAATGAGTATGTGGGGACTTCCCCCGTGGTCCAGTGGTAAAGACTCTGTGCTTCCAGTGCAGGCGGCACAGGTTCAATCTCTGGTTGGGGAACTAAGATCCCACATGCCATGCAGCACAGCCAAAAAATGAAAATCAACTCTCTTTGCAAAAAAGTGAGGATGTGACAGAGCACCAAGCTTCCAAGGCTGCTGTCTTTAGTCTGAGGTCAGCAAACCAAGGCCTCCAGACTAAATACAGCCTACCTTCTGTTTCTTTGAATAAAGTTTTACTGGAGCACTGCCAGGTACATTCATTCATAGAATGCCTATGGGTACTTTCCAACTAGGACGGCAGAGGTGGGTGACTATGACAGACTATACATGAAGTTTAAAATACGTATTAAATATTTATTATCTCACCCTTTACGGAAATGTTGGTTGACCCCATGTTATGTTAGACTCTCCCAGAAGTGGAACAAAGATTTGGGAAAGTGATTTATCAAGGGAATGCTTCCAGGAGGAACAAGCAGGACAAAGGGAGCAGGACAGGGGAGGGAAGGAGGCGAAGCCAGGGCATGACGTCAGGTAAAGCCTCCGCCTGGCTGACCCCAGAAGGAGCTGGTCCCTGAGAAAGGGAGCAGGTGTGAACTAAAGCAAAGCCCACAGAAGTGATCCCAGGCACAGGGCACTCTGGGTACATTACAATGTTGACTCATTGCCACAGTGGTAGGAGGTGAAGTATGTGATGCCCGTGTCACAGCTGAGAGTTAGATGCTGTCATCCAGGTGGGATGCTTAGCCCATCACCCACCGGGAAGGAAGCACTCATGAAGAGGTCCAAACGCTTCCCGAGTCTGGTCGTGCGCTGTGAGCTGTTGGGCTGCAGAGATGAATGAAGCAAGTATAGGGGTTGTGGGAGACGAGGCTGGGGGCACAGGGCCACAGACAGCCCCTCTAAGATGATGGACAGCCGACGCAGAATTCTGCCACTGGGGTGTTAGTTTTCCAGGGGTGCCATGAGAAAGTCCCACAGGCTGGATGGCTTACGTAAGAGAAGTTTATTGCCTCATAGTTCTAGAGCCAGAAGTCCAAGGTCCAGGTGTTGGCAGGGCTGATTTCCTTCTGACCTCCCTGCGGCTTGTAGGGGGTTGCCCTGTCGCCACGTCCTCCCGTGGCCTTCCTTGAGCACCTTTGGTGTCCCCTCTCTGTGTCCAAATTTTCTCTTCTTAGAAAGACACCAGGCAGGTTGGATTAGAGCCCACTCAAAGGCTCGTTTTAACTTCATTACCTCTTTAAATGTCCTATGCCCAAATACAGTCCCAGCCTGAGGTACTGGGGGTTCGAAAGTCAAAGTGTGAACTGAGGTGGGAGGACACAATTCAGCCCATTCCAACGGGCATTTCAGAAAGCTCTCCCAGGTTCTGGCAGGAAAAACCCGTGGAAGCCAGTTAGATAAAACCAGACACTCAGAGCCTGAAGTCAGGATGGCTGAGTCCGCAGTCTGTGGGATGGCGGAGTCCACAGGGGCTGAGCTGCACTGGCTCTGCCCTCCGGTGACGACTGACCTTCAGATCCAGGCAGCAGAGAGGAGGACAAAGGTATGCTTCTGCTAAAGGCAAGCAGCTGGTACCCAGGGCACCAGAGCCCACAGAGCAAGTGTCAAGGCCAACACAGGCACAAAGCCAGCTGTCGCTTGTCCCCTGGCCACCCCATGAGGATCTGACCTCCTGGGCAGTACCCGGGGGGAGGTGGTGCCCTCATTGTCCTGACTTGTTCACAGGCTCCATGTTCCTCCCAGCACGATCTGGTCATCAAAGACGCCTTGGTAAGAGTTCACACCAGGAAACGTCACACCTTCCCTAACCTGCTCTCAGAAGTTCTGGGGGCCACCGCGGGGGAGGGGGCTCACACTGCCCATTTCCAGGCGGGTCCTTTCCAAGGAAGCTGTTGATCTTATTATATCCTTAGGGCCAGGCTACAGCTGCCGTGCCTTCTCACTGCACATCTCTCTCTCTCTTTCTCTTTCTCTTTCTTTCTGTTTCTCTCTCTCTCTCACATACAATACACAGGGTCCACGGTTCCTAAAAATTCCACCCCTCAGAGACTTATTCCTTCTTCTCCTGGCAGAAGGAGGGCGCAATACATGAAGTCACCAACACCTGAGTGTGAATGTATTCATCAGATTCCTCCCTCTGCCTTAGCCAGGCGTTAAGAAAATACCAAGCATCAGAAGGGAGGGGTTGTGGAAAAGAGATGGAATCGTGGAGGGAAAGCAGAAGTAAGCACGGGAGAAGCGTCCTTCCCTTCTATCCAGTCTGGTGCTCTGAGTCCAGAAGTCAGTCAACTTTTTCTGAATAGGGCCGGACGTTTTCAGCTTTTCTGGCCACAGAGGATCTGCTGTGAACCCTGGACTCTCCTAGGGCAGCACGAAGGCAGGCACAGACTCTACGAGAGAAGATGGGCACGGACCGCCGTGTCCCAGGAAAACTTTACTTACAGACACTGAAATTTGAATTTCATCTCATTTTCATAAAATATTCCTTTTTTCCCCATCACTCACCATGTAAAAACCATTCTTAGCCTGCAGGCCAGGCAAACATAGGAGGTGGCTTGGCTTCTGCCTGAGAGCCGTAGCTCGCTGCCCCCCACCATGCCCCGTCCTTTGCGGAAGACAGAATTTGCACTTTTCCCCTTTTGTCACACCGTCCTCTTGGCAAGGACAAGCCTGTGGTCATTCTTTGCTGCTTTCCATCCATGCTTCCCCTCTCCAGCCCTCAAGAGAAAAGAAAAAAATCAACTCCGTGTTCTGCGTGCTTTGTCTGTGGTCCCTGGGGATTTGCTTTCAAGTGTGGAGGAGATGACAGGGTGACAAATGGGCTGGCGTGCCAGCAAGCCACCAGCGGCAGACTGCTGCCGAGCAGCGGCCTCAGGCTCGTGCTGCGGATAGGGGCGGCATCTGCCTGCCTCACCGCCGCCCACCTCCAATGTCATCAGGCCCTGAGAGGCCATCAGGCACACTTCCGGGACACTCTTTAGGCCCCTCTCCCAAATTACCAAAAGTATCTGCTGCTGTTGTTGTTATTGTATCTGACATTAGACATATCACCCCCATTAATAAAACAACACTCATTTGCAATGGGTTACTGGGTACGAAGGTACCATATAAACCTTCTGGGGCTAATAGCCCCCGAACAGGCCAGGCTCTGTTGTAAGTGCTTAGCATGTACTCAGGGCTCTCAGGAACCTGTGGCTTCGGGACAATACCCTCTTCATCTTATAGATGAGAAAACAGAGATGAGAGTGATGCATACCTGAGGCACAGAGTCAGGGGGCGTCTATCTGACTCTAAAACCAGCTTCTCTGTCCCGGCCTGGCCTTCTCTGTCCCACGGCCGTGCTCCAAGGTCACGTCACGACCCCAGTTCCTCAGATGTAGAAATCGAAACCCCAGTTGGCTCCTGCTATCTCTGACGTTTTCAGCTTTTCTGGCCACAGAGGATCTGCTGTGAACCCTGGACTCTCCTAGGGCAGCACGAAGGCAGGCACAGACTCTCGAGAGAAGATGGGCACGGACCGCCGTGTCCCAGGAAAACTTTACTTACAGACACTGAAATTTGAATTTCATCTCATTTTCATAAAATATTCCTTTTTTCCCCATCACTCACCATGTAAAAACCATTCTTAGCCTGCAGGCCAGGCAAACATAGGAGGTGGCTTGGCTTCTGCCTGAGAGCCGTAGCTCGCTGCCCCCCACCATGCCCCGTCCTTTGCGGAAGACAGAATTTGCACTTTTCCCCTTTTGTCACACCGTCCTCTTGGCAAGGACAAGCCTGTGGTCATTCTTTGCTGCTTTCCATCCATGCTTCCCCTCTCCAGCCCTCAAGAGAAAAGAAAAAATCAACTCCGTGTTCTGCGTGCTTTGTCTGTGGTCCCTGGGGATTTGCTTTCAAGTGTGGAGGAGATGACAGGGTGACAAATGGGCTGGCGTGCCAGCAAGCCACCAGCGGCAGACTGCTGCCGAGCAGCGGCCTCAGGCTCGTGCTGCGGATAGGGGCGGCATCTGCCTGCCTCACCGCCACCTACCTCCAATGTCATCAGGCCCTGAGAGGCCATCAGGCACACTTCCGGGACACTCTTTAGGCCCCTCTCCCAAATTACCAAAAGTATCTGCTGCTGTTGTTGTTATTGTATCTGACATTAGACATATCACCCCCATTAATAAAACAACACTCATTTGCAATGGGTTACTGGGTACGAAGGTACCATATAAACCTTCTGGGGCTAATAGCCCCCGAACAGGCCAGGCTCTGTTGTAAGTGCTTAGCATGTACTCAGGGCTCTCAGGAACCTGTGGCTTCGGGACAATACCCTCTTCATCTTATAGATGAGAAAACAGAGATGAGAGTGATGCATACCTGAGGCACAGAGTCAGGGGGCGTCTATCTGACTCTAAAACCAGCTTCTCTGTCCCGGGCTCCCCTGGCCTTCTCTGTCCCACGGCCGTGCTCCAAGGTCACGTCACGACCCCAGTTCCTCAGATGTAGAAATCGAAACCCTGAGAAGCTCAAGTCTTGGTCCACATAGCCAAGGAATGGCAGTGCTAGAAA
Source organism: Tragulus kanchil (assembly GCA_022376925.1). Taxonomy (NCBI): domain Eukaryota; kingdom Metazoa; phylum Chordata; class Mammalia; order Artiodactyla; family Tragulidae; genus Tragulus; species Tragulus kanchil. The sequence continues at coordinate 167,373,034 of JAIOJX010000031.1, read as the reverse complement.
GTGGGAGAACCCCTGACATGCTGGAAATATCCCGCCCTCTTGGGAGAACACGCATTTCTAGACAGTCAGAAACCGGGGCCCTCGACTGAAGAGCGCGGCTTTTCAACGAGCGGCGAGAGAGGAAGCGTCGTCATCTTCGTCTGAGAGCGAGTCTGAGGTCTGATCTAAAGCAGAGCCTGTGACGGGGATTCCACGCGGTGAGTCTCTGAGGGAGGCACCCGGGAAGAACCCTGAGGAGAGAGGGGAGAAGGCACAGGTTCGGCTGAAGTCTGGCCTCAGCCTGATCTCTGGGGAGCTCTGGCACGCGGATGGACCATGGTGTTCTCTCACCTTGAGGTAAGGGGCCAGACACTATGTCCTGTATACAGGGGGACACCCTGTATCTGTCCGTCACTGGTCATGTGCTGTCCCACGGCGGGGATGGGGAGCATCTCTGGGAAAGGCGGCAATCCTCCTGAGGACGGTGCAGCACTGAGGCCTAGCGGTCGCACTCAGAGCAGCCAGGGAGCGCAGGACCACAGCTGGAAGGGCCCTCCGCAGGGCCCAATGGGCATGCCCTCTGGGCAACGACCCTGGCAGCCCCGAGCTCACTGTCTGTCTCTGTGATGCCTGGAAGACCATATTTCCTTCCCTCTCCTCCCCTTTGTCCTCCTTTCCTTCTTTCCTTTTGGGCCTCCTCCCCTGTCACCCTGCAGGGTTGGGCGGGGCAGGGCCCAGCTCCTGGCTCCTGTAGGAGACCATCAGGAATCACAGCCGGAGCTGAAGGTTCCAGGAAGCGCCCAGTGAGGTCCTTCCGGCCTGGGTGTGCTCCCCCGAGCCCCATCCTGTGTGCCCTGCCTGTGAGGGGATCCCCGCTGACGCTGACATGGTCGGGAAGGCAGAGCAGGGAGGCAGCTCTGAGCCAGGCCGGGGGATTAATGAATGAGGGACAGGACAAGAGCCAGGCGGCTCCTCCTGGCCAGACGGTGCTTCAGCCCCTAGCAGGGCAAGCAGCTGCCCGCCGGAGGGCAGCCCGCACGAGCCCACTGCCTGGCACTTGACTGCCAGGAGCTGCACTGGCAAAGGTGGGGCAAGGGATCATTTCTTGAGCTTTCAGAGGGCCGCGATCCTCTAAGTAGGAATATCCTCTTCCTCTCCACTGACCTCCATTCATTCACTCATGTATCTGCTCAGCAATTATTCACTAAGCGTATATGGACCACAGACTGTGCTAAGGGCTGAGGAAAAGTGATAAGCAAAACAGACAGGGTCCCCACCTCCACTCTAGTGGGGTGACAAGGAAGGACTGTGTGTGGCGGGGCCATGAATCACTCAGAGAGATGCTCAAGGAAGAGTTTGTTTCCCAGAACTGGTCCAGTCTTCCGCAGATGACTCCACCCTGCCAGGCCACGGGAGCAGGAATGGGGGCCACACTTTCAAATTCCAGTTTATGGAACCACCCTGCTGTGCTCAGAAGGGCATCTGGGGAGTGTTTGGTTTATGGGCTATTAAAGGGTTAATACGGCAGTTGCGAACTCCTCGGCCCTGAAGGGTCAGCATCATAGGGCCAGTTGCTGATCTGCTGGCGCCTGAGAGTCTCTCAAGGCCTGCAATAAAGAGTTCGCCCTGGCCATGAAGATTCTTCACCAGGTGTGGAAAGTAACAAGAACTGCACACCCCCATGCCCACAGACCAACTCAAGGACAACAGACTCATCACTAATTTCCCACCTAGCTTAAACAAAGACTTCGTTTCTGCGCCTGCTCTGAAGAATCCCCCTACCCTTTTTTCTTCTCCCCTTTCCTCCCTAATAAAACCTCCTCGTCCCATCTCTGAGGTGCGATTTCCCCGGTCCAGCCCATCTCTCGGACCTGTGGATCTCGCCCGGGAACTCTTCCCAAATGGGCTCTTTCCCTAACAGCTTGCTGTCTGCCGTGTCTTTGCGATTCTTACAGGGAGGAGCTGGTTTCCTCTGGAGAACGGTCAGTCTTTTCCATCCTCCCCTTACCTCCACCCCCAGGGTGGTGCCTGAGCAAGAGGGAGGGCAGTGGTAACTGGATAGCTGGGGCTGAGGGGTGGGCAGCCCTTGGAGGAACACCGGGTCCTCCCTGCTGGCCACTGCTCCTGAGTGGCTGGCCTGGTCTCCCACGGCCTGGACTGCTCCGATGCGCCTGTCCTGCCTGGGGTGTAGCACCTGCTGCTGGGGTCCCCACTCGTCCCCGTCACTAACCAGGGCTCCCACCTCACAGCTGCTAACCTGTCCCACCTGCACCCTCCTCCAGAGATCACCCTTGATGGGAGGGAGGTGACCACTCCCTCTGGAGATGGAGGCTGGCCAATGCCTACCTCTCCAGGATCATTCCCACCATCCACCCCACCCACCCGATGCTCCAAACCCACTGGCCTTCTCACAGTTCCTCCACCACAGAGCACGGGGCTCAAATCCCAGGAATGCTCCCCGCCTCCCTTCTCAACTAACTCCCTCTCGGAGTGACTTCCCTTAAATACTACATATTGAGGTGACTCCTCTTACACAGTTTGCACGCCTATGTGCCCTTGGGTAGTCTGATCAATGTCTGTCTTTCCCACTCAACTTGACACTCCCGAGTGGAGGGACTATTTCTGTTTCTCTAACCAGCAAATCTCTAGGGCCTACTACAGTGCCTGGCACAAAGCTGAAGCTTATTAAATAGTTTTTTGAGAGCATGAATAATTCAATTTTAAATGAGTGTATGAGTGAATGGAAGGCATTCCTTATCTTCTGGCACTTCACTCCAACTCCCTGCTATATCCTGGAAAGTCCTGGAAGACCCTAGGGACCATCACTAATTTCCCACCTAGCTTAAACAAAGACTTCGTTTCTGCACCTGCTCTGAAGAATCCCCCTACCCTTTTTTCTTCTCCCCTTTCCTCCCTAATAAAACCTCCTCGTCCCATCTCTGAGGTGCGATTTCCCCGGTCCAGCCCATCTCTCCGACCTGTGGATCTCGCCCGGGAACTCTTCCCAAATGGGCTCTTTCCCTAACAGCTTGCTGTCTGCCGTGTCTTTGCGATTCTTACAGGGAGGAGCTGGTTTCCTCTGGAGAACGGTCAGTCTTTTCCATCCTCCCCTTACCTCCACCCCCAGGGTGGTGCCTGAGCAAGAGGGAGGGCAGTGGTAACTGGATAGCTGGGGCTGAGGGGTGGGCAGCCCTTGGAGGAACACCGGGTCCTCCCTGCTGGCCACTGCTCCTGAGTGGCTGGCCTGGTCTCCCACGGCCTGGACTGCTCCGATGCGCCTGTCCTGCCTGGGGTGTAGCACCTGCTGCTGGGGTCCCCACTCGTCCCCGTCACTAACCAGGGCTCCCACCTCACAGCTGCTAACCTGTCCCACCTGCACCCTCCTCCAGAGATCACCCTTGATGGGAGGGAGGTGACCACTCCCTCTGGAGATGGAGGCTGGCCAATGCCTACCTCTCCAGGATCATTCCCACCATCCACCCCACCCACCCGATGCTCCAAACCCACTGGCCTTCTCACAGTTCCTCCACCACAGAGCACGGGGCTCAAATCCCAGGAATGCTTTCCGCCTCCCTTCTCAACTAACTCCCTCTCGGAGTGACTTCCCTTAAATACTACATATTGAGGTGACTCCTCTTACACAGTTTGCACGCCTATGTGCCCTTGGGTAGTCTGATCAATGTCTGTCTTTCCCACTCAACTTGACACTCCCGAGTGGAGGGACTATTTCTGTTTCTCTAACCAGCAAATCTCTAGGGCCTACTACAGTGCCTGGCACAAAGCCGAAGCTTATTAAATAGTTTTTTGAGAGCATGAATAATTCAATTTTAAATGAGTGTATGAGTGAATGGAAGGCATTCCTTATCTTCTGGCACTTCACTCCAACTCCCTGCTATATCCTGGAAAGTCCTGGAAGACCCTAGGGACCCTTTACCTATTCTTGGCCTAGGATCCAAAGTCCCAGCCACCAGGAAGTCCCATTCTGGCAGGAAATGGAGCCCGTTTGTTTGCAAATCAAGGCCAAGGCTCCCTGCCAGGTTCATAAGCAGAGGCCAAACCAGCCTTGCCCGGAGGAGGCCCTGCAGTTTTGGATTCCTGTGCAGCTATATTTCCCTCTGCATTCGCCCCCTGAGCCTGTCGTTCTCCATTCCCTTCACCTCCGTCCTTTAATGATCTTCTGTAACCCTCTGGAGGGAGGCATTATCAGCTCAGAGATGGTGAAGAGAGTCTTACAGATTCATAAAGCAAACTGGTGGACCTAGAATCCAGTTACTGGACTTTTCTGGTGGTCCAGTGGTGAAGAGCATGTCTGCCAATGCAGGGGACACAAGTTCAATCCCTGGTCCTGGAAGAGTCCACGTACTGCTGAGAACTGAGCCCACGCGCCCAAGCACTGAAGCCCATACACATAGGGCCTGTACTCCGCATCAAGAGAAGCCGCTGCAACAAGAAACCCAAGCACCACAACTAGAGAAAAGCCCCCGACTCACCACAACTAGAGAAAGCCCATGCCCAGTAACGAAGACTCACAGCGAATCCAGTGATTCTGAGATCCCACCCAGTGATAAAGAGAATAAATACAGCCAACATCTCCCTACTCTGTGTGCATCCATCATTTTACTGAATCATTACTATTCTTCTCTGGAGGTTCTGTTACTGTCCCTATTTCATAGAAGAAACTGAGGCTTTAAGAAGTTAGAGAGAGCCTAGGATTTGTTCATTCAGGAATTAGCAATCTATCTCCCACAGGCCACGTCGGGCCCCGGGCATGTCTGCGTAAATAAAGTCTTACTGAAACGGAGCCATGTTTGTTTACACAGTATCCTTGGCTGCTTTTGTACTACGACGGCAGCGTAGCCAAGACAGACTCTCCGTGGCCTGTGAAGCTCAAAATATTACTATCTGGCCCTTTACCAAAAAAATTTTCCACCCCTGTTGTAGATGACACCCCCTACTCTGGTTTTTTTACATTTAGATTCATTGGTCAGAGCGTTCTATACTCAGGTTTACAGCAGACGCATTCCACTGCCTGTCTGAGGTTTCCACAGTGAGCATCCCAGCCTAGAGGTGTTCATTAATGCCACCGTGCCCACAACTCCCTCTAGGAGCAACAGCTCTTTCTCTGTGCTGCCCCCTCAACTCCCCGCACCCTCTTCTGAGCCACAGCCAGTTCCAGGGGAGGGTGCCATCCACAGCCAGGCAGCAACCTAGGACTGGAATGACCCGATATAGAACAAATGAACTAGACCAATCAGATTCTTCTCTTGGGAGTCTGGGAAAGGGGAAGAGAGAGATCCAGGCCATTGGAGGAAACGGAATATATGACTCTTCAGGACAAGTGGTGACCAGGTGGCTATGCGAGGCAAGAGAAGGCAAAATCCTGAGGACATGTGCGTGAGAGAGAAGAAAACGGCAAGAGAAACTAGAGGCACTGTGCCGATGCACACAGAATCTGGGCAGGAGCGGCTTGCTGCCCTAAGATAAAATGAAAGAGAGGAGCCTCGGTCCCTGAAGGTTTAAGTCCAGGTCTCACGAGAACAACTGTCCTCTTCTTGGCTTATAAGCGAGGCTTTTTGGTTACAAATGAAAGAAAATCTAAAATAAATGCATTAAACATCAATGGATGTTATATATCAACTCATATAACTGAAAAGGCCAAAGGAGTTCAGGTTCAACTTGATGCAGTGGCTCAAATGATGTTTGTTACATGTGATCCAATTTCTTGCAGTCTCTCCGCCTCACCTTTTGTGAGACTGGACGTCACCCCCACTCCATGCCCTTCCTTCCCCACCTTGGGCCACTGTAGACTCTTCACTCATGGTGCCAAGATGGCTCCCGCAACAGCCGCATACCAGTCTGTTTGCCACAAAAAGGGCACCCCTTCCAGCAGCTCCTTCCCATTCTGGAATGCTCTCTCTTATTGCTTATCCTTGACTGCACTTTGGCCGGGCAGTGGGCCCTACTGACGTGATGAGACCCCTTCGCATGTGCCTTCTGTTTTCTTACCTGTAATAACAATATGTGGGTGTCTCTTATTTTTTTAACATTTAAGATTCATTGGTCAGAGCGTTCTATACTCAGGTTTACAGCAGACGCATTCCACTGCCTGTCTGAGGTTTCCACAGTGAGCATCCCAGCCTAGAGGTGTTCATTAATGCCACCGTGCCCACAACTCCCTCTAGGAGCAACAGCTCTTTCTCTGTGCTGCCCCCTCAACTCCCCGCACCCTCTTCTGAGCCACAGCCAGTTCCAGGGGAGGGTGCCATCCACAGCCAGGCAGCAACCTAGGACTGGAATGACCCGATATAGAACAAATGAACTAGACCAATCAGATTCTTCTCTTGGGAGTCTGGGAAAGGGGAAGAGAGAGATCCAGGCCATTGGAGGAAACGGAATATATGACTCTTCAGGACAAGTGGTGACCAGGTGGCTATGCGAGGCAAGAGAAGGCAAAATCCTGAGGACATGTGCGTGAGAGAGAAGAAAACGGCAAGAGAAACTAGAGGCACTGTGCCGATGCACACAGAATCTGGGCAGGAGCGGCTTGCTGCCCTAAGATAAAATGAAAGAGAGGAGCCTCGGTCCCTGAAGGTTTAAGTCCAGGTCTCACGAGAACAACTGTCCTCTTCTTGGCTTATAAGCGAGGCTTTTTGGTTACAAATGAAAGAAAATCTAAAATAAATGCATTAAACATCAATGGATGTTATATATCAACTCATATAACTGAAAAGGCCAAAGGAGTTCAGGTTCAACTTGATGCAGTGGCTCAAATGATGTTTGTTACATGTGATCCAATTTCTTGCAGTCTCTCCGCCTCACCTTTTGTGAGACTGGACGTCACCCCCACTCCATGCCCTTCCTTCCCCACCTTGGGCCACTGTAGACTCTTCACTCATGGTGCCAAGATGGCTCCCGCAACAGCCGCATACCAGTCTGTTTGCCACAAAAAGGGCACCCCTTCCAGCAGCTTCTTCCCATTCTGGAATGCTCTCTCTTATTGCTTATCCTTGACTGCACTTTGGCCGGGCAGTGGGCCCTACTGACGTGATGAGACCCCTTCGCATGTGCCTTCTGTTTTCTTACCTGTAATAACAATATGTGGGTGTCTCTTATGTCCCAGACCCTGCATCACTCTTTACACGCATCCCAACTCTTAATGCTCACACAAAAGTCGTATGAGGAAGTTACTAGAATTATCCTTATTTTACCACCGAGGAAAGGAAAGTTCAGAAAGGTCGGAAACCTTGCCCAGGATCACACAGCCATCACATGCCAGAGCTGCGGATTCATAGCAAAACCAAGAGTTAAAGGGGGCCTGTGGGATCCTGGAGCCTGAGCTCTCAGCCTCTTCTGTGTCCCTGTCTGTTGGGGGAGGGTGTCACTCAACCAACTACTGCCATGCCACCTCCCATTGCTAGCCGGGTGACCCAAATCCTTGGGTCAGAGGGAAGTATTCTGTCCACAGATTCTCTGACTTCTGTCTGAGTTTACTCAAAAGTCCTGCTCCCACCTCTGGGTTCCTCTGGACTCTATTCTCCCTCCACCTGATCCGTTTCCATGGAAACTGCTGGGCTCCTGCATCCTTTTCATCCTTCATTCTGGGAAGCAAGGCCAGCTCTCCGGCACCCCGGTAGTCAGGCCTAACCATTATAAAGACCAAAGAGGCAATATCTGGAAGAAATATTTCCAGGCAGAGGAAGGAACCGAGAAAAGTTTCTGATTTTTTTCTTTGATGGTCTCCAAAATAACACCAGGTGCTCTGAGGAGCTCTGCCAATTACCTCGGCCCAGTGGATACCGGCTGAAAAGTTGTTCGTCATCTGTTCTTCGGCATCTCACCGTTTCACAGGCAGCAGGCCTCCCTCCCTTCTTGGAGGAGCAAGTCTGGGGTCTGAGGCAGAGGGCAAGACTTCTTGCCAATCCTTGGTACTGGACTGCAGCACTCACGATGCAGGTGGTAGCCTGGGGGGTGCAAAAGGGAGGACGCACCCAGGGTGCTCCTTCAGGAGGGGGAACCAGCCATCAGCTGAAAGCAGGGGCATCTCAGACACAGCAGATGTGGGCATCGTCCCTTGCCACTAGGAGGCGCCCTGCAGCTCTGCGGGGTGAGGACGTGGGAAGAATTTTGCACATACTGCCAGGGCCTTGGCACCTGGTCCACAAGGTCTCCATATACTAGAGAAGCCAGAATGTTCCATATACCCCTTTCTGTCAGGTCTCAGTTGGATGTGAATCTCTCTGAGCTTTGGTTTCCTTATCTTTAAAATAGGCCCAAGTCTTATACTGATAGTCTAATTGTGAAGACTTAACCAAGCCAGGCACAGTAAAGCCCTCTTCTTAAAGTCACCTTAAAGTATCCCTGTGGTCCTCATCATCAGTAACGTGTGGGGAGATCCTAGAAGAGTAGCAGATGTCCAAAAATAATCGTAAATCTCTATTCATTGAGATCCAAACATAAAAAGAACTTAGTATCTATAGTCACTGCATTCAAGTGTGCTCACTGGACCTCTTTCCTATTCCTGAGTGATTTCTGGATCCATGCTCTTCTTTCCATGTTCAGGTATTTAAACGTGGCAGAGTCCAGCTTAAAATTCCAGCCTCGGGCTTCCCCTGGTGGCCCAGTGGGTAAGCACACCGCCTTGCAGTGCAAGGGGCACCGGTTCGATCCCTGGCCTGGGAAGATCCCATGTGCCGCGGAGTGGCTGGACCGATGAGTCCAATCACCGAGCCGGAGCTCTGGAGCGCATGTGCCCAGAGCCAGCGCTCTGCGACAACAGACACCACCGCGATGGGAGGCCCGCAGGAGCCAAAGAACAAAGACGATGAAAACAGAGAAATGAAAGACCAATAGAAGTGGCCCACCTGCTCCCCTCCCACCCCAACCCGACCCCTGCTCAAAATAAATAAATTAATTAATTAATTAATAATAATAATAATAATTTTTAAAAAACCCTCCAGTCTCTGCTCTTATTCAAAGCTCTCCTCCTTCCTCATCGAAAACGGGACAAGACACCTAGAGTCCTGGCTCGGGGCTGATCCCGGAGAGGAGGGCTGTGCGCTGGCTCTGCGATGTCTCCACCCTTGGTGAGCGGGAGCTGGGCCCAGAGGAGGTCTTGTTGCCTATCTGCTTACCTTGGGTTGCAGGACCTGTGGCTGGTCTCCAGGGAGTTTGAGGACCCCTGGCAAAGCAGAATGAAGGTTTTCTTGGAGCTTTCAGCTCTATCCTAGCTTCAGCTCTATCCTTAACACCAAGAATCAACCAGCAGTATCTGGATTTTGCCTCTCTTTTCAATTCTGTGTCTTTTCCCAGAAGCCACAGTGACCTCCACGGGCTGCAGAGAACAGGAACGGGGTTGGATCACTCCGATCTCCTTCTAGGCAGCCTGGGCCTTCAGACAGCTCTAAGTCAGAGGCAAGCACCGGTTCTGTCTTCACATGCAGACTCCAGAACTCTGCTCTGGCAAGAGCGGGCCCACCCGCGTCCCCTTACAGCAGGCCCCCTGCATGACCTGGAGCAGCTTTCTGGAGTCTCCCCAGCAGAGCGTGGCTTCAGAGGAGCCACGAACGCTGCCCTTCCTGCAGACCGGGCTCCCTCCCTCTTCCCCAGGCAGCTTTGGTTGCAAGTGGAGGGCAGCCCAACAGACAGGAGGCCCCCTGACTCCTGGGGAGGAGCTTGGAAAGTGGGGTACTCAGTCCCTTTTATGCTACTATTTCAGAGCCACAAAAAAAATTCTAACATTCTACATTCATAGTGATATCTGCCTTTTAATTAAGCTCTTACTGCTGCCAGGATTCTTACAAACTAACTTCTTGGCTACATTATTTTGGGTTCTCACACTGACTTTGTGCCGCCAGTATCATTACGACTTGTATTTCTACTAAGGATCAGAGAGATTAAATCCCTTGCCCAAGGTGCCTGCTCTTATCCTAGCGCAGAAAATGGCAACCCAGTCCAGTATTCTTGCCTGGAAATTTTCACAGACGAGAAGCCTGGCGGCCTACAGTTCATGGATCACAAAGGGTCGGACATGACGGAGCGACTGAGCACAGGTCTCAAAGTAGGTTTTGCACCCACCTCCCTCGAACCCCAAAACAGGGGCTTGTAATTCCTAAACGTGACTGCCTGTGGGACTCATCTTGGGGACTCTAGAGGGAATTGCTTGGGCTCTGCGTCCTTCCCTGGGCTTGGATCTGGGAGCTAGAGATGCTGCCTCCCAGAAAAAGACCCCAAGCATGCACTAAAATGAACACGCAGGACTGTCCCAGTGTGGGGTATGGAGGCCACTGTGGTGACCCTGCCGTCATAGTCAGGATCTCTCCTGGTCAGGTCAACCTTTTCCCTTATCTCAGCAGCTCTGAAAAGTGAGAAGACCTCCACTCTCTCTCTCTTGCCAAGAAGACCAAAGCAGCAAGAAGGAACTGGTTTGGGTCTTTAGAGAACCAGCGATGAGATCTCTACCCCCAGATCTGGGCCAGGGGAGGGCATGGGCGGTGAGCCAGAAGAGCCCAGATGACAGGGTCAGAGCCGGAAGGGCTGAGCCTGGCCCCCAAGGGGCTGGCTGCACAGTGTAACATTTAGAGTTTGGTTCAGCGTTTCCCCTCGGCCTCACTCTGGGGTAAGCCCCTCTAGAAACTATAAGCCACCTCAGTGAGGGATGCTGGCCAAGGAATTCCTTGTCAAGCCAACCACTGCTGAGCTCCACAAAGGGCCGCTGGAGCTGGAGCGAGAGCTCTTTTAACCCTTGAAACAATTCCGAGAGGTAGATACCCACATTCCCATGTTTTAGAAGAGACCAACGGAAGCACAGATAGGTTATGTAATTTGCCCAAGGTCACACGGCTTACTCTAGGGTTCATATCCAAGCAGCCTGATTCTAGAGTGCCTGCTCTTAACCACTGAACAATCCTAATTCCCTAGGTAGGATTCCTAGGCTGAATTCCTCAGCCCTGGGCCCTCTACTAACAATATGGAGGAGGGGGATGCATACAGGCCAGGGAAGCTGGCTTTTTAATGACACCTTCTCTCTCTTACTCTCTTTCTGCAAGTAACTGAACACTTCTGCACCGGGCAAAAAAATACCAAGTGGTTTTGGAACCTTCACTCTGTTGCCTCTCAGGCTCACTCAGGGCTCACCCGCCCCTAAGGCACCCTGCCCCTCGGTCTCCTCCTGGTGTTTGTTCCTCTCTCCCCTGGTGACCTCCTTTTCATTCTCACCCCCCTGCCTCTGCTCTCCCTTTGGAAGGCAGTTCAGCTAACACTCATTAGCACATGCTAATGAGCATCAATCATTTCTCAGTCACTCAGCGGGCTCATCTGTCGGCTTCCCTGGGCTTGGATCTGGGAGCTAGAGATGCTGCCTCCCAGAAAAAGACCCCAAGCATGCACTAAAATGAACACGCAGGACTGTCCCAGTGTGGGGTATGGAGGCCACTGTGGTGACCCTGCCGTCATAGTCAGGATCTCTCCTGGTCAGGTCAACCTTTTCCCTTATCTCAGCAGCTCTGAAAAGTGAGAAGACCTCCACTCTCTCTCTTGCCAAGAAGACCAAAGCAGCAAGAAGGAACTGGTTTGGGTCTTTAGAGAACCAGCGATGAGATCTCTACCCCCAGATCTGGGCCAGGGGAGGGCATGGGCGGTGAGCCAGAAGAGCCCAGGTGACAGGGTCAGAGCCGGAAGGGCTGAGCCTGGCCCCCAAGGGGCTGGCTGCACAGTGTAACATTTAGAGTTTGGTTCAGCGTTTCCCCTCGGCCTCACTCTGGGGTAAGCCCCTCTAGAAACTATAAGCCACCTCAGTGAGGGATGCTGGCCAAGGAATTCCTTGTCAAGCCAACCACTGCTGAGCTCCACAAAGGGCCGCTGGAGCTGGAGCGAGAGCTCTTTTAACCCTTGAAACAATTCCGAGAGGTAGATACCCACATTCCCATGTTTTAGAAGAGACCAACGGAAGCACAGATAGGTTATGTAATTTGCCCAAGGTCACACGGCTTACTCTAGGGTTCATATCCAAGCAGCCTGATTCTAGAGTGCCTGCTCTTAACCACTGAACAATCCTAATTCCCTAGGTAGGATTCCTAGGCTGAATTCCTCAGCCCTGGGCCCTCTACTAACAATATGGAGGAGGGGGATGCATACAGGCCAGGGAAGCTGGCTTTTTAATGACACCTTCTCTCTCTTACTCTCTTTCTGCAAGTAACTGAACACTTCTGCACCGGGCAAAAAAATACCAAGTGGTTTTGGAACCTTCACTCTGTTGCCTCTCAGGCTCACTCAGGGCTCACCCCGCCCCCTAAGGGGCACCCTGCCCCTCGGTCTCCTCCTGGTGTTTGTTCCTCTCTCCCCTGGTGACCTCCTTTTCATTCTCACCTCCCTGCCTCTGCTCTCCCTTTGGAAGGCAGTTCAGCTAACACTCATTAGCACATGCTAATGAGCATCAATTCATTTCTCAGTCACTCAGCAGGAGAGGGGAGGCGGGGAGAAACCTGTCACTCTGGGGGTAATGGTCCACAAGGACAGGACAGGCCCCCAGACTCAGGCCTCCAGGAAGCATGGGGAGGGGAGCCCAGTACCCAGCTGGGGAGTCCTGTCTAGATTCTGTGCTGTACCCTCAGCAGCTGCCTCTGTCTTCTCTGAGACCGGCGCAGAACATTCCTAGGTCCATTCGGGACCTTCTCTGCCCACCTCGCAAATTCCCACGGTGCCCGTGGGTAGGTGTGGCTAAGGCCTGGGAGAGGAGACTGTATTTCTGCAACAGGTATCTGAAAGCCCCCAGAGCCTGTCCGGGGCGCGGCAGGCATCAGACGGGTGGAGGGAGGCACCCAGGTGAGGGCCATCAGTAGAAGCCCCTCCTCCAATTCCATCAGGATCCTCCCTGGGGGTCGCTGATTCCAGCCAACCCCAGTAAAGCCTAGAGAACCTCGGTTTCTCCCCAGGCCTTGGTCCCATTACGGGGCCATGGAGAACGTGGAGAGAACCCAGTTGAGAAAGTCATTTGGTCACATGAAGCCCCTCATCAGAAAAGTGGTCCCTGGTCTTCCTGCCGCGGAAGTGTCAGACAGGAGGACGCATGAGACAGTCCCAGAAAACTCTGCAGACCCGGTGCTGAGGGCTTGTCAAACTTCTATTATGACTACTATTTGTGGTGCTGGTGGTGTTACCACTGTTGTTTACCATTGCCGCTTCTAGTGATGGTAAGTGGTGACTGCACTCAAGATGATCAGAGAGAGCGAGACAGAAGGCAGGGCAACCTCTCCTTTGCCCTCGAGAGTCTCTTTCCCTGGCCAGGCCCAGAGTGGCCCCAGCACAGACGGGCGCCCCCACCCCGAGAACCCCTGCAGAGCCCCTGGGCGGTGCCGCCCCACTGAGACCCAAGCTGATTCTCTGAGCGCGCGCGCCCTCTGCTGGCGACGGCGCGCGGGCGCAGCCTCTGGCTTGTATATAAAGGCAGCGTGGCGCGTAAGACCTGGCGGAGTGCGGGAGCGGAGCCGGTGCGCACGGAGAGCACGGTGCTGCCCGAGGTCTCTGAGCCGCTCGCCATGGCTGGCCCGCAGCAGCAGCCCCCTTACCTGCACCTGGCCGAGCTGACGGCGACCCAGTTCCTGGAGATCTGGAAGCACTTTGATGCAGACGGTCAGTAAAGCTCCCAACTTGTGTGGCCGCTCGCCCCTGGGGACCTGCAGTGGAGAGAAGGGGCCGTGGTGATGCGGAAAGGTGTTAAGACCGCCCCTAGAGGGTGTTTTGGCCGAGGAGCCTGCTGAGGTCTGGTCGGGGTCTTGAGTTTGGGAGACACCTCGCAGCCCTGGTGACAACTGCCAGGAACTTTTCTCCCCTGCCAGAGACCACTGGCTTTTGCAGCCTCATTCTGGGCAAATTGGGGCTTTTCCAGACAGGACGCCTGGGCTGGCAAGGCTCCCCAAGACTCCCCCTGTCATCTTATCTTCCCCTCCTTTCCCTTCAAGGCAAGATCCTGCCTCCAGCAGCTGCAGCCACAGGTCTCAGAAGCCCCACTCATTTCTTCTCTCAAGTTCCCTTTTTGTTGAATACCAGGTTAGCCCCATGCGGTCCTGGGGGCTGGGGCAAGCTGGGGGGTGCTGAAGTGAAACTCTAGGCCTCCCCAGGCTGTCTGATGGGAGGAGGAGTGGCGAGAGTCGCTGGCCAGTGAGCATGCCCTGGGCTTCCTCTGCCATTTTCCATGCCTCACGGGTTGGCAGGTCCCACTCACAGCAGCAGTGGGCGTGGTCGGGGGCAAGCTGGGGGTGCCAGTCTGACGCGTTCCTTTGGGTTGATAATCTTGGACGCTTTGGTCGGCTCCTTCCTTCTCTAGGTCACGGGAGGCACCATCCTCAGTGGCCGACCCTCTGCTCTGTGTGGTCTTGACACTGACTCACCCAAACATGGAGATCTGGAACTGTCCTTTGGAAGTTGGCTCTTAAGGACTGGGATTCCAAGGGTCTGTGCTGGTCTGGCTCAGGCATAAAGGGAAGCCCTCCTTGAGAGGCTTCAGAGATCACTGGGGATTTTTTCCTCTACCACTCTCCCCAAATGAAGTGATCTGGTTTCATTCTCAGACCTCCTGCCTGGGGTGGGCATCCAAAATGTTCTGGCATTTCAGACTATGGGCAGGGTGGTGGTCCAGGGTGTTTACCTTGGGACTGAGAGCAACAGGGGTGAGAACCAGAAGGAGGATCAGGTGGAGGCTCCCTGGGTTCTTCTCCCTTCCCTTGCCTGCCTCAGCAAGGTAGACAGAAAGGTGACTAAACAGGTGTTCTGCACCCAGACTGCTGCAGAGAGGCAGGGGTTAATAGGTATGCTGATGAGTGAAGTTTTGGTCCCTTGGAGCCAATGGAGAAAACTGGGGCGGGGGGGAGGGCAGTCAGAGGCCTGGGCATGTGACACCTGGCTGAGGACGGTATTCCTGGAGGAGGAAGGTAGACTGTTAAATCTGTAAAATGGGGCTAAGGAGGGGTTGCATCTCTGGTCCCTGGCTGGTGCCATAAAACTCCCTCGGGGCAAGGGCTGTGAGAAGACTGCAGCCTCGCCCTATTCCAGGTGACACGACACTCCCTAAGGCTTCTTCCTGCCAGTTTATCCGCACCAGAGACTTGCAGGATTCAAGGAAAGTTACCAAGTGGCCAAGGTTATACCACCGGCCTCCTGCCAGATGAGTCAGCTGTAAACAGAGGACTCCACCGTTCTCCTCTCCCCCTGTTCTCACGGGGACAGCCAATAGCACTCTCAATAACCAGGCAAATCCTCACATTGGCCTGAGACTTTGTACTTTTCAAAACACAATCGCACCTTCCTGAGTCCTGCACAGCGAGGCTGTGGGGCAGGTCATGATTCTCTTTGTGCAGATGAGGGAACAGACACGAAGTGTGACTTCTCTGAGGGCACAGAGCCAAGTGACACCTAGCCAGCGCCTGTCCCACGGGAGGCACCATCCTCAGTGGCCGACCCTCTGCTCTGTGTGGTCTTGACACTGACTCACCCAAACATGGAGATCTGGAACTGTCCTTTGGAAGTTGGCTCTTAAGGACTGGGATTCCAAGGGTCTGTGCTGGTCTGGCTCAGGCATAAAGGGAAGCCCTCCTTGAGAGGCTTCAGAGATCACGGGGGATTTTTCCTCTACCACTCTCCCCAAATGAAGTGATCTGGTTTCATTCTCAGACCTCCTGCCTGGGGTGGGCATCCAAAATGTTCTGGCATTTCAGACTATGGGCAGGGTGGTGGTCCAGGGTGTTTACCTTGGGACTGAGAGCAACAGGGGTGAGAACCAGAAGGAGGATCAGGTGGAGGCTCCCTGGGTTCTTCTCCCTTCCCTTGCCTGCCTCAGCAAGGTAGACAGAAAGGTGACTAAACAGGTGTTCTGCACCCAGACTGCTGCAGAGAGGCAGGGGTTAATAGGTATGCTGATGAGTGAAGT
Organism: Tragulus kanchil; assembly: GCA_022376925.1. NCBI lineage: Eukaryota > Metazoa > Chordata > Mammalia > Artiodactyla > Tragulidae > Tragulus > Tragulus kanchil. The sequence goes on along the minus strand of JAIOJX010000031.1, from coordinate 167,357,136 downwards.
TTTGGTCCCTTGGAGCCAATGGAGAAAACTGGGGCGGGGGGGAGGGCAGTCAGAGGCCTGGGCATGTGACACCTGGCTGAGGACGGTATTCCTGGAGGAGGAAGGTAGACTGTTAAATCTGTAAAATGGGGCTAAGGAGGGGTTGCATCTCTGGTCCCTGGCTGGTGCCATAAAACTCCCTCGGGGGCAAGGGCTGTGAGAAGACTGCAGCCTCGCCCTATTCCAGGTGACACGCACACTCCCTAAGGCTTCTTCCTGCCAGTTTATCCGCACCAGAGACTTGCAGGATTCAAGGAAAGTTACCAAGTGGCCAAGGTTATACCACCGGCCTCCTGCCAGATGAGTCAGCTGTAAACAGAGGACTCCACCGTTCTCCTCTCCCCCTGTTCTCACGGGGACAGCCAATAGCACTCTCAATAACCAGGCAAATCCTCACATTGGCCTGAGACTTTGTACTTTTCAAAACACAATCGCACCTTCCTGAGTCCTGCACAGCGAGGCTGTGGGGCAGGTCATGATTCTCTTTGTGCAGATGAGGGAACAGACACGAAGTGTGACTTCTCTGAGGGCACAGAGCCAAGTGACACCTGGCCAGCGCCTGTCACCGCACTCTGATTTCTGGACACCTGCTTCCCCTGCCATTCACTCACAGAAGAGCCCCCCACCCAGCCTCAGAGGTGATCAGCAGTTCCTTTCACACTAGAAAGGGGTCCTTCGCATGGCTAGAGTGTAGCTCATCTAGCAATGAGGCCAAAGAGTCTTTCAGACCCCCAAGCCATCGTGCCGCCGGCTCCTTCCTGCTCCTAAGTGAAAGCGAGCTAGATTGCTTCTTGGTTCCTTGTCCTCTTAGGCATTCCATTGTCCTTTGGTCACCATTTCAGGGAAGTTTCAAGAAGGGACCATGGACCTCACAGAGAAGGAAAGCACAAACGATTAAAATGCCAGAGATGGTGCAGAAGCGATTTACAAAACAATGCTACAGTCCAACTGAAATTCCACTAAAGGGTCCAGAATTAGGCTGTGGGTCACCTCGCTCTGGATCTTTCTTATCTGTCCCCTCCTGAACGCCCAAGACTGCCAGTGAGGGGCTTCCCCTGGTGGTCCAGTGGGTAAGGACACCGCCTTGCAGTGCAAGGGGCACCGGTTCAATCCCTGGCCTGGGACGATCCCACGTGCCGCGTAACGGCTGGACCGATGTGTCCAATTAGTGAGCGACAGACGCCACCGTGATGGGAGGCCCACAGGAGCCTAAGAACAAAGACGGATGAAAATGGAGAAATGAAAGACCAACAGAAGTGGCCTGCCCGCTCCCCTCCCTCCCCAACCCGAGCCCCGCCCAAAATAAAATAAATAAATAAATCTTTAAAAAAAAAAAAAAGACTGCCAGTGAGCTCCCCCACACCCCTGAGTGGCTCCCTGCCCTGGCTGGGCATCCTCTTGCTAACTCTGGCTTCTGTTTTTATCTTGGGGGTTCTTCCCAACTCTCCCGCTGCTCACAGAGTTACAGAGCTCTGGGAAGACGCGGCTCACCAGGTCCCCTGAGTGAGCTCACTGGAGCCCAATTAGTTGCAGTCACCAGGGAGCCCCGCCCAGCTCCTCCTAGACTCCAGTAAACAGAGACCAGGAGTCCGTAGAAGCTAGACTCCGAGGAAGGTGAGGATGGGACAGGGGATCTGAGCCTAACTCAACCCGTTTCTAACCAGGAGGAAGGGCCGTCATCCCAGTGACTTTGCCCAAAGACACTGTCTTCAAAATTGTCATCAGCCTTGTCGTGGAGAAAGGAAGGAGCAGGTGTCCAGAGAGGGGGAACTGAGGCAACATTCTTTTCACACTATCACATCGTAAAGTGAAAGGATGAGGGGCCCACAAATCCTCTCCTAGTCTCCCTGCTCATTCCTCCTCAGTGCCCGGCCAAGGTCATGCACTTGGAAGGGTTCAGATACCGTCTCCCACAGGCAGAGGCAAAGAAGACGTCAGTCAAGGACACTGTGCACGCCCGGCTGAGCAACCTTTATGTGCTCTGCCGGGCTGAGTCCACTGTCTTCTTGCTGCCTGGTCACTTCTTTGTCAGAACCTTTCTCGCTGCGCAAGATCCAGGCTTGAGAGGGACGTCCAGACCCAAGCTGACACTGGCCTCTCTCTGGTTCTGACCACATGGCCACCAGGCTCCTGTTCTGCTGACAGGCAGCAGGAGGTCTGTGAGGAGCCTAGATCTGTCCTTGGCCTTCACTACTCTTTGGAAGCAAGTGCAAGCATGGGGACACTTTCTCTCCCAGAGGCCAACAGACATGCAAAGGTCAATGCAGGAAAGCCCACTCACCCCAAGAACCATCCTATATGGATATCATAGTTCTGTGAACACTGGGTCTATTAGTAAGTTCTTTGCGATGCTGAAATTTTGAGAAAGAATGTTCTTCCCTAGAGGAGAAAGCTATGGCAATCTACTCCAGTATTCTTGCCTGGAAAATTCCATGGATGGAGAAGCCTGGTGAGTTAACAGTCCATATATATATGGCTTCCCTGGTGGCTCAGGGGTAAAGAATCTGCCTGCAATGCAGGAGACCCAGGTTCGATCCCTGGGTTGGGAAGATTCCCTGGAGGAGCGCATGGCAACCCACTCCCGTGCACCTGCCTGGAGACTTCCACGGACAGAGGAGCCTGATGGGCCACAGTCCATGGGGTCACACAGAGTCAGACATGACTGAAGTGACTGACATGACAGCAGTGTTCCCTAGGGAACAGGAAGAGAAATCCTCTAATCTCTACAGTGGCATATTATGCAACCAATGGGACTGAGATGGAGCTTTTATACTGACATGGAAAAACATCCAAGATATACTACTGACATCTTTTTAAACTGCAGCAGGACAACATTACCGTAGGAGCCCATTTTTACTATTAATGAAACAAGTATGACAGAAAATTTTGGAAAGAATGGAACAATAGAGGTCCTCTCTCCAGAGCAGACGATAGAAAATTAAGAGGCATTCCTCTTTTTGTTTGCCCGGCCAAGGTCATGCACTTGGAAGGGTTCAGATACCGTCTCCCACAGGCAGAGGCAAAGAAGACGTCAGTCAAGGACACTGTGCACGCCCGGCTGAGCAACCTTTATGTGCTCTGCCGGGCTGAGTCCACTGTCTTCTTGCTGCCTGGTCACTTCTTTGTCAGAACCTTTCTCGCTGCGCAAGATCCAGGCTTGAGAGGGACGTCCAGACCCAAGCTGACACTGGCCTCTCTCTGGTTCTGACCACATGGCCACCAGGCTCCTGTTCTGCTGACAGGCAGCAGGAGGTCTGTGAGGAGCCTAGATCTGTCCTTGGCCTTCACTACTCTTTGGAAGCAAGTGCAAGCATGGGGACACTTTCTCTCCCAGAGGCCAACAGACATGCAAAGGTCAATGCAGGAAAGCCCACTCACCCCAAGAACCATCCTATATGGATATCATAGTTCTGTGAACACTGGGTCTATTAGTAAGTTCTTTGCGATGCTGAAATTTTGAGAAAGAATGTTCTTCCCTAGAGGAGAAAGCTATGGCAATCTACTCCAGTATTCTTGCCTGGAAAATTCCATGGATGGAGAAGCCTGGTGAGTTAACAGTCCATATATATATGGCTTCCCTGGTGGCTCAGGGGTAAAGAATCTGCCTGCAATGCAGGAGACCCAGGTTCGATCCCTGGGTTGGGAAGATTCCCTGGAGGAGCGCATGGCAACCCACTCCCGTGCACCTGCCTGGAGACTTCCACGGACAGAGGAGCCTGATGGGCCACAGTCCATGGGGTCACACAGAGTCAGACATGACTGAAGTGACTGACATGACAGCAGTGTTCCCTAGGGAACAGGAAGAGAAATCCTCTAATCTCTACAGTGGCATATTATGCAACCAATGGGACTGAGATGGAGCTTTTATACTGACATGGAAAAACATCCAAGATATACTACTGACATCTTTTTAAACTGCAGCAGGACAACATTACCGTAGGAGCCCATTTTTACTATTAATGAAACAAGTATGACAGAAAATTTTGGAAAGAATGGAACAATAGAGGTCCTCTCTCCAGAGCAGACGATAGAAAATTAAGAGGCATTTTCTTTAACTCGATAAGTGAATTTCTATAGTGTTTTACAAGAGCACGTTTCTTTTTTTTTTTTCACCAATTTTTTTTTTTTTTTTTTTTTTTTTTGGCCACTTCTGCTGGTCTTTGCTTTCATCCATCTTTGTTCTTTGGCCTGTGCGGACCTCCCATTCGCAGCGGCCTGTCTCATTGCAGAGCACCAGTTCTGGGCGCATGCGCTCCAGAGCTCCGGCTCAGTAGTTGGACACATGGGTCCAGCCGCTCCACGGCATGTGGGATCTTCCCAGGTCAGGGATGGAACCGGCACCCCTTGCACTGCAAGGCGGTGTCTTTACCCACTGGACCACCAGGGGAAGCCCAGAACACATGTTTCTTATGCAATAATAAAAAGATTTAAGCAAAGAATAATTTTATGGGTGCCTCCCCCTCATCTCTCCAGGTGTGGGCCTCTGCCCAGAGTTTTCTGGGCTTTTATCTGCCTCCAGATGGCCCTGGTGAGGCAGGAGGCTCTCAAAGCCTTGCACAGGGACTGAGCCTTGCTCCCTATGGTGTGGCTCCAAGGACTGAAAATGAGTGACAGGAAGGACCACCAAGAGCTGAGGAAAGCCCTGTCCAGTCTTCTCTCTCCTCTCCGTCCCAGTGGGAATAACAGAAGCATCCTTCAAGCCCACCCCCACCTCACAGGGAACACTGGTGGGACAGTGCCCGAGCTGGCCCTCAGTCACTGATGAGCTTGTGTCCCCGGTAGGGGAAGCTGAGGAAAGCTGAACCACAGTCCCTCTCAGAGGTGAGGAGAGGCCTGGGCAGTTTGCACTGGAATTCTAAGTGAAGAAGGCTTTGGGGATACTGAAAAGAAGACCTCTGAGTATAAAACAGATAACTAACGATAACCTACTGTCAAGCACAGGGAATTTTACCCAGTGCTCTGTGGTGACCAAAATGGGAAGGAAATCTTAATAAAGGATGGACATATGTTAACTGATTCACTTTGCTGCACAGCAGAAATGAATACAACAATGTAAAGCAACTATACGCCAATAAAACTTCATAAAAGAGAAAAAAAAATGCCCAAAAGAATTACAAACTATCTGGTATATATTACGACAACTGTTCCTATGTGATACAACTGTGCTATTCATAAGATGATCATAGGATTTACAAAAACTATTGCTTCTTGGAACACTAAAGTCAGGAGGGTCTGATACCAGGAGGGAGCCAACGATGTCTCAGGGCAGCTTTCTTTTACGCCTCTGTGGGGTCCGAGTGTCCGTCTGTGCCTGATGTCGGGATTGAGGGTTCTTTGGGAGCAGCCTCCTGCCCCACCTGGGTAAGCCCTAGGAGTAAGTCCCCCACCCCAACTCTGCTTTCACCCCCAAGGCTTCCACTTGCTTGGCCAACAGTGCTCTTCAGTGTGGATGTCCGTCCGCAGTCTGCCAGCCCTGCACGGGGTGCCCTCTGTGTGGATTCTCGCCCCCCATGGCCCAGCCTCTCAGAGGGTGACTGCGCCAGCCCAGGGGGGAGGCAGCTGTGTCTGAGAAGAGCCGAGGCTCCCCGGGGAGGCAGCTAAGGGGACACATGTGCACAAACAAGGCTCTCCAGCCCGCCCCGCCTCACCAGGGCAGCCACCAGTGATCCCGCGTCCCTGCCCTACTGGCCTTGTTTATCCCCCTCTAGACTTGGGTAGTTTCACTAGCTGGGCTCCTGGGGGAGGTTTCCAGGGCTAAGGAGACCCCTTGGGGAAATCTCTTCCAGTACTCAGGGAGCCAGAATTCATAGAGCAGGCGTGGGGCTCTTCCAGAACTGAGCCTCTTCAGCCCTAGCCTGGGGGCTGTCCTGGTTGATTGCATCAGATCCCACCTCTGCCCAGCTGGTCCCAGCAGGGGCCTCTGGTTCGGCCCTCTCCTCTCCTCTCCGTTCCCTGGCTGCCTCCCCGCCTCTCTTGCCCAATCTGCCTCATCCTTCTGGCCTGCACCCCTGGGAGTTGGCCCAGCATTAGGCTGCCAGATGTCCGGAGGTCTGCGGTCCCCAGCCCAGTTCCAGAGCCAGTGTCCCAGAAGCAGCTCGGTGTAGAAACTCAGATAAGAGTCAAGTGTCTGAACAGTCATCCAGTAGTTGTGCACACCAGGTTCTTCCCCCAGGAGCCTCTGGGAGACGTATGTTTGTGCGTCTGTCTATCTGTCTGCGTGGTGTAAGAATGCCAATGAAACCAAGACAAAATAGAGTTATGGACAGAAGTTGTCCCTGGAGTAAACTGAAGGAAAATGAGCTGTGGTTCAGTCTCTTTCCTCTCCAACTCCTTCTAATATGAGGTCAGTAACACCTGTCTGTTTACCTGGAAGTCCTGAAGACCAGATGGGACAGGGAGGAGAGCTTTTTCAAATGGCGCACACCGTGCAAACTCATCTTAATACTGGAGCAGAGCCTGAGGAAGCCAATTTCTTGCCACAAAGGGTAGGATGTATAAGAAAATCCAGTCTGCAGGGTCGGGCGACTTGTCCGACTATACATCTGAGCTCTCAACAGGGAGCCAGGAGGCAGGGCCTCTTGGATTTTTCCTTGGGTTGGTAACAAGGAGTCTGAAACTCGCCCCCATGGCCCAGCCTCTCAGAGGGTGACTGCGCCAGCCCAGGGGGGAGGCAGCTGTGTCTGAGAAGAGCCGAGGCTCCCCGGGGAGGCAGCTAAGGGGACACATGTGCACAAACAAGGCTCTCCAGCCCGCCCCGCCTCACCAGGGCAGCCACCAGTAATCCCGCGTCCCTGCCCTACTGGCCTTGTTTATCCCCCTCTAGACTTGGGTAGTTTCACTAGCTGGGCTCCTGGGGGAGGTTTCCAGGGCTAAGGAGACCCCTTGGGGAAATCTCTTCCAGTACCCAGGGAGCCAGAATTCATAGAGCAGGCGTGGGGCTCTTCCAGAACTGAGCCTCTTCAGCCCTAGCCTGGGGGCTGTCCTGGTTGATTGCATCAGATCCCACCTCTGCCCAGCTGGTCCCAGCAGGGGCCTCTGGTTCGGCCCTCTCCTCTCCTCTCCGTTCCCTGGCTGCCTCCCCGCCTCTCTTGCCCAATCTGCCTCATCCTTCTGGCCTGCACCCCTGGGAGTTGGCCCAGCATTAGGCTGCCAGATGTCCGGAGGTCTGCGGTCCCCAGCCCAGTTCCAGAGCCAGTGTCCCAGAAGCAGCTCGGTGTAGAAACTCAGATAAGAGTCAAGTGTCTGAACAGTCATCCAGTAGTTGTGCACACCAGGTTCTTCCCCCAGGAGCCTCTGGGAGACGTATGTTTGTGCGTCTGTCTATCTGTCTGCGTGGTGTAAGAATGCCAATGAAACCAAGACAAAATAGAGTTATGGACAGAAGTTGTCCCTGGAGTAAACTGAAGGAAAATGAGCTGTGGTTCAGTCTCTTTCCTCTCCAACTCCTTCTAATATGAGGTCAGTAACACCTGTCTGTTTACCTGGAAGTCCTGAAGACCAGATGGGACAGGGAGGGGAGAGCTTTTTTCAAATGGCGCACACCGTGCAAACTCATCTTAATACTGGAGCAGAGCCTGAGGAAGCCAATTTCTTGCCACAAAGGGTAGGATGTATAAGAAAATCCAGGCTGCAGGGTCGAAGGCGACTTGTCCGACTATACATCTGAGCTCTCAACAGGGAGCCAGGAGGCAGGGCCTCTTGGATTTTTCCTTGGGTTGGTAACAAGGAGTCTGAAACTGCCCAACTGCCCTCCTTGATTTCGTTAAACAGAAGGAACACAGAATAATGCAGACTGGGGGCACTGGTCACCATAGCCCTAGGGCCTTGCTTCTCAAGCGGGAGCAGGCAGTAGGGCTGGCTCAGGGGCACATTTCCGGGCCTCACTCCCAACAATTCTGATTCAGCCAGTCTGGGTTTGGTCAGAAATCTGCATTTCTAACAAGCTTCCAGGTGATACTGACACCCTGGGAGACCCTGACTGCTTTTTGAGTAGGGCGGGTCTAGGCCACTCTTATCAAAAGAGATGCCATCCTAGCCTACTGTATTGGGGTTCACACCAGCGCCTCTACCTCAACCTCGACTGTGAAGCCAAAGGCATGGTCTCTCTAGGGAGAAGAGCTCATGCTTGAAAGCAGAGGTTCTCAGAGGTTCACGCTCCAATGTTGTTAAAATGCAGATGTGATCAGCAGGCCTGGGGTAGGGCCTGGGATAGTACATTTCCAACAAAAGTAGTGGAAGTGTTAGACTCAGTCATGCCTGACTCTTTGTGACCCAATTAGCCCACCAGGCTCCTCTGTCCGTGGAATTCTCCAGGCAAGAATAGTGGGGAGGGTTGCTATGCCCTCCTCCAGAGGATCTTCCCACCCCAGGGATGGAACCCAGGTCTCCTGCACTACAGGCAGACTCTTTACCACTGAGCCACCAGGGAAGCCCCCTGGGCATTCTTCAGTCAAGGTTCTTCCAAGGGTCTGTGGTCCAGATTAATTGTATACAAGTGTTGCCTCACTTCAAATTCTGGGGAAAATGAGATATGGCGGTGATGAAGAAAGGTAGCAAGCCTAGAAAGAGGACGGATGCAGGGTCCCTGGCTCCACCCAGCCTCCTCCTTAGTGTTCCCAGGACGTGGCTGGATATGGAGGTTAGGAATGATGTTTGCTATGGCAACCACATCCTTATCAATGCCCATCCACGAGATCTGTAGGGTGACCAGTCACCCCACCCCCTGTCATATGGTCACAGGAAAAGCAAACCACCTGCCCAGTGCTGGATCCTCCCTGGAAGTGAGTATGGGGAGGCCAACCTGTCCCCTCCTCCTGCCTTGGATAACAGGTGCCTCCTGCCTGATAGGGGGGAGCTGCTCTGAGGGAAGCTAAGGGAGTGAAGGCCTTCTCCCCTGGTGACAGAGGCTGCCCTGAAGCCAGTCTCATCTCTGCTCCTCACCCTCTCCCTTCAGCTGGTAGATCCCGCAGTTCTTGTCTGGCTGCCTCACCCCAGGAGACCATGAGATGCTCTCGGGGAACAGGCCTCTATCTAAACTTGGCTACAGTTCCCACAATGTTGGGCTGTTGTTCAGTTCAAAGAAAAGAAAAAAACAAAGGCTATGGAATCAAACCATATTTCTGTCCCTCTGCACAGAACAAGGTGCTGGTGGAGTTGCTAGCGTGGCAAGAAGGGCCCGCCAAGAGGGGTCATCCAGCCTCCAGCCGCCCAGGCTCCTCAAGCTAGATTCAAGGAGGAGATTCTTTCCTCAGGGGAGCTGGCCTCCTTCTGCCTCTGCTGGTAACTGGGGCTTCTCAGTGAGGCCTTCCTCCCCACATAGCCCTCTCATGGACTGACCGTTTTGGACCCAATTAGCCCACCAGGCTCCTCTGTCCGTGGAATTCTCCAGGCAAGAATAGTGGGGAGGGTTGCTATGCCCTCCTCCAGAGGATCTTCCCACCCCAGGGATGGAACCCAGGTCTCCTGCACTACAGGCAGACTCTTTACCACTGAGCCACCAGGGAAGCCCCCTGGGCATTCTTCAGTCAAGGTTCTTCCAAGGGTCTGTGGTCCAGATTAATTGTATACAAGTGTTGTCTCACTTCAAATTCTGGGGAAAATGAGATATGGCGGTGATGAAGAAAGGTAGCAAGCCTAGAAAGAGGACGGATGCAGGGTCCCTGGCTCCACCCAGCCTCCTCCTTAGTGTTCCCAGGACGTGGCTGGATATGGAGGTTAGGAATGATGTTTGCTATGGCAACCACATCCTTATCAATGCCCATCCACGAGACCTGTAGGGTGACCAGTCACCCCACCCCCTGTCATATGGTCATAGGAAAAGCAAACCACCTGCCCAGTGCTGGGTCCTCCCTGGAAGTGAGTATGGGGAGGCCAACCTGTCCCCTCCTCCTGCCTTGGATAACAGGTGCCTCCCGCCTGATAGGGGGGAGCTGCTCTGAGGGAAGCTAAGGGAGTGAAGGCCTTCTCCCCTGGTGACAGAGGCTGCCCTGAAGCCAGTCTCATCTCTGCTTCTCACCCTCTCCCTTCAGCTGGTAGATCCCGCAGTTCTTGTCTGGCTGCCTCACCCCAGGAGACCATGAGATGCTCTCGGGGAACAGGCCTCTATCTAAACTTGGCTACAGTTCCCACAATGTTGGGCTGTTGTTCAGTTCAAAGAAAAGAAAAAAACAAAGGCTATGGAATCAAACCATATTTCTGTCCCTCTGCACAGAACAAGGTGCTGGTGGAGTTGCTAGCGTGGCAAGAAGGGCCCGCCAAGAGGGGTCATCCAGCCTCCAGCCGCCCAGGCTCCTCAAGCTAGATTCAAGGAGGAGATTCTTTCCTCAGGGGAGCTGGCCTCCTTCTGCCTCTGCTGGTAACTGGGGCTTCTCAGTGAGGCCTTCCTCCCCACATAGCCCTCCTAGTTATTTCAGCCTCCCATTAATACACTCATGAAACAGACTCACATGGACTGACCCGTGTGTCTGCCCAGCGCTGGGATGGCCTACCCCTGAGGTCTCTGCTATGAGGAACCCCAGAACTTGCTCACAGTGCAAGTTCCACACACACCCTCTCCCCTCAACACACGCCAACCCCAGGCTTGCTCTTCTGCTCCTGGACCCAGAGCTGAGCTCAGCTTCCTGCCTGAGAAACAGAAGAACAGCCAGATCACAGCAGGGAGCAACCAGGAAGCCAACAAGTCCTGGTTCCTCCAACTCAGAGGCACTGTCCACTGGGTGACTGACTGCCTTTCTGTCTAGGAGCCGTTCATCCCCACCCCAACCCCTACCCCGCCGCCCCACTCCAGCTGGCCTCACAGGCAGTAGGCACAGGTTCATGAAATTCCAGCTCTCCTAACAAAGATGACCACTCTAGCCTGAGGGAACTCAGATCTCATCTCTCCCCATCAGGCATCCCCTCCCTGGCAGTTACAATCACATCTTTTCCCTGAAGATATCTCACATGGGAAGAACACACACTCCCATCCCTCCACATCCCCCTCCACCCTTCCAAAGCCCCCACTAAGGCCAGAACAAATACTTCTTTTGCATTCTCTTTGTTTAGTTGATAACTCCATTTGCCATTGAAGCAAACTATTACATATCCTCTCCCTGTCCTGTTCAAGCTGAATATTCTCTGTGGGGAACTTGCTCAACTGCTTTAACTCAGATTTGGAACTTGACTTTTGGCTGGTAGTTTCCAGATCTTTCTGTAGACATGGAAATCAACGGAGGAGCAAAAATCCTCCCATGCCCTGTCAAGTTCAAAGAAAAGAAAAACAAGAACCATATTTCTGTCCCTCTGCACAGAGCAAGGTGCTGGTGGAGTTGCTAGCGTGGCAAGAAGGGCCCGCCAAGAGGGGTCATCCAGCCTCCAGCCGCCCAGGCTCCTCAAGCTAGATTCAAGGAGGAGATTCTTTCCTCAGGGGAGCTGGCCTCCTTCTGCCTCTGCTGGTAACTGGGGCTTCTCAGTGAGGCCTTCCTCCCCACATAGCCCTCCTAGTTATTTCAGCCTCCCATTAATACACTCATGAAACAGACTCACATGGACTGACCCGTGTGTCTGCCCAGCGCTGGGATGGCCTACCCCTGAGGTCTCTGCTATGAGGAACCCCAGAACTTGCTCACAGTGCAAGTTCCACACACACCCTCTCCCCTCAACACACGCCAACCCCAGGCTTGCTCTTCTGCTCCTGGACCCAGAGCTGAGCTCAGCTTCCTGCCTGAGAAACAGAAGAACAGCCAGATCACAGCAGGGAGCAACCAGGAAGCCAACAAGTCCTGGTTCCTCCAACTCAGAGGCACTGTCCACTGGGTGACTGACTGCCTTTCTGTCTAGGAGCCGTTCATCCCCACCCCAACCCCCTACCCCCGCCGCCCCACTCCAGCTGGCCTCACAGGCAGTAGGCACAGGTTCATGAAATTCCAGCTCTCCTAACAAAGATGACCACTCTAGCCTGAGGGAACTCAGATCTCATCTCTCCCCATCAGGCATCCCCTCCCTGGCAGTTACAATCACATCTTTTCCCTGAAGATATCTCACATGGGAAGAACACACACTCCCATCCCTCCACATCCCCCTCCACCCTTCCAAAGCCCCCACCAAGGCCAGAACAAATACTTCTTTTGCATTCTCTTTGTTTAGTTGATAACTCCATTTGCCATTGAAGCAAACTATTACATATCCTCTCCCTGTCCTGTTCAAGCTGAATATTCTCTGTGGGGAACTTGCTCAACTGCTTTAACTCAGATTTGGAACTTGACTTTTGGCTGGTAGTTTCCAGATCTTTCTGTAGACATGGAAATCAACGGAGGAGCTTCTTAAAAAATCAGGTGCCCCATCCCACAAGACAGATGCCCTGTCTTTCTCTTTCCACTCTTCCCTCTGCATCAGTTTCCTGGAGCTGCCGTAACAAAGTACGACAAACAGGATGTGTTAACACAACAGAAATCTATTCTCTCACAGTCCTGGAGGCTCAGCGTCCAAGGTGTGGGCAGGGCCAGTTCCAGGCTTGAGGGGTAGCATGTTCCATGTCCCTCTTCTGGCTTCTGGTAGTTGCTAGCAACCCAGAGCACCCCTTAGCTTGGAAATGAACCACTCAGATCTCTGCCTCTCCTTCCTTGAGTCTTCTCTGTGTCTTCACATGGCCTTCTTATAAAGGACACCAGTCACTAGATTTCGGTTAGGGCCCACCCTAATCTAGCGTGATCTCTCTGAATTAATTACGTGTGCAAAGGCACTATTTCCAAATAAGGTCACATTCCTAGTCCATCCAGGTGGACATGGATTCTGGGGGGACTATCTTCAACTCAGTGCACCCACCTAGCCCCAAAGACTCAAGCTCTGCCTCTGACCCCATCCACCCTAGTGACCGGGGCTTGCCACCTGCTCACACACCTCGAGGCTGAGGACCCTTTATCCCGTTAGAGCTCCAGCTTCCAGCTGCTTGCCCTGCTGGCCATGGATGGACAGCGGCCAGGCTCTGCTCCCTCTGACAGCATGGCCCAGAGGCTGGTCTTGTGTTCTCTGTTGAACATAAACCCCCAAAATAACACCGTTATTAATCTTGGATCACTATTATGGTTGCAAATGCCTGGAGGACAGGACCCACATCCCTAACAGTCCAGGGCTGGCTCACACACCTGCTCCATGACCAGGGAGGAGAAAAGGCTCTCCTTGAAGCCTCTGATCTTAATGACTCACGGTAAGTCTCACTATTATAGCTCTGAGGTTCACTGCTCTTTTTCTCTTTGCTCTTTTTGCAGGAAATGGGTATATTGAAGGCAAAGAGTTAGAAAACTTCTTCCAAGAACTGGAGAAAGCCAGAAAAGGCTCCGGCATGGTAAGCCCAGTCCCCTTTCCCATTGCTTGGAATTTTGTCATCCTGACCATGGCTTTGAGCATTGTCAGTCCTAGTGTGATAAGCAGCCTGACATCTTTCATCTTGACCCTTAGAGTTTTTCTTTTATTTGGAAGGATTTTTAAAAAGTAATATACTCCCTAAAAAGAGTACCTCACTATCCTTGGGTGTCTGAAATAGAGGGGTGTTCATGGGTACCACAGATTGATAGATGCCCACACACACAACTGTAAAACTCTGTGTGTCTATAAAAATTATTTTTTCCTAGGGAAGAGTCCATAGCCTACCTAGTATGCTCAGAGGAGTCACCACACAAGCATAGAGGCCTAGGGGGTTTCCACTGCCCTTATTCAAGACTAGAGTTTCTCAGTCTTGGCATTACTGACATTTGGAGTAAACAGCTCTTTATCCTGGGGGGCTGTCCTGGGTATTGTCAGATGATTAGGAGCATCCCCGGCCTCTAACCATGAGATTCTAGTGGCACCCCTCCAAACTGTGACCATCACAAGTGTCTCCAGACACTGGTAACATCCCCTGCAGGGGACGCAGAATTGTCTCCCTGGAGAACCACTGTTCTAGACCAACCAAGGCTGCAGCCTCAGCACGGACTTAGAGGAGAGGTGGGGGCGGGGGGGGCGGGTGTTGCTCCAAGCCAGTATCTGAGCTAGATGGCACTGGCTCATGGGTGCAGGGGTCACACTGCCCTCCCTGGCCTGCAGTGACTCCAAATCACATGCCAGCCCCTTAACGGCAGGTACGTTGTCCCCCTCCCTTGGGTGCCAACCTGGCACTACTGACTTCACTAAAGCCTTTTGGGGAGCATTTGAAATATTGAAAAGCTAAGGTTATTGGAGCTAGTCCATTCTGATTCTCATGTCTGGTTCTCGAATATATGGAGTCAGACCAACTCTCTTCCCCCAGCTCCTGTGGGTCCTTTAGTTGGGAGGGTCTCTCTGTTCTCCCCTTCTGTGTGTCTGCTGGTCAATCCACTGCTTATTAGCAAGTCTTCATGGAGCCTCTGGGAGATGAGTCACAAGCCCACTGGGGAGGGCTTGGTTCTGAGCTCGGCAGTGGGCCCCGGTGAGGAGGATGTCCAAGAGATGGGCTTAAGTGGTAGAGGTGATTCATGGGTTTGTTTATCAACAGTCCTCCATCAGTCCTCATTACTCCGGGATAATGAAGCCCAGCTCATGGAAAACACAGGCTTCACAGCTGGTTCTGGGATCATGAGGTCGATGGAGGAGTGTGATTTTATGAAGTGCCTCAAACCCGGCACGCCTCTCTTATTCATCCCCTTCCTCAGATGGCATCAGGGGTGATTTGCAAGTCTGTCAACAACAGTCTCAATTATCATCATCCTGGACTGGTTCTCAGAGCAGCTGTTAAGTGGTAGGAAAAAAAAAGACTGGCCTTGAAAACAGTAATCATGAGTTCAAATTCTGGCTATACTAACTGGTGACCCAGCAGAAGTCACTAACTCTCAGGCTCCATTTGTGTGTAAAAACAGATAAGCTATGAGCTTCATGGGGTCTGCTGTGAAAAGGAAATACGGTAAATGGACACTTGTTTGTGATAAGGGTCTAGGATCATTCCATGCACATCTGTAAATGTAAAGCAATAAATACTGATAAACACATGGAGGCAAACTGAGACCAGTCCCAAAGGTTAAAAAAAAAAGACAATAGAAGGGATTCAGAAAAGACTGTTAAGAACTGGTAGAATTCTCCTTAGCCCAACCCTAGGAAACACACATCCACTAGAAAACCATAAAAGAAGGAAAGAAAAGGTGTCAAATGGCAAAATCATTCATCATTGATTAGGGATAAGGAAGAGCTCATCAGCAGCACCCCAAACCAAGAGAAGCCCTGAGAACTTCATGATGGCTTTAGATTTTAGATAGATGACAAAGGCCCAATTGTCCCTCCCTTGGGTGCCAACCTGGCACTACTGACTTCACTAAAGCCTTTTGGGGAGCATTTGAAATATTGAAAAGCTAAGGTTATTGGAGCTAGTCCATTCTGATTCTCATGTCTGGTTCTCGAATATATGGAGTCAGACCAACTCTCTTCCCCCAGCTCCTGTGGGTCCTTTAGTTGGGAGGGTCTCTCTGTTCTCCCCTTCTGTGTGTCTGCTGGTCAATCCACTGCTTATTAGCAAGTCTTCATGGAGCCTCTGGGAGATGAGTCACAAGCCCACTGGGGAGGGCTTGGTTCTGAGCTCGGCAGTGGGCCCCGGTGAGGAGGATGTCCAAGAGATGGGCTTAAGTGGTAGAGGTGATTCATGGGTTTGTTTATCAACAGTCCTCCATCAGTCCTCATTACTCCGGGATAATGAAGCCCAGCTCATGGAAAACACAGGCTTCACAGCTGGTTCTGGGATCATGAGGTCGATGGGAGTGTGATTTTATGAAGTGCCTCAAACCCGGCACGCCTCTCTTATTCATCCCCTTCCTCAGATGGCATCAGGGGTGATTTGCAAGTCTGTCAACAACAGTCTCAATTATCATCATCCTGGACTGGTTCTCAGAGCAGCTGTTAAGTGGTAGGAAAAAAAAAGACTGGCCTTGAAAACAGTAATCATGAGTTCAAATTCTGGCTATACTAACTGGTGACCCAGCAGAAGTCACTAACTCTCAGGCTCCATTTGTGTGTAAAAACAGATAAGCTATGAGCTTCATGGGGTCTGCTGTGAAAAGGAAATACGGTAAATGGACACTTGTTTGTGATAAGGGTCTAGGATCATTCCATGCACATCTGTAAATGTAAAGCAATAAATACTGATAAACACATGGAGGCAAACTGAGACCAGTCCCAAAGGTTAAAAAAAAAAGACAATAGAAGGGATTCAGAAAAGACTGTTAAGAACTGGTAGAATTCTCCTTAGCCCAACCCTAGGAAACACACATCCACTAGAAAACCATAAAAGAAGGAAAGAAAAGGTGTCAAATGGCAAAATCATTCATCATTGATTAGGGATAAGGAAGAGCTCATCAGCAGCACCCCAAACCAAGAGAAGCCCTGAGAACTTCATGATGGCTTTAGATTTTAGATAGATGACAAAGGCCCAACAGAACATTTGAAGTTTTTTGCCTTTTCAGTAGTCACACTCATCTAGTGGCTATATAGACTTTCTCCTCACAGTCTTCCTGGCTTAAAAACCACAGTGAAAAGCACTGTAGAACTGCCAGTTAGACTTTAAAGAAGAAAACGAGCAATTCCCCTTGCTGTGGTGGAGTGCCTAGATCCTACTGTGGGCCCTTGCAATAACATGGGCTTATTAGAAGCTGCCTCAGTAAAATGTTGGGACCTGAATTCTCACATCTATAATGGGAATAAGTCCTCACCTTCTGAAAGATTTATCATTTAATCCACTCCAAAGGGTAGAGGGTGTGTTTTCCTATGTGGGACAGAGCATCTCTTTGTATCCTGTTCCCCTGTGAAAAGTATGTGGCTAAGCCTCAAAGAAGCGAACACTGAAATGAAAAGGAAGGATCCTGAAAAGGAAAGACACAGCCTTAATTACTGGTTCAACCTGGCTGAACACAGGTTCAACCTGTGTATTTGGGGTGCAAAACAACTCCCCACCACTGCCACACTGAGAGGATGAGAGATTCCTGGTTTGCAGGTGACCTAGCAGCAAAATCAGTCCCCTTTGTCTTTCTGCAGGTGTCAAAGAGTGACAACTTAGGGGAGAAGATGAAGGAATTCATGCAGAAGTATGACAAGAACTCAGATGGGAAAATCGAGATGGCGGAGGTGAGTCCCAGTGTCTAAACTGCTGAGAGGTCTTAGACCTGAGTCCGACTTGCTAAGAGCGATGTGGGGAGGGCCAGTGGTTGCTTGGGCCTTTTCCATGCTCGAGCATGTGTATATGATTTATATATAAAACATATAAAATGTATACACATTAATATATATACACATTCATTTCTGTGTATTGATATGCACAGTATATATGACAATAGAAGGGATTCAGAAAAGACTGTTAAGAACTGGTAGAATTCTCCTTAGCCCAACCCTAGGAAACACACATCCACTAGAAAACCATAAAAGAAGGAAAGAAAAGGTGTCAAATGGCAAAATCATTCATCATTGATTAGGGATAAGGAAGAGCTCATCAGCAGCACCCCAAACCAAGAGAAGCCCTGAGAACTTCATGATGGCTTTAGATTTTAGATAGATGACAAAGGCCCAACAGAACATTTGAAGTGTTTTGCCTTTTCAGTAGTCACACTCATCTAGTGGCTATATAGACTTTCTCCTCACAGTCTTCCTGGCTTAAAAACCATAGTGAAAAGCACTGTAGAACTGCCAGTTAGACTTTAAAGAAGAAAACGAGCAATTCCCCTTGCTGTGGTGGAGTGCCTAGATCCTACTGTGGGCCCTTGCAATAACATGGGCTTATTAGAAGCTGCCTCAGTAAAATGTTGGGACCTGAATTCTCACATCTATAATGGGAATAAGTCCTCACCTTCTGAAAGATTTATCATTTAATCCACTCCAAAGGGTAGAGGGTGTGTTTTCCTATGTGGGACAGAGCATCTCTTTGTATCCTGTTCCCCTGTGAAAAGTATGTGGCTAAGCCTCAAAGAAGCGAACACTGAAATGAAAAGGAAGGATCCTGAAAAGGAAAGACACAGCCTTAATTACTGGTTCAACCTGGCTGAACACAGGTTCAACCTGTGTATTTGGGGTGCAAAACAACTCCCCACCACTGCCACACTGAGAGGATGAGAGATTCCTGGTTTGCAGGTGACCTAGCAGCAAAATCAGTCCCTTTGTTTTTCTGCAGGTGTCAAAGAGTGACAACTTAGGGGAGAAGATGAAGGAATTCATGCAGAAGTATGACAAGAACTCAGATGGGAAAATCGAGATGGCGGAGGTGAGTCCCAGTGTCTAAACTGCTGAGAGGTCTTAGACCTGAGTCCGACTTGCTAAGAGCGATGTGGGGAGGGCCAGTGGTTGCTTGGGCCTTTTCCATGCTCGAGCATGTGTATATGATTTATATATAAAACATATAAAATGTATACACATTAATATATATACACACATTCATTTCTGTGTATTGATATGCACAGATACATACATATTGCTAAGAAGATAAACTGAGGTATATCAAAAATGTTAATGAGTTTCTTTAAGCAAAAATCCATCCAAATGAGGCAGCACCAACCTGAAATCGTTAGGAACACTCCACCAATAGGAGCTAAGGGAAAGACTTCTATAAAGAAGAGAGCAGGGGCTTCCCCTGGTGGTCCACTGGGTAAGGACACCACCTTGCAGTGCAAGGGGCGCCGGTTCGAGCCCTGGCCTGGGAAGATCCCACGTGCGCGGAGCGGCTGGACTGATGTGTCCAATTACCGAGCAAGAGCTCTGGAGCGCATGCGCCCAGAGCCGGCGCTCTGCAACAACAGACGCCACCGCGATGGGAGGCCCACAGGAGCCAGAGAACAAAGACGGATGAAAATAGAGAAATGAAAGCCAATAGAAGTGACACGCCCACTCCCCCCCTCCCCAACCCACCCCCCGCCCAAAAGTAAATAAACAAATAAATCTTAAAAAAAAAAAAGAGAGCAGGGGCTTCCCCTGGTGGTCCAGTGGATAAGGACACCGCCTTGCAGTGCAAGGGGCGCCGGTTTGATCCCTGGCCTGGGAAGATCCCACGTGCCGCGGAGCGGCTGGACTGATGAGTCCAATCACCGAGCAGGAGCTCTGGAGCGCATGCGCCCAGAGCCGGCGCTCTGCGCCCAGAGCCGGCGCTCTGCGACGACAGACGCCACTGCGATGGGAGGCCCACAGGAGCCAGAGAACAAAGACGGATGAAAATAGAGAAATGAAGGACCAATAGAAGTGGCCCGCCCACTCCCCTCCCTCCCCAACCTCGCCCAAAATAAATAAATAAATCAATAAAAAAAAAAAAGAAGAGACCATAGGGCTTCCTTGGTGGTCCAGTGGGTAAAGAATCTGCCTTTCAGTGCACGGGGCACCAGTTTGATCCCTGGCACAGGAAGATCCCACATGCCGAGGAGCAGCTGGACTGGTGTATCCAAATTAGGAGCTAGCACTCTGGAGCGCATGCACCCAGAGCCGGTGCTCTACAACGAGAGAGGCCACTGTGATGGGAGGCCCACACAGGTCAAAACTTAAGATGGATGAAAATAAATAAATGAAGGACCAATAAAAGAGGCCAAAAAGAAAAAAAAAAGAGAGAGAGAGACCATAGCCAAGAAAGCATTATTTGGGAATGCCTAATGGGCTGCTGTGGCTGGGTTCCTCTTTTGGTTTGCTTATGTAGGCATTAAGGCCTCCTCAGTCTAACAACTTCCTTGTTTACCAATTGCAGACGAGGCTGGTGGGCTACAGTCCATGAGGCCTCAAAGAGTCAGACATGGTTGCCACTTTCACTTTTCATATACACACTTCTACATACACATAACATATGCACAGGTATGCAAGCCTAACCAAACCCCTCTGGAAATCGGTTTGCAGCCCATGGTCAAGTGGTCCAGAATGATTGTGGCACACAAAGGAGGGCATAGCTCCTCCAGGGAGGACTGGTTACCACGGTGTCTTAGGTCCGTGGAAGCAGAGACTGAGACAGAGATTCAAGGGGGTAGGATTTCAAGAGAAGGGAAAGGGCTAGCAGCAGAAGATAAGGAAGGATGTGGTCTCAGCTGATCTCACGGGGGGCTCTGGAGTGTGGACTGTGCCGCAGAGCTGGTCCCACCTTGAAGCAAGGGACAGGGTTGTCCTTTGTATCCCTATGTCAATCGGGCACTGGATGCAGGCTGCCCACTCCAGGATGGCAGGTGGAGGGGAGCGTGGCGGGGGCAGCCCAAGTTTGGTGGAGGGCAGTTCTCCTGCAAGGGGGCAGCTATGAGCCACGAGCTCACAGTCTTCCCAGCAGCTGAGGGACGGGACCGCCAGCCTAGCCAAAGGTGATCTGCGAAAGGCACCGAGACCATCCACTATAGATGCCTAAGCCGCAGGCCTCGGAACCTCCTGACTCAGATGGGCTAAACCAGACGTCGGCAGGTTTTTGCTGTAAAGATCCAGACTATGATCAAATGTTTTCGGGTTTGCAAGCTACGCAGTCTCTGTCACAACTGCCACTGTGGCACAAAAACCGCCACAAACAGTATGTAAATTAAAGGGCCCTGCCATGTTCCAATACAAGTTGATTTCAGAAAGAGGCGCTGAGCCCGATCTGGCGGATGGGCTGTTACACGGAGTCTTGTCTTAAACTATGAGAGGCTCCTTAGGAGAAAGGCCAGGAGAAGGGCTGGCTGCTGGTGAAAGAGGCCACGTCTGCAGCCCAGCTTCTCTGGAGTTCCCGTGGTTCTGTTCTCCGCCCCTCAAATGGCTTCATCCTCAGGCTGGAAGCAAGCTGATTACAGCAGTTCCAGGCGTCACATCCAGATGCAAAAAGGGCCCATCTCATTGGTCCCTGAGAAGAGCAAGGAAACCTTCCCAGGAGTGCCCTAAGCAGACCTTCCCTCACATTTCATTGGCCAGGACAAGGCCGCATGCCTACCCATAAGCCAATCAATGTCCAGGACATATTGCAAGCCTAACCAAACCCCTCTGAAATCGGTTTGCAGCCCATGGTCAAGTGGTCCAGAATGATTGTGGCACACAAAGGAGGGCATAGCTCCTCCAGGGAGGACTGGTTACCACGGTGTCTTAGGTCCGTGGAAGCAGAGACTGAGACAGAGATTCAAGGGGGTAGGATTTCAAGAGAAGGGAAAGGGCTAGCAGCAGAAGATAAGGAAGGATGTGGTCTCAGCTGATCTCACGGGGGGCTCTGGAGTGTGGACTGTGCCGCAGAGCTGGTCCCACCTTGAAGCAAGGGACAGGGTTGTCCTTTGTATCCCTATGTCAATCGGGCACTGGATGCAGGCTGCCCACTCCAGGATGGCAGGTGGAGGGCGTGGCGGGGCAGCCCAAGTTTGGGGGAGGGCAGTTCTCCTGCAAGGGGGCAGCTATGAGCCACGAGCTCACAGTCTTCCCAGCAGCTGAGGGACGGGACCGCCAGCCTAGCCAAAGGTGATCTGCGAAAGGCACCGAGACCATCCACTATAGATGCCTAAGCCGCAGGCCTCGGAACCTCCTGACTCAGATGGGCTAAACCAGACGTCGGCAGGTTTTTGCTGTAAAGATCCAGACTATGATCAAATGTTTTCGGGTTTGCAAGCTACGCAGTCTCTGTCACAACTGCCACTGTGGCACAAAAACCACCACAAACAGTATGTAAATTAAAGGGCCCTGCCATGTTCCAATACAAGTTGATTTCAGAAAGAGGCGCTGAGCCCGATCTGGCGGATGGGCTGTTACACGGAGTCTTGTCTTAAACTATGAGAGGCTCCTTAGGAGAAAGGCCAGGAGAAGGGCTGGCTGCTGGTGAAAGAGGCCACATCTGCAGCCCAGCTTCTCTGGAGTTCCCGTGGTTCTGTTCTCCGCCCCTCAAATGGCTTCATCCTCAGGCTGGAAGCAAGCTGATTACAGCAGTTCCAGGCGTCACATCCAGATGCAAAAAGGGCCCATCTCATTGGTCCCTGAGAAGAGCAAGGAAACCTTCCCAGGAGTGCCCTAAGCAGACCTTCCCTCACATTTCATTGGCCAGGACAAGGCCGCATGCCTACCCATAAGCCAATCAATGTCCAGGGAAATGAGATTATCATATTAGCTGAGACTGATTAGGATGTGCCTCTGATTCCGGCATGCTGGGTGCAGAGAAAAGGTAGGCCCAGGCAGCCAACAGTGTTTGTGGCACTCCTGCACTTTAAAAAAAAAAAAAAAAAATCAGATTTGTTGCAGTATAATTTATATACAATATGCAGCATCTATTTGAGTGTAAAATTCCATGAATTTAGCAGTTGTATACAGACATGTAATCACCACTGTAGCCAAAACACAGCATCTCCATCACCCCTCAAAGGATTCTCTGCCTGGTTCAGGCCATCTAACCACCCACCTCTGATGGGTTTGCATTTCCTAGAATTGTATATCAATGGCATCATTTATTAAGTATTCCTTTGAGTCCTGCTACTTAAAAACTGGCATCACTTTGATCCGTCTAGCTACTCATACCCAAAGGCTTGGGGGTGACCCAGAAGCGCCTCTTAGAAAATCCTTCTTCCCCTTGGAAGAGCTGCTAGCCCCTTTTCTCAAGGAAGGAAGCAAAATGGAGCAAAATGTGGCGCCCAGGCTGCCTTGCCACTGGCTGTTTTCCATCCTTCCCTGGCGGGACTCTCTGTAACATTACTGTCACTCTCTGATCCCCACAGCTGGCGCAGATCCTGCCAACCGAAGAGAACTTCCTTCTGTGCTTCAGGCAGCACGTGGGTTCCAGCACCGAGTTTATGGAGGTGAGACCAAGGCGCTGCCTTCTCTCTTGCACGCTGGGGCCTGCCTTCCTCTCATGTTCAGAGACAGGCCCACCCAATGCCTGGTAATGGTCTCTTCCAGAGACCATTTGGTGAGGCTCAGCTACTCAAAGTGTGGTCTGGGGACCAGGAGCATCCATGCCACCCTGATCTGGGTGCTTGTTAGAAAAGCTGAGTCCCTGACCCAGTGAATCCGAATTTACACCTTAACAAGGTCCCAGGTGATGTGTATGCACATCAGAGGGTGCGGCTTAAGGTGAGAAGTAAGCCTGGGTAAAGTACCCTTGGGAAATCCTGCATATACACCGCTTCCCATCTGGGTATTTGCATTTTACAGGCTCTGAGAAGTCCTGCAGTAAACAGACCATCTCACTCAGTTTGCTTCCTGAATCTTTCATGTTTTCTTCTCAATTCAATAGCATTAGCGTTCCTGGAATTCAGAGTTCCAAGAAGCATTCTTAGGAAGAATAGATGTAGGTACCATTCTAAAGATGAAAAGACGTCCAGTTTCCACGATCTTCCAGGTTTGATCTTTGGCTGTGGTCTAGGCTTTGCTGCCCTCCTTTAAAATGGACGTGGTCATCTCTGCAGTAGGGATTCTTTGAGATCCTCTTGTGGGCAGGACATCCAAACTCAAGTGTCTTCTGAGTAATATTCAATGGACAGATTGAACCATTAGCAACTGCTTATAGTTAGCCATTCTTTATGTACAAAAACTGGAAATTCCTTACAGCTTTACCAAATATATTACAAATCCAGCAAACTACCAATTATTTTCTGCTATTTTTCTGGGACTATACACCCTAGCCACTCAAATGTATGTGTTCCTCAAGGTGAAATTCAACTCACACACCGCCCCTGCCAACACACACACACACACACACACTGACTGCTGTAATAACTAACTAGCCTTCAACACAACTCTGGTTGCCATTTGTCATGTTAAATCCATTTCCAGCCACCGGTAATCTCTTGTCTGTGATTCACTGCTTAAAAATGGCTGGAGAGCCAGTCCAAAAACACACATGGCAGCTGAGTTCCCCACACAGATGTAAAGTCAGTTAGAAATAATGGAGTCTCAGGGCAGAAGACTCATTTTTTAAGTGGCAGTGTGCCTAAGCATCAGATATGGATTTAATTTTATGGTACTTTAAAGGATTTTCTCTGGTTTTTTCAAGATGGCAAAACCCCCTAAGCTGGTAATTGACATGCTGGACTCTGCTCTTAGTCCCCGTCTTGCCTGTCTAGGAGGAGAAGTCTGCGTATATACAGAACTTGCCAGGGGGGCTACTTTTGTTTTTTTTTTTGTTTTTTATTTATTTATTTATTTATTTAAACCTTTATTTTACTTTTAACTTTTACAGAGTTTTGTTGTTCACAGACATGCATGTTCTCAGATTAGTCACATGTATATCCCCCCCTTCCCTCCCCACTATCCCCCCCTTCCCTCCCCGCTACTTTTGAATATCAGTGTTTCTGTCTATAGAAAAGGGACTTCCCTGGCGGTCTAGTCGTGAAGACTGTGCACATCCACTGCAGGGGATACAGGTTCCTTCCCTGCTGGGAGAACTGAGATCCCACCCGCCACAGAGTATAGCCCAAAAAATAGCAAAGAAAAAGGGAGTGTTTGTACCTAACTGCTCCTTTCCTGATAGGGAGGCAGCCAGAGACTGGCTTTGTTCCCCCTGTGATCAGGAAAATGGGGATGATTGCTTGCAGGGTACAGAGATACTTAAAGAGGAACAACACAAACAAAACCCACACCCTCTCTCTCTCTAAATCATCAGCAGTTTCTTTCTGTGTAGCTGACACAGTTCCATGTTTTACCTGTCTTTATCCTTTAAGCCCCAGCATAACTACTGAGCCAACACCGCCCCCATCCCGCAAGTTTCCTGGAACCCCACCGCCTTACAGGATCATCCTTTCCTGGGGTTGTCCATTGGTTCCATCTTTATCAGCTGGAAACATGAAATGGCCCCTCTGCAGCCCTGAAAGGCTTGCGCTCTCAGATGGTTCCCATCCCACTGTTCAGTACAACATCTGATTTCTAAATTTAGGGGCGCCTCAGGATTTCTTTGAGATTTCACAAAGCCCAGGTCTCTTGAACTCCTTCTTGAATGGGAAGAGAATAATGACCCACTGAGGGCAGAGCACAGAGTGCTGGAAGGGAAGAGAAGTCCCGGCTGAGAGCCGAGGCTGGGGTGGATCCAGGGAGGGAGGGAGGGAGGGCCCGTCCCCTGGGAGGATCTCACCCTGAAGGCGGCTGAATGCTTTGCTTTCTTTGAGGACTGGGGTCCCTTCAGGTTATCCTCCCCTCAGGCAATCTGCAGGGTGTCTGCCCTTTTTTCCCAGTCAAGACTCAAACCTAGAAACTAAATTCTAAGGCATTCAATGCATGCAGGTGGTTGGTGAAGTCCTATTCGAAAATCTGTACCTATTTGTGCGTTACTCACGGGTGGGCTTTCGCAGCAGGTGAAGGAACATTTTGATGGAACTGAGCATTTTTTCCCCCAAAGAAAGTTCTCTCCCAAGATCAAAAGCTATCTATCCAAGTTACATGTAGAGTAAGTCTATAAGCAATACCTCATAACTATTTTAAAGAATCAGGATCAAATTTTTTGAGCCACTATCTGACCCTGAGAGTCAGAGCCTACTTTGCTGGTGTGGAAAAAGAACCTCACATGCCTCACAACAAAGGGGACATCCCATCGACAGACGCATGTGTGGTACATATATAATGGAAGATCAGCCATGGAAAAAAAGAAACCTCACATGGTATCAGGAAAATGGGGATGATTGCTTGCAGGGTACAGAGATACTTAAAGAGGAACAACACAAACAAAACCCACACCCTCTCTCTCTCTAAATCATCAGCAGTTTCTTTCTGTGTAGCTGACACAGTTCCATGTTTTACCTGTCTTTATCCTTTAAGCCCCAGCATAACTACTGAGCCAACACCGCCCCCATCCCGCAAGTTTCCTGGAACCCCACCGCCTTACAGGATCATCCTTTCCTGGGGTTGTCCATTGGTTCCATCTTTATCAGCTGGAAACATGAAATGGCCCCTCTGCAGCCCTGAAAGGCTTGCGCTCTCAGATGGTTCCCATCCCACTGTTCAGTACAACATCTGATTTCTAAATTTAGGGGCGCCTCAGGATTTCTTTGAGATTTCACAAAGCCCAGGTCTCTTGAACTCCTTCTTGAATGGGAAGAGAATAATGACCCACTGAGGGCAGAGCACAGAGTGCTGGAAGGGAAGAGAGGCCCCGGCTGAGGGCCGGGGCTAGGGGGGACCCGGGGAGGGGGGGAGGGAGGGCCCGTCCCCTGGGAGGATCTCACCCTGAAGGCGGCTGAATGCTTTGCTTTCTTTGAGGACTGGGGTCCCTTCAGGTTATCCTCCCCTCAGGCAATCTGCAGGGTGTCTGCCCTTTTTTCCCAGTCAAGACTCAAACCTAGAAACTAAATTCTAAGGCATTCAATGCATGCAGGTGGTTGGTGAAGTCCTATTCGAAAATCTGTACCTATTTGTGCGTTACTCACGGGTGGGCTTTCGCAGCAGGTGAAGGAACATTTTGATGGAACTGAGCATTTTTTCCCCCAAAGAAAGTTCTCTCCCAAGATCAAAAGCTATCTATCCAAGTTACATGTAGAGTAAGTCTATAAGCAATACCTCATAACTATTTTAAAGAATCAGGATCAAATTTTTTGAGCCACTATCTGACCCTGAGAGTCAGAGCCTACTTTGCTGGTGTGGAAAAAGAACCTCACATGCCTCACAACAAAAGGGGGACATCCCATCGACAGACGCATGTGTGGTACACATATATAATGGAAGATCAGCCATAAAAGAGAAAGAAAGAATGCCATTTGCAGCATTATCAGGTGGAGCTAGAGATTATCATAGTAAGTGAAGTAAAGTCAGACAGAGAAAGACAAATACGGTATGGTATCATTTATACATGGAATCTAAAATATGACACAAATGAACTTAACTATGAAACAGACCTGACCTCACAGACACAGAAAACAGACTTGTGGTTGCCACAGGGGAGGTGAGTGGGGCATGGATGAGGAGTTTGGGATTAACAGATGTATTTACCATAATGGAAAAAAAAAGTGAGAAAAAATGTGTGTGTGTGTGTGTGTGTGTCTCATATAAAACTGAATCACTGTGCTGTACACCAGAAACTAACACAACACTGTAAGTTATCTATGATGAAATATTTTTTTAAAGTGGGGGCCATGATATGGAGAAGTCAGGGAGGCGGGAGATGATCAAATCTGCGAAAAGAGTGGGTGCCTGCTCACTCTCAGAACATCAAGTGTTGCTGGTGTCTAGGTGTGCTGTTTGGGGCTGGGGGAGAAGGGAATACACATTAAGCAAAGAAAACTTAAAAAGAAAATTTGAGAACTATGATCAGGCACCAAAATAGACCCAAGATCAGGGAAACAGGGTTCTCTGGGTCTTTTGTCACAGATACACCCACTCCCACTCAGCCCGCTGTGGTACTGCCTCCTCCCCACCAGACGGCCTGGGTTATTCAAGGCCAGGGTGTCAGGACAGTCACACTCAGGACCCACTTTTTCAGGTACAGTCAAAACACTTCGCTAGGGAAACCCCTTTTTGCATGGAACTAAAGCATTTTTCCCCAGCAGGTGAAGGAACATTTTGATGGAACTGAGCATTTTTTCCCCCAAAGAAAGTTCTCTCCCAAGATCAAAAGCTATCTATCCAAGTTACATGTAGAGTAAGTCTATAAGCAATACCTCATAACTATTTTAAAGAATCAGGATCAAATTTTTTGAGCCACTATCTGACCCTGAGAGTCAGAGCCTACTTTGCTGGTGTGGAAAAAGAACCTCACATGCCTCACAACAAAAGGGGGACATCCCATCGACAGACGCATGTGTGGTACATATATATAATGGAAGATCAGCCATAAAAGAGAAAGAAAGAATGCCATTTGCAGCATTATCAGGTGGAGCTAGAGATTATCATAGTAAGTGAAGTAAAGTCAGACAGAGAAAGACAAATACGGTATGGTATCATTTATACATGGAATCTAAAATATGACACAAATGAACTTAACTATGAAACAGACCTGACCTCACAGACACAGAAAACAGACTTGTGGTTGCCACAGGGGAGGTGAGTGGGGCATGGATGAGGAGTTTGGGATTAACAGATGTATTTACCATAATGGAAAAAAAAAGTGAGAAAAAATGTGTGTGTGTGTGTGTGTGTGTCTCATATAAAACTGAATCACTGTGCTGTACACCAGAAACTAACACAACACTGTAAGTTATCTATGATGAAATATTTTTTTAAAGTGGGGGCCATGATATGGAGAAGTCAGGGAGGCGGGAGATGATCAAATCTGCGAAAAGAGTGGGTGCCTGCTGACTCTCAGAACATCAAGTGTTGCTGGTGTCTAGGTGTGCTGTTTGGGGCTGGGGGAGAAGGGAATACACATTAAGCAAAGAAAACTTAAAAAGAAAATTTGAGAACTATGATCAGGCACCAAAATAGACCCAAGATCAGGGAAACAGGGTTCTCTGGGTCTTTTGTCACAGATACACCCACTCCCACTCAGCCCGCTGTGGTACTGCCTCCTCCCCACCAGACGGCCTGGGTTATTCAAGGCCAGGGTGTCAGGACAGTCACACTCAGGACCCACTTTTTTTCAGGAGCACTGTATTCGTTACCTAGTGCTGCATAACAAATTAGCACTCAAAATTTACCAGCCTAAGGCAGCAAACACTTTATCATCTCTCAGTTTCTCTGGCTGGAAATTTGGTAAAGGTCAGCCAAGCAGCTCTGGCTCAGAGTCTAGATGTCAGCAGGGCTGCCGTCGTGTGGCGGCTTGACCGGGGCTGGAAGACGCACCTCCAGGACGCTGCACACGTGTGGCTGCTGGCAGGAGGCCTCAGTTGCTCACTACAGGTGCCTTTCCACAGTGCTGCTAGAGCATCCTTACAACCTGGCGCCTGGCTTCCTCCAGAGTGAGTGATCCAAGGAGAGAACAAGAAGTCAGCCTCTCGGTCTTTATGACCTAGTCTTGAGGGCAACAGCGGCCATATCTGCCATATTCTATTCATTAGAAGTGAATCACTCAGTTCAGTCCACATTCAAGGGGAAGGGAATTAAGGAGGTGAAGAATTTATGGACATCTGAGAACCATTCCAACTATTTTTCCTTCCTTCTCCTGTGTAATGTCTGCTCTTGCTCAGATGGCCAGAACAGAGAGGAAGGATGTGGTCAGACCCACATCACCTGCTGAAGCTCTGCTTCTCTTTGATTCTCCAGGTGGTCAGCAGGCAGTTCTCTAGTTTCTCACAGGGCCCCAATACATATACCAACGAACGGGGACTCAGATCAGAGCCTGGACCAGCAATGGAGCAAAATCCAGGAAGGGACAGACTGTCTAGGCCTAGGTCAATGCCTACATCTGGAGACTGGTCAGCCCTTCTTTATCCATGTGGACTGAACATGAGAGCGCAGTGGTTTCCTTAAAAAAGGGGTGGGGGGACAAAGGAAGGGGGCTGCTTTTTATCAGAAAGATGGGGAAGCAGCCTTGGGATCATCTAAACAACTCATTACATTAACAGTTCTGTCCCACCTTCAGACACGGCTATAGACCCAAGATCAGGGAAACAGGGTTCTCTGGGTCTTTTGTCACAGATACACCACTCCCACTCAGCCCGCTGTGGTACTGCCTCCTCCCACCAGACGGCCTGGGTTATTCAAGGCCAGGGTGTCAGGACAGTCACACTCAGGACCCACTTTTTTTCAGGAGCACTGTATTCGTTACCTAGTGCTGCATAACAAATTAGCACTCAAAATTTACCAGCCTAAGGCAGCAAACACTTTATCATCTCTCAGTTTCTCTGGCTGGAAATTTGGTAAAGGTCAGCCAAGCAGCTCTGGCTCAGAGTCTAGATGTCAGCAGGGCTGCCGTCGTGTGGCGGCTTGACCGGGGCTGGAAGACGCACCTCCAGGACGCTGCACACGTGTGGCTGCTGGCAGGAGGCCTCAGTTGCTCACTACAGGTGCCTTTCCACAGTGCTGCTAGAGCATCCTTACAACCTGGCGCCTGGCTTCCTCCAGAGTGAGTGATCCAAGGGAGAGAACAAGAAGTCAGCCTCTCGGTCTTTATGACCTAGTCTTGAGGGCAACAGCGGCCATATCTGCCATATTCTATTCATTAGAAGTGAATCACTCAGTTCAGTCCACATTCAAGGGGAAGGGAATTAAGGAGGTGAAGAATTTATGGACATCTGAGAACCATTCCAACTATTTTTCCTTCCTTCTCCTGTGTAATGTCTGCTCTTGCTCAGATGGCCAGAACAGAGAGGAAGGATGTGGTCAGACCCACATCACCTGCTGAAGCTCTGCTTCTCTTTGATTCTCCAGGTGGTCAGCAGGCAGTTCTCTAGTTTCTCACAGGGCCCCAATACATATACCAACGAACGGGGACTCAGATCAGAGCCTGGACCAGCAATGGAGCAAAATCCAGGAAGGGACAGACTGTCTAGGCCTAGGTCAATGCCTACATCTGGAGACTGGTCAGCCCTTCTTTATCCATGTGGACTGAACATGAGAGCGCAGTGGTTTCCTTAAAAAAGGGGTGGGGGGACAAAGGAAGGGGGCTGCTTTTTATCAGAAAGATGGGGAAGCAGCCTTGGGATCATCTAAACAACTCATTACATTAACAGTTCTGTCCCACCTTCAGACACGGCTATCACGGGCATCATGATGAGTAGAGGACACAGTGCTCTGAAGAGTAACCATAGCTTGTGTCTGCCCCTTCCAGAGGAGTCTTACCCTGCCCCCAGTGCCCATGCAGAGAATGAGAAGCTTCCAGAACAGTAAAAGGACACTCAATATACCCACAACAAAAACAGGACCCACCAGGTCCTAGTGCTGGTCCTGGTAAAAATCTGCCTGGTTGGTATCTAAGAAAACCTCAACCCTGGTTACAAGATGATCTGAAGTCAGTTAAGAGTAGGGAGACCTTCCCCCATCAGGTTTTCCTCCTTTTCTATGTGACCTTGGCCAAGACTCTTTCCCTTGTTTCTTCATCTACAACATGGACAGGACTGGGCTCGACCATCTCAGTGTTCCCATCCCACTGTGCTACTGTTGAATATCAATACCCAGCCTGGCCTGTTAAAGGAGAATGGAGGGAAGTTTATAGGCGTGGATGAATCTTTGTGAATATACCGCCATTCCCATTGCAGGCTTGGCGGAAGTATGACACTGACAGAAGCGGCTACATTGAAGCCAATGAGCTCAAGGTAGGATGGGCCTTGGGAGAAGGGAATGGAAGGGCCGGAGGACAGGCCTGAAGTCGAAGTGGCGGTGGGTTTAAGAAACCTGGGTGGGGGGGGATGTTGGGTGAGGAAGTTGGGTGTGTGGCCTGATCAGGGATACTCAGGCCTGGCTCTGCATGGTTGAACGTGTTCAGTCGTGTGAAATCAGCAATTCGGAGCCGCAGAGTTCAATCAGTTTACGCTTCTCTGCACATCAGTGCCCAGGACAGGCATCCACAAAGCACACCAGCAGTTTGGCCTTCTGGCTTGTCATCTGCCCCTGAACGCCTCCAGACCCTGGGAGCTCCAGGCATGACTTGTCCCGTGTCCTGGGCTCTCTAAGTTCCCAGAGCCAGTTCCTACCACCTGTCCTAGAGAGTGAGGTTGTATCTGGCAGCTACTGCCCCCTTCCAGGCTACTCCACAAGCAGTAAGGGGTGAGGGAATTATGAGGACTGCAAGCTGTGCCAATGATGGGACTCAGAAAACATGGTCGAGAGACGGTCTGAAGGAATCAGTAAGTGAACTGGGGCAGAGAGACTGAGTTGGAAACTCTGAAGAGCCCTTTTGTATTTCAGGGATTCCTGTCTGATCTGCTGAAGAAGGCAAACCGACCCTATGATGAACCCAAGCTCCAAGAGTACACCCAAACCATAGTGAGTGGCCAGGGCACAGGACGTGGGCCCCGAATCAGTGGGATTGGGGGTCTGTGTGGTTATTAGTTGGCTGATTCTTGAGGCCTGGGAGAAGTGACTCCCAGCGGCAGCTGGCAACAGAGATGCCAGTTCACGGCCCCCGCACCCTCCCTCTGAGGTCCCCACTCAGCCAGATGCTCCTGGGCCAGAGTGAGACCAGAGCATCTGTTTATCTGACAGCTCCAGGAGAGGATAAACTTGGAGAAGGGGGGCCTTCGCTGAGACCTGTCCCTGAGAAAGGGGGGAGGAGGGCCATGACCAAGTCCCTGCTGTCCCCCATGCCACGTGACCGATTTAGCCCATGCTGGTCCCTGCCTCCAGGCAACCTCGGAGGACACAGAAGCATAGTCCCCCATGTTCCTCCCTCTCCAGGGGCAGGCCAGGGTCCCACATGAGAGAAGGTCAAAGCAAATAATCCGAGCACCACTTTCTGTCCCCAACAGCTACGGATGTTTGACTTGAACGGGGATGGCAAACTGGGTCTCTCGGAGATGTCCCGGTAAGCACCATCCTCACTCACCCCAGCATTACTCTTCACAAGACCCCGGCGGGTCATCCCTGTGCTACCATCCCATCACCAAGGTCAACCAGCAGGGTGAGTGACAGGTCAGGTGTCCTGAAGCTCAAATTAAAGTTACAGCAAACAGGGATCATCACCACCTCAACGTTCTGCCTCCCTCTTTCTTTGAACTTTCCACTGACTCTTGATTATTAAGTGCTAAGAAATCATTTCCATAACTACAGATGCTACTTCTGTATCCCCCAGGTCTGAACTGTTCCTGCCTCTGCTCTGTCTTCTAATCACTGCTCTAACGTTCTTTTCAGACTCTTGCCTGTACAGGAAAACTTCCTGCTTAAATTTCAGGTAAAAGAGCTACTCTGCTTTTCTTCAAAACCTCCCTTCCCTAAGCCATGGAATTCTCCAGGAAAGAATAATACTGGAGTGGGTAGCTGTTCCCTTCTCCAGGGGATTTTCCCAACCCAGGGATTAAACCCAGGTCTCCCACAATGCAGGCAGATTCTTTACCATCTTAGCCACCAGAGTAGCCCAAGAGCCCTGGAGTGGGTATCCTATCCCTTCTCCAGGAGATCTTCCCAACCCAGGGATTGAACCTCCTGCATTGCAAGCAGATTCTTTACCAGCTGAGCTACAAGGGAAAATCCCCTCTGAGCTCACCCTTCCTCAACACACACACACACACACTCTGCAGCGCTTTGGCTTCTGTCTTTAATACCTTGGGCCTTCTAGGGCATGAAGCTGACCTCAGAGGAGTTCAACGCGATCTTCACATTTTATGACAAGGTAAGGTGGAGGACGGTGTGGGGGGAAAGCAGGAGGCCCACCCCAGCCACCTCCCACCAGCAGAATGCTCACCTTGGTCCTTTGAAGTAACCAAGCTGTTGGAATAGCAGTCCAGGCCAGGCCGTTTCTTCCTGTCCCTTTGGGTTCCCTGCAGCAGCATCTCCTGCTGTGTGAGAAGATAAATATCCTTAACAGGGTGTGGCCTATGGCACCCAAGGTTTTGGTTCCTTAAGAGTTTAGGAAAGAATATCTCGTGGAAGGGAAGAGGGTGATTATACTGTTGGGGCCCAAAGGCAGGAGGTGCCAGGACTGTGCCCCTGGTGCCAGGCCATCACCCTGTTGCTCTTCTCAAAGTGGGGAGTTAGAGGGCCTCTCTACCACCGTGACCCCTGCCTCTGCTGCCCCTGCCGGGGCGACTCCAGTGGTTTTCCTTAGAACTACAGGTCTGGGGGTAAATAGCGCCGTGTTACCCTGACATCCTAGTGTGGGATTCAGCACCCAGGGAGTTGGCAAAATGCTTCTTGAACCTCATCTACATTTTCAATGCAAATGAAACATACCAGAAGGGAAGGTTACCGAGTTTGCTCTAACGTTCTTTTCAGACTCTTGCCTGTACAGGAAAACTTCCTGCTTAAATTTCAGGTAAAAGAGCTACTCTGCTTTTCTTCAAAACCTCCCTTCCCTAAGCCATGGAATTCTCCAGGAAAGAATAATACTGGAGTGGGTAGCTGTTCCCTTCTCCAGGGGATTTTCCCAACCCAGGGATTAAACTCAGGTCTCCCACAATGCAGGCAGATTCTTTACCATCTTAGCCACCAGAGTAGCCCAAGAGCCCTGGAGTGGGTATCCTATCCCTTCTCCAGGAGATCTTCCCAACCCAGGGATTGAACCAGGGTCTCCTGCATTGCAAGCAGATTCTTTACCAGCTGAGCTACAAGGGAAAATCCCCTCTGAGCTCACCCTTCCTCAACACACACACACACACACTCTGCAGCGCTTTGGCTTCTGTCTTTAATACCTTGGGCCTTCTAGGGCATGAAGCTGACCTCAGAGGAGTTCAACGCGATCTTCACATTTTATGACAAGGTAAGGTGGAGGACGGTGTGGGGGGAAAGCAGGAGGCCCACCCCAGCCACCTCCCACCAGCAGAATGCTCACCTTGGTCCTTTGAAGTAACCAAGCTGTTGGAATAGCAGTCCAGGCCAGGCCGTTTCTTCCTGTCCCTTTGGGTTCCCTGCAGCAGCATCTCCTGCTGTGTGAGAAGATAAATATCCTTAACAGGGTGTGGCCTATGGCACCCAAGGTTTTGGTTCCTTAAGAGTTCAGGAAAGAATATCTCGTGGAAGGGAAGAGGGTGATTATACTGTTGGGGCCCAAAGGCAGGAGGTGCCAGGACTGTGCCCCTGGTGCCAGGCCATCACCCTGTTGCTCTTCTCAAAGTGGGGAGTTAGAGGGCCTCTCTACCACCGTGACCCCTGCCTCTGCTGCCCCTGCCGGGGCGACTCCAGTGGTTTTCCTTAGAACTACAGGTCTGGGGGTAAATAGCGCCGTGTTACCCTGACATCCTAGTGTGGGATTCAGCACCCAGGGAGTTGGCAAAATGCTTCTTGAACCTCATCTACATTTTCAATGCAAATGAAACATACCAGAAGGGAAGGTTACCGAGTTTGCCTTGGACCCTCACCCTACTGCAGCGACTGGCCAAGTCAGAAGTGACATGGTATTTGGGCACCTCTTTGGCTCAGAGTAAAGACCCTTTGACAAAGCTGGACTCTGGTCAGGGGTGGGGTTCTGAGTTCTGAGGTTCTGCGCTAACCCTCTGCTCCCTTCCAGGACGGAAGTGGCTACATTGATGAGAACGAGCTGGACGCCCTCCTAAAGGATCTGTATGAGAAAAACAAGAAGGTGAGGGGCTGGGGCCAGAGGCGGGGGTGGAAGTGGGAAGGCCGGCCAAGGAGTGCATCTTGCTCCCCTTGGATCATCCCTCTCAAGGCAGTGGCAGTGTTTTGCTTTATTTGCTGGTTGATTCTTTTTTTTAATACACATAACCAAGTTTGCCCTCTTAACCATTTTTAAGTGTTCAGTTCCAGTGGCATTAAGTACATTCCCCGTGCTGTGCAACCATCCCCACCATCCGGCACTCTCTCGAAAGCAAGTCTGCACTTATTAAACGACAGCGCCCCCTTGTGGCCTCCACCAGCAATCAGCCCTCACCATTCTACTTTCTGTCTCTATGAATCTCACTGCTCTAGAAACTTCATATAAGCGAGATCAGACAGCATTTGCCGTTCTGTGTCTGGCTTATTTCACGTAATGTAACTCCCTCAAGGTTCATCCATGTTGCAGCATATATCAGAATTTCCTTCCTTTTTAAGGCTGAGTAACGCTGTGGGTCTGCCCCACATTTTATCTGTTCACCCACAGACACACACTTGGGTTGCTCCCACCTGCCGACTGATCTAAATATTGCGGCTATGAGGCCATGGCAGTTTGGATGTGGCACAGTTCTTGAAAGTGTCCATCACATGCCCCGCCCGCCCCCAAAAGGCTTTTACACTATGAGCGATATGGAAGAGCAGGGCAGGTGGGAGTTGAGGGCATTCTGAATGGACTACTGAATCTGGAGCTGGGCGAGGGGCTAGAAGGAGTCCCTGACAAATTTGTTCCCTGGAGGAAAAGGCTGGGACCTCAATTCCATTACTTGGCATCCTAGTGTGGGATTCAGCACCCAGGGAGTTGGCAAAATGCTTCTTGAACCTCATCTACATTTTCAATGCAAATGAAACATACCAGAAGGGAAGGTTACCGAGTTTGCCTTGGACCCTCACCCTACTGCAGCGACTGGCCAAGTCAGAAGTGACATGCTATTTGGGCACCTCTTTGGCTCAGAGTAAAGACCCTTTGACAAAGCTGGACTCTGGTCAGGGGTGGGGTTCTGAGTTCTGAGGTTCTGCGCTAACCCTCTGCTCCCTTCCAGGACGGAAGTGGCTACATTGATGAGAACGAGCTGGATGCCCTCCTAAAGGATCTGTATGAGAAAAACAAGAAGGTGAGGGGCTGGGGCCAGAGGCGGGGGTGGAAGTGGGAAGGCCGGCCAAGGAGTGCATCTTGCTCCCCTTGGATCATCCCTCTCAAGGCAGTGGCAGTGTTTTGCTTTATTTGCTGGTTGATTCTTTTTTTTAATACACATAACCAAGTTTGCCCTCTTAACCATTTTTAAGTGTTCAGTTCCAGTGGCATTAAGTACATTCCCCGTGCTGTGCAACCATCCCCACCATCCGGCACTCTCTCGAAAGCAAGTCTGCACTTATTAAACGACAGCGCCCCCTTGTGGCCTCCACCAGCAATCAGCCCTCACCATTCTACTTTCTGTCTCTATGAATCTCACTGCTCTAGAAACTTCATATAAGCGAGATCAGACAGCATTTGCCGTTCTGTGTCTGGCTTATTTCACGTAATGTAACTCCCTCAAGGTTCATCCATGTTGCAGCATATATCAGAATTTCCTTCCTTTTTAAGGCTGAGTAACGCTGTGGGTCTGCCCCACATTTTATCTGTTCACCCACAGACACACACTTGGGTTGCTCCCACCTGCCGACTGATCTAAATATTGCGGCTATGAGGCCATGGCAGTTTGGATGTGGCACAGTTCTTGAAAGTGTCCATCACATGCCCCGCCCGCCCCCAAAAGGCTTTTTACACTATGAGCGATATGGAAGAGCAGGGCAGGTGGGAGTTGAGGGCATTCTGAATGGACTACTGAATCTGGAGCTGGGCGAGGGGCTAGAAGGAGTCCCTGACAAATTTGTTCCCTGGAGGAAAAGGCTGGGACCTCAATTCCATTACTTGGCTCAGTCATGCTGCCTCGTGGACAGACCACTGGGGCTCATCTCTGTGCCCAGGATGGGAGGACACAGGCAGAACAGGAACCAGGGGACAAGTCTTGGAAGCATTTTCCTCCACCTCCTGGAAAATGTCTTTCTCTGAGCAAATGGTTTTTTTGTATTTTGGCCACTTCTATTGGTCTTTCATTTATCTATTTTCATCCATCTTTGTTCTTTGGCCTGTGTGGGCCTCCCATTGCAGTGGCCTCTCTCACTGCAGAGCACCGGCTCTGGGTGCGTGCACTGCAGACCTCTGGCTCAGTAGTTGGACACATCGGTCCAGCTGCTCCGCGGCACGTGGGATCCTCCCAGGCCAGGGATCGAACTGGCGTCCCTTGCACTACAAGGCGGTGTCCTTACCCACTGGACCACCAGGGAAGCCCTGAGCAAATGGTTTTGCTGCTTTCTTTAAATATCTGATGAACAGTCTATAATTCCCTGTGTTGTCTAACTGCCTGGGCAGTTGGGCAAGAGCTAAATTTTAACACTTAAATTCAGGGAAAAACACTCATCATGGCCACTAGGTCTGCCTGTCTCCTTTTCCAATTGCCTTTCAATCCCTTTATCTTTATCCTGAATATCATCCTTCATTTCTTTCACCTTAAGTTTATTTTTTCTTTATGTTACCTACAATTTCTTTTTGAAAGTGACAGAAAATAAATTATAAGCAAATACTTCCAAGGAAAATGGAAGAACTCATCATGTACATGAACTCAGCAAACTTTTTCCTGGTACCAAACTCTAGGAGAAAATTGTTTGTGCATCCATATGTGTCCAAGGAATGTCGGGCATCATAATGAAAAATATCCTGTAATTGGATTAATGAGGCATAACTTTTTTCCATATGACCCTACTTTATGTCTGAGGCTGATAGGCCTTAAGGATTGGCATTAAATCTTGGGAGAGACCTGAATTTCCTGGTCATCATCTAACTAGGCTCTTCCTTGATTCCCACAAAAGACAACTCATATGGCTATATAGCTGGACTTTCTGAGATCTGCAAACAAACAAGAGTCACATGTTGCCGTTAGAAACTCTGAAGGTTAGAGAACAAGGATATTTAAAAGCTTCCTGGGAAGCTTCCACCTGTACTCAGCTCCAGACATGTGGATCGAGAGAAGTAGAAACAGAGAGCTGCATGTTTGTAAATAACCTGAGTTGGGAAAGGTTGGCATTTCTTTCTCTGAGCAAATGGTTTTTTTGTATTTTGGCCACTTCTATTGGTCTTTCATTTATCTATTTTCATCCATCTTTGTTCTTTGGCCTGTGTGGGCCTCCCATTGCAGTGGCCTCTCTCACTGCAGAGCACCGGCTCTGGGTGCGTGCACTGCAGACCTCCGGCTCAGTAGTTGGACACATCGGTCCAGCTGCTCCGCGGCACGTGGAATCTTCCCAGGCCAGGGATCGAACCGGCGTCCCTTGCACTACAAGGCGGTGTCCTTACCCACTGGACCACCAGGGAAGCCCTGAGCAAATGGTTTTGCTGCTTTCTTTAAATATCTGACGAACAGTCTATAATTCCCTGTGTTGTCTAACTGCCTGGGCAGTTGGGCAAGAGCTAAATTTTAACACTTAAATTCAGGGAAAAACATTCATCATGGCCACTAGGTCTGCCTGTCTCCCTTTCCAATTGCCTTTCAATCCCTTTATCTTTATCCTGAATATCATCCTTCATTTCTTTCACCTTAAGTTTATTTTTTCTTTACGTTACCTACAATTTCTTTTTGAAAGTGACAGAAAATAAATTATAAGCAAATACTTCCAAGGAAAATGGAAGAACTCATCATGTACATGAACTCAGCAAACTTTTTCCTGGTACCAAACTCTAGGAGAAAATTGTTTGTGCATCCATATGTGTCCAAGGAATGTCGGGCATCATAATGAAAAATATCCTGTAATTGGATTAATGAGGCATAACTTTTTTCCATATGACCCTACTTTATGTCTGAGGCTGATAGGCCTTGAGGATTGGCATTAAATCTTGGGAGAGACCTGAATTTCCTGGTCATCATCTAACTAGGCTCTTCCTTGATTCCCACAAAAGACAACTCATATGGCTATATAGCTGGACTTTCTGAGATCTGCAAACAAACAAGAGTCACATGTTGCCGTTAGAAACTCTGAAGGTTAGAGAACAAGGATATTTAAAAAGCTTCCCTGGGAAGCTTCCACCTGTACTCAGCTCCAGACATGTGGATCGAGAGAAGTAGAAACAGAGAGCTGCATGTTTGTAAATAACCTGAGTTGGGAAAAGGATGACCATTCTTAAGTGACCCCACATGGCAGATGCCTGTCATTTTCACGGTCTCTGCATGGATGGTGAATCGTTTCTGAGCAGATTAATGTCTGAGGCTTCCGCGGGACTGGCTGATGGACTCAAACTTTACCATGTCTCAGTACTCCTAAGACAACCACCACTTGCTAAAGCCCTCCCCAGCGTCACACAATGCTTCTAGACACAGAGAAAAGCAGCCTCCTCCCTCCATTCTGCTAGAACTCCTCATGCCACGCTGAGTCAGAGGGGTTTTCTCAAGCTCATGGCTGATACATGGGGCCCCTTTCTTGGCTCCTGACTGAGTAGCTAGGTTGCTCAGGCACACCCCAGTGTTGTGGGCTAGGTGACACTTCCACGTCACAACTTAGGGAAGATTCCCATCAAAGCTAGAGATGTTTGCAAAGTGCCTTGGGGTGGAGTGGTGGCGCAAACCCAGAAATCAGTAACGTAAGGAGATGTCACCAAACAGGGCAAGAAAAGACTGGCCCTTGAGAACTGAGGACAGGTGAGCCAGCTGAAGAAATAGACTTCAAGACTTAGGGGACTAAGACTGTTTATGGCTGTAGGGGTAGTCCCATCCTTTAGCCAATGCCTTAGTCTTCACACCTCAATTTTCTCATGGGGATAATGACCCATCCGCCTAGAAGGGTAAGTATTTAAAAAAAAAAAAAAAATCTGCCAACATGTTCAGTGCAAGAGGAGGAGGAGGAAGGAAGGAAGGAAGGAAGGAAGGGAGGGAGGGAGGTGAGGAAGAAGGGAGGAAAGGGACGGGAGGAGGAGGGAAAGAAAAAGATAGTTGTTTAAGTGATTTTTCCAATGTTGATGACTCTGCTGTATTTCAGTACTACTGGTTATTTGCATCCAAAGCAACAAAAGGTGTGTCAGATGCTGGTGCTCTGTTTAGTGTTGGCTTCCAAATCCCACGGACAGAGAAGCCTGGCCAGCAACAGTCCATGGAGTCGCAAAGCGTCAGTCAGGATGCAGTGCTTACCACTTTCACTTTTCCATTTTATATGAGACCATGGGCCTATGTTTGTGGGTCACCTGTCCTGGGAGCCTCTGAAGGCCTCGAGGTGCCACTGAACAAGAAGTAGGCTGGTAGGCTCTGCCACTGGAGGAGACAGGAGCTAGAATTCCTTGTTCTGCTGAGTGAGGCTGAGGGTAAAGACAAAACCAGGGAGTTTCCCTGGCACTTTCCTCCTCACCCGCTGGGACACAGCAGTGAGTGAATGGAGGCCTGGCGAGGTCTAAGAATTTAGAGAAGCTGCTTGGAGAGAATAACTAGCCTTGGCAGCTGCTGTTTGGAGTGCAGGCTGACCGTCAGCCACTGTGCTCAGTGCTGTTCACATTCATTTCATCTAATCATTGTAACACCTCAGTGAGGCAGGGTTATTCCTGTACCCACTTTACAGACAAGACAGCTGAGACGTAGAAGACTGACTACTTCCCCCAAAGCAATGCAGCTAGTAAGTGAAAGCAGAATGTTTTAACCCAGGGCTTCCTGACCCCAAAGCCCATGCTCAGTACGCCTTTCAGCTTCGTGCACTGAGACGGGATAAGGGGAAAACTTCTGGTGCATGAACGGAAGGGCCATTTGGGTGCGGCCGTCCCCTGAGCCTGCTCTTACCCTCTCCCTCTGTCTCCTAGGAAATGAACATCCAACAGCTCACCAACTATAGAAAGAGCGTCATGTCCTTGGCTGAGGCAGGGAAGCTCTACCGCAAGGACCTGGAAATTGTCCTCTGCAGCGAGCCCCCCCTGTAAAACGCCAGACGGGGGTTGCTTCTTCCCCTCCTCCTCCCTCCTGCTCCCGCTGCCCTGCCACTGCCACCCAGACCCAGAGATCCTCAGCGTCCCTCCCACTGCCCCCTGCCACCTGCTCACACCAGCCTGCAGAGCAGAAAAGGAGAGACGGAGAAGGGGCTGCTGCGGGCTCCTGGAGCCCCTGCTACCCACCCAGGCCGACTGGGCACAGTGCTCTGCATGCAGCGGGGCACCAACAGTCCATGGAGTCGCAAAGGGTCAGTCAGGATGCAGTGCTTACCACTTTCACTTTTCCATTTTATATGAGACCATGGGCCTATGTTTGTGGGTCACCTGTCCTGGGAGCCTCTGAAGGCCTCGAGGTGCCACTGAACAAGAAGTAGGCTGGTAGGCTCTGCCACTGGAGGAGACAGGAGCTAGAATTCCTTGTTCTGCTGAGTGAGGCTGAGGGTAAAGACAAAACCAGGGAGTTTCCCTGGCACTTTCCTCCTCACCCGCTGGGACACAGCAGTGAGTGAATGGAGGCCTGGCGAGGTCTAAGAATTTAGAGAAGCTGCTTGGAGAGAATAACTAGCCTTGGCAGCTGCTGTTTGGAGTGCAGGCTGACCGTCAGCCACTGTGCTCAGTGCTGTTCACATTCATTTCATCTAATCATTGTAACACCTCAGTGAGGCAGGGTTATTCCTGTACCCACTTTACAGACAAGACAGCTGAGACGTAGAAGACTGACTACTTCCCCCAAAGCAATGCAGCTAGTAAGTGAAAGCAGAATGTTTTAACCCAGGGCTTCCTGACCCCAAAGCCCATGCTCAGTACGCCTTTCAGCTTCGTGCACTGAGACGGGATAAGGGAAAGCTTCTGGTGCATGAACGGAAGGGCCATTTGGGTGCGGCCGTCCCCTGAGCCTGCTCTTACCCTCTCCCTCTGTCTCCTAGGAAATGAACATCCAACAGCTCACCAACTATAGAAAGAGCGTCATGTCCTTGGCTGAGGCAGGGAAGCTCTACCGCAAGGACCTGGAAATTGTCCTCTGCAGCGAGCCCCCCCTGTAAAACGCCAGACGGGGGTTGCTTCTTCCCCTCCTCCTCCCTCCTGCTCCCGCTGCCCTGCCACTGCCACCCAGACCCAGAGATCCTCAGCGTCCCTCCCACTGCCCCCTGCCACCTGCTCACACCAGCCTGCAGAGCAGAAAAGGAGAGACGGAGAAGGGGCTGCTGCCGGGCTCCCTGGAGCCCCCTGCTACCCACCCAGGCCGACTGGGCACAGTGCTCTGCATGCAGTGGGGCACCAACTGTGTGGAAGGTGGGCAGGGGCACGGGTTAGGGGAGCCCTTGGTTCTCTTCGCTGTGCTGCATGAGCTCATTCGCTGTATGGTCTAGACTTCCATGTCCAGCAGAGTGGACCCTCCCCTCCGCCTCTCCCCTGTGCCACCAGCACCCCCACCGCCCCCCACGTCCCAAGCCCCACCTCGCTAACAGTGTAGCTGTCTTCTCAGAGCTCTTTGTTCGTGGTGGGCATCAGCCTTGTCCTTTTCTTCTTGACGCAGCGTGCTCCTTTTCCCTTTGGGTTTCTTGTTTACCAAAGAAGAGTTTACAGACAATAAAATGTTCTCCTGCAGAAGCTCTCCCGGTTCTGGCCAAGTGGTTCAACTTTCTCTCTGCAGCCAGCTCTTGACAAAGAGACTGGCTGTTCTCAAGTGACTGGGGAGGCTCGGGATGGGGGAGGACCACCTACCCGGGGTGTAAGCATTGGAAGCAAAGGTGCAAGACCCCAGGACTCTGAGTTTCCCCTTGCCATGCACTGCCTGCTCTTCATCTGCCTGTCACTTCTCTGCTCTGTGTTTCTACGTTTCTGAGATCATAACAGCAGTTACCAGTTCACTGCAAGTGTACTACATGTCAGGTACTGTGCAAAACAGCTCACCTGCAGTGTCTTAGTCCCTGGAGAGGGGTGCTGTGACTATTTCCACAGAACAAATGAGGAAAACTCAAGATTAACAAGGTTAAGTACTGAGCCCCGTTATCTCAGGGCCAGTTGATGGCACAGGGGCCAGGGCATGAATCCTGAGGGCTGGACCCACATTTTTTAATTGGCCATGCTGTGTGTCTTGCAGGATTTTAGTTCCTTGACCGGGGATTGAAACTGCGTCTCCAGAAGTGGGGTTGGAGTTCTGATCAGGGACCGCCACGGAAGCCCCTGTACAGAAGGGAGACCAATGGTCCGTGGCAACAGTGGGACAAGGTGTCTGCATCCAGCAGGAGGGTCCTCCACCCAGGAGTTTCAGACACCACATATTTCTCCCCATGAAAATGCAATTTATCCCACAACAACGCATCAGGTGCCCTAGGGCCAACGTGACCTTTGGGTGCAGAGAACTCTTTTGGACCCCAGAATACAGATAACTGCATTTTTTTTAATGCTGTCAAGTCATGACTATAAGAGGAGTTTTGAGATGACTTCATTTAATGTCCCAACAATGCTGGCAATGAATACTATTTCAGGTGAAGAAACTAAAGTTCAGAGACACTAAGTGTCTTTGCAAGTGTCCATGTGATAACCAGGAACCCAGCTGGAGCAACAGAGTCCCAAGAGTAGATATATCCAGGTCAGATGTAAGAACTCTTTCGAGGTTCTCTGAAAAGGTGATATTTCAGAGAAGTGAATGAAGTGAGGGAGTGAGCTGTGCTGTCAGCTTGGGGGAGTCCAGATGGAGGAAATAGCGAGCGAAAAGGCCTGGCGGTGGGAAAATTCCTGGTGGTCGCTGGGGCCGGAGCAGAATGAAGGAAGGGGCTGCACTGCAGACGGGTCTGAGGGGAAAGCTGAGGCCACAACATAAAGGGGCTCTGTCAAGGGAAGCCACACAGAAGGCGGACATCAGAGAAGTGACATGATTTATTCCAAAGGTCACTCTGACGCCGGTGTCGACACTAAACGACAGGCAGTGGGAGCAAAAGCAGAGACGTCAGTTAGGAGGCTGACGCATGATGGCCGCTAAGAGCGGCTGATGACCCGGACAAAGGAAGTGATGGGAGGTGACGGCCGGTATCAGATTTTGGATGTGTTTCTAGGAATGAATCAAAAGGGCTTGCTGAGGACTGGAAGCCACATGGGAGACAAAAATGAGCCAGGAATGACTCCGAGGCTGTCGCCTGAAAACAACTGGGTGTGTGGTAGGTGCCAGGAACCAAGTAGGGAGAGCAGCAGGTTTGGGGACGGATTGAAACTGCGTCTCCAGAAGTGGGGTTGGAGTTCTGATCAGGGACCGCCACGGAAGCCCCTGTACAGAAGGGAGACCAATGGTCCGTGGCAACAGTGGGACAAGGTGTCTGCATCCAGCAGGAGGGTCCTCCACCCAGGAGTTTCAGACACCACATATTTCTCCCCATGAAAATGCAATTTATCCCACAACAACGCATCAGGTGCCCTAGGGCCAACGTGACCTTTGGGTGCAGAGAACTCTTTTGGACCCCAGAATACAGATAACTGCATTTTTTTTAATGCTGTCAAGTCATGACTATAAGAGGAGTTTTGAGATGACTTCATTTAATGTCCCAACAATGCTGGCAATGAATACTATTTCAGGTGAAGAAACTAAAGTTCAGAGACACTAAGTGTCTTTGCAAGTGTCCATGTGATAACCAGGAACCCAGCTGGAGCAACAGAGTCCCAAGAGTAGATATATCCAGGTCAGATGTAAGAACCCTTTCGAGGTTCTCTGAAAAGGTGATATTTCAGAGAAGTGAATGAAGTGAGGGAGTGAGCTGTGCTGTCAGCTTGGGGGAGTCCAGATGGAG
Source organism: Tragulus kanchil (assembly GCA_022376925.1). Taxonomy (NCBI): domain Eukaryota; kingdom Metazoa; phylum Chordata; class Mammalia; order Artiodactyla; family Tragulidae; genus Tragulus; species Tragulus kanchil. The sequence continues at coordinate 167,312,346 of JAIOJX010000031.1, read as the reverse complement.
GAAATAGCGAGCGAAAAGGCCCGGCGGTGGGAAAATTCCTGGTGGTCGCTGGGGCCGGAGCAGAATGAAGGAAGGGGCTGCACTGCAGACGGGTCTGAGGGGAAAGCTGAGGCCACAACATAAAGGGGCTCTGTCAAGGGAAGCCACACAGAAGGCGGACATCAGAGAAGTGACATGATTTATTCCAAAGGTCACTCTGACGCCGGTGTCGACACTAAACGACAGGCAGTGGGAGCAAAAGCAGAGACGTCAGTTAGGAGGCTGACGCATGATGGCCGCTAAGAGCGGCTGATGACCCGGACAAAGGAAGTGATGGGAGGTGACGGCCGGTATCAGATTTTGGATGTGTTTCTAGGAATGAATCAAAAGGGCTTGCTGAGGACTGGAAGCCACATGGGAGACAAAAATGAGCCAGGAATGACTCCGAGGCTGTCGCCTGAAAACAACTGGGTGTGTGGTAGGTGCCAGGAACCAAGTAGGGAGAGCAGCAGGTTTGGGGACGGATGAGGGGTTACTGGGATGTGGGGTATGCTGCCTGGTATCAGGGGTCTGTCAGGACACCAAGAGAAAACAGACCGCGCATTCATACGGTTTGCCTTGGACAAATATACCTGGATACGCAAATGCTAGGCGCTGGGGACACAATAGCAAACAGGACAGTCTCTGGCTGCTGGGAGCTTAGAGGCTCCCAGGACTGAGAGATGAGAAAACAGCCCAGTGAGTGGAGGGTCCAAAAAGATCACAGCAAGAGACTGGGGGTGGGGAACTGTTTGGCAGTTAAGAAACTAGCATCAGGGCTTCCCTGGTGGTCCAGTGGGTAAGGACACCGCCTTGTACTGCAAGGGGAGCCAGTTTGATCCCTGGCCCGGGAAGATCCCACGTGCCGCAGAGTGGCTGGACCGATGTGTCTAACTACCAAGCTGGAGCTCTAGAGCGCATATGCCCAAGCTGGTGCTCCATGACAAGGGAGGCCACTGCAACAGGAGGCCCACACAGGCCAAAGAACAAAGATGAATGAAAGATCAATAGGAGTGGCAAAAAAAGAAAAAACTAGCGTCAATGATGGCACCAGAGCCAGAGGAAACCAGGCTCAACCAAGGGGACTGCCAGTTCCTTGAGAGCTGAGGCCGAGCGGGGGAGAACCTCAGAGGGGAAATCTCAAAGACCAGGCAGGACCACCTAGACAGGGCCCAGCGCTCCTGGGGCTTGGACCTCAACCTTTCCCCATGCGGCTTTGCAGCTGCTCTCCTCTCCTCCTGGTCTTGGTTCAACTGTCACCTGTTCCCTGAGGCCCACCCTGATGAAACTGCCACCTACTCACCCCAGTCCCGTACCTCGTACCTCCTCCCCAGCGATGGTCCTCCCCGGGACCACATGCCCTGATGTGTGTGCAGGCGCTCTCCTGCTGGAGGGCAAGTCCTTCAGGGTGGTGCTCACACTCTGTCCTGCCCACACCTCCTCAACCCACACACCTCTGGGCACCATTCCTTCCAGCCCCCTGCTCACGTGGTGTCCCTCAGGTCCCCAGAAGAGTGGCCCCAAAGACACCTGAGACCTAGTCCCCAGATGCAGTGAATACATTACCTTACACAGCCAAGGGGAATTGCATAAAGAAGGAATTAAGGTTACTAAGCAGCTGACTTTGGGGAAATTATATCTTGGATGATCCAGGTGGGCCCCGAGTAATCACAAAGGTTCTTGGATATGAAAAATGGAGGCAGAACCCAGACTAAGAATACGGCAGGTAAGTGAGAAAAGCATCTAGAAACTAGGAAAGGTGGAGAACATTTTCCCTTAGAGCATGCAGAAGTCCCACAGGGGGCTTCCCTGGTGGTCCAGTGGGTAAGGATACTGCCTTGCAGTGCAAGGGGCACCGGTTCAATCCGTGGCCTGGGAAGATGGACCAATGTGTCCAATTACTGAGCCGGAGTTCTGGAGCGCATGTGCTCAGAGCTGGTGCTCTGCGACAACAGAGGCCACCGCGATGGGAGGCCCACACGGGCCAAAGAACAAAGATGGATGAAAATAGACAAATGACAGACCCGCCTGCTCCCCTCCCTCCCTCGCAAAATAAATAAATAAATAAATAAGAAGCCCCACAGGCCTACCGATACCTTGATTTTAACCCATCTTGGACTTCTGACCTCCAACCTATAAAGTAATCATCTGTCATTTCTTTTCTTTTTTTAATTAATTAACTTTAATGGAAAGATAATTGCTTTACAGAATTGTGTTGGTTTCTGCCAAACATCAACATGAATCAGCCATAGGTATACATATGTCCCTTCCCTCCCCAGTGAACCTCCCTCCCCAGTCCACCTCTCCAGGTAACTTACAGAGCCCCTGTTTGAGTTCTCTGAGTCATACAGCAAATTCCCATTGGCTACCTAGTTTACATATGGTCATAGTTTACATACTCTCTCTGGACATCTCATCCTCTCCTCCCCGGCCCCTCCCCATCCCTGTGTCCATATGTCTGTTCGCTGGGTCTGTTTCAAGCACCACGTCTGTAGTAATTGGAATAGAACACACAGCAGCAACAGGAAGTGAAACACAGGCGAAATCATGGGCCTACCTAGCCCATATTTGTGTTCCTGTCCTGCCCACCTCCCCCCCTGGGCACCATTCCTTCCAGCCCCCTGCTCACGTGGTGTCCCTCAGGTCCCCAGAAGAGTGGCCCCAAAGACACCTGAGACCTAGTCCCCAGATGCAGTGAATACATTACCTTACACAGCCAAGGGGAATTGCATAAAGAAGGAATTAAGGTTACTAAGCAGCTGACTTTGGGGAAATTATATCTTGGATGATCCAGGTGGGCCCCGAGTAATCACAAAGGTTCTTGGATATGAAAAATGGAGGCAGAACCCAGACTAAGAATACGGCAGGTAAGTGAGAAAAGCATCTAGAAACTAGGAAAGGTGGAGAACATTTTCCCTTAGAGCATGCAGAAGTCCCACAGGGGGCTTCCCTGGTGGTCCAGTGGGTAAGGACACTGCCTTGCAGTGCAAGGGGCACCGGTTCAATCCGTGGCCTGGGAAGATGGACCAATGTGTCCAATTACTGAGCCGGAGTTCTGGAGCGCATGTGCTCAGAGCTGGTGCTCTGCGACAACAGAGGCCACCGCGATGGGAGGCCCACACGGGCCAAAGAACAAAGATGGATGAAAATAGACAAATGACAGACCCGCCTGCTCCCCTCCCTCCCTCGCAAAATAAATAAATAAATAAATAAGAAGCCCCACAGGCCTACCGATACCTTGATTTTAACCCATCTTGGACTTCTGACCTCCAACCTATAAAGTAATCATCTGTCATTTCTTTTCTTTTTTTAATTAATTAACTTTAATGGAAAGATAATTGCTTTACAGAATTGTGTTGGTTTCTGCCAAACATCAACATGAATCAGCCATAGGTATACATATGTCCCTTCCCTCCCCAGTGAACCTCCCTCCCCAGTCCACCTCTCCAGGTAACTTACAGAGCCCCTGTTTGAGTTCTCTGAGTCATACAGCAAATTCCCATTGGCTACCTAGTTTACATATGGTCATAGTTTACATACTCTCTCTGGACATCTCATCCTCTCCTCCCCGGCCCCTCCCCATCCCTGTGTCCATATGTCTGTTCGCTGGGTCTGTTTCAAGCACCACGTCTGTAGTAATTGGAATAGAACACACAGCAGCAACAGGAAGTGAAACACAGGCGAAATCATGGGCCTACCTAGCCCATATTTGTGTTCCTGTCACATTATCAGACAGGTAAGGATGTGTCTTCCTCCAAGAGTTTTTGTGAGAATCCAGACAATCCCTGCAACACACACACTCCCCGCAGCGCCCAGCAAGGCGTCTCCCTCACTGGCAGCCGTGGGGGTGACGTCTGCTGTGGCTGACGGGCAGGAGGCTCCCTTTGCTTCCTGCTATGTGACTCAGTGCTGCCCCAGAGACTCATGGGGACCCAGCTGGTTCCAAATTTGAGAAGTCCCACCTTTTAGAGAAGGCACCTGCCCCCTACTCCACCAGTGTACCACCTCCTCCTTCGGGAATGGGAGTCCTCAGAGCCTGACAGACACCCTAAGGGGTTGGTTCTGTCTGCTGTCGCCCAGAAGCTGACCCTACACACCAGGCCCATGAAATGGCCTCGCATCCTTGCTCAGGTCACTTGATCCTCCTCACGCCTGTCCTTTGTTTCTACCCAGTCAAGCAAGAAAACATGGCCAGACAGCCCTGTTTTTGACCTCAAATTCCCCATCTGCAAAATGGGAAGCTTGGAGTGGACGGTATAAAAGCATCCTTCAAAATCTTACCCCCGACTGCTCCCTGAAGAGTATTTATAAACAACAAACGCACTGAAGATGACTGACTTCATCGGCCATTAGGGAAATGCCACCATGAGAGCCCACTGAACACCAGTGCAAACTGACCATCCTGCTGAAGTGTCTTATTCCTGCTTACAAAAGCAGAATCTGTTGACTTGTGGCTGATAAATAGCTGAAGAAGAAAAAAGGCTTCCTCACTGAACCAGTAAGCAGAGTGTTAAAACAAGATCACCAAACGTTCAAAAAAAATAACCAGAATGCAATCCCCACATCCCTCCCTGCAGTGCTCTGCAGTTCGTTCTCATTCCACTAGATCTTGGATTAGCAGCTTTCCTTCCTGAAGTCGCCTGCTTCTGGACCAAAAAATGTCCTGGAAATCCAAAATCAGTCCACAGGGACAGTCTGAGAGCTGGCTAACTGATGTCAACTCAGAAGCCTGCACCCAAGAGTCCATTCTTTCTTATTATAAAGTATGGACGGTTTGAAGTACCTGGTACTATCTTTCATGATGAGGCTCTAAGACCATCCCTTTCAATTGAAGATACGAGCCGCATCCTGTACTTACAGCAAAGTTTTCAGGCAAATCTAGACTAAACAGAAACCTATCTGAGATGACAGAGATTTCATGACTGCGGTTACTGGATTACTCTAACCAGTAAGCTCAGAATGAAGGAGAGTAGACTTCCCTCTCAGGCTGTAGAACAGAATGATTTCATGAGACTTTAGATGAGCCTTTACCCTGAAGGTAAAAATATATGGGCAGTGAGGCACTGAGAAGTCGCCGGGAACATCCATAAACCATATAATTTCTAAGATACTTACATTAACATTTCATCTATATAAGCATAACCACAGGAAGCCCAAAAACCATTCTCTGATCTGATAAGGCTTGTGCACATCTCACAATACAAACCTACATCAAACAAACCTGTTAGGTTGCCTGGGAAACAGAGCCCCCAGCCCACAAAGTAAAAATAAATGGGCTAAGAATCATCTGAAAAACAGGCCCCAGAGGAACAAAGAAGCCATAAAACCACTGGCCCGTTGACTGGCACCGAAGGTCAAGCAACTGGCGATAAGGAATCATACCAGAAAGAAGAAAATCAGCCTGGTTACAAGTTTTTTCCACGACATCCAGAGGAACCTAATGAACCACTTCATGTTTCCCTTGACTTCCCCCCTACCCTTGTTGACTTTTCCCTATAAAAAACCTTCAGTTTGTCCCCTGGGTGTGACTCCACTGGCCCACCACTTGGACCTGTGAAGCTGGACCGGGAACACTTCCCAAAATAAACTCCTTTCCTAGTAGCTTGCTCTTCGTCGTGTCATTGCGTTCTTACAAAACCTAATGCTTTCTGGCACCTCTCTTTAAACAAGATGCAAAAATTAATCTTTGTGATTTCCCAGAACTCCTCTGACAAGTCTCAAAGAACACAGTTAAGTGTAAAAGATCTAAAAATTTCTTTTTTACTATGTCTACTAAGTCATTTGGAAAGGTAAAATCTAAAGAGTTATTAGAAAAGAAATAGACACAATGAATATATGACCATGGGTGCCTGAAAAACAGTCCCTGGTTACCAATTTAAACAACAGCCTTTAAAAGTAAACACACCCAATACCGCCACGCTAAAATATGCACACAAATGTTTACAGCAGCAGTATTCATAGTAGCCAAAAGGTGGAAACAAACCAAATGCCCCACAACTGATAAATGGATAAATAAAATGTGGCATTTCCATACAATGGGATATCAATCACTCATAAAATGGCGTAAAGTACTGATCATACAGGCTACAACATGTGTGAACCTCAAAAACATTACGTAAGAAGTTAAACCCAGAGCGCGGCCAATGCCCCGGCGGAAAAGCCACGGTCACCATCAAATTTGAAATATTTAAAGTGGATACAAAGCTGTTTCAGCGATGCAGACAATGAAATGCCTTGTTGTGGGCGATGGTGCCACTGGAAAAACACGTCTCCTGACAACCTCCACAAATTTCCACCTGAAGGTAAAAATATATGGGCAGTGAGGCACATACTGTACCGACTGGTTTTGACGACTACACTGTCACAGTTACGACTGGTGGAGAGCCATATACACGGACTTTCTGACACTCCATGGTGAGAGGATTATGACAGATTATGACCGCTGAGTTATCCACACACAGATATCTGCTTTTCAGTAGGCTCTCCATCCTCATTCAAAAATGTGAAAAAAAAGTGGGTGCCTCAGATAACTCACCACTGTCGAAAGACTCCTTTCTTGCTTGTTGGGACCCCAAAAAATGGATCTCAGAGAGAACCCCTCTACACTTGAGAAACTGCCAAGAATAAACAGAAGCCAGTCCCTCCAGAGACTGCTGCAAAACTGGCCCGTGACCTGAAGGCGGTCAGGTATGTGGAGTATTCTGCACTCACACAGAAAGGCCTCACGTGTTTGATGAAGGAATACTGGCTTCCCTGGAGCCTCCAGAACTGAAGACGACCTGCAAGCGTGCGCTGCTATGACCATCTCTCCAGAGCCCTTTCTGCACGGCTGGTGTGGGCGTCAGACTAAAAGAGCAATGTTGAAATCAAACTAAAGACTGAAAATTAAAATTTCTTTTTACTAAAAAGTCATTTGGAAAGGTAAAATCTAAAGAGTTATTAGAAAAGAAATAGACACAATGAATATATGACCATGGGTGCCTGAAAAACAGTCCCTGGTTACCAATTTAAACAACAGCCTTTAAAAGTAAACACACCCAATACCGCCACGCTAAAATATGCACACAAATGTTTACAGCAGCAGTATTCATAGTAGCCAAAAGGTGGAAACAAACCAAATGCCCCACAACTGATAAATGGATAAATAAAATGTGGCATTTCCATACAATGGGATATCAATCACTCATAAAATGGCGTAAAGTACTGATCATACAGGCTACAACATGTGTGAACCTCAAAACATTACGTAAGAAGTTAAACCCAGAGCGCCAATGCCCGGCGGAAAAGCCACGGTCACCATCAAATTTGAAATATTTAAAGTGGATACAAAGCTGTTTCAGCGATGCAGACAATGAAATGCCTTGTTGTGGGCGATGGTGCCACTGGAAAAACACGTCTCCTGACAACCTCCACAAATTTCCACCTGAAGGTAAAAATATATGGGCAGTGAGGCACATACTGTACCGACTGGTTTTGACGACTACACTGTCACAGTTACGACTGGTGGAGAGCCATATACACGGACTTTCTGACACTCCATGGTGAGAGGATTATGACAGATTATGACCGCTGAGTTATCCACACACAGATATCTGCTTTTCAGTAGGCTCTCCATCCTCATTCAAAAATGTGAAAAAAAAGTGGGTGCCTCAGATAACTCACCACTGTCGAAAGACTCCTTTCTTGCTTGTTGGGACCCCAAAAAATGGATCTCAGAGAGAACCCCTCTACACTTGAGAAACTGCCAAGAATAAACAGAAGCCAGTCCCTCCAGAGACTGCTGCAAAACTGGCCCGTGACCTGAAGGCGGTCAGGTATGTGGAGTATTCTGCACTCACACAGAAAGGCCTCACGTGTTTGATGAAGGAATACTGGCTTCCCTGGAGCCTCCAGAACTGAAGACGACCTGCAAGCGTGCGCTGCTATGACCATCTCTCCAGAGCCCTTTCTGCACAGCTGGTGTGGGCGTCAGACTAAAAGAGCAATGTTGAAATCAAACTAAAGACTGAAAATTAAAATTCCTAGCACCATCACCTCCCTGGAGATGCCTCATCCTGGAGGACTTTCTCCAGCAAATCCACACACAGGGAGAGCAGTGGAGAGTCAGCCTTGGAGGGAGCAGCTTCCAGAAGGTGGAAAGTGGCCGGGGCTGGGTAGACACCAGAGAGGCAACGTGAGCATATGGATCATGTACAGACCACCTGCACTGACCAGAGAGGTTTTCCAGTTGCAGGGATAGACGTGGGAACACTGGCCAGGTGAGAAGCATGTGGCTAACAAGGAAATACCTAACAAGTGATAGAAGCGGCTGGAGGGACCGACCACGCCATCTGTCATGCTGTTTAGTGGACATCTTTCAAAGGTGCGTGAGTTGGAGAACCATGGTGCCCACAGTGAGGGGTGGGGAAGGCAAAAAGAATCCAGGAGAGACACAGAGAATCCTGACTAGAGGGCCAGAAGCTGAGAAAACAAAGTTCTTCAAATGGTGTACAGGGTCAGTGCCACGGGCTCCAATCCCATGAATATGTCCCAAAGGGTACATGTTCCATCATATTAAACCAACAATTGACATATCAGTGATCGGGCTTCCCTGGTGGTCCAGTGGGTAGAGTCCGCCTTGCAGTGCAAGGGGCACTTGTTTGATCCCTGGCACAGGAAGATCCCACATGCTGCAGAGCGGCTGGATCAGTGTGTCTGATTATAAGCCAGCGCTCTGGAGCACATGCGCCCAGAGCCGGTGCTCTGCAACAAGAGGGGCCACTGCAATGGGAGACCCACACAGGCCAAAGAGTAAAGATGGATGAAAATAAATAAATGAAGGACCAATAAAAGAGGACAAAATTAAAAAAAAAAAAAAACACTGGCCAAGTATTCCTGAAAAAAAAAAAAAAGTATCAGTGATCAACACCAAATGACCAGCTGGTTTCTGTTTAACCAGGGCCCTGGCTGTTGGTCAAGAGATTCCATGGTCACTAAGCTCAGTTATGAAGTTTGTCATCTCTTGACAACTATTGTTTGTAACATTAACCACAGGCTGAGCTACACTCACACCGGAGTTCCCATAATGAAGAACCACAGCTCTCCTGCCCGTCTCGGGCTTCCCACTGAGGAGACAGTAAATACTTCGTGTGAGTTAGATAATCACAGGAGTGTCCTTGCTTTTTTTTGAGTCTCATACAAAATGCCTAATACCTTATCCTGTTTATTCTATTAATCTTTTTTTTTAAAGATTTATTTATTTGTTTATTTTGGGGGGTAGGGTGGGGAGGGAGGGGAGCAGGCGGGCTACTTCTATTGGTCTTTGTCTATTTTCATCCATCTTTGTTCTGTGGCCCGTGTGGGCCTCCCATCGCGGTGGCCTCTGTCATCGCAGAGCACCGGCTCTGGGCGCATGCGCTCCAGAGCTCTGGCTCGGTAATTGGACACATCGGTCCAGCCGCTCTGCGGCACGTGGGATCTTCCCAGGCCAGGGATGGAACTGGTGCCCCTTGCACTGCAAGGCGGTGTCCTTACCCACTGGACCACCAGGGAAGCCCTATTCTATTAATCTTAAGGTGGCCTCTTCCTCTCCCCCTGTGCTCACCCTCCACTTTCTCGCCTCAACCCGTCTCTCTGCACAATTCTTTTTCTGATGACCTATTCCCTCACTGCCTTGAGTGCCATTCCAAGGACACACTGTGGTCTTCAGGAGCAACCAGGTTAATTATTTGTAGGGTTGCCCACTGCTAAAAGAAAATGTAGGGTCTCCTGTTTCAGAAAATTATGAAGAATTAAGGACAATGACAGCAGAATATTAAACCAAGTCAGGGCCCTGTTTCACTGCCCACACTCCAAAAGCCAGCCCTGTGCCGCCCGCCTGGACACATGCAGTCAGGAATGAGCACAAGGACCATCAACCCAGGGTGAAAGAGAACCATCAGTCTGTGGCCCACTAGCTTGTCGTACACAGACTCATCCCGGACTGTACAGATCGGGATCTAGAGTTTCAGCAAACTCCTCATAAAGGAAACCACTAAGAACTGTTACAGCAAAAATTGCAAATGGCACTTAACAGTTACAGAAAAGCAAGGCTCCTAAATATTAATTTTAAAAACCAAAGTGAAGCTTCAAAGGGTCCCTCTGTGACTACAAAACTATGTTCTGAATCACAAAAGCCTGTACAGCAGGCCCAGCTCTGGGGCAGGTGTGCAGCAGGGCAGCATGTCCCCCGGGGGGATCCCATCAGCAAACAGAGACGCAAGTCAGCCGTCTACAGAGCTGTAGCAGAGAGGAAGATGCATCCCCTCACCCCAAAGGTGGCCTCTCTAAATCCTGAGGGAAGGAGGCTGCTGCTCGGGACTCCCCTCTCTTGACCTCTTATTTCCTGAAAGATCATTGAAGTCAGGAGGCAATCCTCTGAAGCAGGTGACTGTGTCAAAAGCTAAGCAGATTAAATGGCAAGGAGCTGAAAAGCCCTGGGCAAAAGTATAAAGGGAGAAAGAAATGGACCCAAAATGGCAGGCAGGCCACACGATCTGGAAAGTTATCACCAGCTGTGCGAGCAGAAAACAGAGAAGCACCAGAGTGGGTGGGTAAATACTCCAACTTCCTGCTGCCATTTCCTGTGGCTCACAACCTACCCCCAGCCCTGTGTCCCCACCCCAGCATCCAAAGCACTACAAGTCAGGAAACAGTTAAATATCACAGTGAGAAAAGCAGCAGTTTGTGGAGTCCAGTCATGACAATACAATTTCAGGACAAGATACTGTCCACAACAGCCCCAAAACAGGTAGCCTCTTGCCCGTGCAAATGCAGACAGGCAACACTGTTGTGTCACAGCACGGGAGAAAAGCAAGGTGCACAATCATGGTCTACCAAAAAATTAAGAGAAGAATCATGGACTTTCAGAAGAACATGGGCAGCAAGCCACCACTCCACAATGCAAACAAATCAGGAAGAAAGGGAACGCTTTGGGAAAAGATCTCCCAATCTTTCTGAAAAAAAAATTTTGCTCCCAGGTGAGATGTGTTCAGTGGGCAAGTGTTGGAAGAGGAAGGGGAGCAGTGAAGGAGGCAAGTGTCCCCTACCTCTGGCCGATGGGTCTCTGGAAAATGAAGGCAAAACCACACAGGCCTTAATCAAGGCCATCGGCCATGAGCCTGCACTGGTACGAAGACAGCCAATCAGGAAGGATAAAGCAGAAGCTGCTTGAGGAGGTGAAAATGAACAAGCAGCAAATCCAAGACCTGGAGAAAAAATTTATAAAAAACAAAAGATGTTCTCTAAAATTTGTATTTGCCTTCTAAACAGGAAAGCCAAGAACTCCTGTTTGGGGAACAGGATGTTAAAAAGAGCTCTTGCTACAGAGAAGGTGGAACTGCCAACCTCAGACATGTTTTAGGACAAACACACCAGAAAAAGAAAAAACGAAAAGAGACAGCGAGATTCTCCAACAAACCATGTCTCTTTAAAAAGCTCCAAGATGTAAGCAGTCCACCAGAAACTTCATGGAAGACACCCTTGACGACTAGAGAGATCCTGTGGTCCGGGCCCCCAACACAGGTGAAATCTTGCTCCCAGTATCAATAACAGGGCAATCTCTGGGGCCTTTCTCTTCCTCTTGAAGGACCCCAGCCTGGACTAAAAGCCCCAACGACTGGTCCTGAGGGTCACCTGAGGCCTGGAGCGTGGCGCCCACCTCCTGGCTAGTTCAGCAGTGTCCCACGAGATGGTGCGAGGAACCCTTCTCTTCTAGAGAGTTGGATGTCACAAGCCACTTGTCATTTCCACAATTTCTGCGATGACACCAAACGAGGAAGCTGCACCACCAGGAAGACCTCGTGGGCCCCCGCACCCTCCCAACTATGGTACCCCTCCGACCCTAAGAAGAAAATACAGATTTGAGCTCTCCCCCTCCTCCCACCCAGGGATAACTTCCTTTTGCCCAAGAGGGTCTATGCAGACAGCAATCTGAGGTTTGGGTTTCAAACAACCATCTGACCACTGTAGAGACCACTGGCTAAACTGTTTCTTCCCACTACCACCAAGCCAGCCCACAAGCCCCTCCTCAATACAATCCCATCTGACCACCTAGTAGCAGAAACCTCACGGAGTCTCCCAATCTTTCTGAAAAATTTTGCTGTGATTCAGTGGGCAAGTGTTGGAAGAGGAAGGGGAGCAGTGAAGGAGGCAAGTGTCCCTACCTCTGGCCGATGGGTCTCTGGAAAATGAAGGCAAAACCACACAGGCCTTAATCAAGGCCATCGGCCATGAGCCTGCACTGGTACGAAGACAGCCAATCAGGAAGGATAAAGCAGAAGCTGCTTGAGGAGGTGAAAATGAACAAGCAGCAAATCCAAGACCTGGAGAAAAAATTTATAAAAAACAAAAGATGTTCTCTAAAATTTGTATTTGCCTTCTAAACAGGAAAGCCAAGAACTCCTGTTTGGGGAACAGGATGTTAAAAAGAGCTCTTGCTACAGAGAAGGTGGAACTGCCAACCTCAGACATGTTTTAGGACAAACACACCAGAAAAAGAAAAAACGAAAAGAGACAGCGAGATTCTCCAACAAACCATGTCTCTTTAAAAAGCTCCAAGATGTAAGCAGTCCACCAGAAACTTCATGGAAGACACCCTTGACGACTAGAGAGATCCTGTGGTCCGGCCACCAACACAGGTGAAATCTTGCTCCCAGTATCAATAACAGGGCAATCTCTGGGGCCTTTCTCTTCCTCTTGAAGGACCCCAGCCTGGACTAAAAGCCCCAACGACTGGTCCTGAGGGTCACCTGAGGCCTGGAGCGTGGCGCCCACCTCCTGGCTAGTTCAGCAGTGTCCCACGAGATGGTGCGAGGAACCCTTCTCTTCTAGAGAGTTGGATGTCACAAGCCACTTGTCATTTCCACAATTTCTGCGATGACACCAAACGAGGAAGCTGCACCACCAGGAAGACCTCGTGGGCCCCTGCGCACCCTCCCAACTATGGTACCCCTCCGACCCTAAGAAGAAAATACAGATTTGAGCTCTCCCCCTCCTCCCACCCAGGGATAACTTCCTTTTGCCCAAGAGGGTCTATGCAGACAGCAATCTGAGGTTTGGGTTTCAAACAACCATCTGACCACTGTAGAGACCACTGGCTAAACTGTTTCTTCCCACTACCACCAAGCCAGCCCACAAGCCCCTCCTCAACCTCCACAGGAGAAGGTCGGCCTGGACTGGGGTCCTGGCCTGTGGAGGCCCTCACCCTTGCCCTGGGCTCCTCTGAGGTCTCTCCTGATCGCACGTCTGTCTCTGCTGAAACCCTTCACTTTTGCAGAGTTGTGCAGAAAAAACCATAGCGTCACAGCACCAAAGGGGACCCAACTCGATTCCCACAAACATGGCCAATCCAGGCCCAATCCCATCATCATCGTCCTCAGCTATCCTCCCTGGCTCTTCCAAGTGAGAATTCTAAGTCAGTGGCACAGTCCCTCTCCCCCTCTCACCCTCCCGCCCCACCCTCTGCCACAGAGACTGAGCATACTCCCGCATCGGCTCTGCTAACTACATAGCAAATCAGAGGGCTCCGCATTCTTACAATTGATACCATGATCCCTGGCACAGTGTGACCAGCCTGAAGAGGTGCCATCTTCAATGAATGCCAAGCCTGATATCCCCAGTCCAAGGCTACCACTCTCACACAGGGAAACCAGGCTCCAAACCCACACCTCGATGAGGACCTGCAGCATCAGCTTGTTCCAAACACACAGCCCTCAGCATCCTGGCGGCCTCTTTAGGAGCTTCGTGATAAAGGCCACATTCGCCCTGCAGAGAACCACTTCCATGCTTCGTAAAGCACGCAGAAACACTGCCAGGGTACACGTGTCTTTCCCAATGTACCTCCATGTACATTACATCTGCTGCAGCACAGCCATGGTGTCACAGGGCACTCACTGGAACCTTCGTTATCCAACTCACAGGTCTAGCTGTGCAGACAACCATCCAGGTCCACCACGCAATGGGAAGGGGGACTCAAACGGGCACACTCAACGCTACTGACATGCACCTCCCAGGGCCCAATTTCACGCCAATTCTTATGCCTGGGGTCTGTGTCAAAATCCCCAAATCCGATAGAGGGCACAAGCGACTCAAGGCACAAACCAGCGCTCGGTTCCCTCATCCAGAGGTGCTCCTTAATGCACCCACAGCATTTCCAAAGCTTGCTTCTGCTACCTGGTACCAGGCACTGCAGTCCCACAAATAAGGGACTCGCAGGAGGACAGACCCACAACTTAAGGACTGTCCCAAGAAGGCCATTTATGAGCACTCATGCACAAAGCTTCCAAAGCCTGGAGGCACATTCCTCAGGCCTGAACAGCAACACATCCTGGGGTTTGGAATTGCTGAGGAGGTGCCAGAGTTGATACACAAAGACCTAGGCAAGAAAAGCAAAGGCCAGGCTGATTTAACTACGGAGGACGGTGGTTTAGTTACTAAGTTGTGTCTGATTTTTGCAACCCCACGGACTGTAGCCCGCCAGGCTCCTCTGTTCTTGGGATTCTCCAGGCAAGAATGCCATTTCCTTCTTCAGGGGATCTTCCTGACCCAGCAACTGAATCCAGGTCTCCTGGATTGCAGGCAAATTGTTGACCAACTGAGCCACGGGGGAAGTCCCTTGTGGAGGGTGGAGGATGAGTCACCATTGATACAAAAAAAATAAGCCCAATACCTTCATCACATCCAGGATGCCCTGGCCAAGACAGCACCACAAATGCTGGGTGCTTTGACATCACCTCCTAAATAGTGAGGACCTCAAATGTTTCTAATTCTTCTTCCACATCCCTTCCCTGCTGGGCCTTCTTCTTGATACCTTTTCCTTCTCTGGTCTCTCCCCTGAATGAGCAGCTACCACTTTTTAAGTTTGTGGTTAAAAAGTAGTATTCACCACACAAGACTACCTCAAGACCTTATTCCCCACAGAACTGTTTTTGAATTTTAAAAGTAAAGGACTTCAGTGTTCTTGAGCATTACGTATAATGCTCTATAAAATCCTTCGGATTTGAATGAAAAGAAATACACCATAAACACCGAGTTGCAGCCCATCCAGCTGCCCAACCAGGTTTAGGAACCAGGAACTCACGTCTGAAAGGGAGGTGCCCTACCATTCACGCCAATTCTTATGCCTGGGGTCTGTGTCAAAATCCCCAAATCCGATAGAGGCACAAGCGACTCAAGGCACAAACCAGCGCTCGGTTCCCTCATCCAGAGGTGCTCCTTAATGCACCCACAGCATTTCCAAAGCTTGCTTCTGCTACCTGGTACCAGGCACTGCAGTCCCACAAATAAGGGACTCGCAGGAGGACAGACCCACAACTTAAGGACTGTCCCAAGAAGGCCATTTATGAGCACTCATGCACAAAGCTTCCAAAGCCTGGAGGCACATTCCTCAGGCCTGAACAGCAACACATCCTGGGGTTTGGAATTGCTGAGGAGGTGCCAGAGTTGATACACAAAGACCTAGGCAAGAAAAGCAAAGGCCAGGCTGATTTAACTACGGAGGACGGTGGTTTAGTTACTAAGTTGTGTCTGATTTTTGCAACCCCACGGACTGTAGCCCGCCAGGCTCCTCTGTTCTTGGGATTCTCCAGGCAAGAATGCCATTTCCTTCTTCAGGGGATCTTCCTGACCCAGCAACTGAATCCAGGTCTCCTGGATTGCAGGCAAATTGTTGACCAACTGAGCCACGGGGGAAGTCCCTTGTGGAGGGTGGAGGATGAGTCACCATTGATACAAAAAAAAAAAAAAAAGCCCAATACCTTCATCACATCCAGGATGCCCTGGCCAAGACAGCACCACAAATGCTGGGTGCTTTGACATCACCTCCTAAATAGTGAGGACCTCAAATGTTTCTAATTCTTCTTCCACATCCCTTCCCTGCTGGGCCTTCTTCTTGATACCTTTTCCTTCTCTGGTCTCTCCCCTGAATGAGCAGCTACCACTTTTGAAGTTTGTGGTTAAAAAAAAGTAGTATTCACCACACAAGACTACCTCAAGACCTTATTCCCCACAGAACTGTTTTTGAATTTTAAAAGTAAAGGACTTCAGTGTTCTTGAGCATTACGTATAATGCTCTATAAAATCCTTCGGATTTGAATGAAAAGAAATACACCATAAACACCGAGTTGCAGCCCATCCAGCTGCCCAACCAGGTTTAGGAACCAGGAACTCACGTCTGAAAGGGGAGGCGTTTTCAAAAAGCCTGTGTCCATGACCTTTGAAAAAACTTTTGCCGCGTCTTCACTGAACCTTCCAGGCGGGGCACAGAGGAAACAGGCAGAGACCACGGAGGTTCAGAAAAGTAATCTTGCTAAATTCAGCATAGCACCTAACCACCACTTTTCTGAGAACCCACTCCACAGAGGATGATGCAAAGCAGTAGTTCTCAACCAAAGGCAATCCTGCCCCCATCCTCCCTCCTTGAGGACATCTAGCAATGTCTGGAGACAGTTTAGACTGTCACAAATTGGAGAGAATGCTACTCGCGTCTCATGGAGAGGGGCTGGTGATGCGGCTAATCATCCTACAAAGCACAGGCCAGCATACTACCCTGCCTGACAAGGAACGATCCTGCCCCCAGGTGTCAGGATTTGAGAGACTGAGATTGATGAGCTAATCAAAAAGCCACCCGGAACACCCGAGGCACCCATTCTTGAGTCACAACCCCTCTGAGCATCTTTGTCAGGAGACTGTCGGCCTAGAAGAAGAAAATATTTGTACACACGTACACAGAATCAAAACTTTACACCTTCAAAGAAGAGGATTTCTACAACGCCTGACGGCCATTCACGAACACGCTCTGGCGCCCCACTCTACAAGGCAAGGCATCCAAGGATACTCTTCTGGTCACTGAGGCTCTTTCTAGAGTGTATTCCAAAACTTTAAAAAAAAAAAACTTCTGAGTAAAAGAAGGTAGGTTAAGTACAGTCGCTAAGCCGTGCCCGAGTTGAGACGCTACGGGCTGTTGCCCACCAGGCTCCTCTGTCCCTGGGACTTCCCAGGCAAGACTACTGGAGTGGGCTTCCATCTCTGCCTCCAGGGCAAATTCCTGACCCTGGGCTTGAACTCGGGTCTCCTGGGTTCCAGCCTGACTCTTTACCAACTGAACCACCAAAGAAGCCTCAAAGGAGCTAAAAGGAAACCCCGCTCAAAATAAGCTTCAGCACTTATTATCTCATTTAAACTTCACAACCACCTGTCAGGTCGGGACTTAGAGTCCCTATGTGAGAGAAAGAGACTGGAAGACACAAAAAGGTTCAGGTAACTTTTCCAAGGTGACATAGTCGGCGAGCGGCAGAGGTGCAGGCCCGGGCCCTCGGGGTTCCGACGCCATCGAGGAACCTCACGGAGGGTCCTTGCCCACGGGGGGCCGCTCCGAACCCAACCTGCCTTCCAGGCTTCCACCTGGCTGGCACCTCCTTCGCGGCCATCCTCCCGCAACTAGGAGGTGGAAGGCCTCAGAAGCACCCACCCCGTCCCTCGCGCACCCACTCACCAGGGGAGGGAGGCTCTCGGCGCAGACGCGGGGACCGGGACGTGGACGTGGGGACGTGGATGTGGGGACGTCGACGTGAACACGCCGCGCGGGGCGGGGCCAGCAGCGTCTGCGCAGAGAGGACCCTGCCCCGCCCTCCCCGCCCCGTGGGTCTCCGCAGGTGCCTCCCCGGCTGGCTGCTTCTGTTCGTCAGCGACCACCCTCGCCCGTGGCACCTGTAGGAACTACCGTTTCATGAAACAAGTCAGCGCCAAGGCCTAAAACCTGTGCATTTGGGGGTCCCCGAACCTGTCTGCTCACAGCATCCGCCAGGACCCTCTCTGTGCTCCTCGGTGGCCACCAGCCAGCCAATACCTAGCAATCAATGAGCAACAGCGAGTCCCTGAGGTTTCCTTGTTTTTCCTTCATTAAATTTCGCCTCGGTTCCCCGGTCTGTCTCTGCTTCTGTTTCACAGCAAGAAGTTGCTTGTGGACGACATGGGCCACCGGTCCTGCAGGGAAAAACTGTCATTTTTCCTCCTCTGGCTGGAATGATGCAGGACGTTCATGCCCCAGGACTCGTCCTGTGTCCTCATTTCCTGGTGGTTGCTTTAGTCTGATCACCGGGTTTCTTTTGAAAACCACCTAGCATGGCACCTTTGCATCCGGAGGCCTGTGACAGTTAAGAAATGGCATTCAGGGAAAACAGTTCAAGCACACATTTTTTTTTCTCCCTTCTACTGTACAAATACATATATTCAGATCTAAAATTTTTGTTTCAGATCACAGCAGCCAACCAGTCGAGGGCTACGTTTCATTTAAACTTCACAACCACCTGTCAGGTCGGGATTTGCCCTATGTGAGAGAAAGAGACTGGAAGACACAAAAAGGTTCAGGTAACTTTTCCAAGGTGACATAGTCGGCGAGCGGCAGAGGTGCAGGCCCGGGCCCTCGGGGTTCCGACGCCATCGAGGAACCTCACGGAGGGTCCTTGCCCACGGGGGGCCGCTCCGAACCCAACCTGCCTTCCAGGCTTCCACCTGGCTGGCACCTCCTTCGCGGCCATCCTCCCGCAACTAGGAGGTGGAAGGCCTCAGAAGCACCCACCCCGTCCCTCGCGCACCCACTCACCAGGGGAGGGAGGCTCTCGGCGCAGACGCGGGGACCGGGACGTGGACGTGGGGACGTGGATGTGGGGACGTCGACGTGAACACGCCGCGCGGGGCGGGGCCAGCAGCGTCTGCGCAGAGAGGACCCTGCCCCGCCCTCCCCGCCCCGTGGGTCTCCGCAGGTGCCTCCCCGGCTGGCTGCTTCTGTTCGTCAGCGACCACCCTCGCCCGTGGCACCTGTAGGAACTACCGTTTCATGAAACAAGTCAGCGCCAAGGCCTAAAACCTGTGCATTTGGGGGTCCCCGAACCTGTCTGCTCACAGCATCCGCCAGGACCCTCTCTGTGCTCCTCGGTGGCCACCAGCCAGCCAATACCTAGCAATCAATGAGCAACAGCGAGTCCCTGAGGTTTCCTTGTTTTTCCTTCATTAAATTTCGCCTCGGTTCCCCGGTCTGTCTCTGCTTCTGTTTCACAGCAAGAAGTTGCTTGTGGACGACATGGGCCACCGGTCCTGCAGGGAAAAACTGTCATTTTTCCTCCTCTGGCTGGAATGATGCAGGACGTTCATGCCCCAGGACTCGTCCTGTGTCCTCATTTCCTGGTGGTTGCTTTAGTCTGATCACCGGGTTTCTTTTGAAAACCACCTAGCATGGCACCTTTGCATCCGGAGGCCTGTGACAGTTAAGAAATGGCATTCAGGGAAAACAGTTCAAGCACACATTTTTTTTTCTCCCTTCTACTGTACAAATACATATATTCAGATCTAAAATTTTTGTTTCAGATAACAGCAGCCAACCAGATTTAACAGATGTTACCCCATCTGCTGTACGTGTGCACCACATTCATCTTTTAAATGAGTAAACATTTTTCTACTAAGCTGGCCCACCATCACTACCCTGCTAATTCCTTTCCATCACCCACTCTCACTCTGGGACAAGCACTGTATGAGTCAACAGAGCATCTAGATACTTCTTACTGGTATGGGACACTAGTGTAGCTAGAAATCAACACGTCCTACCCTGCCCAGTGGGTTCAGACAACTTATAGAAAAGGCAGTATAACCGCCCATGTTTGGACCCTCGTTCTAAAACAGCCCCTGCTCCTTCTCTTGACTAGATATCGGATCCCTGCCACTGGGCGGGGGGCTTTTTCCATCCCAGGTTGGATGGGATGGACCCTACTGTCTGATGGACAGGCCCAGAGAGGAAAAGTCAGTGTGTCAAATTCACAAAATCAGTAGCAAGGTATAGAACAGACCTGTGCTCTAGGCCTGGGCCAAGGAGCATTCACGATCCGGCGATAGTGTCAGAACCTTCTTCCTCTTCATCCCACAGAGAGCAGGCTGCGTGGATGGGGGTCCTCCTTCCCCACTACAACTCAGCCTCAAGAGGAGCCCAGCTGTGCCCTGAGACTCTGAGTTGCCGCAGTTCCACTTGATGGCATCCTGCCATGGGGTCAGCGTTTCTGGTCAAGAGAGAGAGAGGACTACGGCATCACTCCGCTGGCTAACTGCTAAATAACCCAAACCTTAGGTCAGCCTCTCAGATTTCTTGTGATCCCCAACCAGGAAATCTGAGGATTGGATTTAGGACAAATCACTTCTGAGGAGACACTCCTTTTCTCTCTACATTATCCCTGGGGAACTTCCAGAATCCCAGTTGTGAGAAAATCACGTCCATCGTGTGCAAGACCCATTTCTCTCTTACTGAAAATTCCTAACCCAGCATTATCTATTGATGGCTTTATGCAGGCCAGCCTCTGGGTGCAGTATTTTGGGACTGCACATGACAAGACACAGTTCTGCCCGTGGAATTTCTTGAGTGAAGCAGACAACAAGGAAACATAGTGACACAAAATTTGTTCAAATAAATCAGCCAAACCAGAAATTTAACAGATGTTACCCCATCTGCTGTACGTGTGCACCACATTCATCTTTTAAATGAGTAAACATTTTTCTACTAAGCTGGCCCACCATCACTACCCTGCTAATTCCTTTCCATCACCCACTCTCACTCTGGGACAAGCACTGTATGAGTCAACAGAGCATCTAGATACTTCTTACTGGTATGGGACACTAGTGTAGCTAGAAATCAACACGTCCTACCCTGCCCAGTGGGTTCAGACAACTTATAGAAAAGGCAGTATAACCGCCCATGTTTGGACCCTCGTTCTAAAACAGCCCCTGCTCCTTCTCTTGACTAGATATCGGATCCCTGCCACTGGGCGGGGGGCTTTTTCCATCCCAGGTTGGATGGGATGGACCCTACTGTCTGATGGACAGGCCCAGAGAGGAAAAGTCAGTGTGTCAAATTCACAAAATCAGTAGCAAGGTATAGAACAGACCTGTGCTCTAGGCCTGGGCCAAGGAGCATTCACGATCCGGCGATAGTGTCAGAACCTTCTTCCTCTTCATCCCACAGAGAGCAGGCTGCGTGGATGGGGGTCCTCCTTCCCCACTACAACTCAGCCTCAAGAGGAGCCCAGCTGTGCCCTGAGACTCTGAGTTGCCGCAGTTCCACTTGATGGCATCCTGCCATGGGGGTCAGCGTTTCTGGTCAAGAGAGAGAGAGGACTACGGCATCACTCCGCTGGCTAACTGCTAAATAACCCAAACCTTAGGTCAGCCTCTCAGATTTCTTGTGATCCCCAACCAGGAAATCTGAGGATTGGATTTAGGACAAATCACTTCTGAGGAGACACTCCTTTTCTCTCTACATTATCCCTGGGGGAACTTCCAGAATCCCAGTTGTGAGAAAATCACGTCCATCGTGTGCAAGACCCATTTTCTCTCTTACTGAAAATTCCTAACCCAGCATTATCTATTGATGGCTTTATGCAGGCCAGCCTCTGGGTGCAGTATTTTGGGGACTGCACATGACAAGACACAGTTCTGCCCGCCGTGGAATTTCTTGAGTGAAGCAGACAACAAGGAAACATAGTGACACAAAAATTTGTTGGCATGCAGTGGGCAGAGGGAGTAGAAAGGAGGACCAAGTGCCAAGGACATGAATCAGAAGGGCTCTGATGACAGACAAGGTGCTCGAGCTGAGCTCTGAGGAGGAAACAGGTAGACAGATGTGGGGAAAGGGGAAGGCATCCGTGGGAAATTGGACAGACACAGCCAGTACCCCTCCCTCACTTGCCCTGTGTTCCAGCTGCTTCCTCTTCCTCCCTCTGTGCATCCTAATTCACCATAGGGCACAGCAGCCACCCACCTGGAGAAGTCCACCCACCTCTCCTGGCTCCAGCTCCCCTTTCTAACCAGGTCCATGTCTGGTGGGATTCCTATGACTCCCAGCCCTCATACCCATGAACACTCAATTTCCTGGATCCTGCACAAGTGTGTTCACAATCTGGACACTTCAGGATTCAATACGTGGGAAACAGTTCTTATGCAGGAGATTCAGCAAAACCTAAACCATCCTTGGTCCCTAAGAAAGAGAATGCCTCCCAGGGAAAGAGAAAAGGTGTGACGGTATCATCCCAAGAAGTCCCTCTGCCAGTTCAGAGGAAGGAGAAAGTCCCCTGCCAGCCTCGTGGCTGTTAAACTTCCTCACTCATGGCAGGCTGGGTCCTGAAGGTGCAGGAGAACCTAGTCACCCTGGACAGCATCATTATTTTCTCTAGCCTTCTGATACTATTTCATTTGGAGAAAATCAGCTTGAGCTAGAAACCTATGCTGCCACCAGAGGGCACCAGAAGACCAGAACTTGACCTGAAAACTGCTAATTTGTTATATTCTAAGTCCACAAGGTGGAGCAGTGGTTCCTAACTTTGGCTGCAGATCAGATTCACCTAAAGAGCTTTCAACACTGACTCCGCCATCCCACCCCCAGAAATTCTGATTGTCCCACCACCACACTTTTGGGTCTCCCCACAACAACTTTAATTTTACTTAATGGGGAAGAAATAGAGGAGGAGAAGTAGCAACCTCTCAGACCATTCTTTTCAGCCAGGGCTGAGAACCATTGGGTTAGGTCTTTGTAACCCAAATCGCAGTTCATAGACCAGCACCAGTACCTTGGAACTTTTTAGAAATGCAGAATCTCAGGACCCATCCCAAATCTCTTGAATTAGGATATGCATTTTAACCAGATCTCCAGGGGATCTGTGTGCATATTGACGTTTGAGGAATGCTGGTGCTATGAACCAGAAGGGCCTTTGGGGAGGGTTTTAGTCCAGCACCCAACCTAGTTTACAGATGAAGAGGTTGAAGCCGGGAGAAAAGTCCATTTGCTCAATGTCATTGATGATCCACTGGATGGGATGGCACAGACCTCAAGACCTTGGCTCGCTTTTCCCCAGAGCACCCAGAGCAAGGCCTGAGCATCCAGGGGCCATAAACAGTGGTGGGAGTTTAATGAGGTTCTGGAACTTCCCCACAGCTCTTGGTGCAAGGACTGTGGGCATCTCAGAGATGGTGAGGGTGCAATCCCTGCCTCAAGGAACCATCCACGTATATAACTCAAATAGACACATACATGAGCCAAATACAACCACTCACCTTGAGTGACTATGCAGTACCATCTGCAAATCTAGAAAAACAGAGAAGCAAGAAACATCAGTGTGGATGAATGTGTAGCCAGGGAAGGCTTCCTGCAGGCTGTGCTTGGGAGAAGGCGTGGGTAAGACGTTGGTGGTTGGAGAGAGACGGGGGCAGTTTTTCAGGCCAAAAGGCCAAGATAAATGAAAAGTATTTATAGGTCAGGAAGGGGATCGGTGAGACCAGGCCACCAGGTAAGTGCAGAGCAGCAGTGAGAGATAAAGCTGGGTTGCGGGAGTGGCTCAGAACACACACAAGGCCCTGAAAGCAGACAGAGGACTGCTGGGTAGAGGTGATGCAGTCCCTGGGCTGGAGGTCACAGGGAGCCATAGAAGGTAGTCGGGAGTCTGGGCCTTGGAGTGGCCTTCTGGGGTGTATCAGTGGAGGAAGGGGCTGTAGGAATCCTCACCCTGAGAGTTCAAGGATGACACAGCTAGAGATCCATTCATCTGAAGATCCCCAGCATTTTGTAAAGCCTTGGCCTTGGAAGGTCTCCTCCAGCTGACCATATCCATGGAAGGCCAGCCTTCAACACAGGGGCCATTTCAGACTCAAGGTCTAGATCAGAATAGGAAATGTTAGTTATACTCTTATGACCTTGGGCTTGTTCCATCCGACTGGGGATGATAACAGAATCTCCCTTATACGGTTAGGAAGAATTGCCTGTGATACAACACGTTCTGTATCTGGTGTCTACCTGGTGTTCCATATCATATGACTCTGTTCTACTTCTTACCCCCTGTTCTTCCCAGGGCCTCAATAAGTTAGCACAGCCTCAGTGATCTCTTTGAGTCACTCCTTCAATCTTGTCTCCTCCTTCTAATTAATGGGAGCATCTGTTGAGTACCATACCTGTATTAAAGCAAACGCTCATTTGATCTTTTCTTGAAGTTGTTGTTCTTTCTTTTCATTTTAAAGCTCATTTCATCTAAGTAACAATCTTGTGGGCATCTCAGAGATGGTGAGGGTGCAATCCCTGCCTCAAGGAACCATCCACGTATATAACTCAAATAGACACATACATGAGCCAAATACAACCACTCACCTTGAGTGACTATGCAGTACCATCTGCAAATCTAGAAAAACAGAGAAGCAAGAAACATCAGTGTGGATGAATGTGTAGCCAGGGAAGGCTTCCTGCAGGCTGTGCTTGGGAGAAGGCGTGGGTAAGACGTTGGTGGTTGGAGAGAGACGGGGGCAGTTTTTCAGGCCAAAAGGCCAAGATAAATGAAAAGTATTTATAGGTCAGGAAGGGGATCGGTGAGACCAGGCCACCAGGTAAGTGCAGAGCAGCAGTGAGAGATAAAGCTGGGTTGCGGGAGTGGCTCAGAACACACACAAGGCCCTGAAAGCAGACAGAGGACTGCTGGGTAGAGGTGATGCAGTCCCTGGGCTGGAGGTCACAGGGAGCCATAGAAGGTAGTCGGGAGTCTGGGCCTTGGAGTGGCCTTCTGGGGTGTATCAGTGGAGGAAGGGGCTGTAGGAATCCTCACCCTGAGAGTTCAAGGATGACACAGCTAGAGATCCATTCATCTGAAGATCCCCAGCATTTTGTAAAGCCTTGGCCTTGGAAGGTCTCCTCCAGCTGACCATATCCATGGAAGGCCAGCCTTCAACACAGGGGCCATTTCAGACTCAAGGTCTAGATCAGAATAGGAAATGTTAGTTATACTCTTATGACCTTGGGCTTGTTCCATCCGACTGGGGATGATAACAGAATCTCCCTTATACGGTTAGGAAGAATTGCCTGTGATACAACACGTTCTGTATCTGGTGTCTACCTGGTGTTCCATATCATATGACTCTGTTCTACTTCTTACCCCCTGTTCTTCCCAGGGCCTCAATAAGTTAGCACAGCCTCAGTGATCTCTTTGAGTCACTCCTTCAATCTTGTCTCCTCCTTCTAATTAATGGGAGCATCTGTTGAGTACCATACCTGTATTAAAGCAAACGCTCATTTGATCTTTTCTTGAAGTTGTTGTTCTTTCTTTTCATTTTAAAGCTCATTTCATCTTAACGATAATGCTTCGAGATCAGTTCTATTCATTCCCTGATTGAAAGACGAGACAATGCAAGGACAGAGTTTTACATTCACACAATAAGGATTTGAATTGGGTGACTGGATCAAGCACCCCCTCTCCTAACCACACATTCATATGGCTGCCTCGTGAGATGGCCCTGGGACACTTCATGGCTCCTCCATGACCCTCAAGCTACACATCCTCCCTTCATATCTCCTCCTCTGACAGTTACAGGGAACACTCAATTTTTTGTTTGTGGTCTACATCTTCTCCTTTGATCAACTGATCCACGTTTCCAAAGGCCAGTGAGCTACAGTATCCACATGGATGTCTGTCTTCCTCTGAAACCTAACCAGCCCCCAAGTCCCCAGCCCCCTCCTCTAGTCTGAGCCTGGAGGAGTTAGCTCATGTCTCATGCCTCCTAACATCGTTCTATCCAGAAGGGTGGGCCATGCTGGTCTCCGCCCCCAGTGTGGGGCCATGGAGGGCAGAGTCTGTCCTCCGCACAGTGCCTCTCACAGACCCAGGCACGGTCAGCACAGGACCTACCTCTCTCTCCAAGCAGCGTCCCCTCTCAGCTCTCCTATTTTGGCTCACAGCACCATACCCTTCATCAGGTCCTCTAAGATCTGAAACCTTTTCTGGACCATCCCTTCCCAGAAGCCTTCTCACTCCCCCAACAGTCCTCTCAACTCAAAACCGCCTGCCAACGGCCTCTTAGATTGTTTCCTTCCCCACATTCCAAAAGCCTAACGGCTCCCTGCCCTCCTGTAAGCTCAGATCCCCTCAAGTCTTATCCACACTCTGGCCCCTAAAAGAGTTAGTTCTCAGTGTATCTTTCTCAGTGAACCACAAACTCCGTGGGAGCAGGAGCTGTGTCTTTTTATATTTTTTTTTGTTCCCTTGACACCAACCACCGTAACAAGCACAGAAAATCGCTAATAAACATATTTTGAAGAAAAGAACTGGGGGATTCAGTTAAAGCAGAAAGTCTGCTTCACAGGCAGCATTTGACTTTTTTAGAAAATTAACAACATATAAGTCATATGTATTCCCGATACAGAAACTTTCCGGCCCTCGAGGGCACACCTACTTGGTTTTTATTGATTCATTTGTTTATTCTGTTTTTACTCACTGATGTGCGTGGACTATTTGTTCAAATATGTTTTGAGCTAATGAATGTAAGAAATCTTAATGGCTACTCAATCCAAGAGTACTAGAAATACCCAGGAAGTTTGTTAAAGTCCAATCCCTAAGCCCATTGCCCAAATGTACTGAATCAGAATCTCTGAGGGAAGGCCTGAGGGCTTCTACTTCGATTCATTTGTTTTTAACAACTTTTCCTTTTAAAGTACTTCTCAGACTTATAAAACAGTTTGGAAATAGTAAAGTTCCCATATACCCTTTTTCCCAGCTTCCCCAAACATTAATACTTACGTGTCATGCAGTGACCAAAACCAGGAAATTAATATTGAGATATTAACACATCTACAGACTTTATTCAAATTTATCCAGTTGCCCATCGATGCCCTTTCCAGGTTTCAGGAGCCAATCCGGCATCTCCTAGGGTACTCTCGCCCCGCTCCCTGGCCGCACCTGCCTCTCCTCACAGGTTCTTCTCCCCCAGCCCCATAGCCTTGGTTCCATCACCAAACTCCAACTCCAACCCTGCCCTCAGATCTCTGAGTCCCCATAGGCCCATCTACAGAGAAATCTCTATGGTAATCAATCAGGAAGCTAAAACTCATTCTTGTGTACCTGCTGCAGAGGATCTAGAAAATCCCAAACCTACCCCTGCCGCAAAGAAAAAAGGACCGTCTCGGGGGAGAGTAAAGATACAAGGAAGTGAAAAAGAGGGAAACATCCTCCATTGGTTCTGGGCTGCAAGGCAAGAGGTGCCCAGCACGGAGGGACTTTGTGGGTGACAGACATTGATGATTAGGGTGCGTAGGCAGGTGAGAGGAAGGCAGGAGCAGAGGCTGGTGGGCAGGAAGGCTCTGGCTGGGTGTGCGAGGTGGCGCATGGCCTGAATCTTCCAGTCAGAGGCCAAGGGGTGGCCTTACGGTAGCAGAGTCCTGAGGACTATGTCCCCCAAAGTTGGGAGCAGCCATTCCAAATTGGGTGCAGGGACACCTTGCAAACATTTAGAGAGATTCCTGGAACAAACTGTGTCCTTTGCTCTGCAGCTTCTCAGAGTGTGTGGGGAGAAGAGGTCAGCGGGGTGTTGAGGGAGCTCTGGCCGTCCAGTTCTCACAGCTCCTGAGAACCCATCCTGGTGGGGGGGCTTCCTGTCCCACAGCCAGTGTTCTCCTATCATCCGGGCAGAACTGCACCACGCCAGGATGACCAGGGGGGGAAGCCACAAGGGCAAGGCTGGGGAAGTGGCTGAGAGAGAACAGATGCCAAGCCCTGACTCCCCGCAAAGTGAACTATTTGTTTACTGCACAGGCGCCCTGCAGCACTGAGTCTAGGCAGAAGGTGGCAGCAGAGAGGGGCTTGAGGGTGGGGTCCAGAGCTTCCTGGACCTTCCTTCTGAAGGTGGTGTTCCCAGGGGTGCCCCAGATTCTGGCCCTGCGTCGCAGAGCACCCAGTCAAGGGAGGAGACACATAAGGAACAACCGAGAACAACCTGGAACCATGGCATGCAACACAGTGACTAAGTGCCCTGGGAGTGCAGAGCAGAGAAGAGGGAATCCATGTGAACAGCTGTCCCAGAGATGACCTGAAACCTGTATTCAGCTGAGCACCAAAGCCCTGAAGGGAGTCAGTGGGGGCAAGGGGCTGGACCCACCAGAGACAAAAAGACGCTGTTCTCCTAGAGAAGACAATTATTCCACAAGAGCTGAGAGAGAACAAGCCGCCCAGGCCAAGATAGCAATCTTACCTCAAAATAATCGTTGGATAGTCAGGATGCGGTAGTGATTCCTTGATAGTTCATCCGTTCTGACCATCAGTAGCATGAACTCCCGTGATGAAGGAAGGAGTGCTTTCTGAGAGATGACTATATGTTCTGCCCATCCATTCATTCATCCATCCACCCTGCATTCTTGTAACAATAACATTTTAAGTCCTGCCCAGAGGGAATACTGCTGCTCTTCTACTCCTTGAAATGCCAGGCTCTATATGTCAGAAGGAAACAAAATGACTGGAAGGAGAAAACAGAACAAGATTGAATAAACGAATAAAACGGCAAGTCCAAGGCAACCACGGTTTCTCCCTCCACTGTCCAACTGAACTCATATCCAAGAGTCTTCTAGAATCTCTTCTCCCTTCTCCTAACTGACCCTCGCTCCCAATCCCAGGCCCGGCCCTGGAGAATTCACGCCCTAAACTCCTCCTCCTCCCCGTCTCTCCTCCTGCCCCTCGCCCCTCGCCTGCCCTCGCACCGGGGCCCTTCCCACCTTTCAGGGGCGCCTCCATGCCCATCTGCAGCCGGCGTCGCCCCGTCCAGCATTTCGTCCACGCGGACACCTGTCGTTTGTCAGCAACGAGCCTGGGCTCCCGCGCCGAGCATTCCAGCGACGGTGGCCTTGGGAGAGGACGCCCTCAGCGCCGCCCACCGCTCGCACCGCCTCCTCGGCGCACTGCGCGCTCCCCCCGCCGGGCGCTCCGGCCAAAGCCCGGCGCATGCTCTGCGGGTTCGCTAAGAGCCTGTGCTGCCGCCGGAGCCTCGCTGGTTCTGCCCCGCCTACTCCTGCTCACCCCAGAGAACCCCACCGGCTGGCGCCCCTTCCCACCGGCTGGCTGCACGCGCCCACCTCCTCTCGCGACCCGCTGAGCTCCCAGGCAGGCGCGGGATCCCCTCCCGCCGCAAGAGCGACCCTCCTTCCCCAGGTGTCCCGGGACTCACAAGAAGCTCTGGAGGAAAACACAGACAACTTGCGAGGCGGCTCGGCCAGAGGAAGCGGCTGCAGGCACTTTCTTTTTAATGATAAAGAAGACTTTATCTCAGCCGGCCTTCTTAGCGCAGTAGGCAGCGCGTCAGTCTCATAATCTGAAGGTCCTGAGTTCGAGCCTCAGAGAAGGCATGGCGTTTTATTGCCACTCGCAGAAAGTAATCTGCTTTACACGCGTCCCGCGGACTCCGTACATAGAGCGATCCCCACGTGATGCTAGAGGACAGAAGTGAATGCGTAGGTCATAGCCATTTTTGAAATAAAGTCCTGCCCAGAGGGAATACTGCTGCTCTTCTACTCCTTGAAATGCCAGGCTCTATATGTCAGAAGGAAACAAAATGACTGGAAGGAGAAAACAGAACAAGATTGAATAAACGAATAAAACGGCAAGTCCAAGGCAACCACGGTTTCTCCCTCCACTGTCCAACTGAACTCATATCCAAGAGTCTTCT
Organism: Tragulus kanchil; assembly: GCA_022376925.1. NCBI lineage: Eukaryota > Metazoa > Chordata > Mammalia > Artiodactyla > Tragulidae > Tragulus > Tragulus kanchil. The sequence continues at coordinate 167,282,817 of JAIOJX010000031.1, read as the reverse complement.
AGAATCTCTTCTCCCTTCTCCTAACTGACCCTCGCTCCCAATCCCAGGCCCGGCCCTGGAGAATTCACGCCCTAAACTCCTCCTCCTCCCCGTCTCTCCTCCTGCCCCTCGCCCCTCGCCTGCCCTCGCACCGGGGCCCTTCCCACCTTTCAGGGGCGCCTCCATGCCCATCTGCAGCCGGCGTCGCCCCGTCCAGCATTTCGTCCACGCGGACACCTGTCGTTTGTCAGCAACGAGCCTGGGCTCCCGCGCCGAGCATTCCAGCGACGGTGGCCTTGGGAGAGGACGCCCTCAGCGCCGCCCACCGCTCGCACCGCCTCCTCGGCGCACTGCGCGCTCCCGCCGCCGGGGCTCCGGCCAAAGCCCGGCGCATGCTCTGCGGGTTCGCTAAGAGCCTGTGCTGCCGCCGGAGCCTCGCTGGTTCTGCCCCGCCTACTCCTGCTCACCCCAGAGAACCCCACCGGCTGGCGCCCCTTCCCACCGGCTGGCTGCACGCGCCCACCTCCTCTCGCGACCCGCTGAGCTCCCAGGCAGGCGCGGGATCCCCTCCCGCCGCAAGAGCGACCCTCCTTCCCCAGGTGTCCCGGGACTCACAAGAAGCTCTGGAGGAAAACACAGACAACTTGCGAGGCGGCTCGGCCAGAGGAAGCGGCTGCAGGCACTTTCTTTTTAATGATAAAGAAGACTTTATCTCAGCCGGCCTTCTTAGCGCAGTAGGCAGCGCGTCAGTCTCATAATCTGAAGGTCCTGAGTTCGAGCCTCAGAGAAGGCATGGCGTTTTATTGCCACTCGCAGAAAGTAATCTGCTTTACACGCGTCCCGCGGACTCCGTACATAGAGCGATCCCCACGTGATGCTAGAGGACAGAAGTGAATGCGTAGGTCCACAGAGTCCATTCATCCACAGCCACGAGGGTTCATCTTCCTGATAAGATAAAACCCCTGTGAGTGTGAAAACACTCATCATTGATGCGACTGCGTGGAAATGGTGACAGCGCTGCTGAGTGGTTAAATTCCTCTCGCAATATCCGTGGAAAATCTCAGCCTCCCAGACCACTTCTGATCTCCTTTTCCCCAACTTTCTCTACTCGAATCAAAGTACTGTCATCGCATTCTTTTTCGGCTGTCTCCGGAAACTGTATTCTCGCTCCGGTCCAGACCCAGCTTTCAATATCTGGGAAGACCTGGGTTGTCCGTACAGGTTTCCCACGTGGCCCCGGAGAAAGCAAGGTGGGGTGTGGCATTGATGACCTAGGAATGGCCAAGTTCTAACTATAGCTTTAGCTGAATCCTTCAAATTTTGATTATTCCGTTTACAGTAACTTCTAGTTACCCTGTGATTTAGCCTTTATTATTATTTAGATATATATATTTCTTAATTTCCAAAATCGGGACATTTCTACTTTCCTTTTAATAATTTATTTCTATCTTAATTGCACTATGGTCCTAGACTATATTCTGTAAGAATTAAATACTCTGAAATTTATGGCTCAATAGTTAGTTTGTAAGAATTAGATACTCTGAAACTTATGATTCAAAATTTGTTTGTTATTATTACACACTTTTATTTAGATTAACATCAAATAAAACAAAATACTATTGAGTTAATAATAAGTTATATTAGAGATAATAAAATATATTAATATTATACTGTTATTCCAATTTTTCCTCTATTAAGTTGGAAGCTGTACCCTTGTTTAATATTCTTAGTAATTAGCCTTGAAATTACAACACTCCTTGACTTATCGTGACTACTCTTCTTGTAAGTAATTTTAAAAATTATTTTAATTAAAGGATAATAGCTTTAGAGATCTTTGTTGTTTCCTGCCAAACATCAACATGAATCAGCCATAGGTATACATATGTCCTCTCCCTCTTGAACTCTTAATTTTATGACTACTCTTAATTTGAATTTTTACCTTCTTTCCAGAAAAAGAAAATGTATACTTATTTTATAATTTCTAATTCTTACTCTCCCAACTTAAACATGCCTTTCTTTTCAGTTCTCCTGAAAGATGAATTGCTGGGTGATATGGGAACTCTGTTTAGCATTATGAAAGTCACCAAACTGTTTTTCAAGTGCTCAATAGTTAGACCAGCTCCTGGAGTTTTATCACTACAGTCCCCCCGCAACATATGGGGGTTCCAGTTTCTCCATATCCTCACCAGCATTTGTTTTCCTTTGTCTTATTTATTCTAGCCATCCTGGCACACATGAAGTGACATCTCACTGTGCGTTTGGTTTGTGTTTCCCTGATGATGTTGAGCATCCTTTCCCGTGCTTAATGCCACTTGTATACCTTCTTTATAGAAACATTTATTCAAATCCTTCTGCCCTTTTAAAAACCGGTCTACTTGGTTTTCGTTGAGTTGTAAGAATTCCTTATACATTTTGGATATAAATCCCTTATCCCAGAATTATTTTTGCACACGTTTTCTCTCCTTCTGTGGGCTGTCTTTTCACTTTGCTGATGGTTTCTTTTGAAGCACTCTTTTTTTGATGAGCATTACCTTGAAGAAATAAATAATGCAGATAGAGCTGAAGCTCCGTCTTTATCCTTTTATGATCCAGTTTCTCTATGTCTGTCTCCAGAGATTACCACCGTTGTGAATTTGTTCTTTAGAATTCCCTGCCTTTAAAAAAAATGTGTAAAATGCATGTAACATTAATCATCTTAACCATTTTAAACTATACAGGTCATCCACATGTTGTGCAAATATTTTGTGTGCATGCGTGCTCAGTCATGTCTGACTCTTTATGACCCCATGGACTGTAGTCCACCAGGCTCCTCAGTCCATGGAAATCCTCCAGGCAAGAACAATGGAGTGGGTTGCCATTTCCTACTCCAAGGGATCTTCCTGACCTGCAGGGATAGGGAACCCAGGGGTTCTTTACCACAATGGAGCTTTAGAGATCTTTGTTGTTTCCTGCCAAACATCAACATGAATCAGCCATAGGTATACATATGTCCTCTCCCTCTTGAACTCTTAATTTTATGACTACTCTTAATTTGAATTTTTACCTTCTTTCCAGAAAAAGAAAATGTATACTTATTTTATAATTTCTAATTCTTACTCTCCCAACTTAAACATGCCTTTCTTTTCAGTTCTCCTGAAAGATGAATTGCTGGGTGATATGGGAACTCTGTTTAGCATTATGAAAGTCACCAAACTGTTTTTCAAGTGCTCAATAGTTAGACCAGCTCCTGGAGTTTTATCACTACAGTCCCCCAGCAACATATGGGGGTTCCAGTTTCTCCATATCCTCACCAGCATTTGTTTTCCTTTGTCTTATTTATTCTAGCCATCCTGGCACACATGAAGTGACATCTCACTGTGCGTTTGGTTTGTGTTTCCCTGATGATGTTGAGCATCCTTTCCCGTGCTTAATGCCACTTGTATACCTTCTTTATAGAAACATTTATTCAAATCCTTCTGCCCTTTTAAAAACCGGTCTACTTGGTTTTCGTTGAGTTGTAAGAATTCCTTATACATTTTGGATATAAATCCCTTATCCCAGAATTATTTTTGCACACGTTTTCTCTCCTTCTGTGGGCTGTCTTTTCACTTTGCTGATGGTTTCTTTTGAAGCACTCTTTTTTTGATGAGCATTACCTTGAAGAAATAAATAATGCAGATAGAGCTGAAGCTCCGTCTTTATCCTTTTATGATCCAGTTTCTCTATGTCTGTCTCCAGAGATTACCACCGTTGTGAATTTGTTCTTTAGAATTCCCTGCCTTTAAAAAAAATGTGTAAAATGCATGTAACATTAATCATCTTAACCATTTTAAACTATACAGGTCATCCACATGTTGTGCAAATATTTTGTGTGCATGCGTGCTCAGTCATGTCTGACTCTTTATGACCCCATGGACTGTAGTCCACCAGGCTCCTCAGTCCATGGAAATCCTCCAGGCAAGAACAATGGAGTGGGTTGCCATTTCCTACTCCAAGGGATCTTCCTGACCTGCAGATAGAACCCAGGGGGTTCTTTACCACTGCACCACCTGGGAAGCCTCATGTGCAACCATCACCAACATCTATCTCCAGAACTCTGTTCATCTTGCCAAACGGAAGCTCTCTACCCATTAGACAATAATCTTCCATTTCCCCCTCCCTTCAGCTCCGTGTAACCACCACTCTATGAATGACTCAGTACTTTGCATGAGTGGAACCACACAGCATTGTTCTTTTTCTTTTTTTTAGCATTGTTCTTTTGTGTCCTATTGCACTGAGCATGTCTTCAAGATTCATCCATGTTGTAGCAGGTACCCCAATTTCCTTCCTCTCAAAGACTGAATAATATTCCATTACATGTCTTACATCTCTAACAACATCTCATTTTGTTTACCCATTCATCCATTGATAGACTCTTCTTATAGAGACACTTGGAGTCTATTTGTTACTATAGTCTGGTAGGATAGACCTACTGCTGGACTTTGTGCTACCCTCTGTATCATATTTTTCCATGAAAGTTAAATAAATATATATTTAGAGGCACACTGGCTATAGAAGGAGTCAGCAAACTACAGCCAGCAGACCAAATGTGGCCCACTGCATATTTTTATGAGTGAAGGTTTATCGGCACACTGTCACATTCACATATGGCAGCTTTCATGCTACAACAGAACTAAGCAATGGGAACAAAGACCATAGGACAAAGCCTGAAAGATTTACTATCTGACCTTTAAATAAGTTTGTTATTTCAGAGCTAGAGTAACAAATATGCTTCAACATGTATAACAAATTGAATACAAGTCTCTCTTCCTGTATAATAATAATCCAAAGGGAAATAATCCAAAGGGAAGGCTTTTCTCCATTTTCGATTTGGGGACACAGGATGCTTCCATCTCGTTGTTCTGCAATCCCCTTGGGACTCCACATCACCTACCTGGAGCTGGTATATGGGAGTAGAGAGCCTGGAGGGAACATCCTCCTATTCCTTTAGTCTTCACCCAGAAAGGAGACACATTCTTCACTTGTTATCTGTCAGCAAGAACCAGTACCTGACAGTCTTTCCATGTGAAGGGTAGCACATTTGGTCCCAGGTCTTGGACCTCTTCCAGGTGAGTTACAAATTGGACCCTTGCTGTCTCAGTCATGCTGACTCCAAGCAGAGGATGGCTATCTATATACGGCTTGATTCAGGAAGCTGGGTCTTTTTCAGCTTGAAGGCCAGATAAAATATCACACCCATCGACAAGAGAAGTGGCCCTGAAACAGATAGGCAGCTTTTGACGGGTACCACATGCCAGGATTAGGATCGAGACCTTGGATACAGTTCAAACAGCTCCTGGAGTTTTAATCTGCATCAAGAGTTGAGTTTTGTTGGTCTACCAGCATCCTGATACAATCTGAAAGCTTGTACACAGACATACACTGCTTCTTTTTGGGGGTGGGGGCGGGGTGGGGAGGGAGGGGAGTGGATGGACCACTTCTGTTGGTCTTTCATTTATCTATTTTTATTCATCTTTGTTCTTTGGCCCACATACACTGCTTCTTGAGCTTTCTTTACAGTCCAAGAACTCCCTGACCCCCCAGAAAAGTTATAAACAAAACTTAAGTCTGGTCTAAAATTCCTTCCCGACCCTGAAATTGGTTGAAAGGGGGTATAAGCAATCCCTCATGATGAGATTGTTGTTTGAAACAACTGACCACATACCCAAGCCACTTTCATTTTTGCTTTTCTATTTTATTAATTATAAAGTCCAGAAATCAGTGGTAGAAAAATAACAAAGAAAAAAATCCCCAAGTTATATGATAAAAACCTGGATGGCAGGCTAGGCGTGCGCTGGGCAAGAGGGGAATGGGTGGATGACCAGCCCGTGAGGAGAAGGTGGGAGAGTGGGAGGTGTCAGGGCGGCCTGGCACCCTGAGGTCACCCTCCCAGCTTGCCGGCCTTCTCTAGGTCTTTGTCAGCAGGACCCTCAGTACAAGAGCTGGTGCACTGTGGCAGTGTTCCTGGAGCCCGTGACCAGATACTGGTTGTCAGAAGAGACATCACAACACAGGATGTGGGCCGACCTCTACCTGGAGGGAAAGAGAGGCCATAGAGGAGCAACATGTCGGTGCCAGGTCTTGGACCTCTTCCAGGTGAGTTACAAATTGGACCCTTGCTGTCTCAGTCATGCTGACTCCAAGCAGAGGATGGCTATCTATATACGGCTTGATTCAGGAAGCTGGGTCTTTTTCAGCTTGAAGGCCAGATAAAATATCACACCCATCGACAAGAGAAGTGGCCCTGAAACAGATAGGCAGCTTTTGACGGGTACCACATGCCAGGATTAGGATCGAGACCTTGGATACAGTTCAAACAGCTCCTGGAGTTTTAATCTGCATCAAGAGTTGAGTTTTGTTGGTCTACCAGCATCCTGATACAATCTGAAAGCTTGTACACAGACATACACTGCTTCTTTTTGGGGGTGGGGGCGGGGTGGGGAGGAGGGAGTGGATGGACCACTTCTGTTGGTCTTTCATTTATCTATTTTTATTCATCTTTGTTCTTTGGCCCACATACACTGCTTCTTGAGCTTTCTTTACAGTCCAAGAACTCCCTGACCCCCCAGAAAAGTTATAAACAAAACTTAAGTCTGGTCTAAAATTCCTTCCCGACCCTGAAATTGGTTGAAAGGGGGTATAAGCAATCCCTCATGATGAGATTGTTGTTTGAAACAACTGACCACATACCCAAGCCACTTTCATTTTGCTTTTCTATTTTATTAATTATAAAGTCCAGAAATCAGTGGTAGAAAAATAACAAAGAAAAAAATCCCCAAGTTATATGATAAAAACCTGGATGGCAGGCTAGGCGTGCGCTGGGCAAGAGGGGAATGGGTGGATGACCAGCCCGTGAGGAGAAGGTGGGAGAGTGGGAGGTGTCAGGGCGGCCTGGCACCCTGAGGTCACCCTCCCAGCTTGCCGGCCTTCTCTAGGTCTTTGTCAGCAGGACCCTCAGTACAAGAGCTGGTGCACTGTGGCAGTGTTCCTGGAGCCCGTGACCAGATACTGGTTGTCAGAAGAGACATCACAACACAGGATGTGGGCCGACTCCTCTACCTGGAGGGAAAGAGAGGCCATAGAGGAGCAACATGTCGGTGCCAGGCTGGGGCTGGAGAGGCAGGCTTCACTCAGGCCTCTTTCAAGGCTCCATGTAGACCTGAGGCTTGGTCCGGAGGCCAGGCCAGGTTCAAGGCTCAACGTGGAGGCCAGGAGTTTCTAGGATCTCGAGGCCTCATTCCCCTTGATGTACTCCATGGCCCTGGTTGCCATCTCTGAGGGGCTTTAGGAGTATCACTGTCTCTGGGGCCCAACCCACTGGGGTCTGGGGCTTGTGAGCTCCAAGTGCCTACGTTTGCACACCCTCCACCCAGTACCTGAAACAATCGACGAGAGAAGGTGCAGCTATGCAGCGGATCGTCTCGTCCATTGTAGCCACAAAATAGCTCCCTGGCGAAGGAACGAGAGATGGAGGGGCCAGAGACCAAGCCTGCCTTCCGACCCCAGCTCTCCTCACAACTAGACCAGGGAAGGGACCGCTCTTTCTCTGCCCCAGCACCCCCCAACTATAAAACCATTCCTTCATCAGCCTGCTCCGTCCCGCCCCACCCGGGACCCTGGTGAGGGCAGCTGAACAACAGGGCGATCTCTTCCGTCAGTTGGTGTCTTCAGGCTATGGTTCTGTGTAGGAAGCGCCCCTTACAGACAGAGTCAGAAAAGCAGAGAGAATGCTCAGAGAAAGAATGGAGGAAAGGGACTCCTCCGGTGGTCCAGTGGCTAAGACTCTGCGCTCCCAGTGCATGGGGGCCCAGATGTGATCCCTGGCCAGGGAACTAGATCGATCCCACATGTTGTAACTAAGATGTTGCCTGTCCAACTAAGACCCAGTGCAGCCAAATAAGTCCTGGATGGCAGGCTAGGCGTGCGCTGGGAAAGGGAATGGGTGGATGACCAGCCCGTGAGGAGAAGGTGGGAGAGTGGGAGGTGTCAGGGCGGCCTGGCACCCTGAGGTCACCCTCCCAGCTTGCCGGCCTTCTCTAGGTCTTTGTCAGCAGGACCCTCAGTACAAGAGCTGGTGCACTGTGGCAGTGTTCCTGGAGCCCGTGACCAGATACTGGTTGTCAGAAGAGACATCACAACACAGGATGTGGGCCGACTCCTCTACCTGGAGGGAAAGAGAGGCCATAGAGGAGCAACATGTCGGTGCCAGGCTGGGGCTGGAGAGGCAGGCTTCACTCAGGCCTCTTTCAAGGCTCCATGTAGACCTGAGGCTTGGTCCGGAGGCCAGGCCAGGTTCAAGGCTCAACGTGGAGGCCAGGAGTTTCTAGGATCTCGAGGCCTCATTCCCCTTGATGTACTCCATGGCCCTGGTTGCCATCTCTGAGGGGCTTTAGGAGTATCACTGTCTCTGGGGCCCAACCCACTGGGGTCTGGGGCTTGTGAGCTCCAAGTGCCTACGTTTGCACACCCCTCCACCCAGTACCTGAAACAATCGACGCAGAGAAGGTGCAGCTATGCAGCGGATCGTCTCGTCCATTGTAGCCACAAAATAGCTCCCTGGCGAAGGAACGAGAGATGGAGGGGCCAGAGACCAAGCCTGCCTTCCGACCCCAGCTCTCCTCACAACTAGACCAGGGAAGGGACCGCTCTTTCTCTGCCCCAGCACCCCCCAACTATAAAACCATTCCTTCATCAGCCTGCTCCGTCCCGCCCCACCCGGGACCCTGGTGAGGGCAGCTGAACAACAGGGCGATCTCTTCCGTCAGTTGGTGTCTTCAGGCTATGGTTCTGTGTAGGAAGCCCCCATTACAGACAGAGTCAGAAAAGCAGAGAGAATGCTCAGAGAAAGAATGGAGGAAAGGGACTCCTCCGGTGGTCCAGTGGCTAAGACTCTGCGCTCCCAGTGCATGGGGGCCCAGATGTGATCCCTGGCCAGGGAACTAGATCGATCCCACATGTTGTAACTAAGATGTTGCCTGTCCAACTAAGACCCAGTGCAGCCAAATAAATGAGAATAAAAAGGAAGAAGAAGAAACAAGGAGACAAAAGAAGAAAGAATAAGGAGAAAGAAGAAAGGAGAAAAGGTAACCAGGCCGATAGGGGAGAAAAATCGGTGGTGGGAGCAGAGGTGAGAGCAATGGGTAGGCGGCCCTAAACCTCGTCCTGGCCAGTGCTGGGGCCAGAGACGGGGGTTAAGACTGTGACATCAGGCTGGGCTCTGACTCTGACGGTAAGGAGATGCCTTATCAGGTGACAGGGAACCCAGTGGTGTCCCCGGCCTGCTCACTCACCACAGGAGGAAAATTTGAGTTTGTGATGGTAGACGAATTTCTGTAGGACAGCCTTAAACTTCTCCTTTCGGTGGGTGTGCAGGATGATGATGTCACTCATTCTCGAGCCCACTAACAACCACTCCTCACTGGGGTCATGGGTGATGCTGAGGATCTGTTGGGAGGGAGGTCTGGGATCAGCGCTCCAAGTGACCAGGCCCATCATTCACTGCAGCCTGCTCCTGCAGGCCCCCACAGCTCCCAGGCCCCAGGGACCGCGTTCGGCCACAAGGTAGCCCTGCAGGCACCTCTTGCTGTAAATCGTGCTGCTGCAGCCTCTGATAGCTCCTCAGGTCCCAGGAATACAGCTTGGTGTCTTCACCTCCCGTCCAAAACTTATTGCCTGCGATGTCCACACACTGGGACCCATACAAGGGGACTTCGTGCTTCCTGGTAGGAAAATAACTCAGAGGTTCGTGCACTGATTGGACCTTCAGAAGTTTCAGGCCCGGGAAGCCCCTAGATACACAGCCCAGATGCGTTCTCCACACTGACTCACCTCATCCTACTACAGAGAAGGAAGTGAGGTAGGGCAAGGGGCCCATGCTTCTCAAAGCCCTCACCGTCCAGCCCTCCCCCGGGTCATACCTGATCAAGATTTGGTTCTGCAAATCCCAAATCTCAACAAATCCTTTGAAACAAGCCACACAGATCTGCGCGTTGGAGGAGAGAGCCAGGGAATAGCACACGGGACCGGACGAGGCCAGCTGTGCCCTGATGCGGGGGGTGGGTGCCAGGTCCCAAAGAGTCAGGGACTGGGACAGACCCCCCGTTATCAGGCTCCGCTCATCGGGGAACAACTTGCAGATGAAGACACAGTTGTCACGGTCCTGTAGGAAGGGACAGCATTCTGGGCACCACGGGCTCCCAGCATCAGGACACAGGCTGGTCTGGGCTGCCTGCGCCCTCTGGACGAGCCCTTACCTGGAAGTTCAGCTGGGCCTGGGGAGCCCGGTCCCATGCGTGCAGGGCACTCTCATCCCACACTCTGATGTAACCCTGGCCACATGTGTACACGTGGTGAGTGGAGCCGCTGACAGCCACGGCGTAGATTTTCTTCCCGTGGCAGAGTCTGCCAACCTTCCAGGACTGACGTGGGGCCCTCTGCTCGATCAGCACGTCATCTGGAACGGGAGGCTGGGGGGCCACAAGAGGGTCACAGCCTTGACCTGCTCTCCCCAGTGGGGGACAGCCTGTCCCGGCCTCTGACTCAGTGCCTAAGCCTACCTCCACCAGCTCCTCTCGGACCCCCAGGCAGGACCATGTCCTCAAGTGGGGACCCCAGAGGACTGACATCTTCTGCATCAACCTGGGTTAGCCTCCCTGATAAAACAGGCCATGTGGGAGATACTTCTGAGTGCCAGCAATGACAGCAGAGCTGGCTCAGAGTCCCTCAGTGTCGCTGTAAATGCAACGCTGTCAGCCAACGCCCGATACAACTGGGGACAGGAGGAGGGGAGCGGAGGAGAGAAGCACCACCACCAACGGGGGGGAGAGTGAGAGGGCAGACACACCACACTCCCCACCTTCTTCCTACTGACTTCTTGCTGGGGGGAATAGGAAAGGAAAGATGCCAAATTTAAAAAAAAAGAGAAAAAAGACACGTACGATTGCTCTGAGAAATGACAAGACTTCTTCACTGGGACCAGGCGAAGGACAAGGCTGACCTATAGGGAGAGACCGGCGGCCACCTGCTCAGAGACAGTCAGGCAGCAAAGCATCATGCGATCCAGGGAGAAGGCTGTTCCCTGGCCTCCGGCCCTCATTCCCCATCCCCCATCAGAAGCCCAGCCACGGGCTACACCCCGCCAGTCACACCTTCCCAGCTGGGACTTACCTAACTCAGCTCCTGGTTGGGGGCTGTGACACAAGGAGGAGAGAGGGAGAAGACAGACGGGGTGTGAGGCGGGTGGAGCGCTCTGGGCCAGCATCCCTCTCGCGGGGACAGTTCACCGCCCCCACCAGCTTCGTTCAGCCGAGACCTACCTGAAGCCGCAGGCTGCCTCTTCGGACTCCGCCTCAGAGAACCAAGGGGCCCGCAGCTCGGGTCCGTCCAGGGCCTGGGGGGGCCACTGCTGTGGACTCCACTGCTGTGGACTCACGCAGCTTCTCTCCTGATAAGCCGCGCCATGCTGCCTCAGGGAGCCCAGGGGCTGCTCCAGGAGACCGCACACCTCGCTCGGCTGGGACTGTGCATGGGGCTCAGGCTGCAAGGAAAAGCCAGGGCTCTCCGGCATGTCTCTCTTCTCGGGCTCATCATAAATGGTGAGCAGGTCAAAGGCGGCCTCTTCCTTCTCTTCATTCATTGTTTTCGATCAATGAAGTGCCTGAGCCACTCGGTTCGAGGGCTTGAGGAATGAGCCTGTCACACAGATCCTGGGTCCCCCAGTCTGTCCCGGTCCCCTGCGGCAAAAGAGAGAAGAGACGCTGACATGCGGATGTGATCTTCAGGGTCTGTTGAGAAGGCTCCTAGAACACTCCTCCGGGGCAGAGGTTTTAGGATTGATCACCAACTCTCTTCCGATACTAAATGTTGGCAGCGATGGTGCTGAGAGTGAGTCGTCACACAGACATTTTGAGACATTCTAATAGTAACAGGTGCTTTGTTTTTCCTCCTAGACACATGAACTGTACTTCCATCCTCTAAAATCAAACTCACCCTTTACTCTGAACACACAGGTCAGGTCGGTGGCTTTAAGCACATCCACACTGTTGTGCAACCCTTATGCGTGTGTAACTAGTCATGTCCAACTGTAGCCCACGAGGCTCCTCTGTCCGTGGAATTCTTGAGGCAAGAATACTGGAGTGGGTTGCCATTTCCCACTCCAGAGGATCTTCCCAGACCAGGGATTGAACCTGCATCTCTCGTGTATCCTGCATTGGCCAGTGGATTCTTTACCACTGAATAGTCTCCAAATGAGGGGCTCATCCCCCAGGGAAAAGAAATATAAAGTCACAGGAAACCCCACAAACACATCACAGTGTCTCTCCCCCTAGAGGGCACAGCATGGGAAGAACTCAGCAGTCAAGCAAACAGAAGGGTGAAGCTGCAGAAGGATGAAGAGGTTGGCTGGTGGTGATTTGATCTTTCCTATCCTAGAGGGTAACTCCGAGAACTGAATGCAAATGCGCATGTCAAATACGCACTGGTTATATAAGACCAGTGGCAAACAATCCGCACACGGAAGATAGTGCATTTCTTTGGGTGCTGTGCCAGGGACCAGAGCTTTGAGGACTGAAGGCAGACTGAATGTCTTCCTTTAGGCTGCCCAACGGCAAACCCCAGAAGTCCCAGGGGAGACCCAGTGTTCTGTTAAAAGGACAGATCAGAAGCTGTCGAGGCAAGCTGATGGGCAGGGCTGGGGAGGGGATCTTCCAATTGAAACCAGTGCCTTGAAGACCAGGCTCAATCCTCGGCTCTTAAGACACAAGGGGGCACCCAGGCTTTGGGCTCTTGGGAAGATGTGAGGGCAGTCGTCCTCACACAGCCAGCGTCCACTCCTCCTGACGCTTGTAGGTCTCGGCCTCCAAGTTCAGTGCCTTCAGTCCTGAACCAAAACCTTTACAGAGGTGGTCCCATTTCATCCGCACACCTGTGCAGGCCACACTTGACAGGGTTGAAACACTGAATCTCTGAGCAGGTGAGCAAACAGCTAGAAAGCATGGAGAAGAGGTTCAAATTCTGCCCTGTCTGGCTCTCCACAGTCTTCTTCTCTCCTCCCCTTCAGAGGAAGGAGGGAAACAGTCACCACAGTCACAATGCGGTTACCCACCGAGCCAGCACTTCCACTTCCAGGAATTTATCCTCAAGTTGCCCTCAAAGATAAGCCAGATAATCTATGTCTAAACCGAAGCACTGTTTGTGATAGATGACTGGACAAACCCAAAGCCCATAAGAAGGGAGTGGTAAAATATGTCGGAGTATTTTGTGTGAAGTGGAATAGGACATAACTGTGAAAAACAGAAAAGGGCACAATGTCTGGACTTGGAAAATTCCAAGCTAAGTTACTGGGGGAGGGATGATTCAATGCAAGTAAGTCACAGCTTTTAAGTAAGAGGATGGAAATTAGAACCCACCTTTGTATGCACGTAAGAAATCAGGAAGGGTGCTCCCTCTGGGAATAGTAACTGGCAAGTAGGAAAGAGGAAGGGGAGGAGTTCTGTCACTGCAGAACCTGGGATAGTTTTTGCACATCTGTGACTATTTAAACCTGAATTAAAATGGTTGGGCATAAGCTTTTTTCCTAATCTTTGTAACAATCCGCACACGGAAGATAGTGCATTTCTTTGGGTGCTGTGCCAGGGACCAGAGCTTTGAGGACTGAAGGCAGACTGAATGTCTTCCTTTAGGCTGCCCAACGGCAAACCCCAGAAGTCCCAGGGGAGACCCAGTGTTCTGTTAAAAGGACAGATCAGAAGCTGTCGAGGCAAGCTGATGGGCAGGGCTGGGGAGGGGATCTTCCAATTGAAACCAGTGCCTTGAAGACCAGGCTCAATCCTCGGCTCTTAAGACACAAGGGGGCACCCAGGCTTTGGGCTCTTGGGAAGATGTGAGGGCAGTCGTCCTCACACAGCCAGCGTCCACTCCTCCTGACGCTTGTAGGTCTCGGCCTCCAAGTTCAGTGCCTTCAGTCCTGAACCAAAACCTTTACAGAGGTGGTCCCATTTCATCCGCACACCTGTGCAGGCCACACTTGACAGGGTTGAAACACTGAATCTCTGAGCAGGTGAGCAAACAGCTAGAAAGCATGGAGAAGAGGTTCAAATTCTGCCCTGTCTGGCTCTCCACAGTCTTCTTCTCTCCTCCCCTTCAGAGGAAGGAGGGAAACAGTCACCACAGTCACAATGCGGTTACCCACCGAGCCAGCACTTCCACTTCCAGGAATTTATCCTCAAGTTGCCCTCAAAGATAAGCCAGATAATCTATGTCTAAACCGAAGCACTGTTTGTGATAGATGACTGGACAAACCCAAAGCCCATAAGAAGGGAGTGGTAAAATATGTCGGAGTATTTTGTGTGAAGTGGAATAGGACATAACTGTGAAAAACAGAAAAGGGCACAATGTCTGGACTTGGAAAATTCCAAGCTAAGTTACTGGGGGAGGGATGATTCAATGCAAGTAAGTCACAGCTTTTAAGTAAGAGGATGGAAATTAGAACCCACCTTTGTATGCACGTAAGAAATCAGGAAGGGTGCTCCCTCTGGGAATAGTAACTGGCAAGTAGGAAAGAGGAAGGGGAGGAGTTCTGTCACTGCAGAACCTGGGATAGTTTTTGCACATCTGTGACTATTTAAACCTGAATTAAAATGGTTGGGCATAAGCTTTTTTCCTAATCTTTGTCATTTTCTCCAACTGACAGTCTGGGTCCTCATGATTCTTAACGTCATTGTGGTTTGACTGCTAAGTCATGCCTGACTCTTTTTTGATCCCAAGGACTGTAGCCCGCCAGGCTCCTCTGTCCGTGGTGGATTGCCATTTCCTTGTCCAGGGGATCTTCCCAACCCAGGGGTCGAACTTGAGTCTCCTGCATTGGCAGGCAGGTTCTTTATCGCTGAGCCACCAGGTAACTCAGAGGTAAAGAACCTTAACTTAATTACTTGTTAAATAATTCAGCAAACTTGCCCAGACATGCAGCAGTCTCCTTTAACTGGGACCCCAGGCTGGCTCAGACCTGAGAAGGAAAAAATACAGAGCACACACCTTCCCAGCCAGGGGGATGCGGATGGGCAGAGAGAGAGAGAGAGAGGCAGCAGGCCAATCCCAAGGGTGGCCATTTAACCAGGATTTCATCGGTGAGGAGGATTTCACCCTAAGAATAAGACAAGGCTTTCTAGAAAGTGTTCAAGGAGGAGTCAGCATCACCAATTTCCCTCTCTGCTCTACCCTCCGAGCCGGGTCACTCTCCTTCTCAGACTTCAGTACAAAATGCTAGGGCAGGGGTCCACGCTGCCAGCAAGAGGAGTGCTCACCAGTCCCCCCACAGTACTCAACACCGAAGGCAAGGTCAGGCCCTGCAGAAGGGAGGTGAGAACTGCCCTAAGTTAGTACCGGAAATCTCTTCCTCCAGCCCCTGTCTGCCAAAGCCCATAAGAAGGGAGTGGTAAAATATGTCGGAGTATTTTGTGTGAAGTGGAATAGGACATAACTGTGAAAAACAGAAAAGGGCACAATGTCTGGACTTGGAAAATTCCAAGCTAAGTTACTGGGGGAGGGATGATTCAATGCAAGTAAGTCACAGCTTTTAAGTAAGAGGATGGAAATTAGAACCCACCTTTGTATGCACGTAAGAAATCAGGAAGGGTGCTCCCTCTGGGAATAGTAACTGGCAAGTAGGAAAGAGGAAGGGGAGGAGTTCTGTCACTGCAGAACCTGGGATAGTTTTTGCACATCTGTGACTATTTAAACCTGAATTAAAATGGTTGGGCATAAGCTTTTTTCCTAATCTTTGTCATTTTCTCCAACTGACAGTCTGGGTCCTCATGATTCTTAACGTCATTGTGGTTTGACTGCTAAGTCATGCCTGACTCTTTTGTGATCCCAAGGACTGTAGCCCGCCAGGCTCCTCTGTCCGTGGTGGATTGCCATTTCCTTGTCCAGGGGATCTTCCCAACCCAGGGGTCGAACTTGAGTCTCCTGCATTGGCAGGCAGGTTCTTTATCGCTGAGCCACCAGGTAACTCAGAGGTAAAGAACCTTAACTTAATTACTTGTTAAATAATTCAGCAAACTTGCCCAGACATGCAGCAGTCTCCTTTAACTGGGACCCCAGGCTGGCTCAGACCTGAGAAGGAAAAAATACAGAGCACACACCTTCCCAGCCAGGGGGATGCGGATGGGCAGAGAGAGAGAGAGAGAGGCAGCAGGCCAATCCCAAGGGTGGCCATTTAACCAGGATTTCATCGGTGAGGAGGATTTCACCCTAAGAATAAGACAAGGCTTTCTAGAAAGTGTTCAAGGAGGAGTCAGCATCACCAATTTCCCTCTCTGCTCTACCCTCCGAGCCGGGTCACTCTCCTTCTCAGACTTCAGTACAAAATGCTAGGGCAGGGGTCCACGCTGCCAGCAAGAGGAGTGCTCACCAGTCCCCCCACAGTACTCAACACCGAAGGCAAGGTCAGGCCCTGCAGAAGGGAGGTGAGAACTGCCCTAAGTTAGTACCGGAAATCTCTTCCTCCAGCCCCTGTCTGCCCCTCCCTCATCCAGGCACTGCCCCTTGTGCTGCAGGCTGCTCTTTTAAACTGATCATCAAGCCCTGGGTCAGAACCAGGGTCAGGTGTAGGGCTCTAGATGGCTCATCAATTACCAGAGAGCCACTTGCTGGCCTGCCTTTCCCATAACACTCAAGTCCTGGGAGGAGAGTGCCGGGATAAGACAAGGATCTGCCCAGGATATTCAGGGCTGGAGGTGGAGTGAGACATTTTTCAGGGGATGAGTCTTGCGGCGCCCTACAGAGTCAGTGTTTGCGCAAAGATGGAGAGCTGGGTGGAGCTGCACCCAGGAGCAGTTTCACATTCTCAACTCCAGGTGAACGCCTCTATGCTCCAGGAGGCCGGCCCTGTGGGGCCAGTCTCTCGGAAAGTGAGGCTCTGGGAAGACTATCTTCTCCATCGCGGCCTCGCCAGTGATTCTCAGGTTGGAGCGCTGAGGCCCTGGAGGGCTTGTTACAGCCCAGCGCGTGGGCTCACTCCAGGAGGTTCTGCTCAGTGGCTCTGGAGTGCGGTCTGAGACCTGGCATGTCTAGCAGCTACCCCAGTGAGGGTGGCACTGCTGCTGGTGGTTTGGGGACCGCCCTGGAGAGGTACCGCCTAAGCCTCTCTTACTTGGTGGTCCTTTTCTGGCAGGAGGGAAAGGGGTAGGTGAGGCCGGACCTCTCCTGCTCTGCTCCCCTCATTCGCCTCTGACCCCTGGCCCATTCTTCCCACTGAACACACTCTCCCCTCTACTCTCCCCTCTACTCTTTTTCTCACTTGTTGGTTTACTTCTTTTGAAGCATAAGTTCCGAAACTGGCTTCCCAGGAGGCTCAGATGGTAAAGAATCTGCCCTGCAATGCAGGAGACCTGGGTCTGATCCCTGGGTTGGGGAAAATTCCCTGGAGAAGGAAATGCCAACCCACTCTAGTATTCTTATCTGGAGAATTCCATAGACAGAGGAGTCTGGCAGGCTACAGTCTATGGGGCCGCACAGAGTTGGGCACAACTGAGCAACTAACACTCACTTTACAACGAAATATTGTACCCAGACTTCCAATCTTCAAAGCTCTCTCTCTCTCCCTTTCCGTCTCCCCAACCTCACCAACCCCGCATGTACACAGTCCTTGTCTCCAAAACTGTTACTTACAGCTGCCTATGATCTTCTAGATAATGCGTGTATTTGAGGTCCATCCCTAGGTGGCCCAGTGGCTAAGAGTCCACGCTCCCAGCTCCTAGTCTCCCAGCAGGAGACTAGGTTTGATCCCTCCTCGGGGAACTAGATCCCACATGCTGCAACTAAGACCTGGTGCAGTCAAACAAATATTTTCTTAAAAAAAGAAACAGGGTTTCCCTGGTGGTCCAGTGGGTAAAGAGTCCACCTTGCAGTGCAAGGGGCACTGGTTTGATCCCTGGCCCGGGAAGATCGCACGTGCCGTGGAGTGGCTGGACTGGTGTGTCCAATTACAGGTCAGCGCTCTGCACCATATGCGCCCAGAGCTGGTGCTCTGCAACGAAAGAGGCCACTGCAATGGGAGGCCCACACAGGCCAAAGAATAAAGATGGATGAAAATAAATAAATAAAAGAGGCCAAAATTTAAAAGAAATAAAATAAAAAAGAAACAGCTGTCCCTGTCAAGCCCCGTGTTTCCTCATGCTGTTTGTTCCCTCGTCCAGGACTGCTGTGCCCTGCCCACTCATATATCAAATATGTGCTCTCATATACTCCAAGCAACGTGCCAGGATTTGTGCCCAGTGCCAGAGACCAGAGGCCTTGGCCCAAGGCCTGGACCAAGTCCTCGGGGAGCTTCCATTTGAGAGGAGGGCTTAGGAGGGGGGAGGTGGTCTTGACGCACATACACATAAACCCCCATCTAATACATGATCCATTTTTGGAAAACGGTCTGTGTTTTCATTCACTTCGGAAACCCAATAATGAGGGACACTGGCATGGATTTGACCCCCAGTTTAGAACTATGAGAATTTACAGTGTCAGAAACACAAAGAGACTTGTCCAAGAGCTCACTAAACAGGTGAGAAAGCCAGGATCCAAATCCAAGCCTGCGGGATGTTTACCAGAAAGTCTACGGGAGAGTGGATCGAATCACAGAAACTCTTTCTCCATGCTGGGTACGAACCTTTGTCAGATGCGCTGTAGAAACTGTAGGTTTCTACTGATCCGTGGCTGGCTTTCTAACTTTCTTAATGGTGTCTTGGATGAACAGAAGTTCTCCATCTTTATTCAATCCAGTTTATCTTTTAAAGTTTGTTCTTTTAGGATCTTATTTAGGAAATATTTGCTGCCCTTCATGTCATGATGATGTGCTCCTTTGTCTTCTTCTAGCAGCCCCTCTGTTCTACCTTTCACAACTAGACCTATGAAATTTGGGAACTTGGCACTGTCTATAAAGGGTTGGAGGGAACGCAGAATGTCTGGGATAAAAAGAAGCCTGGGCCTCTCTCACTGGGGGGCAGTGGGTGCAGGGGTGAGGAGCCCCACCCTTCCGTCTGTCATAATCCACAGACCATGCCTTGCATGGTCGGAGTCAGGGCATCTAGTGACACCTCTTGTTAGCTACCCAGCAGTGGCATAAACAACTAGAATATTGGGAGGGTGGGGAGGAGACCATGCCTGTTACTTTCAGGCGCGTGAGCTCTGACAGCTTGCAGAATGTGCCTCGGTTTTCTCACTTGTAAAATGGAGATGAGGAAATTACTTTCCTTCTCAAGCTGTGGTCATACCTGGAGGTTAACAGGACTTTGATGGGGCCAGGCTTAATGTAAATGCTCAATGAAGGTTTAGCAAGTCCTAGGGGCCTGAGGAAGAGGGAAGAGGGAGGTGAGAGGCAGACGTGCTCAAAAGTGCCAGAGACCAGAGGCCTTGGCCCAAGGCCTGGACCAAGTCCTCGGGGAGCTTCCATTTGAGAGGAGGGCTTAGGAGGGGAGGTGGTCTTGACGAAATACACATAAACCCCCATCTAATACATGATCCATTTTTGGAAAACGGTCTGTGTTTTCATTCACTTCGGAAACCCAATAATGAGGGACACTGGCATGGATTTGACCCCCAGTTTAGAACTATGAGAATTTACAGTGTCAGAAACACAAAGAGACTTGTCCAAGAGCTCACTAAACAGGTGAGAAAGCCAGGATCCAAATCCAAGCCTGCGGGATGTTTACCAGAAAGTCTACGGGAGAGTGGATCGAATCACAGAAACTCTTTCTCCATGCTGGGTACGAACCTTTGTCAGATGCGCTGTAGAAACTGTAGGTTTCTACTGATCCGTGGCTGGCTTTCTAACTTTCTTAATGGTGTCTTGGATGAACAGAAGTTCTCCATCTTTATTCAATCCAGTTTATCTTTTAAAGTTTGTTCTTTTAGGATCTTATTTAGGAAATATTTGCTGCCCTTCATGTCATGATGATGTGCTCCTTTGTCTTCTTCTAGCAGCCCCTCTGTTCTACCTTTCACAACTAGACCTATGAAATTTGGGAACTTGGCACTGTCTATAAAGGGTTGGAGGGAACGCAGAATGTCTGGGATAAAAAGAAGCCTGGGCCTCTCTCACTGGGGGGCAGTGGGTGCAGGGGTGAGGAGCCCCACCCTTCCGTCTGTCATAATCCACAGACCATGCCTTGCATGGTCGGAGTCAGGGCATCTAGTGACACCTCTTGTTAGCTACCCAGCAGTGGCATAAACAACTAGAATATTGGGAGGGTGGGGAGGAGACCATGCCTGTTACTTTCAGGCCGCGTGAGCTCTGACAGCTTGCAGAATGTGCCTCGGTTTTCTCACTTGTAAAATGGAGATGAGGAAATTACTTTCCTTCTCAAGCTGTGGTCATACCTGGAGGTTAACAGGACTTTGATGGGGCCAGGCTTAATGTAAATGCTCAATGAAGGTTTAGCAAGTCCTAGGGGCCTGAGGAAGAGGGAAGAGGGAGGTGAAGAGAGGCTGTGGGAGGACCCCAGTGGTCAGCAAGGCAGCCCATGGAGAAGAGGGTTCCTAGGAGGGGCCTAGGGTCGGGATCACAATCTGGAATATTGCTAGGCATTAGACATGCATTTTCTGCACCATCACAGCACACTCCAAGAGCTGATCCAGAAGGGAGGTTGACACTGAAGGGAACTGAGGCTCAGGGAGCTTGAATAACTTGCTCAAGATCACACAGCAAGAAAGGGCTGGAGTTAAGAGAGTCTGAGAGCAGGTTTGAACAACCCCACACAGCCCTCCATCGGGATGCAGGGAGATGGAGGAGGAAGACAGGGACAGGCGGCCACTTGGCGGCAGCAGCCTGGAGGGGTGCTTTCTGGGTGCTCTTAGTCCAGACACAAAATCGCTAAGACTTGAATTGTCAGCCACTGATAAGAATATAACTGGGGACTTTCCTGGTGGTAAAGAGCCCGCCTTCCAAGGCCGGGGATGTCAGTTTCATCCCCGTTCAGAGAAGTTAAAATGCCACACATCACAGGGCAACTAAGTGCACATACCACAGCTACTGAAGCCTATGCATCCGGGAGCCTGTGCTCTGCAACAAGAGGAGGCACCACAACGGGAAGCCCGTCCACGACAACTACAGAGCAGGCCCTGCTCACCTCAACTGCAGAAAGCCTGAAGAGCCTGTGTACCGCAACAAAGGCCCAGCACGAACAGAAACACAGACTTACCATACGACCCAGCAATCCCACTCTTAGGTATATACCTAAAAGAATTGAAAACAGAGGCTCCGGCAGACTTTGGTACACCAATGTTTACAGCAGCATTATTCACAATAGCCAGTAGGTGCAAATAATCCACATGTGCATCAACGAATGGGTGAATCAGCAAGATGCAGTTCACCCATAAAAGGGAATATTACTCACCAACTAAAATAAGTGATGGACAGACCCATGTTACAACTTGGATGAACCTAGAAAACATTAAACTAAGTAAAAAAAAAAAAACAAAAAACGCAGGCACATATTCATATCGTATGAGGCTATTTACATGAAATACCCAGAATAGGCAAATCTATACAGAGAGAAAGCAGATTAGCAGTTTCTAGAGACTGGAAGGTGGGGCTGGGGGTATGGGGAGCAACTGCTTAATAGCCATGGGGTTCCTTTTAGGGTGATGATGAGGTTCTGAAATTAAACAGTGGTGATGGGTGCATAACACTGTCAGCATATGAATGCCACTAGATCGTACACTGTAAAATATTTAAAATGGTAAGTTTTATGTTATGTGTATTTTACCACAAGTAGAAAACAAACACAGACAGTGTCAATGAGTTAGAGGCTGTGCAAGTGCCAGTAGCATTTTGCCCTTCTTGCTCTTTATCCACCAAACCCCAGACAGTTTAGCTGACAGTTTTTTCACCTTTGCTTCCTTAGAACAAGTCAGATGCAGGTACCCCCTCCCTGCCCAGACAGCCTGGCCAGCTATAGTCTAACGGGCAAGGGTTTGCACGCCCTCTGGTGGACACCCTTG
Source organism: Tragulus kanchil (assembly GCA_022376925.1). NCBI lineage: Eukaryota > Metazoa > Chordata > Mammalia > Artiodactyla > Tragulidae > Tragulus > Tragulus kanchil. Next base: position 167,260,833 of record JAIOJX010000031.1, on the reverse strand, counting down.
GACAGCAAGGCGATCAAACCAGCCCATCCTAAGGAAAATCAACCCTGAATATCCACTGGAAGGACTGATGCTGAAGTTGAAGCTCCAATACTTTGGCCACCTGATGAGAAGACACAGCTCATTGGAAAAGAGCCTGATACTGGGAAAAGCAGAAGGCAGAAGGAGAAGGGGATGACAGAGGACGAGATGGTTGGATGGCATCACGGAGTCAATGAACGTGCGTTTGAGCATGAGATAGTGATGGACAATCAGGTCTGGTGTGGTGCCGTCCATGGGGTCACAAAGAGTCGGACACAACTGCGTAACTGAACTGAAGATATCTATATTCCTGGTAGCCCAGCTGGCAAAGAATCTGCCTTCAAGGCAGGAGGCCCTGGTTTCACTCCTGGGTCAGGAAGATCCCCCTGGACAGGCTACCCACTCCCATGTTCCTGGGCTTCCCTGGTGGCTCAGACAGGAAGGAATCCGCCTGGGAGGCTTGGGTTCCATCCCTGGGCTGGGACGATCCCCTGGAGGAGGGCACAGCAACCCACTCCAGTATTCTTGCCTGGAGAATCCCCATGGATAGAGGAGCCTGGTGAGCTGCAATTTACGGGCTCACACAGACTCAGACACAACTGAGCAACTAAGCATAGCATGGTCAGCCATCTGTGCTCCCAGCCCAGAGCGCCAGATGGTTGTGCTCAGGATACTGCTCTTACACCCCGGAATTTTTCTTTCTGTGTGAGGGCCTCCAGAGACTTGACCTGGGTGTCTGCTGTGGATGAAAATGTATAAACCATATAAACACCAGCACAAAACCCTTCCTCCCTTACAAGTTCTGGGAGCTGTTACCAATGAGTTACCCTCAATGAGCCTGAGGTTCACAGAGCGAGTCAATAAACCAGCAGCTCCAAGTAGAGAAGGCAGAGAGTAATAAGGATTAGATGGAGGTGAGAGCCAATAGCTGGAGGAGAACCCAGAACAGGGGACCCAGTGTTAGTCAACAAGGAGAGCACGGAGGCCAGCAAAGGGGAGGCGGCATTAGGCAGCTGAGCTGTGTGAAGCTGGATGGGGACAATTCTCGGGGTATAAGGGACACTCCTCATTGTTTCCCTGGTCCCTGGGCTTCCTCTCTCTTCCTCTCTCCCTGTCACGAGGAGCCTCCAACTCACCACTCCTCACCATGTGCCCTGCCCAGGAGAGCATGGCGGCAGGTTCTGCCTCTCCCATCTGGTACAGTTTTTTCTACCCACCTCACTCCCTCAGCCTGGCTATTGAACGCTTGTGTTCTCAATCCTGCATTTCCCTTCCGTGGCTGGATAGGCCTCTTATCTCCCAAGGGACGTTTAAGCAAAGCCCCTGCTCTTCATTCTCTGGGACCAGGAACTGCCCTCTCCCGGCAGCCCTACAGCAGCTTTACTTCTGTGCATTCACAGCACAGACCTCTCCGTCAGATTTCCTGGGAAGCGGGAAGCGGGGAGTTGGGAACAGGCTGTGCTTCGTTTAAGAAAAGTGTGCAACACGTCCTACGCGTCCTCCTGCAGGGCACGAGGTACTGGCCGCACGCAGTCCGGCTCCCGCCGTCTCGGAACGCTGCGGTGCCCCGCTCCTCCCCACCCCCACCCCGTGCCCTGGCTCTGCGGTCGTCTCCACCCTCACCCCGCGTAGCATCAGGAGTCTTTCGGTCCAGGGCTCAGACCGGCTGCCCCGGGATTCCGCTCCGGAGACTCCTCGGGACCAGAGACGGGAGAGCCGGCCCGCGCTGAGGGGCCCCGGGCGGCCTCGCGCTCGCGGTTGTTTCCTTCCCGCCCTGCAGTGAGCAGACCGGCCGCCGGGGGCAGCAGGGGCCAGGCGAGCGACCGCTGCCGCCGCATGGCTCCTCGCGCCCACGGCGTCGGCCTCGGCGCCCTAGACGCGCAGGCCCCGCCACCTCGCTGGCTCTCACGCCGAGGCCGAAACGGAGGCCCCGGGCGCCAGGGTGCGCGCCCGAGGCCGGCGGGGAGGTGGGCAACCCTGGGAGGCTGCCCACCGACGGCCGGCGCCGCGAGTCCACGGCCAAGGGCGGGTAGGAGCCGGAGCCCCGGGCCCCTGCGCCCGGGCCCCCCACGGCCGGCAGACGCGCCAGACGCGGGCCAGGACGACCCCTTACCTTGCCAGGCCGCCCCCTTCCCTTGGCGGGCCGAGGAGACCAGTGCGCTGCGGCCGCGCAGCCGCAAGGGCTTCCTGGAGGCTGGGCTTGGGCTGAGTGTGGGTGGGATTTGAGTGCTCGGGAGGAGGAGGGGCCCCCACGCTTCAGGAGCGCGGGAGCCACCCGGCACCGTCCTGCGCGGGGCATGGGCTGGCGAGCGGCGGCGGGGAAGCCGCAGCCAGAGCGGGACTCGAGGTCCGGACAGGCGGCGGACACCAGGTCTCCGCAGAGCGGGGTCAGACCTGGGTGGAAGCCCCAAGAGGCCTGTGAGGTGTGGGCTCTGCTGAGACTGTGGGGTCCTTGGGGTGAATGAGGCCTGAGAGCAGGCGGAAGCGGCTGCAGGGAGCTCGCGGAGATGGCCGAGGTTTGCTCCTCGTGTTTCCCGAGTACTTCTGAAACCCGGGTTGTGGGAGGGCCTGCAAACGTTCAACTGAATTTGACTGGACTGTGTAAGGGAAAGGGCGTCCTCGGTTCCTTGCCGTAGCAGCGTGGGGCTGTGGTCTGGGAAGAACGGGGACGTCAGAGATGGAGGGGCTCTCTCAGAATCCCCAGCCCCACCACAAGGAGACGGCTGCCAGCCCCAGTGCTGCCGTGCTGAATCGCATCCCAATACAAGCCCCTCCAACCAGAGGAGCCAGAAGCACCCTGCCTCTACCCACCTACCCTCCCAGCCCTGTTTGGGCCTCTCTCACCAGGCCCCTCCAACCTGCTGGATGCCCTGCAGCAGCCATGTTTTCCTCTGAGCCTCAGTTTCCCCTCCTGACCTGGACAAGGCAGGATCAGATACTCTCTGAGGCTGTGTGACAGGCCAGGACGGGAGGGTGCCCTGTGCTGCAGGGACAGAACATACTTACCTGGACTGAGAGAGGCACTTGATTTAATCCTGACCCTTGCAGGCTCATGGCTCCTGTGGAGAAAAGAAGTGCTTGGGCAAGGTCTCCAGTACCATGGCTCTTCTTAGTCCTCAGAAGGCTTCCACTGGAACCAGGCAGCTCTTGGCTGGAGTGGTGAACGCAGAGGCTACAGGCTGTCAGGACTCCTGGGTCACGGGGCCACATGACTTCACGAGACTTCACAGTTATCTGCCTTCTTCACCCTCCTTTCCTTGGGATCTGAGCAGAGGACCTGCCATGGACAGTAACAAAGCCACAGAGAGGGAGAAGACCCTCAGCGGCCACCTGCGTGAGACAGGCCTTAAGGCTGGGGAGCAGCCCACACCCTGCACTGAGCAAGAGCTTGAGACTCAGAGGCCAAATTCACACCAGATTTTAGTGCCAGGTCTGGAAGATCACATTCTGTTCTCAGGGGTCCTCAGCCCTCCTAGAGTCTTTGCTTTGGTTCCGCCACAGCAGAGAAGGTGCTAGTCTCCACTAGGAGCCAGGACTGCAGGACGGGTGGAAGCCCCAAGAGGCCTGTGAGGTGGCTCTGCTGAGACTGTGGGGTCCTTGGGGTGAATGAGGCCTGAGAGCAGGCGGAAGCGGCTGCAGGGAGCGCGCGGAGATGGCCGAGGGTTGCTCCTCGTGTTTCCCGAGTACTTCTGAAACCCGGGTTGTGGGAGGGCCTGCAAACGTTCAACTGAATTTGACTGGACTGTGTAAGGGAAAGGGCGTCCTCGGTTCCTTGCCGTAGCAGCGTGGGGCTGTGGTCTGGGAAGAACGGGGACGTCAGAGATGGAGGGGCTCTCTCAGAATCCCCAGCCCCACCACAAGGAGACGGCTGCCAGCCCCAGTGCTGCCGTGCTGAATCGCATCCCAATACAAGCCCCTCCAACCAGAGGAGCCAGAAGCACCCTGCCTCTACCCACCTACCCTCCCAGCCCTGTTTGGGCCTCTCTCACCAGGCCCCTCCAACCTGCTGGATGCCCTGCAGCAGCCATGTTTTCCTCTGAGCCTCAGTTTCCCCTCCTGACCTGGACAAGGCAGGATCAGATACTCTCTGAGGCTGTGTGACAGGCCAGGACGGGAGGGTGCCCTGTGCTGCAGGGACAGAACATACTTACCTGGACTGAGAGAGGCACTTGATTTAATCCTGACCCTTGCAGGCTCATGGCTCCTGTGGAGAAAAGAAGTGCTTGGGCAAGGTCTCCAGTACCATGGCTCTTCTTAGTCCTCAGAAGGCTTCCACTGGAACCAGGCAGCTCTTGGCTGGAGTGGTGAACGCAGAGGCTACAGGCTGTCAGGACTCCTGGGTCACGGGGCCACATGACTTCACGAGACTTCACAGTTATCTGCCTTCTTCACCCTCCTTTCCTTGGGATCTGAGCAGAGGACCTGCCATGGACAGTAACAAAGCCACAGAGAGGGAGAAGACCCTCAGCGGCCACCTGCGTGAGACAGGCCTTAAGGCTGGGGAGCAGCCCACACCCTGCACTGAGCAAGAGCTTGAGACTCAGAGGCCAAATTCACACCAGATTTTAGTGCCAGGTCTGGAAGATCACATTCTGTTCTCAGGGGTCCTCAGCCCTCCTAGAGTCTTTGCTTTGGTTCCGCCACAGCAGAGAAGGTGCTAGACTCCACTAAGAGCCAGGACTGCAGGACTTCCCGTCTCCATGTTCGCTGTCAGACACCAGCTAGAGGCTATTTGTGATCTCGGAGGGGTGAGCCATGGCTTTCTAGCCTCTCCTCTAGCCTGGATAATGGGCCACATGAGCCACTGATTAGCTGTGTGACCGGGGCAGTGCCATCTGTCTCTGGCCTCATTTCTCTGTAAGTGAATGAAGGACGCTGGATCCCGCAGCCTGGAGTTCTTATGGGTCTCACTGTGTGGTCTGGAACTGTCTAGAAGAGTAGGGCCAGATGGTCTGGGGAAGGCCTCTGCTCCTCTGCTCCGCGTTCTGGGGCCTCCAGGGGCTGCCTCCACCTGTATGCAGCTCCCAGGAGCTGGAGTTGGGGGGTGGGTCACTTACACAATGGTCCTGGACATTCTGCTAAGGTCCTAGCCATGTCATGAGCCTTCCGGCAGGAGTGGCTCCTCTGAGGTGCAGAAGACAGCACTCCCAGCCAACACTGGTCTTCCGAGCTAAGAGTGCAGGAGCAAGGTGGGAAAGGGGTTCAGGGGGGTGCACTGTGTGCCTGAGAGAGTCTCTGTTCATCCTGGTGGCGGGAGAGAGGTTTGAGGACTATGTGAATCGTAGGCATGTTTTAATTTTTACTCCTTAGAGTACTGCTAAGACCATCTTCTGTTATTAGTCACTTTTGTATCTTTTTAAAAGCTGCCTGCTATTGTCATTTGATTGTATTAGATTTTTCTTAATTATAAGATTTTTGTATATTATATACTACACTTTAATATCACAAAGTTTACAAAGATATTCACTTTTTGTGCTTTATCTTTTAACCTTATTTGAAGTTATTTAAAACAAAACATAAAAGATTTAATTTTGAAGTCAGTTTGTCAGTATTTTCCCTCATGGTTGGGTTCTAGCTTTTATCTGATGCTTAGAAAGGTTTTCTCCATTCCATGAAAATACAACTTACTCATATTTTTCCCTTAAGGAAATCTTTATTGTTTTCCCTCTTTACAAAAGCGATGCATGCTTGCTGTCAAAAGTGAAAGGGCAATAAATTAATTTAGGTCAGTTAGTTTTCTATCTAAGAAGAAGGTATTGCTCTCTCTCTCCCACCTAACTTTCCTTTTGTAGCCCTCAATGGAGATTTTTAAGTTCTCCACATAAGTCCTACATAGTAATTACATTTATACCTAGAAAGTCGACTTTTCTTGATGCTGTTGGAAATGGGATATTTTCTTTCCTTATATTTTCTACTGGTGGTTGGTAAAAAATGAAACTTTATTTTGTAAATTTTTTTAATTTTCTTTTCCCCGCTGGATCCCGCAGCCTGGAGTTCTTATGGGTCTCACTGTGTGGTCTGGAACTGTCTAGAAGAGTAGGGCCAGATGGTCTGGGAAGGCCTCTGCTCCTCTGCTCCGTTCTGGGGCCTCCAGGGGCTGCCTCCACCTGTATGCAGCTCCCAGGAGCTGGAGTTGGGGGGTGGGTCACTTACACAATGGTCCTGGACATTCTGCTAAGGTCCTAGCCATGTCATGAGCCTTCCGGCAGGAGTGGCTCCTCTGAGGTGCAGAAGACAGCACTCCCAGCCAACACTGGTCTTCCGAGCTAAGAGTGCAGGAGCAAGGTGGGAAAGGGGTTCAGGGGGGTGCACTGTGTGCCTGAGAGAGTCTCTGTTCATCCTGGTGGCGGGAGAGAGGTTTGAGGACTATGTGAATCGTAGGCATGTTTTAATTTTTACTCCTTAGAGTACTGCTAAGACCATCTTCTGTTATTAGTCACTTTTGTATCTTTTTAAAAGCTGCCTGCTATTGTCATTTGATTGTATTAGATTTTTCTTAATTATAAGATTTTTGTATATTATATACTACACTTTAATATCACAAAGTTTACAAAGATATTCACTTTTTGTGCTTTATCTTTTAACCTTATTTGAAGTTATTTAAAACAAAAACATAAAAGATTTAATTTTGAAGTCAGTTTGTCAGTATTTTCCCTCATGGTTGGGTTCTAGCTTTTATCTGATGCTTAGAAAGGTTTTCTCCATTCCATGAAAATACAACTTACTCATATTTTTCCCTTAAGGAAATCTTTATTGTTTTCCCTCTTTACAAAAGCGATGCATGCTTGCTGTCAAAAGTGAAAGGGCAATAAATTAATTTAGGTCAGTTAGTTTTCTATCTAAGAAGAAGGTATTGCTCTCTCTCTCCCACCTAACTTTCCTTTTGTAGCCCTCAATGGAGATTTTTAAGTTCTCCACATAAGTCCTACATAGTAATTACATTTATACCTAGAAAGTCGACTTTTCTTGATGCTGTTGGAAATGGGATATTTTCTTTCCTTATATTTTCTACTGGTGGTTGGTATAAATGAAACTTTATTTTTGTATGTTATTTTTAAACTGGTCATCATTCTTGATTTAAAATTGAATGAAAAGATTTGTTTCCTTGTGAAGGCTCAGTCATATTCATTTCCCCTTCAGGGTTTTCCACCAGGGTGAATCAGGATATTCGATCCAGTTCAGCATTAACCTTGACAGTTTTCTGCATCCCCTTCATTAGGATTTTCCTTCACTGTGGACGCTCTGATGTTGACTAAGTTGAAAGCTAAACCTGAAGGTTTTCCGACACACACTGCACACATAGGGTTTCTTCCAAGTATGAACTGTCTGATGTATGATGCAGTCGGAACTATAGCTGAAGCCTTTGCCACACTCCATACACCTGAAGGGTTTCTCCCCAGTGTGGCTTCTCTGATGCCGGATTAAATGAGCATGAACATGGAAAGCTTTTCCACACTCTTTACACTGAAAGGGTTTCTCTCCAGTATGGATTCTCTGATGTACAATGTAGTCAGAACTACAGCTGAATGCTTTCTCACACTGCATACATTTGAAAGGTTTCTCCCCAGTGTGTATTCTCTGATGCCTAGTTAGTTTCGCATTGATGCTAAAGGCTTTGCCACATTCTTTGCACTGGTAAGGCTTTTCTCCAGTGTGGATTCGGTGATGATCGAGTAGGTTTCTTTTGGAAGTAAAGCACTTCCTACACTCACTACATTCAAAGGGTTTCTCCCCAGTGTGAATCCTCTGATGCTGCATTAGTTTTGCATTAACGTTGAAGGCCTTTCCACACTCATTACACTCATAGGGTTTCTCCCCTGTGTGGATTCTCAGGTGCTGCCGAAGATGGGAGTTACACCTAAAAGCTTTTCTACATTCTTTACACTCATAGGGTTTCTCACCCGTGTGGATTCTCTGGTGCTGGATTAATTTCCCTTTGACGCCAAAAGCTTTTCCACATTCAGTACACTCATAGGGTTTCTCCCCTGTGTGAATTCTTCGATGCTGAATGAGTTTTGCATTATTACTAAAGGCTTTTTCACACTCTTTACACTGAAAGGGCCTCTCTCCAGTGTGAATGCTCTGATGCTGCCTAAGATGAGAGCTGCACCTGAAGCTTTTCCCACAGCGATTACATTCATAAGGTTTCTCCCCAGTGTGGATCCTCCGATGTTGAATTAATTTTGCATTAACATTGAAAGCTTTCCCACAGTCATTACACTCATAAGGTTTCTCTCCAGTGTGGATTCTCTGATGTGTGATATATGCAGAACTGCAGCTAAAGCCGCTCCCACACTCCTTGCACTGATAGGGTCTCTCTCCTGTATGGATCCTCTGATGCCTATTCAAACTCCCACTAACACTGAAGGCTTTTCCACACACTTTACACTGATAGGGCTTCTCCCCACTGTGGATGGTCTGATGTGTGATATAATGGGAACTGTAACTGAAGCTTTTCCCACACTCTACACATTTGAAGGGCTTCTCCCCATTGTGAAGTCTTTGATGCCAAATTAATTTTGCATTGACGCTAAAGGCTTTGCCACACTCCTTCCACTGATGGGGCTTCTCGCCAGTGTAGCTATCTTGATCCTGATTAAGTTGAGAGTTACAGCTAAAGTGTTCCACTAATTCTTCACATTTGAAAGGTCTTTCTCCAGAATTAGATATTTCATGTTGAGTAAGTTTTATGTCAAGGCTGAAGGCTTTCTCCAGTCTTGTACACTGAGGGGGATGCTCTCTAGTGGAGACAATATGACCCTGATTCAAATTTGGACTCTGACTAAAGAAACACTCCTCCATGAGGCTAGTATCATCTTTCACTGTCTCCTCAGTGACACTGCTGTCTTCTTTCTTCACACTTCCTACTGAGTGGACTTCTTGCTGTTTCTCTAGAATATAGGTTTCTGAAAAGTCTGTTTCCTGGGAAGAGTTCCTCTGAAGTTCATATGATGTATTATGTTTTTCTTCATACATTTCTTCTGTCAAATTATTGTCAGTCTGGATATCAATATCTACTATAAAAAACAGAAAATACAAAATATCATGTAAGAACCATGTTTAAAAAAAGAAAAAGAACTGTGATAAAGGATCAGAGTAACCAAGGGGGCTCTTTAAAACGACCAGATTGGGTCAGGAATCTAAGGAGCATCCATAACGTGGAGTAACATGTAGCTATTTAAAAAAAAAAAAAAAAAAACTAAATAAGTACATTAAATACATGAAATACATGTTTGTTGGCATGGAAAGATGTCAAGATACACAGTTAAGTGGAAAAACAAGTTGAGAAATGGTATGTAAAGTATCTTCCATGTGTGTAAAGGAAAGTAAAAAGGCTGACATATGTACATATATTTGAATATGGCTAGAAATCTACTGCAAGAAAACAGAAGAAACTGAACAAAGCGGCCGGGGAAGTTTGGAAGAGTTCCCCACTGCTCCCACTTTATCCACTTTTTGTACTGTTTTGAGCATGTGCCATTATTACAAATATTAAAGGAGTGATTTAAAAAGGTTACCAGTCTCTAAACCAATAACCAGTAACAAGAAGGTCCAGAAAGACAGCAGTGGAACAAAAATTCCAGGTTTCATCTGCCAGAGCAGCATCCCTTCCATGACACCGCTCCTACACTCTGCAGCTGCTGTTAATAAAAATGGAAACAGCTTCAGAAAGGAAAGGCACAGAATCCAAGGGTATGTGCCAACAAGAGATGGCAGGTACTCACAGCACTAGGAAGCACGTGGGAATGCATCCTGTTTCTTTTCTTAGAACTGAGTCACTAGGCATTCCAAAGTTTCTCCTATAACTTCTTTTTTGTCTACTTTTGAATAGCTCTGTTCAGACCCATTTGATCCCACCCTCCCCCGAACACTGCTGCCTTCTCCTTGCCTTTCCTTGTACCTCTTCCCACAATCCTAAAATTGGTCATTCCTAACATTCGTTCTGTCATCTCATTAGACTTGCTATAGTCCCCACAGTCCTAGGAGAATTAACGATTTGTACACTTATTTTCAAATTTCTCAAAACTGGCCCCAAAACGTTACCTCTATTTTTTTTCATCTCTGATCTCTCCTCAACCACATGTAATATGTCCCCTCTACCAGTATTTCATTATAATACCAAGACAGTCATGCCAAATATGTCATTTTCCAGAAAATACAAAATATCATGTAAGAACCATGTTTAAAAAGAAAAGAACTGTGATAAAGGATCAGAGTAACCAAGGGGCTCTTTAAAACGAGAAGATTGGGTCAGGAATCTAAGGAGCATCCATAACGTGGAGTAACATGTAGCTATTTAAAAAAAAAAAAAAAAAAACTAAATAAGTACATTAAATACATGAAATACATGTTTGTTGGCATGGAAAGATGTCAAGATACACAGTTAAGTGGAAAAACAAGTTGAGAAATGGTATGTAAAGTATCTTCCATGTGTGTAAAGGAAAGTAAAAAGGCTGACATATGTACATATATTTGAATATGGCTAGAAATCTACTGCAAGAAAACAGAAGAAACTGAACAAAGCGGCCGGGGAAGTTTGGAAGAGTTCCCCACTGCTCCCACTTTATCCACTTTTTGTACTGTTTTGAGCATGTGCCATTATTACAAATATTAAAGGAGTGATTTAAAAAGGTTACCAGTCTCTAAACCAATAACCAGTAACAAGAAGGTCCAGAAAGACAGCAGTGGAACAAAAATTCCAGGTTTCATCTGCCAGAGCAGCATCCCTTCCATGACACCGCTCCTACACTCTGCAGCTGCTGTTAATAAAAATGGAAACAGCTTCAGAAAGGAAAGGCACAGAATCCAAGGGTATGTGCCAACAAGAGATGGCAGGTACTCACAGCACTAGGAAGCACGTGGGAATGCATCCTGTTTCTTTTCTTAGAACTGAGTCACTAGGCATTCCAAAGTTTCTCCTATAACTTCTTTTTTGTCTACTTTTGAATAGCTCTGTTCAGACCCATTTGATCCCACCCTCCCCCGAACACTGCTGCCTTCTCCTTGCCTTTCCTTGTACCTCTTCCCACAATCCTAAAATTGGTCATTCCCTAACATTCGTTCTGTCATCTCATTAGACTTGCTATAGTCCCCACAGTCCTAGGAGAATTAACGATTTGTACACTTATTTTCAAATTTCTCAAAACTGGCCCCAAAACGTTACCTCTATTTTTTTTCATCTCTGATCTCTCCTCAACCACATGTAATATGTCCCCTCTACCAGTATTTCATTATAATACCAAGACAGTCATGCCAAATAGTCATCCCAGGTCATCCTTCTCTTCCTGCAGGACACAGGTTCAATCCCTGGTCTGGACAGATTCCACATGCCACAGAGCAACTACTAAAGCTGGTGAGCCTAAAGTCCACGATCCACAACAAAGAGCAGTCCCTGCTTGCTACAACTAGAGAAAGATCACACGAAGCAATAAAGACATGCAAAGCAGTCAGAAATAAAGAAATTAATTAATTGAAAAAGAAATCAACTCTGCTGACATGAGTCTTGTGCCTTACAATTTTCCTACTGTCTGCCTAGAACCATCTGATTCTTTATCCCAATTAACCTATACACACTGACTAGATGAAAGTTTCTATCCTCTGCCGATATCATGATGGGTTGCTCAAAGACTTCAGGACTGTGGGCAGCCTATAGAATGAAAGCTAGAGTTCTCTGACTGAGAATCTCCACAATATCCCTGTCTCTCCCCTCTATTTGGTCAAGTACTTTATAAACTCTCCATTTCCAAAATATGTCTTCCTTAGTCAGTGAATATCTGGTTATATGATCACAAGGAACAAAAAATCCAATGAAACCATCTTTTTTACAAAGGAAGATTCATCAAAAGGATGCAAGAATATCTCATGGATCCCAAAGGCAGGAAGTAAAGCTGGGCCTCATGGGAAATTACCTGCCAGCTACTCTATGTGAGCCAATGAGAACCTGACTACTTCAAGAGTCTTGGCCCTGCCCCAAACTAACTGAATAAAAATCTGCACATCTGTAAGATGCCCAGGTGATGCATTTGTTCTTTTTTAGAGAAACACCAAATTGAAAGTATTACATCCTCCCATCTTACTTCCTACAGCTTATTATATATAGCTTTCTCCTAAAATACATAAATAAATAATAAAACCAAATTTAATTGAGCAAACACTGTAAGCTAGGCACTTGGTATATGTTATCTCATTTTATCATCAATCCACAACCCACAAGACTAGTACTATTACCTCATTTTATAATTATTATTACTCCATTTTCAAGAGTAAGAACTGACGCTTAGAGAATGCAAATAACTCACCAGCTCAAACTCACACAACTAGCAGTAGCACAGTGAGGAATGGACCTGAGAAAGTCTACCCTAAAGCCTAGGTTAAAAGACTTTTAATTCTGCATCCTTCCTATTAAACGGATAGAGCATAAAAAACAGCAAGGATGCAAAAAAAGTACTGAATCCATTCCTTTTGTCTGAGCAATGTAGAATTCCCAAATGAGGATTAAAAAGAATTAGAATGAAGCATTTGAAGAAAGATCTGTTCTTGGAATTATAAAGAAATACTAAACTATAGGGGCTTCCCTGGTGGTCCAGTGGGTAAAGAGTCCGCCTTGCAATGCAAGGGGCACGGTTCGATCCCTGGCCTGGGACTGGTGTGTCCAATTACAAGCCAGTGCTCTGGAGTGCACGTGCTGAGAACCGGAGCTCTGCAGCAAGAGAGGCCACTGCAATGAGGCCCACACAGGCTGAAGAATAAAGACGGATGAAAAATAAATAAATAATCAATAAAAAGAGGCCAACATTTAACAACAAAAAAAGAAATATCAAACTATAAAAATAGAAAGGTCTCAAATGTTCCTATCTCTAGAAATCAAAATTTATTTAAATGTTCTTCTGTACACCTGATCCATAACAGATACATGTTTCTATGTTTCTAAAGTTGACTTTCTTCCTAAAAGGTTAAACTTTCAAGCGTAAGGGCAATGCGTGTCTTCCTTACCAGTCCAGAGGCCCTGGGAGCCTGTGCCTGCTCCAGAAGCCGGTGGAGATGGACCCTCCAGCTCAGCTCCTTCCTCCAGTTGTAAGATCACTGCAGGTTTCAGAAGGGGAAATCCTGTTTTGCAGAAAGGAAATAGGAAAGACAGATGAATAATCTCTCCTAGCTGATTTCCGAAAGGAAATCTGATTTCCTAAATCTTTTCTCAGATTGTGTCAGCAACGGGAATGGAAGAGCTGCCAGGGGTCCTGCCCTTAAGAACTATGGGAAAATGTATGGGAAAATCGCGGGTAAGCGGTAGGAAGGTATATGTGTAGGATGGGATGGGGTGGGAGACAGAGACTTGAGAAGATGTGGGAGGTTTGGGGCAGGGCCAGACTGTGAGACCTCATGCAGGGCAAACAGAGAGATTCTGTCTAAGGAGATAGATATCATTTTTTGACCATGGCCTAAAATATCAAAGTACACTGAGATCCCTCAAAAGACTCAAGAGATGCAGGCTGGGTGAGAGGGAATCTGAAGGCAATACTGTAGAACAGGAAGTTACTTTTTTTCCCCCCTGTGTCCAAAACACAGTCCATATAGGGTGGATCAAGAGTGCATACTGCACTCTTGCAGTGTCCTATACTGGCCCCAAAAGGGCTTGGGTCTCATTCTTCCCAACCCCTGGGCACAGGTGATTAGGAACCAGCCCCTGGGATGTCCACTCTGTAAGGATTACCAGAGGCCCTCCCTTTGATCAGTAAGGGGAAAGGAAGCCAGGAAATCCTAATAAGCAGTCTGAGCCCTGAGGGAAAGAAAGCTCTTACCCAGGGAGGCCACATTCCCATAATTCTCCAGCATCACATCCCTGTACAGGGCTCTCTGTGCAGTGGACAAGCTATCCCACTCCGTCTGGGTAAAGTACACAGCCACATCCTCGAAGGTCACCGACTTCTGAAACAACAGGTTCCTGCTGCCCTACGGCCAATTCCATGGCTCATGCCCTAGGTGAGGGGCAGAGGGCAGTATGAGGGCTTGAGGAGGGGCTTCCATGGCATGCAGATACCATGAAGGCTTTCTTCCTAAAAGGTTAAACTTTCAAGCGTAAGGGCAATGCGTGTCTTCCTTACCAGTCCAGAGGCCCTGGGAGCCTGTGCCTGCTCCAGAAGCCGGTGGAGATGGACCCTCCAGCTCAGCTCCTTCCTCCAGTTGTAAGATCACTGCAGGTTTCAGAAGGGGAAATCCTGTTTTGCAGAAAGGAAATAGGAAAGACAGATGAATAATCTCTCCTAGCTGATTTCCGAAAGGAAATCTGATTTCCTAAATCTTTTCTCAGATTGTGTCAGCAACGGGAATGGAAGAGCTGCCAGGGGTCCTGCCCTTAAGAACTATGGGAAAATGTATGGGAAAATCGCGGGTAAGCGGTAGGAAGGTATATGTGTAGGATGGGATGGGGTGGGAGACAGAGACTTGAGAAGATGTGGGAGGTTTGGGGCAGGGCCAGACTGTGAGACCTCATGCAGGGCAAACAGAGAGATTCTGTCTAAGGAGATAGATATCATTTTTTGACCATGGCCTAAAATATCAAAGTACACTGAGATCCCTCAAAAGACTCAAGAGATGCAGGCTGGGTGAGAGGGAATCTGAAGGCAATACTGTAGAACAGGAAGTTACTTTTTTCCTCCCTGTGTCCAAAACACAGTCCATATAGGGTGGATCAAGAGTGCATACTGCACTCTTGCAGTGTCCTATACTGGCCCCAAAAGGGCTTGGGTCTCATTCTTCCCAACCCCTGGGCACAGGTGATTAGGAACCAGCCCCTGGGATGTCCACTCTGTAAGGATTACCAGAGGCCCTCCCTTTGATCAGTAAGGGGAAAGGAAGCCAGGAAATCCTAATAAGCAGTCTGAGCCCTGAGGGAAAGAAAGCTCTTACCCAGGGAGGCCACATTCCCATAATTCTCCAGCATCACATCCCTGTACAGGGCTCTCTGTGCAGTGGACAAGCTATCCCACTCCGTCTGGGTAAAGTACACAGCCACATCCTCGAAGGTCACCGACTTCTGAAACAACAGGTTCCTGCTGCCCTACGGCCAATTCCATGGCTCATGCCCTAGGTGAGGGGCAGAGGGCAGTATGAGGGCTTGAGGAGGGGCTTGTGAAGAGCATAACGTTAATAATAGGAGGAAATATTTAAAAGAAAAAAAAAAACATGGAAAGTAAGGCATGGACTATTTGACTTGTCTCACAGCAGAAAAACTTCATGCCATACTTCACACTTATAAAAGATGAAAGAAAGTTCACATGACCAAGTTCCCCCTAAATGCAATTGCTTCCTTTCAGTTAAGCCACATCCTCACCGGCAGAAGCAGCTCTGGACCCACCCACAGGTTTCCCACTCCCTCAGTGCGCCCAGCTCGCCATACCTTGCCTTCATCCTCAAGCCAGCTCCAAAGCATATCCGTGGCTTCCATCCCATTCAGTCCTAGCTGCAACTGATTTCTATCATGCGCCCTCCACGAGAGGCTGTACAGCCTCTGCTCCAGCACCTCTAGCAGAGGAAGCTCAGTGCTGCCAGATCAGCTGAGCGCCCCTTCCCCCGACCCTGGAACCCTAGTCCCTGCTACCCTCCTCTTTTCACAGGCAGCTTGCACCTCTCTTACTCACCAGAGCCCTCTGCTGGAGTAGCAAAGCAAACTGCTGTGCACAAGACTACACCGCTCTGTTCCAGACACTGCTGTCTTCCCCGTCCTGGTCTCTGGGCCCCATCCCACCTCATCACCATTCTTCCTGCAAGCTCTGGTCCAGCAGACGGAAGCATGGAGGCCCCCTCCAGCTTTCACAGCAAGGTGCACCAACTTCCCTTCTCAGTTTTCTTCAATGTGAAACTGCTCAGAAGAAGAGCTGAAGGACCCACAACTCACCTGGGGCCAGGCTGTCAGAAGCATGGCTGCTGTCACCTGGCCTCCCTCTCAGAGGACTGGAACTGAGGGAAAACAGAGCGGCAAGTGTGAGACAAGGCACCCCCACCAGGAAACAGTCCCTCACAGAAGGTCTGAGATGCAGGCAGCATCCAGACAGAGATGCAAGCAGGAACCAGCTCCTGTGGGAAGAAGGGAGTGATCTGTTCACTGGTTCTCTGTCCAGGGGTCTTCCTAGCCATGACACTGATGCTCACTGCCAGGAACTCTGGGATTTTTATACATATTGTACACACACAAGAGTGTACGTAAAATGCAGGCAGACTAAAGAATACTAAAACAAAGACTCAGGTAGCAACAGTTCAGCTTATAGAACATTCCCAAGGTCTTGGACTTATGTCTTTCTCTGAACAAGAGTCCCCTTCTATTTTACTGCAAGGGAAGCCAAGCTACAGGAGCTGCAGCCTCAATACAGAGGCCTCAGAGTCAGGCCCCAGGGAAGGAGCTCGTGGAGAAGGAGACAGCCACTCCCTTCCATGTGCCCGTTCCTTCACACAGCTGAGGGCCCTTGGTACCTCTGTAGAGATCTTGGGAGTTCGACTCCTGCCCAGCCCAGGCTTATCATGAGGACGCTGGGATGCAAGTGAGGTACCAGGCTGGGTCCTCATACCTTCCAGCCTTCTGATGGCAAAGAAGCCAAGCCCTCAGCTGCCTGAGAGAGGGGGTCACTAGAACATCCAAAGTCCAATACCCAGCACTCCTTGTTAGTTATATTCAAATCAACATGGATTGCTTATTTCCTGGTTTTTACTGCTTCCAAAGTCAGTCCTCAGGTGATATATTTTCCTAAACTATTGTCTGTATCTGCCAGAATTCAAACTTCAGTGTAGGATTATGGGACATACTGGCTCATGATATTTTTTTCATTTCCTCCATACCTGGAGCTACTTTGTTTTTCCTACTTCTTCTTTTGATATATGTGCTCTCCAGACCTTTTAGCCTTAGTTAATGTTATAGACTGAATATGTCCCCCCAAGATTCATATGTTGAAGCCTAATTTCCAATGTGACTGTATGTGGATAGGATTCATTAACAGGTTCAGTTCATTTCAGTCACTCAGTCTTCTCAGACTCTTTGCAACCCCATGGACTGAAGCACACCAGCTTTCCCTGTCCTTCACCATCTCCCAGAACTTGCTCAAACTCATGTCCATTGACTGTGATGCCATCCAACCACCTTTTCCTCTGTTGTTCCCTTCTCCTTTTGCCTTCTATTTTTCCCAGTATCAGGCTCTTTTCCAATAGTTGTCTCTTCGCATCAGGTGGCCAAGGTATTGGAGCTTAAGCTTCAGCATCATTCCTTCCAGTGAATATTCAGGGTTGATTTCCTTTAGGACTGACTGGTATGATTTCCTTGAAGTCCAAGAGACTATCAAAAGTCTTCGGTTAAAAAAGGTCATAATCAGATAGGGCCAGTGCCCTAATAAGAGGAAGAGACTCTGGAGCTCTCTGTCTCTGCCATGTGAGGACACAGTGAGAAGGCAGCCACCTGCAACGCAAAAGAACTCTCACCAGGAACCAAATCGTTTGGTACCTTGATCTTGAACCTCTAGCCTCCAGAACTAAGAGAAATCACTTTCTGTTGTTTAGGCCAGACAGTGTATGGTATTTTGTTATGGCAGCTCAGGCAGACTAATAACATTAGGCTGCACCATGGTTTATTTACAGTGGTAGAATTATCCATTTCTTAAAGATTTGAAAGGATTTTTTTTTTTTTAAAGAACCAGCTTTTGAATTTAGAACGCTCTTCTACTTTTTTGCCGCCATCTTAGCTCCACCCCTCGCTTACGTTTTTTCAAGCTCTCCTTTTTTAAAATTTGTTTCTTCAGCTTTTTAAGAGACAACTTATGCACCACATGAAATCGTCCTGTCCACTCTTAGTCCAGTTCCAGAGACCCTGATCAGCTTTGCAGCCTGCCAATGCCTCCTCAAGGGTCTACAGCACACAGGCCTGGCTCCTGCCCTGCGGCTTCTCTGTCCTATGTGGGACATCTGTGGACACTGGCTGGGTCCTGAAGGACAGGGGAGTTAATACCTGTGATGCTACTCTTGACTAACAGCAGACAGAGGTCAATGGATAAACGTGTTCCCTTTAGTGCCCAAGTTGGGCAACCATGAAATTCCAAGGCTCTTCAAAGATCCCACACAGAACACCAGTAGCCCAGGGAGAAACCAGCCTGACAACGCATTGTTATATTGGCTGTCCCTCCTTCGCTGTTTCACTCCCCTTGTCTTTCACTCTGCCCTGGGACTAATTCCTAAATAAACTGCCTGCACACAAACCTCTGCCCTATATTCTGCTTTTAGGGGAAGCTAAACTATAAAAGGCTCTATCAGTTTTACTATATAGCTTTTTCTCCACAACCCATGATTATTTTAACCTAATTGTTTAGAGCCAGTAAAGACTGAACTCTCACAAAACTTGGAGCCCTTATGTATCTTGGATGGATACTTTAAAATCTAAGAAATGAATAATTCTAACACTATTTGCAGCAGAGAACAGCAATATTAGTAGTAGTTAATTAACACGACATAGTGACTAAGAGGGATCATCCTATAAATACAAATGAAGTTCAATATTAACATATAGATTTTACTTCTCCACATTAATAAATCAAAGAAAGAAAAACATACTCTTCATCACAGAGGATGCTAAAGATGTTTGACAAAATTTAGCATTCATGCCTATATAAATGAATTTATACCCAGGAGAAACTCTCATATGTAGGTGATATACATACAAAATTATTCATTATCAGCAGTATTTTTTTATCAGCAGTATTTAAATAACAAAAATTGGAAACTCACATGTCCACCAAGAATACATCAACAAGTTGTTGTACTATTTTTACAGTAGAACATCACCCAGTAGCAGAAATGAATGAATCACAGCTACATAAACTGGATGAATTTAGGGTCATAATATTGAGTTACACAAGTCCCAGAAGACGAGTCACCGTAATACCACCTTCATAAAGCTCAAAAGCATAAAGAATTAATCACATTATTTACAGAAATATGTCATAAAATTATTTTTAAAATAGGTAAAGTTATGTTGGCCTTCCTTGGTGGCTCAGCAGTAAAGAATCCACCTGCAATGCAGGAGACACAGACTTGATCCCTAGGTCTGGAAGGTCCCCTGGAGAAGCAAATGGCAACCCACTCTAGTACTCTTGCCTGGGAAATCCCATGAACAGAGGTACCTGGCAGGCTACTGCCCTTGCGGTCGCAAGAGTCAGACACAACTTAAGTGTTTAAACAACAACAGCAAAGGTGATGATTAACACAAAATTCAAGAGAATTGTTATCTCTAGGGGAGAGAAAGTGGGAGCCAGGGCAGGGAGGAGCACAAAGACACAAGCACGGCACTGGCAGTGCTGTCCTTACTGGTGGTGTGTGTTCAGTGGGTGCTCACATTACTTCTATACTCCATAAATGCCAAGCTAGATGCAGTTTTCTCAATACACAAATTACACTTAAAACATGTATTTCTATGATATGAAATAACTTTCACTGTGCAAAAGGTATTGTGCTATCTTTTGTGTAACAAAAAAAGGGAGGTATAAGAAAATATATGTGTATTTGGTGATTTGTGCAAAAAAGAAATAAAAGGGAAAACCAGAAACTAAGAAGAAAGGGTGCCTCAGGTGAGGGTGGAGAATGGGTGAAAGGAACCCAGGAATGGAAGCAGTTGGAAGGAAAAGAGTAGAAGGGGGGGACAGGATATGACAGTTCGCTGTGTATCTCCTTGTTCTGACTTTCTAACCATCATAACATTCTACATATCACAAAATATACAATGATATATGTGTAGGAAACTAATCAGGATGGGATGAGGGGGTGATAACCTCTAAAAGGTACTAACTACAGGACATGAGCCTAATTATAGTCACACTGAAGTGAGGGAAGGAAAAAAACTCCGGAAAACAGTATTTTAACTAGACCTGTACCCAAAGGCTTCTTAAGGTCGCATGACTTTTATTTTCATTCTTCCCTATTTGGTAATTAAAGCACAAGACCACAAATTTTCCTTTGAATACACTACAAGCCATATTCCAAAGTTTTTTTTTTAAATGTATATGCATGTTTTCATGACTGCTTTACATTTTTAGTAAACGGCTCTCCTGAGGATATGAATGAGCAATTCAGTAACTATTTTACGTATATTCTAGGACTGCACATATCAGTATATTTTACAATGTAAATATCATTCCCAGGTCGCCATCATACCACAGCCCGAGAGAAGTTGGACCAGGTTACCTTTCGGAACTGACACAGCTTCAGAAGACAGTGCCCTCCAGAGGCCGGGCTGCTTCTGCTCTCGGGGGCCCTGGAGAGGCTCTGTTTTTTCTGCTCCCCTACTGGCCTCAATTCACCCTGTGTTAGGAGGCAGGGTGCACACAGCTTATAACTGAAACACATACAGAGCCCCTGCACAACGGTAGCATCGCATGTCTATAGACTCGTAATACTATCTTAGGCCGCTTCATCCCAGCAAACATTACACCTTCTGGCTTCTCCAACACAAGCTCCCAAAAGGCGAGTAGCATCTTCCCCAGACAAACTGCTAAAATGCTCAGCGCTCTGCAGCTGTGACAGTAACCGAGGCTTCGCCTACTACGGGACGGAACGTGATCGACCACTAAGCCTAAAGCAAGCGTCAAAGAGGAGTGTAAGGGGCTCTCAGACACAGGAGATCCACCTCCACGCAGGGTGGAAGATTATCACAACCGAACCGAGAGCATCGGCACCTGCACCGTCCCCGCCTGCCCGCAGCCCACACTTACCTCCGCAGCGGGCCCCTCCGGGGCGCGCCGGGACGTGCGCCGCCGGGCCGTGGCCGAGCCTCTCCAGGCCCCGTGTCGCGCCTGCTCGGTGGTACTCTGGCCCCGCCCCGTGCGGCAGAGGCTCTCGTCCGCTAGCCTGGCCTGCTTCTCCCCGCAGAGGGTCTAATGGAGGTGTTCCGGGAGGTGGGCTAGGGAAGGCAAGAATGAGGCGAGCGCTGGCCCTAAACCAGGGGCTGGCGCCGGGGATCCGTATCTTAGTACAGCTGCAGGTGTAACCAGATTTAGGAGTTTAAAGTAAAAAAAAATACGTAAATTATTCTTTTATTTTCATTCTTCCCTATTTGGTAATTAAAGCACAAGACCACAAATTTTCCTTTGAATACACTACAAGCCATATTCCAAAGTTTTTTTTTTAAATGTATATGCATGTTTTCATGACTGCTTTACATTTTAGTAAACGGCTCTCCTGAGGATATGAATGAGCAATTCAGTAACTATTTTACGTATATTCTAGGACTGCACATATCAGTATATTTTACAATGTAAATATCATTCCCAGGTCGCCATCATACCACAGCCCGAGAGAAGTTGGACCAGGTTACCTTTCGGAACTGACACAGCTTCAGAAGACAGTGCCCTCCAGAGGCCGGGCTGCTTCTGCTCTCGGGGGCCCTGGAGAGGCTCTGTTTTTTCTGCTCCCCTACTGGCCTCAATTCACCCTGTGTTAGGAGGCAGGGTGCACACAGCTTATAACTGAAACACATACAGAGCCCCTGCACAACGGTAGCATCGCATGTCTATAGACTCGTAATACTATCTTAGGCCGCTTCATCCCAGCAAACATTACACCTTCTGGCTTCTCCAACACAAGCTCCCAAAAGGCGAGTAGCATCTTCCCCAGACAAACTGCTAAAATGCTCAGCGCTCTGCAGCTGTGACAGTAACCGAGGCTTCGCCTACTACGGGACGGAACGTGATCGACCACTAAGCCTAAAGCAAGCGTCAAAGAGGAGTGTAAGGGGCTCTCAGACACAGGAGATCCACCTCCACGCAGGGTGGAAGATTATCACAACCGAACCGAGAGCATCGGCACCTGCACCGTCCCCGCCTGCTGCAGCCCACACTTACCTCCGCAGCGGGCAGCTCCGCGGCGCGACCGGAAGTGCGTCACCGGGCCGTGGCCGAGCCTCTCCAGGATCAGTGTCGCTCCTTCTCGGTGGTACTCTGGCCCCGCCCCGTGCGGCAGAGGCTCTCGTCCGCTAGCCTGGCCTGCTTCTCCCCGCAGAGGGTCTAATGGAGGTGTTCCGGGAGGTGGGCTAGGGAAGGCAAGAATGAGGCGAGCGCTGGCCCTAAACCAGGGGCTGGCGCCGGGGATCCGTATCTTAGTACAGCTGCAGGTGTAACCAGATTTAGGAGTTTCCAGAGTGGACCCCTGGATAACACGGTGTCAAAACCAAGACCCCCTTTGCGAAACAACTATTTCCTAAGGACAACCATACACTCCTGTCATGAGACTCATAGATAATGGCTTAAAAGAACGTAAGACAGAATAAACAACCAGCACCGTAAAAAGTAATGTTACATAATAAAGGAGAAATAAAAGGAAAATAAAATGTATTTCAGTAGGTCTTCTGTAGGATAATTTGGCTCTACACAGAGCGTGCTGGAAAGTGCCACAGCCATCATGCTGTATCTTATTTGGGGTTTGTTTGTTTTTGAAGTTTGTACTTTTATTCTTAATTTTGGCCTTTTATTTTTTACACCCATCTTTATTCTTTGGACCATCACAGTGGCCTCCCCCGTTGCGGAGCACTGGCTCTGGGCACATGCGCTCCAGAGCGCTGGCTCCATAATTGGACACACCGGTCCAGCTGCTCAGGCACGTGTGATCTTCCCGGGCCAGGGACCGAACCGGCACCCCTTGCATTGCAAGGCGGGCTCTTTACCCACTGGGCCACCAGGGAAGCCTATATATATATATATATATATATATATATATATGTGTGTGTGTGTGTGTATATGTGTGTATATATATATATATATATAGGTGTATATGTATATATGTGTGTATAATACACACACACACACACACACACACACACACACACACACATATATATAGGTATATATATAGGTATTTTAGAAAACCACAAGGTGTGATCCAAAATGGCTGATCACAGAATCTTCTCGACTACACAGTAGTTATATTTCTGGAGAATCAGCTGTGTTAAAATTGAAAAAATACGTTGTGTTCATCTTGATTAAAAAAAAAAAATCTAGATTCAGGTCGTTTATAAGCAGTTTTTTTACCTGTGTGAATGTCCATTAAGACATGCGTAAGTGTGTGAACACTTTTCACAGGCAGGTCTGCCTTGTGGATTGCTGGATGTGTGGTACTCCTGGCTCCTAATCACCACCACCAAGTCTTATGAAAAAAAACAGCCCTGTAAAACTCCAAAATGAGGCCTACGGAAGGGGAACAGCACCAGGAGTCACTCGACTGACCCCTCTTCAGTTCCCTCCCCATTCTGACAATGCTGGCTTTTCTTCTTTCAGCTCCAATCCCACAGATGCCAGTGCACTTGAAGGCGGTGGGCCCTCGCTAGTCTAGCCTCTTAGTACTACCATTCTCCTCTTACTTCAGCCCCACTTGCTGAACATACTGTTCTCCAAACCTAGAATGCCCTTCCATATTCATCTTCTGTCTTGACTATTACTTAAAGTCTCAGCTCGTGTTCCATTTGCCCTGGGAAGTTAGCTTTCCCTGGCCACCCAGGATAAGGCAGGCCCTGCAGCCACATGCCAACAGCACCCTGTACTTTTCAGTCCTTGGCACATGTGTGACACTGGTGACAGTTTATTTAAGTCTGTTTTCTCTGCTCTCTCCCTCCCAGGGAGAAGGAACTGGATCTCTATTGCTAACCACCATTATCCTCAGCTAGAGCACAAGGCCTGGCACAAAGCGGGCATGCATTCAACACTGGTTATTGACATGATTCAAAGACTTCAGCTCCCAACTCCTGGGTAGAAGCTTTATTTCTGCGCCACAAGAGGTAGGATGTCTCACTCCTGGGATCATGACACTGACCAGGAGCTCGCATTTACTTTGCCTGGCCCTGATCATCATTGTGGTCCAAAATGTGCACTTTTCCGGGTTCATCGTCTTCAGACAGGAAAGTAGACTCTTGATAGGGTATGTGACAGCCTGGGATGACACTGCTCTTGGCAAGAAGTGCTGCTTCCATTGGTTCCTAGGTTCAGAAAGCAGACCTTTAGTTAGGAGTGAGGTCTCATCTAAAGAAATTAAGAAGGGGGTAATTCCCTGGCAGTCCAGCTGTTAGGACTCCATACTTTCACTGCTGAGGGCCCAGGTTTGATCCCTAGTCAGGGAACTGAGGTCCCACAGGATATGTGTATGGCAAAAAAATAAATAACACAATTCATATAGAGACATAAGTTTCGATTATATACCTTTGTGGATACTGAGGTTTTATATATATGGAGATGTTGTCACTTTTCACAGGCAGGTCTGCCTTGTGGATTGCTGGATGTGTGGTACTCCTGGCTCCTAATCACCACCACCAAGTCTTATGAAAAAACAGCCCTGTAAAACTCCAAAATGAGGCCTACGGAAGGGGAACAGCACCAGGAGTCACTCGACTGACCCCTCTTCAGTTCCCTCCCCATTCTGACAATGCTGGCTTTTCTTCTTTCAGCTCCAATCCCACAGATGCCAGTGCACTTGAAGGCGGTGGGCCCTCGCTAGTCTAGCCTCTTAGTACTACCATTCTCCTCTTACTTCAGCCCCACTTGCTGAACATACTGTTCTCCAAACCTAGAATGCCCTTCCATATTCATCTTCTGTCTTGACTATTACTTAAAGTCTCAGCTCGTGTTCCATTTGCCCTGGGAAGTTAGCTTTCCCTGGCCACCCAGGATAAGGCAGGCCCTGCAGCCACATGCCAACAGCACCCTGTACTTTTCAGTCCTTGGCACATGTGTGACACTGGTGACAGTTTATTTAAGTCTGTTTTCTCTGCTCTCTCCCTCCCAGGGAGAAGGAACTGGATCTCTATTGCTAACCACCATTATCCTCAGCTAGAGCACAAGGCCTGGCACAAAGCGGGCATGCATTCAACACTGGTTATTGACATGATTCAAAGACTTCAGCTCCCAACTCCTGGGTAGAAGCTTTATTTCTGCGCCACAAGAGGTAGGATGTCTCACTCCTGGGATCATGACACTGACCAGGAGCTCGCATTTACTTTGCCTGGCCCTGATCATCATTGTGGTCCAAAATGTGCACTTTTCCGGGTTCATCGTCTTCAGACAGGAAAGTAGACTCTTGATAGGGTATGTGACAGCCTGGGATGACACTGCTCTTGGCAAGAAGTGCTGCTTCCATTGGTTCCTAGGTTCAGAAAGCAGACCTTTAGTTAGGAGTGAGGTCTCATCTAAAGAAATTAAGAAGGGGGTAATTCCCTGGCAGTCCAGCTGTTAGGACTCCATACTTTCACTGCTGAGGGCCCAGGTTTGATCCCTAGTCAGGGAACTGAGGTCCCACAGGATATGTGTATGGCAAAAAAATAAATAACACAATTCATATAGAGACATAAGTTTCGATTATATACCTTTGTGGATACTGAGGTTTTATATATATGGAGATGTTGTGTGTACTACCTATATCCAAGATACCTCTAATACTAGAAATGCCAGAGAGAATGTTCTTTTATAAAGAGGAACAGTTTGTGATTGCCAAGTTCCTTTTACTTTTTAAAATATTTAATCAAATGCATGCCTGTGTTGGGTCAGCAGTTGTTTTCATCAATAATTAGGTATTGATTTAAGTTTATTTTACTGTTAACTCAGTAGGTTTCTGATGTAAACATATGCAAGAATAAATACTGAGAGTTCCGTTTCTATTAATAAGTCAGTCCAGTATTAAGTCAGGGTTGGCTTATTTATTATCGGTGTTAAGATGAATGTGTGGCTGACCTTGAATGCTTTTTAAATGCTGGCTGCTTTTAAGTCAAGTATGGTTTATGATTACTCTCTACGGAACCATGTATCGTGACACTAAAAATGGTACTTTTTTAGAATAACGTTTTCAGTTATGTTAAACATTATGTTTTTAAAGTAACATTAAAGTTGAACTAAAATTCTCTTTTGGACAACTAGCTATTACAAAGCTTGTTAGGCTTGTCACCTTTACTCATAAATCTTCTCACTATTTTGCCATTCAGGTTAGTTTGTTCTTGAAAACTGTTCATAAGTAGCTCATCTGCTTTCAGGTTATCTACGTCAAAGTTTTAAAGTTAGACCATTATACAAAAGTTGTAAAATAGGTGACCTTTACTTTTTTGTACTTTTTAAATTTTTTTTTTTCCTTGGCCACTTCTATTGACCTTTCATTTATTTATCTTTGTTCTTTGGCATGTGTGGGCCTCCCGTTGCAGTGGCCTCTCTCATCGCAGAGCACTAGCTCTGGGCGCATGTGCTCCAGAGCTCTAGCTTGGTAATTGGACACATTGGTCCAGCCACTCTGCAGCACGTTGGATCTTCCCAGGCCAGGGATCGAACCGGCACCCCTTGCACTGCAAGACAGTGTCCTTACCCGCTGGACCACCAGGGAAGCCCTGCTTTTTTGTACTTTTATTGCTTCTTTCATCAACCCATATGGTACTTCTATCTGTAGCACCAGATTTTCATTTCTATTTCCTATACTTTAGATGCTGAATTAGTATTTCATTCATTTATGATAGTTGAATTTGGTGAGAAGTTTGAGCTGGTTTTAGTACAAAGTATTCACATGATATGAAACCTCTGAGGTGTAAAGTAGGTGCTTTTCTTTTTTATAATTTATTTATTTATTATTATTATTATTTTGGCTTTCCAGGGTCTTCGCTGCTGTGCCGGCTCTTCCTAGTTATGGAAAGTGGAGATTACTCTCTAGTTGTAGCGTGTGGACTTCTTACAGTGGCTTCTTTTGTTGCAGAGCACAGGCTCTAGGCCATGTGGGCTCAGTAGTTGTGGTACAGGGGCTTACTTGCTCCACATTATGTGGGATCTTCCCAGATCAAGGAGCAAACCTGCATCTCCTGCACTGGCAGGCAGATTCTTTGCCACTGAGCCACCAGGGAAGCCCCAGGTGCTTTTGTTTAAGCTACACTTTGATTTATCCAAGCACACTTTCCAGGATGCTCACCTTATTATAATTTATCTCCTCTTATATGTTTGGAACTTATTACTGGGCTATGAAGTTGTTAATATTAGACGGGGTGGGGGGGGTGTGTGTGACAGTCAGTGTATGTGTGTGAGCTTAATGGCCTGATTTAGTTAAGCACTGTATTCTCAATTTACTACTAAATCATCCTTTAATAGTAGGGTTTTTTTTTTTATTTTTATTTTTTACAGAGTTTTGTTGTTCAGTAGTAGGTTTTCAAGATTTTACAAGTTATTTTATGTTCCTGAGGGACAAAAATTTTCCCTCTTTTTATCCCTAGTTAAAGGCCTATGACTCCGTCGGGGGGCCTCCGTTGCAGTGCCCATCGCAGAGCACTAGCTCTGGGCGCATGTGCTCAGAGCTCTAGCTTGGTAATTGGACACATTGGTCCAGCCACTCTGCAGCACGTTGGATCTTCCCAGGCCAGGGATCGAACCGGCACCCCTTGCACTGCAAGACAGTGTCCTTACCCGCTGGACCACCAGGGAAGCCCTGCTTTTTTGTACTTTTATTGCTTCTTTCATCAACCCATATGGTACTTCTATCTGTAGCACCAGATTTTCATTTCTATTTCCTATACTTTAGATGCTGAATTAGTATTTCATTCATTTATGATAGTTGAATTTGGTGAGAAGTTTGAGCTGGTTTTAGTACAAAGTATTCACATGATATGAAACCTCTGAGGTGTAAAGTAGGTGCTTTTCTTTTTTATAATTTATTTATTTATTATTATTATTATTTTGGCTTTCCAGGGTCTTCGCTGCTGTGCCGGCTCTTCCTAGTTATGGAAAGTGGAGATTACTCTCTAGTTGTAGCGTGTGGACTTCTTACAGTGGCTTCTTTTGTTGCAGAGCACAGGCTCTAGGCCATGTGGGCTCAGTAGTTGTGGTACAGGGGCTTACTTGCTCCACATTATGTGGGATCTTCCCAGATCAAGGAGCAAACCTGCATCTCCTGCACTGGCAGGCAGATTCTTTGCCACTGAGCCACCAGGGAAGCCCCAGGTGCTTTTGTTTAAGCTACACTTTGATTTATCCAAGCACACTTTCCAGGATGCTCACCTTATTATAATTTATCTCCTCTTATATGTTTGGAACTTATTACTGGGCTATGAAGTTGTTAATATTAGACGGGGTGGGGGGGGTGTGTGTGACAGTCAGTGTATGTGTGTGAGCTTAATGGCCTGATTTAGTTAAGCACTGTATTCTCAATTTACTACTAAATCATCCTTTAATAGTAGGGTTTTTTTTTTTATTTTTATTTTTTACAGAGTTTTGTTGTTCAGTAGTAGGTTTTTAAATTTCAAAGAGATTTTATACAAGTTATTTTATGTTCCTGAGGGACAAAAGAGAGAGCCCATTTTCCCTCCTCCCAGAGGCTATGACTCGATGTAATGTTTTTCTATCTGGTAACTGTGATTACTAGTGCTCTTCACCAAGGTTTCTCCTGAGGATGCCGATGCTCACGGCTAGTGACTTTACTAATTACAGAATGGGCTTTTAGGCTAATGCCAGTAGCACTCTAGCAAATTCTTTTATTGTTATAACTATTTGAATTTAGGGCTAAAGCATCGTGGGATATCGAATCCTAGTTTAGATCTGAGTTATCATGTAATCAGAAATGTGAAAGTCACTTTCATAACTTATTTTTGTTTTAGCTATGGCTTTTTACAGCTTAGCCAGGGCTTCATTTTATTTTGGGCTCATCTCTAACATACTTTTCACTAGATTTCAATGAACATGGGTAAATCTTATGACCAAGGTAGCTGATATGAAATTTACCATCCCTAATTAGTTGATACAATTTCTCACACTTCTCATTTTGGCTTAATTTTTATCACTGCCATTTCTCATGAGGGTGTAATTAAGCAGGTTGTTTGGAGCTACTTTTTAGTGTGCTTGATGCCTGCTCCTTTTACTCTTGCTTGATTTACAGAACATTCTCACTTGGATGCAGATACGTGCATGTGTAATTTTATTTAAAAATATTACAAAGACCAAATCTATATATTTATGAAATTCATAAACTCATTGAGGTATGTACAGTGCCTCACTTTAATTATTACGCTTTATCATCAAGGTGAGTAGGATTTTGTATGTATCACGTTTAGTATTTATCTGATATACTGATATTCAGTGTACTAGTTTGGATTGTGTTAAAATTAGCACTGAGATATTTAATTTTTTCTTGTCGAAATTATTTGAATATATTTTTTTATCTTTAATTTTGTTCAAGGTAAATGGCAGATCGAGGTGGGTGGCTGTCTATATGCACTTTATATATGTAAATAACCCAATGGTGTAGTTAGGAGGCAAGTTTGGAGTTCTACGAACTTGGTTGTGAAGTGAGGGCAGAATGTTAGGTGAGTTAGCAGAATCGTACAGCTATATGCTTTGACCTAATGGTGTAGTTAGGAGCAAGTTGGTTTAGAATGAGTTGAGTGGCTATGACTCGATGTAATGTTTTTCTATCTGGTAACTGTGATTACTAGTGCTCTTCACCAAGGTTTCTCCTGAGGATGCCGATGCTCACGGCTAGTGACTTTACTAATTACAGAATGGGCTTTTAGGCTAATGCCAGTAGCACTCTAGCAAATTCTTTTATTGTTATAACTATTTGAATTTAGGGCTAAAGCATCGTGGGATATCGAATCCTAGTTTAGATCTGAGTTATCATGTAATCAGAAATGTGAAAGTCACTTTCATAACTTATTTTTGTTTTAGCTATGGCTTTTTACAGCTTAGCCAGGGCTTCATTTTATTTTGGGCTCATCTCTAACATACTTTTCACTAGATTTCAATGAACATGGGTAAATCTTATGACCAAGGTAGCTGATATGAAATTTACCATCCCTAATTAGTTGATACAATTTCTCACACTTCTCATTTTGGTTTAATTTGTATCACTGCCATTTCTCATGAGGGTGTAATTAAGCAGGTTGTTTGGAGCTACTTTTTAGTGTGCTTGATGCCTGCTCCTTTTACTCTTGCTTGATTTACAGAACATTCTCACTTGGATGCAGATACGTGCATGTGTAATTTTATTTAAAAATATTACAAAGACCAAATCTATATATTCATGAAATTCATAAACTCATTGAGGTATGTACAGTGCCTCACTTTAATTATTACGCTTTATCATCAAGGTGAGTAGGATTTTGTATGTATCACGTTTAGTATTTATCTGATATACTGATATTCAGTGTACTAGTTTGGATTGTGTTAAAATTAGCACTGAGATATTTAATTTTTTCTTGTCGAAATTATTTGAATATATTTTTTTATCTTTAATTTTGTTCAAGGTAAATGGCAGATCGAGGTGGGTGGCTGTCTATATAAGCTTTATATATGTAAATAACCCAATGGTGTAGTTAGGAGGCAAGTTTGGAGTTCTACGAACTTCGGGGTTGTGAAGTGAGGGCAGAATGTTAGGTGAGTTAGCAGAATCGTACAGCTATATGCTTTGACTTGTTATGGGGATTTGGCAGGGTGTAATGGTATATAAAGCATAAGAATTAGCGGGGGTGGTAGGGGGTTTGATTAAGCAAGCTGTTTATGAGATATGAGTGTGCATGTGACGTATGTGTGTAATTGTTCTATACTCTGTGACCACTGACACCATAACACATTATGGTAGAATGTTGATATGGGAAAATAATACTCAATTTAAGCTCAGCTACAAGTTTCTTGACTGTGTTAAGGTCTCTGATGGCCATAGCTAAGTCCCAGCATCGCCCCTCAAATTAAAAATACCCAAAGCAGGAGACCAGTGAGCATGGCTGATTAGTCATTAGTATATTGAAGTGTATTACTGAAGGGGAAGAGTGGGTGATAATAGGTGAGATGGTCTTTAAATAAGAACCAGATGCCAGATATAGTTCATTTATAGAAATCCTCAGGGTCCACTGGCCTAGAGCTGGGAATGGCTGCAGAGGGAGGCCCTCCACCAGGAGCGCTGAGGCCAGTGCCCTCCCTTGTATCCTCCTTCCAGCTTGGACAGCCTGAAGCATTGCCCAGCTCAAGGGATGGAGAATGAATCATATGCAAGAGAAAATCAGGGTCCAGGAAGTTTTAATAAGGTCACAGCAATCATATACTGGGATCAGAAGAGGGGAGGAATGAACAATTTGAAACACTGGAAGGCACCCTTGGTCCTGAATACTAAATAAGTACTTTTTTTTTTTCACAGCACAATGGTGACATCTAGTGTTGACTGGATAAATCTCAGGTAGCCTTGTAATTGACATGAAATTCAGAGAAACAGCGTTTCCATACCTCCTTTCCTTTCCAGATTCTAACCTCGGCTTCCTGCAGGACCAAAGTACTAAGTTTGGATTGTGTTAAAATTAGCACTGAGATATTTAATTTTTTCTTGTCGAAATTATTTGAATATATTTTTTTATCTTTAATTTTGTTCAAGGTAAATGGCAGATCGAGGTGGGTGGCTGTCTATATAAGCTTTATATATGTAAATAACCCAATGGTGTAGTTAGGAGGCAAGTTTGGAGTTCTACGAACTTCGGGGTTGTGAAGTGAGGGCAGAATGTTAGGTGAGTTAGCAGAATCGTACAGCTATATGCTTTGACTTGTTATGGGGATTTGGCAGGGTGTAATGGTATATAAAGCATAAGAATTAGCGGGGGTGGTAGGGGGTTTGATTAAGCAAGCTGTTTATGAGATATGAGTGTGCATGTGACGTATGTGTGTAATTGTTCTATACTCTGTGACCACTGACACCATAACACATTATGGTAGAATGTTGATATGGGAAAATAATACTCAATTTAAGCTCAGCTACAAGTTTCTTGACTGTGTTAAGGTCTCTGATGGCCATAGCTAAGTCCCAGCATCGCCCCTCAAATTAAAAATACCCAAAGCAGGAGACCAGTGAGCATGGCTGATTAGTCATTAGTATATTGAAGTGTATTACTGAAGGGGAAGAGTGGGTGATAATAGGTGAGATGGTCTTTAAATAAGAACCAGATGCCAGATATAGTTCATTTATAGAAATCCTCAGGGTCCACTGGCCTAGAGCTGGGAATGGCTGCAGAGGGAGGCCCTCCACCAGGAGCGCTGAGGCCAGTGCCCTCCCTTGTATCCTCCTTCCAGCTTGGACAGCCTGAAGCATTGCCCAGCTCAAGGGATGGAGAATGAATCATATGCAAGAGAAAATCAGGGTCCAGGAAGTTTTAATAAGGTCACAGCAATCATATACTGGGATCAGAAGAGGGGAGGAATGAACAATTTGAAACACTGGAAGGCACCCTTGGTCCTGAATACTAAATAAGTACTTTTTTTTTTTTTTTCACAGCACAATGGTGACATCTAGTGTTGACTGGATAAATCTCAGGTAGCCTTGTAATTGACATGAAATTCAGAGAAACAGCGTTTCCATACCTCCTTTCCTTTCCAGATTCTAACCTCGGCTTCCTGCAGGACCAAGAAATTTGTTTTTTTTTTTTCCAATTTAAAATTTGCCTTTTAATTCTCCTAAAAACTACTCTTTTTTCACATGGTTGAAGTAAAATTGACATACAATAGACTGGACATTTATACTTTTTAAATTGAAATATATCTGATACAACACTGAATAAACCTAAGGTGTACAATATGCTAATTTTATATATTTATACATTGTCATATGTTTGCTATTATAGTGATAATCAGTACTTCTTCCACATTACATAATTGGAATAGTTAAGTTCTAGTCTCTCAACAAATTTGACAGTTACATTTTTTTTTTTTAATTCTTTAGTTTAAAGGTTTTACAGTTTTGTTGTTCACCGACATGTATGTTCCCAGATCAGTCATATGCATATTCCTGGTCCCCCCCGCCCCAGTTCCCCTCATCCCACCCCTCCGGACCATCGCCCCAAGCCATTGTAAGCACTCCTATTCCCTTAGCGCAATGACAATAGCTATCTTTTCCACACATGACAGTATAGGTTTCCATGTTACTCCCTCCATGCCTCCCCCTCCCTATTTCTTCCCCACAATGTCCATATGTCTATGCTCTGTCTGTTTTTCCATGAGTTCACTGCATGTGTTATCAAGACCATCTTACTAGATTCCATATATGTGTGTTAGTATACTGTACTTGTCTTTCTCTTTTGACTTACTTCACTTTTTATGATAGGTTCTAGAGCCAGTCACCTCATTAGGACTGAGTCTCCTGCGTTCCTTTTAACAGCTGAGCAGTATTCCATTGTATATATGTACCAGAGCTTCTGGATCTATTCATTCATTGATGGACATCTAGGTTGCTTCCATGTTCTGGCTATTGTATAGAGAGCTGTAATGAACAATGGGGTACAGGTGCTTCTTTCAGTTTTGATTTCATCAGGATATAAGCCTAATAGTGGGATTGCTGGATCATAGGGTGTTTCTATGTTTAGTTTTTTAAGGAATCTCCATACTGTCTTCCATAGAGGGTGTATCAATTTACATTCCCACCAGCAATGCAAGAGGGTTCCCTTTTCTCTGCACCCTCTCCGGCACTTATTGTCTGTCAATTTATTGATGATAGCCATTCTGACAGGTGTGAGGTGATATCTCATTGTAGTTTTAATTTGTATTTCTCTAATAATAAGCGAGGTTGAGCATCGTTTCATGTGCTTTTGGGCCATCTGTATGTTCTCTTTGGAGAGGCGTCTCTTTAGATCTTTTTCCCATTTTTTGATTGGGTTGTTCGTCTTTCCGGTGCTGAGCTGTCTGAGTTCAGCAACCCCACGAACTACAGCATGTCAAGCTTCCTTGTCCTTCACTATCTCCAGGAGTTTGCTCAAACTCACCTCCACTGAGTCAGTGATGCTCTCCAACCATCTCATCTTCTGCTGCCCACCTCTCCTCCTGCCCCGAATCTTACACAGTATCAGGATATTTTCCAGTGAGTTGGCTCTTGCATCAGGTGGCCAAGTATTCGAGCTTCAGCTTCGGCATCAG
Organism: Tragulus kanchil; assembly: GCA_022376925.1. NCBI lineage: Eukaryota > Metazoa > Chordata > Mammalia > Artiodactyla > Tragulidae > Tragulus > Tragulus kanchil. The sequence continues at coordinate 167,226,913 of JAIOJX010000031.1, read as the reverse complement.
TCCTTCCAGTGAATATTCAGGTTGATTTCCTTTAGGATGACTCCTTGCAGTTCATGAGACTCTCAAGAGTCTTCTCTAGCACCACAATTGTAAAACATGAATTCTTTGCCACTCAACCTTCTTTACGGTCCAATTTGTACATCCGTACATGACTACTGGAAAAATCACAGCTTCCCCAAGTGGCTGAGACAGTAAATAATCTGCCTGGAATGCAGGAGACTGGGTTCCTGGGTCAGGAAGATTCCCCTGGAGAAGGTAATGGCTGCCCACTCCAGTATTCTTGCCTGGAGAATTCCAAGGACAAAGGAGCCTGGTAGGATACAGTCCATGGGGTTGCAAAGAGTCAGACACGACTGAACAACTAACACTTTCACTTTCACTATATTGTGCATTAAATCTCTTGCACTTATCTACTGCTTGCTGCGAATATGTGGCCTTAAATAACATCTGTCTTCTCCTCCCACCAAACTGGACATTTTTAGGGTGTACAATTTGGTGAGTTTTGACTAGGAGAGAACGAAATAGGCAAAAGTCCCTGTCATTATAGACTTAATTCTTAATGGCCAAAACTATGTCACATGGCCTTCAGCAGAGGAATTTGGATCATAGGGTGTTTCTATGTTTAGTTTTTAAGGAATCTCCATACTGTCTTCCATAGAGGGTGTATCAATTTACATTCCACCAGCAATGCAAGAGGGTTCCTTTCTCTGCACCCTCTCCGCACTTATTGTCTGTCAATTTATTGATGATAGCCATTCTGACAGGTGTGAGGTGATATCTCATTGTAGTTTTAATTTGTATTTCTCTAATAATAAGCGAGGTTGAGCATCGTTTCATGTGCTTTTGGGCCATCTGTATGTCCTCTTTGGAGAGGCGTCTCTTTAGATCTTTTTCCCATTTTTTGATTGGGTTGTTCGTCTTTCCGGTGCTGAGCTGTCTGAGTTCAGCAACCCCACGAACTACAGCATGTCAAGCTTCCTTGTCCTTCACTATCTCCAGGAGTTTGCTCAAACTCACCTCCACTGAGTCAGTGATGCTCTCCAACCATCTCATCTTCTGCTGCCCACCTCTCCTCCTGCCCCGAATCTTACACAGTATCAGGATATTTTCCAGTGAGTTGGCTCTTGCATCAGGTGGCCAAGTATTCGAGCTTCAGCTTCGGCATCAGTCCTTCCAGTGAATATTCAGGTTGATTTCCTTTAGGATGACTCCTTGCAGTTCATGAGACTCTCAAGAGTCTTCTCTAGCACCACAATTGTAAAACATGAATTCTTTGCCACTCAACCTTCTTTACGGTCCAATTTGTACATCCGTACATGACTACTGGAAAAATCACAGCTTCCCCAAGTGGCTGAGACAGTAAATAATCTGCCTGGAATGCAGGAGACTGGGTTCCTGGGTCAGGAAGATTCCCCTGGAGAAGGTAATGGCTGCCCACTCCAGTATTCTTGCCTGGAGAATTCCAAGGACAAAGGAGCCTGGTAGGATACAGTCCATGGGGTTGCAAAGAGTCAGACACGACTGAACAACTAACACTTTCACTTTCACTATATTGTGCATTAAATCTCTTGCACTTATCTACTGCTTGCTGCGAATATGTGGCCTTAAATAACATCTGTCTTCTCCTCCCACCAAACTGGACATTTTTAGGGTGTACAATTTGGTGAGTTTTGACTAGGAGAGAACGAAATAGGCAAAAGTCCCTGTCATTATAGACTTAATTCTTAATGGCCAAAACTATGTCACATGGCTACTCTGAACAGCAGAGGAATTTGGAAGGCAAATTGTTAGTTTTTTGACTTCCATAACAGAAAGAGAATGGAAAGAGTGCTGTTTGAGCCAGCCTACAGTACACACACACAAATGGATCCCTGAGCACAAATCCTTGTCCACAGGGCTCCTCCACTCAGTGTAGACACTATCCTGGCATCAAATAAGGTGCAGTCCAGTGGTCCTCGAGGGTTGCTCCCATCCCTTTCATTACCACTGTAAAGATTCCCTGTTAAGTTGCAAGCTCAGCTGGCTCTGCTAATGTCTCACCATACTCACAGCTTCTTTGTTTTCCAAAGTCCCCTCAACCGAGAGAAACATATGCTTACTAGATAGGATGAATGGAACTGCTCATATGGCTCAGAATATATCCATCCTTACTGAATCAATACTAAATCAGTTTATAAAAACCCACGCCAAAGTCCCAGGACTTTCCACCAGGATACACTTCCCAAAGGAAATTCCATCAGCACTCTTAAACTGGCATACACCCTGGAATCACCTTGAAGATTTTTTTTTTCCTACCCCACCCCTCATAATTGGACACACCGGTCCAGCTGCTCCGTGGCATGTGGGATCTTCCCGTGCCAGGGATTGAACCGGTTCCCCTTGCACTGCAAGGCGGACTCTTTACCCACTGGACTACCAAGGAAGTCCCCCTGAAGATTTTTTTAAACTCTGATGTCTGACTCTTGCCCCCAAAGCAGTGATTCTCCTTTAGCCTGACAACACAGAAATGCCTCTCCCTTAGCACTCCCATTCAGTCTGTGAGAAGCACAGTTCAGCATAGCCAAAGGTCTCTTCTGGTTGTCATGCCAAACTAACAAATCAGCATGGAGAAAGCTTACCAGGTGCCCAGGCCTAGCTAACTCTGGCAATCAAATTTCAGCATAGAGGCTTGAAAGCTCAGCATTTATAGTGATGTCTTCAAAATAGAGAAGGGCTAATTTAGTAAGTAGCAGAGAAAGAAAATTTTGTTTTGATTTTTTTTTTTTTTTTTGACCATGCCATGCTGCATGTTGGAGCTTAGTACCCTGACCAGGGATTGAACCAGTGCCCATTGCAGTGGAAGGACAGTCTTAACCACTGAACCACCAGGGGAGTCCCTAGATTTTGTTTTCTAATTGTAGTTTGACCAGTATTATCAGCAACTTCACTCCTAGGTACAGACACAAAAGAATTGGAAATAAATACTCAAACAAACACTTGTTCCCCTATGTTCATAACAGCAGCACTATTCATAATAGCCAAAAGGTAGAAACAACCCCAATGTCCACCAGCTGACAAGTGAACAGGCACAATGTGATATATCCACTCAGTGGAGTATTATTCAACCATAAAAGGGAATGAAATACTGATACATGCTACAACTTGGATAAACATCGGAAACATTACATTAAGTGAAAGAAGCTGGTCAAGGTTATGTATTGTATGATTCCACTTATATGAAGAGAAATCTATAGAAACAGAAAACAGATTAGCGGTTGCCAGGAGGAACGCTTGCCTAATGGGTCCAGAATTTCTTTTTCAGATGATGAGAACAATGTGATAAAAATAGATGGGATAGCTGTACAGCATGGTAAACATACTAAAATGCTACTGAATTGTACTGACACTTCAAACTGGTTAATGGCTAATTTTATGTTTTGTGAAATTTTACTCAGTAAGAAATAAATAAAAGGAAAAAAAGGCCTAAGTTGTCTCCCTACTCATTTTGAGCTAGTATGTAACATTTCTGAAGTTTAAAGTGTAGCAAAGGATGTAATTTCTGGTATGTTATAGCTCATGGATGCACTGCTGGCTGGGCTAAAAGGGCAGCTCTCTGGTGTATTATAAATAATGATAATTTAAAATAAAACTGTTATTCATTGAAAGCTCAGCATTTATAGTGATGTCTTCAAAATAGAAGGGGATCAGCATGGAGAAAGCTTACCAGGTGCCCAGGCCTAGCTAACTCTGGCAATCAAATTTCAGCATAGAGGCTTGAAAGCTCAGCATTTATAGTGATGTCTTCAAAATAGAGAAGGGCTAATTTAGTAAGTAGCAGAGAAAGAAAATTTTGTTTTGATTTTTTTTTTTTTTTTTGACCATGCCATGCTGCATGTTGGAGCTTAGTACCCTGACCAGGGATTGAACCAGTGCCCATTGCAGTGGAAGGACAGTCTTAACCACTGAACCACCAGGGGAGTCCCTAGATTTTGTTTTCTAATTGTAGTTTGACCAGTATTATCAGCAACTTCACTCCTAGGTACAGACACAAAAGAATTGGAAATAAATACTCAAACAAACACTTGTTCCCCTATGTTCATAACAGCAGCACTATTCATAATAGCCAAAAGGTAGAAACAACCCCAATGTCCACCAGCTGACAAGTGAACAGGCACAATGTGATATATCCACTCAGTGGAGTATTATTCAACCATAAAAGGGAATGAAATACTGATACATGCTACAACTTGGATAAACATCGGAAACATTACATTAAGTGAAAGAAGCTGGTCAAGGTTATGTATTGTATGATTCCACTTATATGAAGAGAAATCTATAGAAACAGAAAACAGATTAGCGGTTGCCAGGAGGAACGCTTGCCTAATGGGTCCAGAATTTCTTTTTCAGATGATGAGAACAATGTGATAAAAATAGATGGGATAGCTGTACAGCATGGTAAACATACTAAAATGCTACTGAATTGTACTGACACTTCAAACTGGTTAATGGCTAATTTTATGTTTTGTGAAATTTTACTCAGTAAGAAATAAATAAAAGGAAAAAAAGGCCTAAGTTGTCTCCCTACTCATTTTGAGCTAGTATGTAACATTTCTGAAGTTTAAAGTGTAGCAAAGGATGTAATTTCTGGTATGTTATAGCTCATGGATGCACTGCTGGCTGGGCTAAAAGGGCAGCTCTCTGGTGTATTATAAATAATGATAATTTAAAATAAAACTGTTATATCATTCTTTTAAATATATCCATACAATCTTAATGCTCTAATTTGATACTCCATTATCTATTTGTAAAAATTCATGAATAAATGCTATCAGATATTTTATTTATTTTTCCAGAGTTATTATATTACTGTACTTAAAATATTCAGTTTTCAACGACAAAAAGCCACTTATGAGATATACAAAAAAACTAGAATGCATGAGTCATACACATAAGAATAAAGAACTCTCAATATTTTGTATCATTCCTTTTTCTCCTTACAATGATATTGCCATTACATTTCCCCACATATTTTTATCCTTGTGAATTTTTTCTTTTTTTTGCTATTTAAAAAAAAAAATTTGGCCTCTTTTCATTGATTTTCCATCCATTCATTTTCATCCACCTTCATTCCTTGCCCTGCATGGGCTTCCCATCACAGTGGCCTCTCTTGTTGCAGAGCACTGGCTCCCAGCCCATGCGCTCCTGAGCGCTGGCTTATAATTGGACACACCAGTCCAGCCGCTCCTGGGCACGTGGGATCTTCCCGGTCCAGGGATTGATCCAGTGCCCTCTGCACTGCAAGGTGGTCTCCTCACCCACTGGACCACCAGGGAAGCCCTATCCTTGTGAATTTTTTAAGGTTTTTGTTTTAGTTTCCTGACAACAAAGGCTCTAAATATTAAAAATTTCTTCTGGATTGGGCTGTAATAATCGGTGTTAGTATACATTTGATCAAAACAGCATAACTATTATAAATTTTGGTATATAACACAATGATTAAACACAAAAAACATAACTTGTGAAAAAAAAAAGCTGTACAGCATGGTAAACATACTAAAATGCTACTGAATCGTACTGACACTTCAAAATGGTTAATGGCTAATTGTATGTTTTGTGAAATTTTACTCAGTAAGAAATAAATAAAAGGAAAAAAAGGCCTAAGTTGTCTCCCTACTCATTTTGAGCTAGTATGTAACATTTCTGAAGTTTAAAGTGTAGCAAAGGATGTAATTTCTGGTATGTTATAGCTCATGGATGCACTGCTGGCTGGGCTAAAAGGGCAGCTCTCTGGTGTATTATAAATAATGATAATTTAAAATAAAACTGTTATATCATTCTTTTAAATATATCCATACAATCTTAATGCTCTAATTTGATACTCCATTATCTATTTGTAAAAATTCATGAATAAATGCTATCAGATATTTTATTTATTTTTCCAGAGTTATTATATTACTGTACTTAAAATATTCAGTTTTCAACGACAAAAAGCCACTTATGAGATATACAAAAAAACTAGAATGCATGAGTCATACACATAAGAATAAAGAACTCTCAATATTTTGTATCATTCCTTTTTCTCCTTACAATGATATTGCCATTACATTTCCCCACATATTTTTATCCTTGTGAATTTTTCTTTTTTGCTATTTAAAAAAAAAAATTTGGCCTCTTTTCATTGATTTTCCATCCATTCATTTTCATCCACCTTCATTCCTTGCCCTGCATGGGCTTCCCATCACAGTGGCCTCTCTTGTTGCAGAGCACTGGCTCCCAGCCCATGCGCTCCTGAGCGCTGGCTTATAATTGGACACACCAGTCCAGCCGCTCCTGGGCACGTGGGATCTTCCCGGTCCAGGGATTGATCCAGTGCCCTCTGCACTGCAAGGTGGTCTCCTCACCCACTGGACCACCAGGGAAGCCCTATCCTTGTGAATTTTTTAAGGTTTTTGTTTTAGTTTCCTGACAACAAAGGCTCTAAATATTAAAAATTTCTTCTGGATTGGGCTGTAATAATCGGTGTTAGTATACATTTGATCAAAACAGCATAACTATTATAAATTTTGGTATATAACACAATGATTAAACACAAAAAAACTTGTGAAAATACAGATCTCTTAATAGAATGGATGGGGTTTTTTCCCCCCGTTTATCCATGAATTCATGGGTAAACATTTCCGCTTGCCAAAATGAAGGAGTTCAGCATAAACTCTTATTTCTTGATTTTTTTTCTTCTGCACACTCAAGCACTGTTCACACAAACAAGTAGATGGGAATAGAGGCTTCTGTTATGTCCCTGGTCAGTCACTCAGCCCTTCCAAGGTATGTGCCAGAAGCCACCCAGTGGTCAATCATCCAAAAATTAGTTTCAGTTATCTATCTACTGACAGGTAAATTAGGTGTTCCTTCAGTGAATTTTTTTTAGACTCATTTTTTTAAATTTATATTTTCACTTTTGTTACTGAAAAGTTCAAGTGTACCTAAGGGTAGAAGAAAAATAAAACGAACCTCTATGTGACTATCCAGTGTTCAACAATATTTTCAACCTATGGCCAGTCCTGTTTGACCTTTTCCCACCATTAGCTCTCCATCACCCACCCTTTACCACTGCTGGATTATTTTGAAACAAATCCCAAGTACCATGCCATTTCATCTGTAAATACCTCTATATATAGCTCTAAAATATAAGGACACTTTTTAAAACAAACCAGTGCACCTAAAAACTAAGTCATCCAGTATTCAGCCAACATTAAGATCTGCTCTGGTTGCCTCATACAAACTCTTGTTTTGTTCTGTTTTTGATTTCAGTATTGGTTTTTCGACTGAAGATCCTAACAACACCCACGAATTGCTTTTGGCCAACCTTTCTCTTGTCTCTTTTAATGATAGATTCTTCCTGTTTTCCTTTCCTCATGTAATTTGTTTGTTGAAGAAACCAACATTTGGATCATCTGTCTTGTAGGGTTTTCCACATTCTGGATTTCGCTGATTATACCTCTCTGGCCTCTATACTTCCTGAAAATTGATATTTTGGCTTGGCCACATTCAGAGATGATACTTTACAAGAATCCTTCCTAGGCGGTGTCCGTGTGCTTCCAGTTTCATTGCATGTACTTATAAAGGCTGAACATCTCTTTTTTGTGACAGTATTAATTACTGTGCGCCATGTATCCACTCATTATCAAGGTCCCCATCAGCTTTTCATCTAATGGTTTTAGCAGTCGTTAATAATCCACCATTTCATTATGAGTTCCTTCAATTCTCATGAAAATAAATCATTAACTTGCAAAAGAATTTGTTGCCTTCTTATTAGAGTCACTCACTTTCTTAATTTCCTTAAACTAGTATAACTTTTGAAATTTCATGAATTATTATTACAGAATTATAAATGTTGAGAATTATGTAGTTATAATGAATTATATCTGTTATTCCTTCATTTAAGAGATAACCTTGTTTAATTTCATAAACTCAGAAGATATTGAGAAAATAAAAATATTAATTCCAATGTATCACAGCCAACTCAATACCTTTTCAATAAAAATAATTTTATCTCATCCCACATATAAAATACATTTTTGTCAAAATCTTGAGACTATCTTTCAACAATATTTTCAACCTATGGCCAGTCCTGTTTGACCTTTTCCCACCATTAGCTCTCCATCACCCACCCTTTACCACTGCTGGATTATTTTGAAACAAATCCCAAGTACCATGCCATTTCATCTGTAAATACCTCTATATATAGCTCTAAAATATAAGGACACTTTTTAAAACAAACCAGTGCACCTAAAAACTAAGTCATCCAGTATTCAGCCAACATTAAGATCTGCTCTGGTTGCCTCATACAAACTCTTGTTTTGTTCTGTTTTTGATTTCAGTATTGGTTTTTCGACTGAAGATCCTAACAACACCCACGAATTGCTTTTGGCCAACCTTTCTCTTGTCTCTTTTAATGATAGATTCTTCCTGTTTTCCTTTCCTCATGTAATTTGTTTGTTGAAGAAACCAACATTTGGATCATCTGTCTTGTAGGGTTTTCCACATTCTGGATTTCGCTGATTATACCTCTCTGGCCTCTATACTTCCTGAAAATTGATATTTTGGCTTGGCCACATTCAGAGATGATACTTTACAAGAATCCTTCCTAGGCGGTGTCCGTGTGCTTCCAGTTTCATTGCATGTACTTATAAAGGCTGAACATCTCTTTTTTGTGACAGTATTAATTACTGTGCGCCATGTATCCACTCATTATCAAGGTCCCCATCAGCTTTTCATCTAATGGTTTTAGCAGTCGTTAATAATCCACCATTTCATTATGAGTTCCTTCAATTCTCATGAAAATAAATCATTAACTTGCAAAAGAATTTGTTGCCTTCTTATTAGAGTCACTCACTTTCTTAATTTCCTTAAACTAGTATAACTTTTGAAATTTCATGAATTATTATTACAGAATTATAAATGTTGAGAATTATGTAGTTATAATGAATTATATCTGTTATTCCTTCATTTAAGAGATAACCTTGTTTAATTTCATAAACTCAGAAGATATTGAGAAAATAAAAATATTAATTCCAATGTATCACAGCCAACTCAATACCTTTTCAATAAAAATAATTTTATCTCATCCCACATTTAAAATACATTTTTGTCAAAAATCTTGAGATTGCCTTGAAGCAGTTATAGAAGACGGACCTTCACCCTTTTGCCTCCCATAAGAAAATGAGAGTAAAATCTCTGACAGGGGAATGTAAGGGATAGGGAAAGGGGCAGGGCACAATTTTTGAAAAGAATGACACACCCAAAGGTGCCACAACAATTCTGCCCCTTCCCTAAAGAGCTGGAATAATCCTCCCACTCATTAGCATACGGAATTACCCAACCCATAAAAGCTAAGAATGCCAAGTTTTCGGCGCTCCTGGATTCACTCTAAGATGGCCTACACTCTGTCTGTGGAGTGTGCTTTCTCTGAATCTGAATAAATCTATTTTTTACCTATCAAAAAAAAAACCCTTTAGATTTATGTTATCCTATTCATGGAAAATACTTATCATATAACCTAACTGGCAACTCTGCTCCTCATTTTCAAATCAATAAGCTAAATCAAAGATGATTTCTGACTTTTAAAATCCAAATAAATGTGTTAATAGGTATTTTGGGGGAATATGACAAAAATTACTGAAAAATAAATCATGTAACACATCCTGTAAGACACACTAAAAAGTAAGATTTATAAATTATTCTAAATGTGAATAAATTATAGAAGAGCCCTTCAAGTAATATAACTCATATAATTTATTCACATTTAGAATAACTTATAAAAACAATATAATCATGCTTTTGTCATCAATTAAACTTCAATGCAATGTGCATTTAACATTGTAACTTATTTATAAAGCAAGAAATATAAGAGAAAATATGGCATTTCTTTGATGTTTACATGTACACATATCAATGCCAGGTGTTCAGCTTTTGAAAATAATTAAAATGATGTGTAAATATCACAATTAACTTTACTAATTTTGCTATATATCACAGTTAAACCTTTTCTATGAAAGAGAAATGTATATATTGCATCAATTTGTCCAGTCTTTGCATCATTAACATTTTATAAAAAAAAATAAGATAAAGATTGACAGCTACTGGAATAAATATTTAATGATATGTTATTCCTTCATTTAAGAGATAACCTTGTTTAATTTCATAAACTCAGAAGATATTGAGAAAATAAAAATATTAATTCCAATGTATCACAGCCAACTCAATACCTTTTCAATAAAAATAATTTTATCTCATCCCACATTTAAAATACATTTTTGTCAAAAATCTTGAGATTGCCTTGAAGCAGTTATAGAAGACGGACCTTCACCCTTTTGCCTCCCATAAGAAAATGAGAGTAAAATCTCTGACAGGGGAATGTAAGGGATAGGGAAAGGGGCAGGGCACAATTTTTGAAAAGAATGACACACCCAAAGGTGCCACAACAATTCTGCCCCTTCCCTAAAGAGCTGGAATAATCCTCCCACTCATTAGCATACGGAATTACCCAACCCATAAAAGCTAAGAATGCCAAGTTTTCGGCGCTCCTGGATTCACTCTAAGATGGCCTACACTCTGTCTGTGGAGTGTGCTTTCTCTGAATCTGAATAAATCTATTTTTTACCTATCAAAAAAAAAACCCTTGAGATTTATGTTATCCTATTCATGGAAAATACTTATCATATAACCTAACTGGCAACTCTGCTCCTCATTTTCAAATCAATAAGCTAAATCAAAGATGATTTCTGACTTTTAAAATCCAAATAAATGTGTTAATAGGTATTTTGGGGGAATATGACAAAAATTACTGAAAAATAAATCATGTAACACATCCTGTAAGACACACTAAAAAGTAAGATTTATAAATTATTCTAAATGTGAATAAATTATAGAAGAGCCCTTCAAGTAATATAACTCATATAATTTATTCACATTTAGAATAACTTATAAAAACAATATAATCATGCTTTTGTCATCAATTAAACTTCAATGCAATGTGCATTTAACATTGTAACTTATTTATAAAGCAAGAAATATAAGAGAAAATATGGCATTTCTTTGATGTTTACATGTACACATATCAATGCCAGGTGTTCAGCTTTTGAAAATAATTAAAATGATGTGTAAATATCACAATTAACTTTACTAATTTTGCTATATATCACAGTTAAACCTTTTCTATGAAAGAGAAATGTATATATTGCATCAATTTGTCCAGTCTTTGCATCATTAACATTTTATAAAAAAAAATAAGATAAAGATTGACAGCTACTGGAATAAATATTTAATGATATGTTTTGATAAAATTGCCTTAATGAACTACCAGATTGACGCCCTGAAAATCTAGAAGAAATCACATAAAACTTCTGTTGGCATGTTTATCCAGTATATCTTGAATAATTTATTAGTCCCAGAACACATTAAGTATCTTTGAAAAGAATTAGCCTCCTAACCTGTACCAACCCTTTGGAGGTACGTTTCTCTCCTTAAAAGACACATCCTAGATTGAGGATTCAATGCAATAGTTAACCTTAAAAACAGAAGAGGGAAAATACATTTTGAGGATTTGATATTTGCTTTGCTTTCATGAGTTTGTTGTTAGGAACAAAACTTTCTTCAATAAAAAACTAAATTTTAATTTTTAAAAAAAAGAGACAAAAGAGGTGAAGTCATTCCCACCTCACTATCAAACTCCCTAATAATCTGAATGCAGAATATCCCAAAGCAGGTTAGCTAATTCCTCCCAATTAAAAAAAAATATAGGGCTGGGCTTCCCCTGGTGGTCCAGTGGGTAAGGACACCGCCTCCAGTGCAAGGGACACCGGTTCGATCCCTGGCCTGGGAAGATCCCACGTGCCGCGGAGCGGCTGGACTGATGTGTCCAATCACCGAGCCGGAGCTCTGGAGCGCGTGCGCCCAGAGCCAGTGCTCTGCGACGACAGTGGCCACCATGATGGGAGGCCCACAGGAGCCAAAGAACAAAGACGGATGAAAATAGATAAATGAAAGACCAATAGAAGTGGCCCGTCCGCTCCCCTCCCTCCCCAACCCGACTCCCGCCCAAAAAAAGAAAAAATATATATATATATATATATATATATATATATATATATATATATATATATATATATATATAGGGCTTCCCCTGGTGGTCCAGTGGGTAAGGACACCGCCTTGCAGTGCAAAGAGCGCCAGTTTGATCCCTGGCCTGGGAAGATCCCATGTGCTGCGGACTGATGTGTCCAATTACGGAGCCAGAGCTCTGGGGTGCATGCGCCCAGAGCCGGCGCTCTGCGACGACAGAGGCCACCGCGATAGGAGACCCCAGGAGCCAAAAAACAAAGACGGATGAAAATAGAGAAATGAAAGACCAATAGAAGTGGCCCGCCCGTCCCCCTCCCTCCCCACCTCACCCCCCAAATGATAAATAAATAAAATAAACGTTTAAAAAATATATATATATATATATATATATACAAGACAATAGAAGACATATAATGGGCAGTTTGTTTTTCCTATTGGACAAATTATTCAAGGTGACTCTTCAGAAATCCGTGTTTCAAATGTTCCATTATATGATGCCTCAGAGGATTTCCAGGGGGCAGTCCAGGGCAGAGGAACAATGTGCCAGAGGAGGTCAGACCATGAAGGAGACTTTGCAAAGGAGAAGCCGCCTGAGCACGCAGGCCTGAGCATGAACTGAGAATCTGGACATAGGTTCCCACAGGACTGCCTGCGCGGCTGCGCCCACTCTGAAGATCACTGACTGCTGGCCTCTGGCTCGAAGGCTTGACCACTAGTTTGATTTGGAAGTCATGGAACAGTCTTTAGCTTTATGGTTCTAATCTGAAAGGTGGAATCAATACCTCGTTTCCTGTTTCCTTCCCAGAGTATCTTGAGAATTAATCATGAGGAACAGTTAATAATATCACTTGGCTTTTGAATAGTACTTTCAACTTTCTAAAAGACTGTGTTGTCTGGACCTTATATTTTTCTCCTAACTGTCCTTCAAAGGCAAGTGTTATCCTTGTGTGGCAGATGTGGGTCATGGAGATTCAGGACAATTCTCGGCAAAAGATCTCATCGAGGGAAGGGATATATGTATATGTATGGCAAAGTCTCTCTGCTGTTCACCTGAAACTATCAGAACATTGTTAACTGGCTATACTCCAATATGAAATGAAAAGTTTTTTTAAAACAGATTTCACAGCAAATAAGTGATCTCTTTGGGAATGGCAACTCCTTTCTCCAAATGCATCAGCATGGGAAAATACTGAGAAAACAACAAAAGCAGAGTACAAGGAAACCACCAATTAAATTAAATACCAGCAAATAAACACAAAGTATGAAACATATCCAGCATGTACACTCTAGACAACAGCTAGGATACCTAAACAGATGTAAGTTTACAGTCCACGCAAATCTTTTAAAAATATAATTTTCTTAACAGTAATAGAGGCCAAGTAATATTCTCTTAGTCTACTCCATCAAAGTGTGATTTAAATGAAAAGAAGAAGAAACAGAAACCTGAAGATTGCAAGGGCAGTTCTCTATCTTCAAATGTACATTCATTCTTGCTTGTACAGTGATCTATGACATATTTCCTATTTCTGTAACCACCCTGCAAGGTGATCCCCCTGCTGCATGAAATGCTGCTGAGTAAACAAGGAAGTATGCAGAGAACAATTACATTTCAGGATAGTTTGGGGGTGGAGGTTTGTCTCGTTCTTTGTTTTGCTTCATTTGAAGCAAACTTTTATTTTTGACTAGTAATACAAAAGGTATTACAAAAGAGCCCACATAGGTTCCCACAGGACTGCCTGCGCGGCTGCGCCCACTCTGAAGATCACTGACTGCTGGCCTCTGGCTCGAAGGCTTGACCACTAGTTTGATTTGGAAGTCATGGAACAGTCTTTAGCTTTATGGTTCTAATCTGAAAGGTGGAATCAATACCTCGTTTCCTGTTTCCTTCCCAGAGTATCTTGAGAATTAATCATGAGGAACAGTTAATAATATCACTTGGCTTTTGAATAGTACTTTCAACTTTCTAAAAGACTGTGTTGTCTGGACCTTATATTTTTCTCCTAACTGTCCTTCAAAGGCAAGTGTTATCCTTGTGTGGCAGATGTGGGTCATGGAGATTCAGGACAATTCTCGGCAAAAGATCTCATCGAGGGAAGGGATATATGTATATGTATGGCAAAGTCTCTCTGCTGTTCACCTGAAACTATCAGAACATTGTTAACTGGCTATACTCCAATATGAAATGAAAAGTTTTTTTAAAACAGATTTCACAGCAAATAAGTGATCTCTTTGGGAATGGCAACTCCTTTCTCCAAATGCATCAGCATGGGAAAATACTGAGAAAACAACAAAAGCAGAGTACAAGGAAACCACCAATTAAATTAAATACCAGCAAATAAACACAAAGTATGAAACATATCCAGCATGTACACTCTAGACAACAGCTAGGATACCTAAACAGATGTAAGTTTACAGTCCACGCAAATCTTTTAAAAATATAATTTTCTTAACAGTAATAGAGGCCAAGTAATATTCTCTTAGTCTACTCCATCAAAGTGTGATTTAAATGAAAAGAAGAAGAAACAGAAACCTGAAGATTGCAAGGGCAGTTCTCTATCTTCAAATGTACATTCATTCTTGCTTGTACAGTGATCTATGACATATTTCCTATTTCTGTAACCACCCTGCAAGGTGATCCCCCTGCTGCATGAAATGCTGCTGAGTAAACAAGGAAGTATGCAGAGAACAATTACATTTCAGGATAGTTTGGGGGTGGAGGTTTGTCTCGTTCTTTGTTTTTGCTTCATTTGAAGCAAACTTTTATTTTTTGACTAGTAATACAAAAGGTATTACAAAAGAGGTTTCCTGTCCACACCTTTTCTCCTCCACCCTGTCCCTTTACCCAGAGATAATCAATGATAAAGAATTTAAAACATGAAATCCGTTGTAATCCTGTTAACAGGGGCGGCAACACAAGATAAACCACTTGGGGCTAATCCAAAGCCCAGGAAGTGTTTGGGTATTGTAAAGCTTTTGTTACGGAAGACTAAGTGCAGAAGTTGGAATCAGGGTCAACATAAAAAATGTCACAGCATACAAGCATAAAAGAGAATGGAGGATAAAAGAATGAAATGATGAGACTGCAAGTTATCTGTAAGTCCAAGGCAAGAATGGAAGTTTTCAGAAGTCCACAGAGCAGTTAAGATCAGAATCAATCCAGCTAACCAAGATCACTGGCATTGAGTCAGGCCTCAAGACTGCCCCTCTTTTCTGACACTTATTAATGATCTTGAGCTCCTGTCCCTGCCCTCTAAGACTTCATAGATAAAGCACTCTTACATTTTAGAACTGAGAAGAAACTTACAAATTATCTAACACATCTATTTTCAAAAAATTTGGTCTCAGGGTCCCATAATGCCTTTTTAAAATAATAATAATATTACTTCTTCACTTTTTTTTTTAAGATTTATTTATTTATTTTGGGCGGGGGTCGGGTTGGGGAGGGAGGGGAGCAGGCGGGCCACTTCTATTGGTCTTACATTTCTCTATTTTCATCCGTCTTTGTTCTTTGGCTCCTGTGGGCCTCCCATCGCGGTGGCGTCTGTCGTTGCAGAGTTCTGGCTCTGGGCGCATGCGCTCCAGAGCTCCGGCTAGGTGACTGGACACATCAGTCTAGCCTCTCCACGGCATGTGGGATCTTCCCAGGCCAGGGATCGAACGGCGCCCCTTGCACTGCAAGTTGGTGTCCTTACCCACTGGACCACCAGCGGAAGCCCTCTTCATGTATTTTTGATTGTGCTGGGTCTTCGCTGCTGCACATGGGCTTTCTCTAGTTGGCAGGGAGCAAGGGCTATTCTCTAGTTGCAGTGTGTAGCCTTCTCATTGCTTTCGCTTCTCTTGTTGCAGAACACAGACTCTAGCGCACACGGGCTTCAGTAGTTGTGGCATGTGGACTCAGTAGTTGGGGTTCCCAGACTCTAGAGCAAAGGCTTGTAGTTGCAGCACACAGGCTTAGTTGTTCCACCACATGCGGAATCTTCCCAGACCAGGGGTCAAACCCATGTCTTGTGCACTGATAGGTGGATTCTTCACCTCTAAGCCACCAGGCCCATAATACTCTCAAAGATACTGAGAATCTCAAAGAGTTTTTGATTATGTGGGGCATATTCATGAACACTTACCATACTAAATATGGACACTGATGGATTTTTTATTAATACAATTTTTAAAACAATCATAAACACATTGTGCATAAGGTATGACTTTCTAGGAAAAAACAATATATTTTCCAAAATAGAAAAAGATAAGCAAAAATATTGGCATTATTTTTGAAAATCTTTTGAGTGCCTAACTTGACAAGACATAGCTGGATTCTGCTTCTGCGTTCACAATGTTTGCTCTCACAAGGCATGGGGCCTCAGAAAAAATGCTGTATATACACACGAGTGGTTTAAAATGTACAGACGGCCCTGAAGTGTATTGGGAACCTCAGGTCCAGGATCACAGCCTGACAACTACCAGTCTGAATTTGGATTACATAGATAAAGCACTCTTACATTTTAGAACTGAGAAGAAACTTACAAATTATCTAACACATCTATTTTCAAAAATTTGGTCTCAGGGTCCCATAATGCCTTTTAAAAAAATAATAATTTTACTTCTTCATTTTTTTTTTTAAGATTTATTTATTTATTTTGGGCGGGGGTCGGGTTGGGGAGGGAGGGGAGCAGGCGGGCCACTTCTATTGGTCTTACATTTCTCTATTTTCATCCGTCTTTGTTCTTTGGCTCCTGTGGGCCTCCCATCGCGGTGGCGTCTGTCGTTGCAGAGTTCTGGCTCTGGGCGCATGCGCTCCAGAGCTCCGGCTAGGTGACTGGACACATCAGTCTAGCCTCTCCACGGCATGTGGGATCTTCCCAGGCCAGGGATCGAACGGCGCCCCTTGCACTGCAAGTTGGTGTCCTTACCCACTGGACCACCAGCGGAAGCCCTCTTCATGTATTTTTGATTGTGCTGGGTCTTCGCTGCTGCACATGGGCTTTCTCTAGTTGGCAGGGAGCAAGGGCTATTCTCTAGTTGCAGTGTGTAGCCTTCTCATTGCTTTCGCTTCTCTTGTTGCAGAACACAGACTCTAGCGCACACGGGCTTCAGTAGTTGTGGCATGTGGACTCAGTAGTTGGGGTTCCCAGACTCTAGAGCAAAGGCTTGTAGTTGCAGCACACAGGCTTAGTTGTTCCACCACATGCGGAATCTTCCCAGACCAGGGGTCAAACCCATGTCTTGTGCACTGATAGGTGGATTCTTCACCTCTAAGCCACCAGGCCCATAATACTCTCAAAGATACTGAGAATCTCAAAGAGTTTTTGATTATGTGGGGCATATTCATGAACACTTACCATACTAAATATGGACACTGATGGATTTTTTATTAATACAATTTTTAAAACAATCATAAACACATTGTGCATAAGGTATGACTTTCTAGGAAAAAACAATATATTTTCCAAAATAGAAAAAGATAAGCAAAAATATTGGCATTATTTTTGAAAATCTTTTGAGTGCCTAACTTGACAAGACATAGCTGGATTCTGCTTCTGCGTTCACAATGTTTGCTCTCACAAGGCATGGGGCCTCAGAAAAAATGCTGTATATACACACGAGTGGTTTAAAATGTACAGACGGCCCTGAAGTGTATTGGGAACCTCAGTGGTTCCAGGATCACAGCCTGACAACTACCAGTCTGATGTAATTTAGGATTACATTTTCTGGTAATGCCAGTTATTAGCAATGTGACCTTCAGCAAGTTACCTGATCTCTCACTCAGCTTCCTTAGCTGTGAATTCGAATGAATAAGAGACAGTTCTTTTTATGACTCTGTGAATTCTTTATAAATGTGTTTCCTCATAGTCATTTAAAATATATAAGTGAGGTGATGACTCCTAAATGTTTAATATAATACTTGGCTCATAGAAATCACTCAAATGATGGCTCTTCTACTACTGTGGTTAACATTGGATATGAACAAAACGCCAAGCACTGTGCCAGGCAACAAGGTGCATATCAAAGTAACATAGCCTGAGTCATTTAAGAATAGAGGAGATAAAATAAATACATAACTATAGAACAAAAACTTATGTAAAGAATGATACAAAAGGAGTGGTCACACTCATTGTCAACACATGTTAATGAACTGCTTCCCCTGTTTCAGGAGCAATAGCCAGCAGGGGGCCAGTGTAGCAGAGAGGAAGGGTGGCAGGAGGTAAGTGGGGGCTATGGAGAGATGGGGGTAGCTGACAAAGCACAGGCCTTTTTATAAAATGTAAGGAAACATATAAGAAAATGTTTTATCAGAAAGTGGCACTGAGTTAGAATCTGAAAAGAGGTAGGGTCTGGGAATAGAGTTGGCGATGAGGATGAAAGAGGAGAGTAAAAGAGCTGCCTTGAAAGTCAACATTCAAAAAATGAAGATCAGGGCTTCCCTGGTGGTCCAGTGGGTAAGGACACCAACTTGCAGTGCAAGGGGCGCCGTTCGATCCCTGGCCTGGGAAGATCCCGCCTGCCGCGGAGCGGCTGGACCGATGTGTCCAATTACTGAGCGGGAGCTCTGGGGCGCATGCGCCCAGAGTCGGTGCTCTGCGACAACAGAGGCCACTGCGATGGGAGGCCCACACGGGCCAGAGAACAAAGATGGATGAAAATAGATAAATGAAAGACCAACAGAAGTGGCCCGCCCGGACCCCTCCCTCCCCCACCCCGCCCCCACCCCGCCAAAATAAAATAGAAAGATCTTTAAAAAAAAAAAAAATGAAGATCATGGCATCCAACCCCATCATTCCCTGGCAAATAGAAGGGGGAAGGAATGGAAGCAGTGACAGAGTTTATTTTCTTGGACTCCAAATCACTGTAGACAATGACTGCAGCCATGAATAAAAGATACTTGCTCCTTGAAAGAAAAGCTATGACAAACCTCAACGGCGTATTAAAAAGCTGAGACATCACTTTGCTGACAAAAGTCTGTATAGTCAAAGCTATGGTTTTTCCAGTAGTCATGTACAGATGTGAAAGCCAGATTATAAAGAAGGCTTACAATCAAAGAATTTATGCCTCTGAATTGTGGTGATGGAGAAGACTCTTGAAACTACAAGGAGATCAAACTAGTCAATCCTAAAGGAAATCAACCCTGAATATTCATTGGAAAGATTGATGTTAAAGCTGAAACTCTAGTCCCTTGGCCACTGTATGTGAAGACCCAATTTACCAGAAAATCCCTGGGAAAGATTGAAGGCAAAGGGAGAAGATGCTGGGAAAGATTGAAGGCAAAGAGAGAACGGTGTGGCAGAGGATGAGATGGTTAGATAGCATCACTGACTTAATGGACTTTAATCTGAGCAAACTCCAGGAGACAGAGGAGGACACAGGAGCCTCGCGTGCTGTGGTCCATGGGGTTGCAAACAGTCAGAAATGACTTAGTGACTGAAAAACACACATGCTTTAATTTACTCATCCAACAAACATTTGATTTTTCTGCCCAGTCTGCTCCATGTTGCACAAACTAAGAATCCCTACTTCCAAAGAAGATATCTTTCATTTAACTGTTTTTATAAGAAATATATGATTGGGACTTCATGGTGGTACAGTAGATGATGAGAGCGAGAGATATATTCAATATGTTCAATCCCTGATCTGGGTGAATACTGCATGCTGCCAGGCAACGAAGCCCATGTGCCACAACTAGTGAATCTGCTTTCTAGAGTCCAAGAGCCACAATGACTGAGCCTGCATACGCAGCTACTGAAGCCCATGTACCTACAGCCTGTGCTCCACAACAAGAGAAGCCCCCACAATAAGAAGCCCACACACTGCCGCTAGAGAAAGCCTATGCACAGAAATGAAGACCCAGCGCAAACAAAAATAAATATAACTAATAAACAATTTTTAAAAGAAATATATGATCACTTTTAAAAAAATAACTAGAATATACAAAAAGTAGGTGCAAAAAATAAGAAAATAAGAACCCCTCATAATTCCCCTAATTCAGGAAGCACCCTTTCAAAGCCAGGCAAATTTTGCCTGAGGTGCAAATTTTAAGAGGCAAGGGAGGTGCTAAAAATAAATAAATCAATAAATCAAAATTATTGTAAAAAAAAGGTCCAAGAGGGCACAATACCTAAGTTTTAAAGAAAGGTAGGCTGAAACCCTGTGCTGCTCCATTCAGCCTCACTGACCGTGTTTGCTTAGTCCCTTGTATGCTCCGTCTTCCCAGCAGATCCAGTCTCTGCCCTGGTCTGCCCAGGTCTAGTCCCTTCTGGGAGGCTGGTCACTGAAAGCTACATCAGTGGGCTTTGCGTTCTGACTTTCAACTGGGTTCAGCCATTAGCAGGCACCTATTAGAAACTAGAGGGCTTCCCTGGTAGCTTGGTGGTAAACAGTTCACCTGCCAATGCAGGAGACATGAGTTTGATCTCCGCCTGATCTGGGAAGATCCCACATGCCGTGGAGCAACTGAGCCCATGAGCCACAACTATTGAGCCCACGTGTCGCAAATGCTGAAGCCCATGTGCCCTAGAGCCCGAGCTCCACAACAAGAGAAGTCACCACAACAAGAAGCCTGCTTACCTCAACTGGAGAGTAGCCCCCACTCCCTGCAACTAGAGAAGAGCCTCTGGCAGCAGTGAAAACCCAGAATAGCCAAAAATAAATTAATTAAGCAAAAAAAAAAAAAAAAAGAAACTAGAGGGTGGGAGGAGAGAAAGGTTGGAGTATTTCTTTCCCCACTCTATCCCTTCTCATCACTTCCTGGAATGAGACCCTAGGGCTAGAGCAGGGGGGCCACCTGGGCCCAGCTTTGTTACAGATCTGAGGAATCCATGAGGGGAGCAGCACACGTGTGCAAGATGCTTCCGGCACCCTGAGGACAGACTGTGTCTGAAACTCCAGGATTCAGCTTCCCCAGGGTCCACTTGCCAGCGTCAGCCCTAGGGCAGCTGACCAGTAGTTTTGTCCACAGGGAGCCTGAAGAAGCTGGCCTGCCAGGGTAGACTTCCTCCTCACCCCCTAAGTAAATTGGGCTCATTTTCATTCAGTGTTCACCATCTGTTGATTACATTTCATGCTTGTCTGACTGCAGATTTGAAAAGCTGGAAGGAACACGTGTAAAGAAAACACACCCTGGGGCCCAGAAGTGAGCCTCTACATTTCATTGGGGCTTGGGGCTGACTGCAGGAGTTATTGTAAAAGGTCCAAGAGGGCACATTTAAGTTTTATAGAAAGGTAGGCTGAAACCCTGTGCTGCTCCATTCAGCCTCACTGACCGTGTTTGCTTAGTCCCTTGTATGCTCCGTCTTCCCAGCAGATCCAGTCTCTGCCCTGGTCTGCCCAGGTCTAGTCCCTTCTGGGAGGCTGGTCACTGAAAGCTACATCAGTGGGCTTTGCGTTCTGACTTTCAACTGGGTTCAGCCATTAGCAGGCACCTATTAGAAACTAGAGGGCTTCCCTGGTAGCTTGGTGGTAAACAGTTCACCTGCCAATGCAGGAGACATGAGTTTGATCTCCGCCTGATCTGGGAAGATCCCACATGCCGTGGAGCAACTGAGCCCATGAGCCACAACTATTGAGCCCACGTGTCGCAAATGCTGAAGCCCATGTGCCCTAGAGCCCGAGCTCCACAACAAGAGAAGTCACCACAACAAGAAGCCTGCTTACCTCAACTGGAGAGTAGCCCCCACTCCCTGCAACTAGAGAAGAGCCTCTGGCAGCAGTGAAAACCCAGAATAGCCAAAAATAAATTAATTAAGCAAAAAAAAAAAAAAAAAAGAAACTAGAGGGTGGGAGGAGAGAAAGGTTGGAGTATTTCTTTCCCCACTCTATCCCTTCTCATCACTTCCTGGAATGAGACCCTAGGGCTAGAGCAGGGGGGCCACCTGGGCCCAGCTTTGTTACAGATCTGAGGAATCCATGAGGGGAGCAGCACACGTGTGCAAGATGCTTCCGGCACCCTGAGGACAGACTGTGTCTGAAACTCCAGGATTCAGCTTCCCCAGGGTCCACTTGCCAGCGTCAGCCCTAGGGCAGCTGACCAGTAGTTTTGTCCACAGGGAGCCTGAAGAAGCTGGCCTGCCAGGGTAGACTTCCTCCTCACCCCCTAAGTAAATTGGGCTCATTTTCATTCAGTGTTCACCATCTGTTGATTACATTTCATGCTTGTCTGACTGCAGATTTGAAAAGCTGGAAGGAACACGTGTAAAAGAAAACACACCCTGGGGCCCAGAGAAGTGAGCCCTCTCCACCCACTCTCCAGGGAGGCCCACTAAGGCCGATGAGGATGGGTGGAGGAGGATGTGGTGGGGAAGACAGACAGATCTCTTTGGAAAGAGGAAAGTTCTTGGGTGACAGAAATGCGAGAAAACGAGGGCAAAGTCAAGGGAGGAGTGAGCGTCCACACAGAAAGGCAGAAAAAGCAACTGTGCCCTGTGGGTGCCCAGGAGGGGCCCAGGTGGAATGAAAAGAGAAGCAAGTGAGAAGCAAATAGCACAGCACGTGGGCCCACCTGAAGCAAACACCATTCCCCTGATGGTTCTTGGAGGGCTGTGAAAACTCCTTCCCCAAACAGTTTAAAACAAAGAAAATGAATCTAACTGGGGATGGTGTTAGGTGCTGCCCCTTTATCCTGTGCTTAGATTATTAGCTAAGTTTAGAATTCTCTACCTGGCCTTTAGATCCTCTCTCGGTAGATTCCACAACACTCTCAACATCCCTGGTCATGTCCAACTCTTTATGACCCCATGGACTATAACCTGCCTGGCTCCTCTGTCCATGGGATTCTCCATGCAAGAATACTGGAGTGGGTAGCCATTTCCTTCTCCAGCGGATCTTCTTGACCCAGGGACTGAACCTGCATCTTATGTCCCACCACTTATGTCTCCTGCACTGAAGGTGGGTTCTTTACTGACTGAGCCACAATGGAAGCTCCCAACATGTAGAAGAATGTATATAATTACATAAGATCATACAACCCAGAGAATGATCATTTCAGTGGGAGAGGGGTAAGGAAATGAGCGGGGTAAGGAAATGTACAGACAGAGCATGTCTGAACAGGGTTTAGAAGGCTTAATAGGAGTATGAAAGGTGGAATGCGAGCAATTTGGAAAGACCATTCTAGAGAAAACAGGTATAAAGGAATGGAGTGTGAAAAGGTATGTATGCTTCTATCACTAACATGACATGAAATTTTTTATACTTATCCTTCCTGAAACTCTAAATCTGCAAATAAACAGTGAAACACTCTGACAAAAAACACAGTGATTATGAAAATCTTTTGAGGACAAAATGACACCCTCACTGAAAACCGTGTAAAAGAAAACACACCCTGGGGCCCAGAGAAGTGAGCCCTCTCCACCCACTCTCCAGGGAGGCCCACTAAGGCCGATGAGGATGGGTGGAGGAGGATGTGGTGGGGAAGACAGACAGATCTCTTTGGAAAGAGGAAAGTTCTTGGGTGACAGAAATGCGAGAAAACGAGGGCAAAGTCAAGGGAGGAGTGAGCGTCCACACAGAAAGGCAGAAAAAGCAACTGTGCCCTGTGGGTGCCCAGGAGGCCCAGGTGGAATGAAAAGAGAAGCAAGTGAGAAGCAAATAGCACAGCACGTGGGCCCACCTGAAGCAAACACCATTCCCCTGATGGTTCTTGGAGGGCTGTGAAAACTCCTTCCCCAAACAGTTTAAAACAAAGAAAATGAATCTAACTGGGGATGGTGTTAGGTGCTGCCCCTTTATCCTGTGCTTAGATTATTAGTTAAGTTTAGAATTCTCTACCTGGCCTTTAGATCCTCTCTCGGTAGATTCCACAACACTCTCAACATCCCTGGTCATGTCCAACTCTTTATGACCCCATGGACTATAACCTGCCTGGCTCCTCTGTCCATGGGATTCTCCATGCAAGAATACTGGAGTGGGTAGCCATTTCCTTCTCCAGCGGATCTTCTTGACCCAGGGACTGAACCTGCATCTTATGTCCCACCACTTATGTCTCCTGCACTGAAGGTGGGTTCTTTACTGACTGAGCCACAATGGAAGCTCCCAACATGTAGAAGAATGTATATAATTACATAAGATCATACAACCCAGAGAATGATCATTTCAGTGGGAGAGGGGTAAGGAAATGAGCGGGGTAAGGAAATGTACAGACAGAGCATGTCTGAACAGGGTTTAGAAGGCTTAATAGGAGTATGAAAGGTGGAATGCGAGCAATTTGGAAAGACCATTCTAGAGAAAACAGGTATAAAGGAATGGAGTGTGAAAAGGTATGTATGCTTCTATCACTAACATGACATGAAATTTTTTATACTTATCCTTCCTGACTCTAAATTCTGCTTGAATAAAAAAAAGTAATGACACTGCCTGACAAATACAAGCAGTGGATTATGAAACATCTTTTGAGGACAAAATGACACCCTCACACCTGAAAGGTAAATGCAACCACAACCCAGGTGAGACATGCTCTTGGGAAAGGAGTTTAGAATAGTTTATTCCAATGTTGATTCTGGTTTCACTTACATGGAGTTTCATTTATTCTTACATCTGACCTCTACACCTGGCTAGCATTGGTTTTTCACAGAACTAGACCAGCAGGAGTCGGGGTGTGTATTAAAAGCAAAACAGAAGAAAATGAGACAACCCAGTAGTGGTGAGGGGTGGGAGGGGAACAATTCATGCACTTGCAATGGACAAAAGCTAACTGATGGTCAGGAAGAGAACAGCAACCTTTTTTTATCTTAAATAATTCCTTGGTCATTGGCATCTAGCAGAAATCTAGACTTGAAGAAGACGTGTGATTTTAAAATCAATGGGAACAGGGACTTTCCCTGGTACTGCACTGGATAAGAATCCACCTGTCAATGCAAGGGACACAAGTGTGATCACTAGTCTGGGAAGAATCCACATACTGCAGAACAACTAAGCCCATGCACTACTGAAGCCTGCATGCTCTAGGGTCCATGAGCCACAGCTACAGAGCCCACATATCACAACTACTGAAGCCCATGTGCCAAAGGTATGCACTCTGCAATAAGAGAAGCCACCACAATGAGAAGCCCAAGCACCACAACTAGAGAGTAGCTCTCACTCTCCATAACTAGAGAAAGCCTGTATAAATTAATTAATATTAAAATGGGAACAGGATCTACAAATAGTACTCTGCATTAAAGTATTTGATTTGACTATTAGCCATATGTCTGCAAAAATCATCCTATACCATGCTTCCTATCATGTCACTTCTTCGCTCAAAAAGTAAGTATCCCTTGCTGAGTAAAAAATACTGTGAAAATGACCCTAACCTTATATTCACGGATTTCCACAATTGGGCTCCATCCTACCCTACTACTCCCAGACCTTTTGCTTGTTTTTATTGTTCAGTTGCTAAGTTGTGTCCAACTCTTTCCAACCCCATGGATTGCAGCATACCAGGCTTTCCTGTCTTTCACTATCTCTTGGAGTTTGCTCAAACCCATGTCTGCTGAGTCAGTGGTGCCATCCAACCATCTCATCCTGTTGCCCCCATCTCCCCCTGCCCTCAATCTTTCCCAGCATCAGGGTCTTTTCTAATGAGTCGTCTCTCTGCATCAGGTGGCCAAAGTACTGGAGCTCCAGCTTCAGCATCTTTTTGCTCTTTTACTATTTCTCTCCCAAAACTTTCTTCTTTGGCAAAACTAGTTTTTCCAGTGTCCCCAAAACATGCCCTACAATATGACTGTTGCTGACCTTTCTTAAGAATAATATTCTTGCCTTCCCACCCCCGCACTGGACTAGGCTATTAGATAATGATATTTTTCTCTGAAGACCTCTGGTAGAAGTTCTATCTTTCTCTTTTTATATCAATACAAATATATTTTTAAGAAATGCAATTTTCTTGACATGGTTTAGGAAATCTCCATTGTTAATAATGGTTTTGTACTGTGTACTGAAGATAATAATAAGGATATCTAGACTGAGTCATATTCACTTACTTGCACTCTACCCTATAAAGCACACTTATAGGATCTGGATTACCTTTAAATAGATCTATAAAACATGATAAAATGCAAAATCGACTGCTCATTGTTTAAAAATGACCATTGTACTTGACGTAGAAAAGAGCTTTAATCTGTGATGAGAGTTTATTACATATTGTAGCTTCACATATCTTGTTGAACCAGGTTTTCCTGGGGGTGTCTGTTTGATTATATTGTTTGATTATGGGGCCTTTTGCAACTGTTGTGCACAAAGCAGTAAGGCCTTTTGTG
Organism: Tragulus kanchil; assembly: GCA_022376925.1. Lineage (NCBI taxonomy): Eukaryota > Metazoa > Chordata > Mammalia > Artiodactyla > Tragulidae > Tragulus > Tragulus kanchil. Next base: position 167,200,598 of record JAIOJX010000031.1, on the reverse strand, counting down.
AAAGCTGAACAAAGGTTCCTTCATTCATTCCTTCCACAAGCTTTCATTGAGCACCTTCTATGTGCCATTAAAGTATTTGATTTGACTATTAGCCATATGTCTGCAAAAATCATCCTATACCATGCTTCCTATCATGTCACTTCTTCGCTCAAAAAGTAAGTATCCCTTGCTGAGTAAAAAATACTGTGAAAATGACCCTAACCTTATATTCACGGATTTCCACAATTGGGCTCCATCCTACCCTACTACTCCCAGACCTTTTGCTTGTTTTTATTGTTCAGTTGCTAAGTTGTGTCCAACTCTTTCCAACCCCATGGATTGCAGCATACCAGGCTTTCCTGTCTTTCACTATCTCTTGGAGTTTGCTCAAACCCATGTCTGCTGAGTCAGTGGTGCCATCCAACCATCTCATCCTGTTGCCCCCATCTCCCCCTGCCCTCAATCTTTCCCAGCATCAGGGTCTTTTCTAATGAGTCGTCTCTCTGCATCAGGTGGCCAAAGTACTGGAGCTCCAGCTTCAGCATCTTTTTGCTCTTTTACTATTTCTCTCCCAAAACTTTCTTCTTTGGCAAAACTAGTTTTTCCAGTGTCCCCAAAACATGCCCTACAATATGACTGTTGCTGACCTTTCTTAAGAATAATATTCTTGCCTTCCCACCCCCGCACTGGACTAGGCTATTAGATAATGATATTTTTCTCTGAAGACCTCTGGTAGAAGTTCTATCTTTCTCTTTTTATATCAATACAAATATATTTTTAAGAAATGCAATTTTCTTGACATGGTTTAGGAAATCTCCATTGTTAATAATGGTTTTGTACTGTGTACTGAAGATAATAATAAGGATATCTAGACTGAGTCATATTCACTTACTTGCACTCTACCCTATAAAGCACACTTATAGGATCTGGATTACCTTTAAATAGATCTATAAAACATGATAAAATGCAAAATCGACTGCTCATTGTTTAAAAATGACCATTGTACTTGACGTAGAAAAGAGCTTTAATCTGTGATGAGAGTTTATTACATATTGTAGCTTCACATATCTTGTTGAACCAGGTTTTCCGCGGGTGTGTCTGTTTGATTATATTGTTTGATTATGGGGCCTTTTGCAACTGTTGTGCACAAAGCAGTAAGGCCTTTTGTGAAAGCTGAACAAAGGTTCCTTCATTCATTCCTTCCACAAGCTTTCATTGAGCACCTTCTATGTGCCAGACATTGTACTAGGTGCCAGATGTACACAGATAAAAGTGTGGCTGTCCAAAAGGAGGTCCTTAACAGCAGTTCAGGAGACAGAGCTGAGGTTTGCACAGAGCTACACCGAAGGGACTCTGCACCAATCCAATGCCATACTAATGCTGAGTAACAACCAAGCCTATAACTTCAGTGGATGAAACAATAACTGTTAACTTCTCATGCATCTGGCATGGCTGCCTAGGTAGTCCTGCTCATTTTGATTGGGCTCAGTGAAGTGTCCAGGGGTTAGCTGTTGTTGGCTGGTCTAGGATGGCCTCACCATGTTGATTCAACTCTGTTTCAAGTGTCTCTCACCCTCAGGCAGGTTTGTTTTCATGGCACTGGCTTATGACACAGAGGAAAAACACACTCCAACTAACTGAACAAATGATTTTTTAGCTTCTGCTTTAAAGTATCTCTGGTCAAAGCAAGTTGTATAGCTGAGAGCAGAATAAGAGTTATATAGCACACGGAATAGATACAGAGACAGGAGAACTGGGGTTGTCATTGCAATCTACCACCGGCGCTGAGCACACAGCGGGCACCTCGCTCAGCCTAGGGAGATAAGGAATGGTTTCTCCAAGAAGGTGACGCTGACTTGATTAGAATTTTGAAAGAGAAGATGGAAGTTAGCTAGGGAATAAAGATGCTTTAAATGGAGCAACCTACATGAGCTAGTCTAAGTACTTTCACATTTTTGCCTCATAGATGCATATACCCTTTGCCTGTTAACCTTTTCCTCTTTTCCCATTTGGAATTTAGATGTTAGTTCTGGATTGGCAGCAACTTTCTTATGACCACAAGGCAATCATTGTCATGTTGAAAGTCCACAGAAAGATGGCACTTTATAGCAACATCAAGCCACTGTAACAGCCCCAACTGAATATGTCCCAACTTCTTGTCATATGAGTCAGCACCAGGAATTCTGTCACGTTCCCTGAAGAACGGCCTTGTTCTCAGGGCCCATGCTCCATAGCAACCCATTCCATACCTCTTCTCCTTTCAAACTTTCCATAACTACTTCTTTATCCTAAGAAGACAATGTTGTCTCTTAGTTTACTGAGAAAGAAACCAACAAGACAAGAAAGTCCATAAGGTCCCTGCCTCCCTGAATCCATGCTCATGCACTGCCTTCCAGCCTATTAATAATGATTAACACTTGCTATTGCCGTTGCTGTTCAGTCACTAAGTTGTGTCCAACTCTTTGCAAACCTATGGACTGCAACAACGCTGAAATTATGTGATCCTACCTTGAGCCAGCTCCTCCACCTGATTAAATCACTCCAACCATCCTCCTCTCTTCTCCTGTACCATTTTCCAACAGCAAATAAACAAGCTGTATTTCTCTCATTTTTAAAACAACAACTGACTCTTGACCTCACTTGCCTAACTACAGTCCCATATTCCTTCCTTGTTGGCTGGTCTAGGATGGCCTCATGTTTCAATTTTGTCTCTCACCCTCAGGCAGGTTTGTTTTCATGGCACTGGCTTATGACACAGAGGAAAAACACACTCCAACTAACTGAACAAATGATTTTTTAGCTTCTGCTTTAAAGTATCTCTGGTCAAAGCAAGTTGTATAGCTGAGAGCAGAATAAGAGTTATATAGCACACGGAATAGATACAGAGACAGGAGAACTGGGGTTGTCATTGCAATCTACCACCGGCGCTGAGCACACAGCGGGCACCTCGCTCAGCCTAGGGAGATAAGGAATGGTTTCTCCAAGAAGGTGACGCTGACTTGATTAGAATTTTGAAAGAGAAGATGGAAGTTAGCTAGGGAATAAAGATGCTTTAAATGGAGCAACCTACATGAGCTAGTCTAAGTACTTTCACATTTTTGCCTCATAGATGCATATACCCTTTGCCTGTTAACCTTTTCCTCTTTTCCCATTTGGAATTTAGATGTTAGTTCTGGATTGGCAGCAACTTTCTTATGACCACAAGGCAATCATTGTCATGTTGAAAGTCCACAGAAAGATGGCACTTTATAGCAACATCAAGCCACTGTAACAGCCCCAACTGAATATGTCCCAACTTCTTGTCATATGAGTCAGCACCAGGAATTCTGTCACGTTCCCTGAAGAACGGCCTTGTTCTCAGGGCCCATGCTCCATAGCAACCCATTCCATACCTCTTCTCCTTTCAAACTTTCCATAACTACTTCTTTATCCTAAGAAGACAATGTTGTCTCTTAGTTTACTGAGAAAGAAACCAACAAGACAAGAAAGTCCATAAGGTCCCTGCCTCCCTGAATCCATGCTCATGCACTGCCTTCCAGCCTATTAATAATGATTAACACTTGCTATTGCCGTTGCTGTTCAGTCACTAAGTTGTGTCCAACTCTTTGCAAACCTATGGACTGCAACAACGCTGAAATTATGTGATCCTACCTTGAGCCAGCTCCTCCACCTGATTAAATCACTCCAACCATCCTCCTCTCTTCTCCTGTACCATTTTCCAACAGCAAATAAACAAGCTGTATTTCTCTCATTTTTAAAACAACAACTGACTCTTGACCTCACTTGCCTAACTACAGTCCCATATTCCTTCCCCTTTAGACAATGAGAATTGGCTATATTTCCATCTCCAACCCTTTCCTGTATCAGATTTGTGTGCTTTTGACTCCACAAAATGTCCTCCTGTCAAGGTCACTAAAGACATCCACATTGTTATATCTAATGGCTAATATCTATCCTTAATCCTTCTGAAGCTTTATATACAATCAGTTATTCCTTTCTTCCTGGAATATTTTCTTCTCTTGGCTACCAAGGCACCACACACACTCCATGACACTATGTATGTGTGTTTATATACACATATATATCCATTAACACTCTCACTTGGTTGTCCAATAGGCATCTTGAACTTAACACCTCCAAAATCAAATTCCTGATTTCTCTCTCCAAACCTAATTCTTCCTTTTTTTGAAAACGGCAACCATATCCTTGAGTCAGCCTTGAGTCCTCTCTTATTCCCACATCTGATCCATCAGTTAATTAATTGACAGCACTTTTAAAATATATGTTTTAATAGATATTTTAGGATGTACTACCTCCACTGTTTCTACCCTGATCCGAGACACTGGTCTTTTGCCTTGCCTCCTAACTGACCTCCCAGCTTCTGCCCTTGATTCTCTTATGGTTTATTCCCCTTCCTGTAGTTCAAATGATCCCTTTAGAATGTAAGCTATTCTTAAACTTACACCCTCCAATAGCTTCCCATTTCATCCTAAGTCAGAATCAAACTCCAAGTAATAGGAACTCCTACCCAGTTTGTCCCACCCTGCCTCTGTTACCCCTCAACCTCCTCTTTCATACCCTCCTGCTTCTTCAGATAACTAAGCCGGTGTGCCACAGCTAGAGACACCAAGTTCTAGAGCCTGTGAGCTACAAGAAGTAGTAACAAAATGTTGCAATCAAAACAACTAGAGGGGAACACTTGCTATTGCCGTTGCTGTTCAGTCACTAAGTTGTGTCCAACTCTTTGCAAACCTATGGACTGCAACAACGCTGAAATTATGTGATCCTACCTTGAGCCAGCTCCTCCACCTGATTAAATCACTCCAACCATCCTCCTCTCTTCTCCTGTACCATTTTCCAACAGCAAATAAACAAGCTGTATTTCTCTCATTTTTAAAACAACAACTGACTCTTGACCTCACTTGCCTAACTACAGTCCCATATTCCTTCCCCTTTAGACAATGAGAATTGGCTATATTTCCATCTCCAACCCTTTCCTGTATCAGATTTGTGTGCTTTTGACTCCACAAAATGTCCTCCTGTCAAGGTCACTAAAGACATCCACATTGTTATATCTAATGGCTAATATCTATCCTTAATCCTTCTGAAGCTTTATATACAATCAGTTATTCCTTTCTTCCTGGAATATTTTCTTCTCTTGGCTACCAAGGCACCACACACACTCCATGACACTATGTATGTGTGTTTATATACATATATATCCATTAACACTCTCACTTGGTTGTCCAATAGGCATCTTGAACTTAACACCTCCAAAATCAAATTCCTGATTTCTCTCTCAAACCTAATTCTTCCTTTTTTTGAAAACGGCAACCATATCCTTGAGTCAGCCTTGAGTCCTCTCTTATTCCCACATCTGATCCATCAGTTAATTAATTGACAGCACTTTTAAAATATATGTTTTAATAGATATTTTAGGATGTACTACCTCCACTGTTTCTACCCTGATCCGAGACACTGGTCTTTTGCCTTGCCTCCTAACTGACCTCCCAGCTTCTGCCCTTGATTCTCTTATGGTTTATTCCCCTTCCTGTAGTTCAAATGATCCCTTTAGAATGTAAGCTATTCTTAAACTTACACCCTCCAATAGCTTCCCATTTCATCCTAAGTCAGAATCAAACTCCAAGTAATAGGAACTCCTACCCAGTTTGTCCCACCCTGCCTCTGTTACCCCTCAACCTCCTCTTTCATACCCTCCTGCTTCTTCAGATAACTAAGCCGGTGTGCCACAGCTAGAGACACCAAGTTCTAGAGCCTGTGAGCTACAAGAAGTAGTAACAAAATGTTGCAATCAAAACAACTAGAGGGGCTTCTGATCAGTCACAGTTTTCTGGGAGATTCCTGGCTTAGCACCTCTGCACGTGCCTGTTCTTTTGGTCCAGAATGGTCTCTCCTCAGATATTTTCCTCACCTCCTTTAGGTCCTCAACAAAATGCTACTTTCCCTGACCCCTCTATTAAAAATTGGGGGCTGGACTTTCCTGGTGGCCCAGTGGTTAAGAATCTGTCAATGCAGGGAACACAGGTTGGATCCCTGGTCTAGGAAGATTCCAGATACCCTGGAGTAACCGAGTCCATGTCCCAACAATCACTGAGTCTATGTGCTGCAACTACTGAATCCCACAAGCCTAGAACCTGTGCTCCACAACCAGAGGCTGCCGCAATGAGAAACCTGAGCACCACAACTACAGACTGCTCACCGCAACTAAAGGAAGACTGCACGCAGCAACAAAGGTCAGCACAGCCAAAAATAAATAAGAAAAATTTTATTTTTTTAAAAAGTTTATTCATGAAAAAATCGGGGGCTTCCCTGGTGGTCAAGTGGTTAAGAATCCGCCTCCCAATGCAAGCAACACAGGTTCAAACCCTGATCCAGGAAGATCCTACATGCTGCAGATAACTAAGCCGGTGTGCCACAGCTAGAGAGCCCAAGTTCTACAGCCTGTGAGCCACAAGAAGTAGAAACAAAATGTTGCAATCAAAACAACTAGAGGGGCTTCTGATCAGTCACAGTTTTCTGGGAGATTCCTGGCTTAGCACCTCTGCACGTGCCTGTTCTTTTGGTCCAGAATGGTCTCTCCTCAGATATTTTCCTCACCTCCTTTAGGTCCTCAACAAAATGCTACTTTCCCTGACCCCTCTATTAAAAATTGGGGGCTGGACTTTCCTGGTGGCCCAGTGGTTAAGAATCTGTCAATGCAGGGAACACAGGTTGGATCCCTGGTCTAGGAAGATTCCAGATACCCTGGAGTAACCGAGTCCATGTCCCAACAATCACTGAGTCTATGTGCTGCAACTACTGAATCCCACAAGCCTAGAACCTGTGCTCCACAACCAGAGGCTGCCGCAATGAGAAACCTGAGCACCACAACTACAGACTGCTCACCGCAACTAAAGGAAGACTGCACGCAGCAACAAAGGTCAGCACAGCCAAAAATAAATAAGAAAAATTTTATTTTTTTAAAAAGTTTATTCATGAAAAAATCGGGGGCTTCCCTGGTGGTCAAGTGGTTAAGAATCCGCCTCCCAATGCAAGCAACACAGGTTCAAACCCTGATCCAGGAAGATCCTACATGCTGCAGATAACTAAGCCGGTGTGCCACAGCTAGAGAGCCCAAGTTCTACAGCCTGTGAGCCACAAGAAGTAGAAACAAAATGTTGCAATCAAAACAACTAGAGGGGCTTCCCTGGTGGTCCAGTGGGTAAGGACACCAACTTGCAGTGCAAGGGGCGCCAGTTCAATCCCTGGCCTGGGAAGATCCCACGTGCCGCGGAGCGGCTGGACTGATGTGTCCAATTACCGAGCCGGAGCTCTGGAGCGCATGCGCCCAGAGCCGGTGCTCTGCGACAACAAAGGCCACCGTGATGGGAGGCCCACACGGGCCAAAGAACAAAGATGGATGAAAACAGATAAATGAAAGACCAATAGAAGTGGCCTGCCCATCCCCCTCCCTCCCCAACCCACCCACCCCCAAAAAAAGAGAAAAAATAAAAAAGAAAAGAACAATACAAGTGGTCAGAAAAAAAAAAAGAGAGGAAAAAAAAAAAAAAACTAGAGAAAGCCCGGACACTGCAAGGAAGATCCAGCACAGTCAAAAATAGCAAACAAACAAATAAATCTTTTTAAAAAATTTAAGTTGGAACAACCCACCCCTGGTCACAATCTCTTCTTTCCTTATTTTTCTCCATAGCACTTTTAAGTTAATACACTACACATGTTATTTGAGTGTTTGTCCCCCATGCAACAGACTTCTAACTCCACAGACACAGATAATTTTGTGTTTTGTTCACTGCTGTTTTCAGGGTCTAGCGCACTGCCTGGAGTATAAAAGACATCCTACAAGTATTTTTGGAATTTCTTGCATGAAGGAGACTATGATGGAGAGCTGAGAGACAACAGCACTTTAAAGAAAAAAAAATGCTTAATGGCATGCTGAGTTTTCATCTTGTCCATGAGGAGCTCCACTGTAGCGTTTCCATCAGAAAAGTGACAGGAATCAGATCAGGACAATGAAAGATCAGTCCAGCCACAGGCTGGAGCGGACACTGGAGGTAGAGGGAATAGATGAGAGGAGCTGGCAGAAATTCAAGCAAGAGAAATTGAGAGCCTGAGCAAAGACAGGCTACAGACATAAAAAGAAAGAGAGCAACTTTGACAGTTACTTAGGGGTAGAACAGACAGGCCCTGGTGATCAATGTGATACGTGGAATACTGCCCACCAGAAGACACCCTTTTATTCTCCCCAGTTTTCACCCTAGAAAACTCTTGACTGGGCTCTTATGGATCACCTATAGCAGTCTCCAGAGATTTCTGAAAGCCTTGAGCTAGAATTCTCAGATCCCATCCTGTCGTGACTCCTAGTATGGATCACCCCTACCACGTGCGCGGAGCGGCTGGAGAGCCGGGTCTGGGCGCATGCGCCCAGAGCCGGTACTCTGCGACAACAAAGGCCACTGCGATGGGAGGCCCACACGGGCCAAAGAACAAAGATGGATGAAAACAGATAAATGAAAGACCAATAGAAGTGGCCTGCCCATCCCCCCCCCCCCCCCCCCCCCCCCCCCCCCCAAAAAAAGAGAAAAAATAAAAAAGAAAAGAACAATACAAGTGGTCAGAAAAAAAAAAAGAGAGGAAAAAAAAAAAAAACTAGAGAAAGCCCGGACACTGCAAGGAAGATCCAGCACAGTCAAAAATAGCAAACAAACAAATAAATCTTTTTAAAAAATTTAAGTTGGAACAACCCACCCCTGGTCACAATCTCTTCTTTCCTTATTTTTCTCCATAGCACTTTTAAGTTAATACACTACACATGTTATTTGAGTGTTTGTCCCCCATGCAACAGACTTCTAACTCCACAGACACAGATAATTTTGTGTTTTGTTCACTGCTGTTTTCAGGGTCTAGCGCACTGCCTGGAGTATAAAAGACATCCTACAAGTATTTTTGGAATTTCTTGCATGAAGGAGACTATGATGGAGAGCTGAGAGACAACAGCACTTTAAAGAAAAAAAAATGCTTAATGGCATGCTGAGTTTTCATCTTGTCCATGAGGAGCTCCACTGTAGCGTTTCCATCAGAAAAGTGACAGGAATCAGATCAGGACAATGAAAGATCAGTCCAGCCACAGGCTGGAGCGGACACTGGAGGTAGAGGGAATAGATGAGAGGAGCTGGCAGAAATTCAAGCAAGAGAAATTGAGAGCCTGAGCAAAGACAGGCTACAGACATAAAAAGAAAGAGAGCAACTTTGACAGTTACTTAGGGGTAGAACAGACAGGCCCTGGTGATCAATGTGATACGTGGAATACTGCCCACCAGAAGACACCCTTTTATTCTCCCCAGTTTTCACCCCTAGAAAACTCTTGACTGGGCTCTTATGGATCACCTATAGCAGTCTCCAGAGATTTCTGAAAGCCTTGAGCTAGAATTCTCAGATCCCATCCTGTCGTGACTCCAGGTAAGGATATTGTCCTACAATGCCAAGCTCCTAAACCACTAAGAACTTACATGTTTGGTTTTACAAGGAACTCCTGGCTCTATTTCCCGGTTTCTCATTTACTCTGTTTGAGCTGTTAAGGAAACTCAAGAAAGCAAGAATTAATAAGAAACTTAAAATTGTGTTTACTTTTTACGTCCTACTGACCTTCCTTAATTCAGCTTGTTCTCCCACTGTTGAAACAGATACTTCACAGATGCACACTGATAAGGGCTATCCTATTGCCAGGGGATCCCCAACCCAGAGGTCCTTAGTTGTCCATTTGATAACAGGATTTACAGCAACCAAGATTCTCTTCCTGGTATACTTCTTCAGAAATTCTTGGCTTCCAAAATCCAACCACTACAGTCAACAGATGCTTAGCCAAAACAGAAAGCTCTAGTTCTCCAGCATTCACTCTTCAAACCCAATCCCTTAGCCAGTATCTTAGTCGGGACTGACACCTGGCTTTGGTAAGCCACACAGGGCTGGTAACCAATGGAAGGAATATAATGTCACTTAAGTTTCAGGCCTTAACATCCACGTGGCAGGCTGCTGCATGCTGAGTGAAATGAGGTGTGCTGGAGCCCCACGTGGAAAGGAACGCAAGGAAAGCTGAACTGTCCTTTCAGTGCCACGGTGGACAGGAAAGGCAGGTAGCCAAATACAGCAGTGAAGAAATTTCAATCCTAGTACAAAGACTGATTGTCTCAGTGAAGATAGCAGGTATGGGTAGTGTGAGAATCAGATCAGTTCCAGCCACAGGCTGGAGCGGACACTGGAGGTAGAGGGAATAGATGAGAGGAGCTGGCAGAAATTCAAGCAAGAGAAATTGAGAGCCTGAGCAAAGACAGGCTACAGACATAAAAAGAAAGAGAGCAACTTTGACAGTTACTTAGGGGTAGAACAGACAGGCCCTGGTGATCAATGTGATACGTGGAATACTGCCCACCAGAAGACACCCTTTTATTCTCCCCAGTTTTCACCCCTAGAAAACTCTTGACTGGGCTCTTATGGATCACCTATAGCAGTCTCCAGAGATTTCTGAAAGCCTTGAGCTAGAATTCTCAGATCCCATCCTGTCGTGACTCCAGGTAAGGATATTGTCCTACAATGCCAAGCTCCTAAACCACTAAGAACTTACATGTTTGGTTTTACAAGGAACTCCTGGCTCTATTTCCCGGTTTCTCATTTACTCTGTTTGAGCTGTTAAGGAAACTCAAGAAAGCAAGAATTAATAAGAAACTTAAAATTGTGTTTACTTTTTACGTCCTACTGACCTTCCTTAATTCAGCTTGTTCTCCCACTGTTGAAACAGATACTTCACAGATGCACACTGATAAGGGCTATCCTATTGCCAGGGGATCCCCAACCCAGAGGTCCTTAGTTGTCCATTTGATAACAGGATTTACAGCAACCAAGATTCTCTTCCTGGTATACTTCTTCAGAAATTCTTGGCTTCCAAAATCCAACCACTACAGTCAACAGATGCTTAGCCAAAACAGAAAGCTCTAGTTCTCCAGCATTCACTCTTCAAACCCAATCCCTTAGCCAGTATCTTAGTCGGGACTGACACCTGGCTTTGGTAAGCCACACAGGGCTGGTAACCAATGGAAGGAATATAATGTCACTTAAGTTTCAGGCCTTAACATCCACGTGGCAGGCTGCTGCATACTGAGTGAAATGAGGTGTGCTGGAGCCCCACGTGGAAAGGAACGCAAGGAAAGCTGAACTGTCCTTTCAGTGCCACGGTGGACAGGAAAGGCAGGTAGCCAAATACAGCAGTGAAGAAATTTCAATCCTAGTACAAAGACTGATTGTCTCAGTGAAGATAGCAGGTATGGGTAGTGTGACGAGCACTGGGCTCCTTCTTGATCTCTGAGAAAATCCGACTGCATCAGGGACTGACCCAGGATCTCTTCACCATTCAGGTGGGTCCCCAGACTGTAAAGATCCAAGGGCAACTGATGGAGCTCAGAGTCCTGCTGTAGAGTGGTGCTGGGGAAGACAGCTGTCTCCACAAATAACAGTTTGAGAAGCACCTGAAGGGCAGGCAGCCTTTCGTAGGGATTCTTAACTTGGTACCTCCTTGAAATTGGATATGATTTTGTGTTTGTAAGATGAGCAAACGTGCACTTTTCTAGAGAGGTCTTTATCTTTCATTATATTCTCTGAAACTTAAGAAGAGAGAGGCTGGATCTGTGCAACCTTAACTTCACTTTCCAAAATGGCAGTATTACCCACATTTCAAGTATTCAATGTTCACATGTGGTAGTGGCCACTGTATTTGTACAAAAACATTTCCTCACCACTCAGAAAGTTCTATTGAACAGTGCTGCCTTACAGAAATGGTCCATGGGAAAACAGGAAGGTAACATAACCTGATGAATAAGCCTGGACTTTGAACTCAGACCTGGGGTTGAGTTCAGACTTTGCCGCGATAAACCATGTAAACTATAAACCACTATAAACCTAGCTTCTCCAAACCTCTATTCCACCACCCGGAAATTATGGAATTTTCCTCCCAAGGCCATGGCAAAGACTGAATGTGAAAATCCAAGTAAGGGTGAAGTACAGTACCCGGTTTGTAGCAAGCTCTCAAGGAGCGGTAGCCACAGTGATCTTTCATAGTCTTCATGATCTATATTCCTTATTGGGAATGCCCTCAGTTTTCAATTAATTACTGTGAATACCTATTTGTTAACTACTGCTTCCAGCCTGCCTTTCCAGAAGTTCTTCCTAACAGATTTATGAATCACAAACGAAAGAGCCTAAGTGTTATAACAGCCTATGGTCAGCCTATGGTGTTATCCATACACATAAGGAAGGAGGTGAGAGGGTTATCTGAATCGAGGACTATGCAAGGTACTTCATTAGTCATTGAAAACAGTGGGACTTCCCTGGTAGTCTAATGGGTTAGACTCTGTGCTCCCAATCAGGGAACTAGATTCCATATGCTGCAACAAAAATCAAAGATCCCACATGTCACAGCTAAGACTGGGCATGGCCAAAAACTATTATTAAACAAACATTTTTTAAAAAATCATTAATATCACCATATTTTCCACAGTGTTATATGCAATAATGAAAACTGGAAATAATCTAAACACCTATCAACAAAACACTGGAATACTGGCATATGATAAATCCTTTCAAAGTAATATCTTCCATAATTATTTGTTGATTTGAGTAAATGCTCACAATATGTGGAGTGAAAAAAGCAGATCTAACCCCCATGACCCAGCATCCATTAGAGACATTTGTATATGTGTGTGCAAAGAGACCTGTCAAGAAGTCATAGCTCCAAAACTATGTCAAATGTCCATTAACATGAACATGGACAAGTTTCAGGATATTTACAGATGGAATATTATACAGTAATAAAACAAAAAACCCCACCATAACTGCATGTAACAATGTAATGAATCTTAAAAGAATAATATGAAATGAAAAAAGTGAAAAAGCAAATCTCAAAAGAATACAAGTGCTATAATTTTACTTATAAAGAGGTCAAGCTAGGGAAAATTCAGTTGTGCTGCTTAAGATGATGAACTAGAAGGAAGAACAAGGAACTGCTTACTTTGAAAGCAGTTGCCTCTGAGTGATGAAGACACCTCTATTCCAACCACCCCCGGAAATTATGGAATTTTCCTCCCAAGGCCATGGCAAAGACTGAATGTGAAAATCCAAGTAAGGGTGAAGTACAGTACCCGGTTTGTAGCAAGCTCTCAAGGAGCGGTAGCCACAGTGATCTTTCATAGTCTTCATGATCTATATTCCTTATTGGGAATGCCCTCAGTTTTCAATTAATTACTGTGAATACCTATTTGTTAACTACTGCTTCCAGCCTGCCTTTCCAGAAGTTCTTCCTAACAGATTTATGAATCACAAACGAAAGAGCCTAAGTGTTATAACAGCCTATGGTCAGCCTATGGTGTTATCCATACACATAAGGAAGGAGGTGAGAGGGTTATCTGAATCGAGGACTATGCAAGGTACTTCATTAGTCATTGAAAACAGTGGGACTTCCCTGGTAGTCTAATGGGTTAGACTCTGTGCTCCCAATCAGGGAACTAGATTCCATATGCTGCAACAAAAATCAAAGATCCCACATGTCACAGCTAAGACTGGGCATGGCCAAAAACTATTATTAAACAAACATTTTTTAAAAAATCATTAATATCACCATATTTTCCACAGTGTTATATGCAATAATGAAAACTGGAAATAATCTAAACACCTATCAACAAAACACTGGAATACTGGCATATGATAAATCCTTTCAAAGTAATATCTTCCATAATTATTTGTTGATTTGAGTAAATGCTCACAATATGTGGAGTGAAAAAAGCAGATCTAACCCCCATGACCCAGCATCCATTAGAGACATTTGTATATGTGTGTGCAAAGAGACCTGTCAAGAAGTCATAGCTCCAAAACTATGTCAAATGTCCATTAACATGAACATGGACAAGTTTCAGGATATTTACAGATGGAATATTATACAGTAATAAAACAAAAACCCCACCATAACTGCATGTAACAATGTAATGAATCTTAAAAGAATAATATGAAATGAAAAAAGTGAAAAAGCAAATCTCAAAAGAATACAAGTGCTATAATTTTACTTATAAAGAGGTCAAGCTAGGGAAAATTCAGTTGTGCTGCTTAAGATGATGAACTAGAAGGAAGAACAAGGAACTGCTTACTTTGAAAGCAGTTGCCTCTGAGTGATGAAGACAGGGATACTGAGGCAGCTCTGGCAATGTTCTGCTGTTGGGGTGCTTTCTTTCTGAGTGGTAGTTCCTGTGTATTATTGGTTAAATTGTACCTTTATGTCCTAATTTTAAGTTCATAATTTAAAATGTTTTAAAATAAAGACAAAAGGAAAATAAATACAGAGCTATATTTTCAGTGTGATCCCAATTATACAGATGTCTGCAGGCATGGGAAAAAATGACCAACAGTGTTCTTTTCTGGGCAGCAAAATGCAGATTTATATTGTCTTCTTTACACATTTAGAATTTTAAAAAAAAATTTTCAAACTTTTTATAATTACATTTATAAAAGCTATTTTAGAATAAGTAATTTTATAATTACTTTTATAATAAAAATAAAAGCAGAACTACCAACTGCCTGTTTTGCTCTTCAATTTTTCTCTCTGCAATGGGAAAGTCACTTCTCGGAAGAGAAATTTCTCTTCCATCTGCTAGAGATAAACCAGGAAGGGAGCGAGGGCCACACAATTGCAATCAATACAAGGCACCACCACAGGTCTGGTTATTTGTGTTGAAGATGGACCTTAGGGGGCTCAGGTGCTAGAAACCAGAAAAGATACTGCCTGTTATTATCCCAGAACCCACACAACTCTGCCTGTGCTCTTTCAAGGCCTTGGGAAATGAGCCAACAGCTGAGAAAGAAAGAGGCGTTAATATGATTCAATACTAACTACCACGTTTAAACTCATTACTGTCAAATATTGCATTAGAGGTGTTGTATGCATTAATCCGATCCAAACATTCTAATAGGTGGCTATATCCTATTAGGTGAATATATATTTTACAATGATATGCTAGGGCTCAGGGAGGTGGAATGACTTGTCCAGATGTCTGACTCCAAACCAGGCACTTTGCACTCCATCACGATATGTGTGTGCAAAGAGACCTGTCAAGAAGTCATAGCTCCAAAACTATGTCAAATGTCCATTAACATGAACATGGACAAGTTTCAGGATATTTACAGATGGAATATTATACAGTAATAAAACAAAAACCCCACCATAACTGCATGTAACAATGTAATGAATCTTAAAAGAATAATATGAAATGAAAAAAGTGAAAAAGCAAATCTCAAAAGAATACAAGTGCTATAATTTTACTTATAAAGAGGTCAAGCTAGGGAAAATTCAGTTGTGCTGCTTAAGATGATGAACTAGAAGGAAGAACAAGGAACTGCTTACTTTGAAAGCAGTTGCCTCTGAGTGATGAAGACAGGGATACTGAGGCAGCTCTGGCAATGTTCTGCTGTTGGGGTGCTTTCTTTCTGAGTGGTAGTTCCTGTGTATTATTGGTTAAATTGTACCTTTATGTCCTAATTTTAAGTTCATAATTTAAAATGTTTTAAAATAAAGACAAAAGGAAAATAAATACAGAGCTATATTTTCAGTGTGATCCCAATTATACAGATGTCTGCAGGCATGGGAAAAAATGACCAACAGTGTTCTTTTCTGGGCAGCAAAATGCAGATTTATATTGTCTTCTTTACACATTTAGAATTTTAAAAAAAAATTTTCAAACTTTTTATAATTACATTTATAAAAGCTATTTTAGAATAAGTAATTTTATAATTACTTTTATAATAAAAATAAAAGCAGAACTACCAACTGCCTGTTTTGCTCTTCAATTTTTCTCTCTGCAATGGGAAAGTCACTTCTCGGAAGAGAAATTTCTCTTCCATCTGCTAGAGATAAACCAGGAAGGGAGCGAGGGCCACACAATTGCAATCAATACAAGGCACCACCACAGGTCTGGTTATTTGTGTTGAAGATGGACCTTAGGGGGCTCAGGTGCTAGAAACCAGAAAAGATACTGCCTGTTATTATCCCAGAACCCACACAACTCTGCCTGTGCTCTTTCAAGGCCTTGGGAAATGAGCCAACAGCTGAGAAAGAAAGAGGCGTTAATATGATTCAATACTAACTACCACGTTTAAACTCATTACTGTCAAATATTGCATTAGAGGTGTTGTATGCATTAATCCGATCCAAACATTCTAATAGGTGGCTATATCCTATTAGGTGAATATATATTTTACAATGATATGCTAGGGCTCAGGGAGGTGGAATGACTTGTCCAGATGTCTGACTCCAAACCAGGCACTTTGCACTCCATCACGATTTATCTTTACTCCTGTACATATTGTAAAGAGTTTCCTCATCTTTTTGTCCCATACTCAAAGCCAACATGAGCCAAGTGAAATGTTGGTTCCATTTCCCCCAGGGAGTGACAGCTCATTTAATTCCAAAAGGTCTGTGTCAACTACACAGTGATTATGAAATTCATAATGTGACCAATCCAGTCGCAGAACCTATGGTTATCTGACAATAAAGAACATGCAGCAGAAGAGCCCCGTGGCCTCCCATGAAAGAGAAGTCAGTCTGTGCCTGTGTTTCACTACCGGTAACTTCTCTCCTGGATCTCCCCTCTCCACAAAAGGGAGTAGACATTTGTCAGATGGTTTCTGAATTAAATTCCTGGGGGCTATACAGGCTATTTTTTGTGGCTGACTCAAGGCTTGGGAATTCTGGTGTGTTGCTTTACATAATTTGGCCTTTGACCTGAAGACTTCCCTTTAGTAATCTGCATTTTCTCATCTAATACAGTCATTTCTTTCTCCTTATCCTCAGGTGAATGGTTCCAGGACCCAAATGGTGTAGTCCCTGCATATAACCTGTACACATTCCCCTGTGTACTTCAAACCATCTCAAGATTCCTTGCAATGCAATGCAAATGCTGTATGCAAATAGTTGTAAATACACTGTAAATACTATAAAAATAGTTGCATGCGCCTGGCAAATTTAAGTTTTGCTATGTGCTATGTAGAACTTACTAGTAAAAAATTTTTTCTCACTTTTTTCTCTCTTTTTTTTTTCCTATACATTTGTAGTCGACATTGTTTGAACCCTCAGATGCAGAAGCTAAGGCTAAGGCTGGGCCGACTGTACTTAGTGTCTATGATTAGATAACAGACCATCAGGACAAGCCCGTAACTTCCTGAGGCCTTTTTTTGTTGGCTATTTTTGGACATTTGATCATTTCTTTTCTCTTTAGAATATTTTATAAATGGCAATTAAAATCCATTTTTTAACAAGCACCTATAAACAGCCCAGTGTTAACAATAAGGAAGCAGAAAAATTATTGCCCAAACTCTGAGGTCACTGACACTGTTTTTGGAGAGAAGTGTAACAACCGCGGAATGCTCACCACCTCCCAGCCTCTTTCAGGCATAAAGGTCTGTGGTTCCTACACACTTAGGGTGAGAGTGGGGAATGTCATGTTTTACAAAATAATTTTTATTCAATTTACTTAATAAATTGAATTATTTGTAATTAACTAATAAAAATTAATTTATATTAATTTATTTAATAACTGGGGTGTCAGGCTTACCTGGTGGTCCAGCGGGTAAGGACACCACCTTGCAGTGCAAGGGGCGCCGGTTCGATCCCTGGCCTGGGAAGATCCCATGTGCTGCGGAGCGGCTGGACTGATGTGTCCAATCACCGAGCCGGAGCTCTGGAGCGCATGCGCCCAGAGTCGGTGCTCTGTGACGACAGACGCCACCGCGATGGGAGGCCCGCAGGAGCCAAAGAACAAAGACGGATGAAAAACAGAGAAATGAAAGCCCAATAGAAGTGGCGCGCCTGTTCCCCTCCCTCTTCACCCCACCTCACCCCACAAAAAAATAAATAACTGGGGTGTCTGAGTTTTTCAAGTTTTAAGTTAACTGTATAAAAAATTCAGCTAAACTGAGTCGCTTTGCTGTAGAGCAGAGATCAGCACAACACTGAATGAACCACACTTACAAAAATTCTTTTTAATTCACCTATTGCTTTATACTCACGATAAAGTGTAAAGTAGTTCAGAGTAGTTGTGTGATTTGCCCAAGTACACACAGCTAGTCAGAAGCTATAATCTTTCACGATAATTTTTTTTTTTCTTGAGGGGGAAATTTCCCATAACCCAAATAAAGGCCAATACATCTATGTCCTCCCATAGAACGAGTTATTATATCTAGGGGGTACATCTAGTTATTACTCCTATCAGGTGAAGATGTTGAATAAAACACAGAAACCAAAAAAAAGTTATCTCCTTAAATTCAGTGGAATGAGCAGCAAGGCATGACCCAGGAATCGCTTCCAGGTTTCCTCTTTTTGCGACAGAGATTCAAACTAAGGTATCACACGGTGTCACTGCAGCTATTACTGTCCTGTGACTTCTCTATCCACCTCATCTAGGAATCGCTTCCAGGTTTCCTCTTTGCAAATGGAGAATTATCCCAAACTTGAGGCTTAATTCAACCACCTCCCAGCCTCTTTCAGGCATAAAGGTCTGTGGTTCCTACACACTTAGGGTGAGAGTGGGGAATGTCATGTTTTACAAAATAATTTTTATTCAATTTACTTAATAAATTGAATTATTTGTAATTAACTAATAAAAATTAATTTATATTAATTTATTTAATAACTGGGGTGTCAGGCTTACCTGGTGGTCCAGCGGGTAAGGACACCACCTTGCAGTGCAAGGGGCGCCGGTTCGATCCCTGGCCTGGGAAGATCCCATGTGCTGCGGAGCGGCTGGACTGATGTGTCCAATCACCGAGCCGGAGCTCTGGAGCGCATGCGCCCAGAGTCGGTGCTCTGTGACGACAGACGCCACCGCGATGGGAGGCCCGCAGGAGCCAAAGAACAAAGACGGATGAAAAACAGAGAAATGAAAGCCCAATAGAAGTGGCGCGCCTGTTCCCCTCCCTCTTCACCCCACCTCACCCCACAAAAAAATAAATAACTGGGGTGTCTGAGTTTTTCAAGTTTTAAGTTAACTGTATAAAAAATTCAGCTAAACTGAGTCGCTTTGCTGTAGAGCAGAGATCAGCACAACACTGAATGAACCACACTTACAAAAATTCTTTTTAATTCACCTATTGCTTTATACTCACGATAAAGTGTAAAGTAGTTCAGAGTAGTTGTGTGATTTGCCCAAGTACACACAGCTAGTCAGAAGCTATAATCTTTCACGATAATTTTTTTTTTTCTTGAGGGGGAAATTTCCCATAACCCAAATAAAGGCCAATACATCTATGTCCTCCCATAGAACGAGTTATT
Source organism: Tragulus kanchil (assembly GCA_022376925.1). Classification (NCBI taxonomy): domain Eukaryota; kingdom Metazoa; phylum Chordata; class Mammalia; order Artiodactyla; family Tragulidae; genus Tragulus; species Tragulus kanchil. The sequence continues at coordinate 167,181,244 of JAIOJX010000031.1, read as the reverse complement.
ATATCTAGGGGGTACATCTAGTTATTACTCCTATCAGGTGAAGATGTTGAATAAAACACAGAAACCAAAAAAAAGTTATCTCCTTAAATTCAGTGGAATGAGCAGCAAGGCATGACCCAGGAATCGCTTCCAGGTTTCCTCTTTTTGCGACAGAGATTCAAACTAAGGTATCACACGGTGTCACTGCAGCTATTACTGTCCTGTGACTTCTCTATCCACCTCATCTACTTCTGGGTCCCTTTCCTTTCTCCACTTTGTCCTAAGAGAGTCAGTCTCTCCCACTGCCATCAAGGAATTTACTCCAGCACTGCCTCACAGTTGTTTGAGAGAATGCTTCCTCCTTTGCTTCTCTAGGCCCAGCCCATTCAAGCAGCTTCTCTCCACCCCTGAGCCTCTTAAAGCTGTTGGTATCAAGTCTCCCGGGTAGCGAGTGCTCTCTTAACCCTGTCTTGGAAGTTGGGCGACGGCAGAGGAAGGAGGCAGTGAAATGTGCTCTGAGTAGGGATGGTTATGCAAGATTCCAGGAGGAGGAGGAAGCTCAGAGAGGAGCTGGTGAGTCACAGGAGAAAAGCTCCACAACTTGGCTGGCAGAGAGCTTTTGGAGCAGTGGGGAAGCGCAAGCCAAGTCGTTAACAAGGTAAGGAGAGACTCTCCTGTGTACACCTCCAGAGCAGGGCCATTACTCCCAGGTTCCTGGAGCGGAGTTTCAGGTAACCTGGGGCAACTAAGCTGGGCGTTTTTTTGTGAATGGCAGAGGGGAGGTGCTGGAGAGGGGCTGGATCAGAATCACCTGGATAATCTTCCCCAAAAGCACAAGTTGCCTGCTAGCAGCTCTCCGAACCCCACCCAGCCCCATCCCTAAAAAACCCTCAGAGACAGCCTAGAACCAGAGTGGGGCTATTCGGATGTATATTTTATAGCTGGCACCCCTGATGCTTCTTACTCATTCAGATGCTGGCTTCCGACCTCAAGTCTGTACTTGTTGCAGCTTCTCTTCTCTCTTAGGTACTAGGCAGCGGGGACCAGCAGTGCTGGAAGTTACAGATTTTCTCTAGTTCAGCTGAAATGTGGTGTGATAACTGAATTCTCAGACCTGGGACCCAAAAGATCCGGGTCTCATCAGGTGGGGCTATTTCTATCATTGAGTCAATTCATTAAAGTTCACTTATTCTGAAACATGAAGGTGTGGCTCGTCTCTGTTCTAAAGTGTGATTAAAACAATTGAAGTTTCCAGGAATCGCTTCCAGGTTTCCTCTTTTTGCGACAGAGATTCAAACTAAGGTATCACACGGTGTCACTGCAGCTATTACTGTCCTGTGACTTCTCTATCCACCTCATCTACTTCTGGGTCCCTTTCCTTTCTCCACTTTGTCCTAAGAGAGTCAGTCTCTCCCACTGCCATCAAGGAATTTACTCCAGCACTGCCTCACAGTTGTTTGAGAGAATGCTTCCTCCTTTGCTTCTCTAGGCCCAGCCCATTCAAGCAGCTTCTCTCCACCCCTGAGCCTCTTAAAGCTGTTGGTATCAAGTCTCCCGGGTAGCGAGTGCTCTCTTAACCCTGTCTTGGAAGTTGGGCGACGGCAGAGGAAGGAGGCAGTGAAATGTGCTCTGAGTAGGGATGGTTATGCAAGATTCCAGGAGGAGGAGGAAGCTCAGAGAGGAGCTGGTGAGTCACAGGAGAAAAGCTCCACAACTTGGCTGGCAGAGAGCTTTTGGAGCAGTGGGGAAGCGCAAGCCAAGTCGTTAACAAGGTAAGGAGAGACTCTCCTGTGTACACCTCCAGAGCAGGGCCATTACTCCCAGGTTCCTGGAGCGGAGTTTCAGGTAACCTGGGGCAACTAAGCTGGGCGTTTTTTTGTGAATGGCAGAGGGGAGGTGCTGGAGAGGGGCTGGATCAGAATCACCTGGATAATCTTCCCCAAAAGCACAAGTTGCCTGCTAGCAGCTCTCCGAACCCCACCCAGCCCCATCCCTAAAAAACCCTCAGAGACAGCCTAGAACCAGAGTGGGGCTATTCGGATGTATATTTTATAGCTGGCACCCCTGATGCTTCTTACTCATTCAGATGCTGGCTTCCGACCTCAAGTCTGTACTTGTTGCAGCTTCTCTTCTCTCTTAGGTACTAGGCAGCGGGGACCAGCAGTGCTGGAAGTTACAGATTTTCTCTAGTTCAGCTGAAATGTGGTGTGATAACTGAATTCTCAGACCTGGGACCCAAAAGATCCGGGTCTCATCAGGTGGGGCTATTTCTATCATTGAGTCAATTCATTAAAGTTCACTTATTCTGAAACATGAAGGTGTGGCTCGTCTCTGTTCTATGTATTTAATCAGAATGCTGTCCTTACTGTGGCTAAAAGAACTTTCAAAGTTGTGAAGTTCCATTCACATGTAAAATAAGATTAAATTATGAGGTCAGTGAGTCAGCCAAGGAAGAAGAGACTTCTGTCCTGTATCCTATGGATCGTAGCCTGCCAGACTTCTCTGTCCATGGGATTCTCCAGGCAAAAATGCTGGAGTGGGTAACCACTGAGCCACCAGGGAAGCCTAACTGGAAGTAAAATCCTATTTTTTAAAATTATTTCTTTATTTTGGGTGTTCGTTGCTGTGCTCAGGCTTCTCTCTAGTTGTGGTGCTTGGGTTTCTCACTGCGGTAGTTGCTCCCGTGGCAGAGCACAGGCTTCAGTAGTTGCAGCCCAGGGGCCCATCAGTCATGGCCTGTGAGCTCTAGAGCACAGCCTCAGTAGTTGCGGTGCACAGGCTTAGTTGCTCTGCAGCATGCGGTATCTTCCCAAATTAAGGATTGAACCCACATCTTCTGCACTGGCAGGCAGATTCTTTACCACTGAGCCATTAAGGAAGCCTGATGTGGACCATTTTTAAAGTCTTTATTGAATTTGTTTAACACTGCTTCTGTGTTATGTTTTGGTTTTCTGGCCACAAGGCATATGGGATCTTAGCTCCCTGACCAGGGATCAAACCCAAACCCCCTGCCTAAGGGAAAATCTTAACCACTGGATAGCCAAGCAAGTCCCAATAAGTTGGGTTTTTTTTTTTGGTTATACTGGGTCTGTGTTGCTTCACTTGGGTTTTCTCGAGCTGTGGAAGTGGGGGCTATTCTTCGTTGCAATACTCAGGCTTCTCACTGTGGTGGCTTCTTTTGTTGCAAAGCACAATCTCTAGGCATGCGGGCTTCAGTAGTTGGGCACACAGGCTCAGTAGTTAGAATTCTCAGGTTCAGTAGTTGAGGCTCATAGGTTTAGTTGCTCTGCAGTATATGGAATCTTCCCAGATCAGAGATCAAACCCATGTCCCTTGAATTGGTGGGTGGATTCTTATCCACTGCACCACGAGAGAAGTCCCCAATATGTTTTTAAATTACTTTTTTTGGATGGAGATGACAGGTTGTACTGCGATTTTTTTTTTTTCCTTCTATTTTCTTCTTTTTCTAATGAAGCAAGGGAAGTTTTATGAGGATGCTACTGCCCTGCAATGGGGCTTTCATTTCTCACTAATAAATAATTTTTTTAAATGATGCTCATGATTTTTACCCTCTGGTTTTAATTAATACATGCTTGGTATAGAAGCTTTTTTTTTTTTGGAATGAGGTTCGCTGTCCCATAATGCTTCTAAGTTATGGTGCTGACTTGATATCTTACTCCATGCAATTGAGATAGTACTGGTTTTGTGCTCAATACTCAATGAAATCACCTAAATTTCAGTAACCAATATAGGTTTGATCCCTCAGTTGGGAAGATCAGCTGGAGAAAGGCAAGGCAACCCACTCTAGTATTCTTGCCTTGAGAATCCCATGGACAGAGGAGCCTGGTGAGCTATAGCTCATAAGCTCTCATGCCACTTCCCACACTCATTTATTCAGTCATATTGTTCAACAAGTATTTAATGAGCCCTAATCAGCTGTATATTTTATGTGCCTGTAAACAAGATAAGACATAACCTTTACCTTTAACTAACAGCAGCCCAGTGAAAAGAGACATTGATCCTCCACTATTTATGACTGAGAGAGAGATGGGAATGGAAAGTTTGGGGAGAAGCTGAGTCTTGGAAGTGAGTCACCTTTCAGGGAAAAAGCTGAGAGATGGGCAAAATCTTGAGGAAAGGCTGGTCATCTTGCAAATGTCTCAGAGCTTCTAAATAATGGGGCAGGGGCTTTCCTAGTGACTCAATGGTAAAGAATCCACCTACCAGTGTAGGAGACACAAGTTCCATCCCTGATCTGGGTAGATCCCACATGCTGCAGAACTAAGGCCTGTGTGTCGAAACAGTACTGAGCCAGTGCTCCAGGACTGGGGAGCTGCAACTACTGAAATCCATGAGCCCTAGAGCCCAGGCTACACAACAGGAGAAGCCACCACAATGAGAAGGCTGTGCACCACAACTAGAGAGTAGCTCCTACTTGCTGCAAATAGAGAAAAGCCCTCACAGAAACAACGATCCAGCACAGACAAAAATACAATAAATTAATTTAAATTAAACAACAGGGGGCCTCCCTGGTGGTCCAGTGGGTAAAAGAGTCCACCTTGCAGTACAAGGGGCACCGGTTTGATCCCCGGCCCGGGAGGATCCCACATGCAGAGGAGCAGCTGGACCGGTGTGTCCAATTACAAACCAGTGCTCTAGAGCACATGAGCCCAGAGCTGGTGATCGGCAACAAGAGAGGCCACTGCAATGGGAGGTCCACACAGGCCGAAGAATAAAGATCAATGAAAAATAAATAAATCAATAAAAAGAGGCCAAAATTTAAAATAAATAAATAAACAACAAGACAAGTTGGGAAAAACTGGAAGTAAATCCAGAGCCTAAAGTGCCAAAAGGGAAGGGAGTGACAGGAGATCGAAGACTGGATTACGAAGGGTCCCAGGCATAAGAACTGCGGGTTTGATCCTGTATGTATCAGAAAGGCATCAAAGGATTTTAAGGAAGGGAGTGACAGGCGTGTGCTTTCAAAAGATAGATTTTTGACAGCAGTGAATGAGGAGGAGAGCTGAGGGAGAGAAATGAGAGACAGAAGTGAGAGACTACTTACTATAAAAGTCAGGCTAGAGGGTTTCCCTTGTGGTCCAGTGGGTATGGGCACCGCCTTGCAGTGTAAGGGGCGCTGGTTCGATCCCTGGCACAGGAGGATCCCACATGCCACGGAGCGGCTGGACCGGTGTGTCCAATTACAAGCCAGCACTCTGGAGCACATGCTCCCAGAGCTGGTGATCGGCAACAAGAGAGGCCACTGCAATGGGAGGTCCACACAGGCCGAAGAATAAAGATCAATGAAAAATAAATAAATCAATAAAAAGAGGCCAAAATTTAAAATAAATAAATAAACAACAAGACAAGTTGGGAAAAACTGGAAGTAAATCCAGAGCCTAAAGTGCCAAAAGGGAAGGGAGTGACAGGAGATCGAAGACTGGATTACGAAGGGTCCCAGGCATAAGAACTGCGGGTTTGATCCTGTATGTATCAGAAAGGCATCAAAGGATTTTAAGGAAGGGAGTGACAGGCGTGTGCTTTCAAAAGATAGATTTTTGACAGCAGTGAATGAGGAGGAGAGCTGAGGGAGAGAAATGAGAGACAGAAGTGAGAGACTACTTACTATAAAAGTCAGGCTAGAGGGTTTCCCTTGTGGTCCAGTGGGTATGGGCACCGCCTTGCAGTGTAAGGGGCGCTGGTTCGATCCCTGGCACAGGAGGATCCCACATGCCACGGAGCGGCTGGACCGGTGTGTCCAATTACAAGCCAGCACTCTGGAGCACATGCTCCCAGAGCTGGTGGTCTATTATGGGAGAGGCCACTACAATGGGAGGCCCACAAAGGCCAAGAAACAAAGATGGATGAAAAATAAATGGATGAAAGATCAATAAAAGTGGTCAAAAATTAAGAAAAAAAAAGTTTAAAAAATAAACAAAAAGCCAGACTAGAGATTCTGGATTAGATTAACGGGGAGGTCAGGGTTAAAGCATGCATCAAATAGCCAGAAAAGAACACTCAGGAAAGTGCACTAGGAATCTCTCATAAATGCTTCCCAAGACTAAGCAGATCTACAAAGGAAGTTAGTGTAGGACAGCTGGGGAGAGGAGATTGCCATGAAAAGCCTTGAGTTTCCTGTTCTTCCTAGACCACCTCTAGCCCTGATTCCAGAGACTGCAGACAGGAGCTTTCCCCGAGACACACCCCAGAGAGTCCCTGGCTGCTCTCACCAGCCCCATCATGGGTGGCTGAGATCCACGTTGTGTCCAAATTCCAGTGACAAGAAATGGGACTCACTTTACAAAAGCACACTTTCCTGCTGGCCAGGGAAACTGGTCAGGAAAGAAAAAGCAGAGAAAGAAGTGAGACGGTTCCCTTGAGAATCCCTGAAAACTGTGGCCAGTTAAAGTCTGCGGACAACTGGGCACGAGTCTGAAGGTCAGGCTCCAGCACTGGGCGAGAATGGGCATGCGGTCAGGAGCCACAGACAGTCATGGAGTGACCAGAGCCTGTAGCCTGCTCAGAACCCTGGGCTGGTCTGAAGCCACATGGGGGCAGGAGGTGGATTTTCGAAAGGTCCATGTGGCTAGTCCCTAGGACGCAGTAGCTTTTTCCTGAGCTGATTATAGGACCTGCCTATAAAATTCTATCCTTACACTTCTACACAGGTCAACTTCTTTCCTCTCTCTTTTGCTCCATTATTTCCTATCTTTGTTCCAAATGTTTCCTTATACTCATACTGTCTTTGGGAGAAGACCTCTTACTGGTCATTTCCTTAATAGTTGGCTCAATTCTTGAGCCATTATCAAAAATGGCTTAGTTTCTAATCATTTTCTCTTGAGCTCAGGTTTAAAAGAACTAGATTTTTTTCTCCTTAGCTGGTTCTCTTCCAACCTTCAGGGCCAAGACAGGAATTCATCGACATGCTCCTGGCGTATAATAAAGTGCTTTTGGCACCTGGGAGAGATGATCCTCACTGTATCTGTTGGCACATGGGAGGCCCACAAAGGCCAAGAAACAAAGATGGATGAAAAATAAATGGATGAAAGATCAATAAAAGTGGTCAAAAATTAAGAAAAAAAAAGTTTAAAAAATAAACAAAAAGCCAGACTAGAGATTCTGGATTAGATTAACGGGGAGGTCAGGGTTAAAGCATGCATCAAATAGCCAGAAAAGAACACTCAGGAAAGTGCACTAGGAATCTCTCATAAATGCTTCCCAAGACTAAGCAGATCTACAAAGGAAGTTAGTGTAGGACAGCTGGGGAGAGGAGATTGCCATGAAAAGCCTTGAGTTTCCTGTTCTTCCTAGACCACCTCTAGCCCTGATTCCAGAGACTGCAGACAGGAGCTTTCCCCGAGACACACCCCAGAGAGTCCCTGGCTGCTCTCACCAGCCCCATCATGGGTGGCTGAGATCCACGTTGTGTCCAAATTCCAGTGACAAGAAATGGGACTCACTTTACAAAAGCACACTTTCCTGCTGGCCAGGGAAACTGGTCAGGAAAGAAAAAGCAGAGAAAGAAGTGAGACGGTTCCCTTGAGAATCCCTGAAAACTGTGGCCAGTTAAAGTCTGCGGACAACTGGGCACGAGTCTGAAGGTCAGGCTCCAGCACTGGGCGAGAATGGGCATGCGGTCAGGAGCCACAGACAGTCATGGAGTGACCAGAGCCTGTAGCCTGCTCAGAACCCTGGGCTGGTCTGAAGCCACATGGGGGCAGGAGGTGGATTTTCGAAAGGTCCATGTGGCTAGTCCCTAGGGCGCAGTAGCTTTTTCCTGAGCTGATTATAGGACCTGCCTATAAAATTCTATCCTTACACTTCTACACAGGTCAACTTCTTTCCTCTCTCTTTTGCTCCATTATTTCCTATCTTTGTTCCAAATGTTTCCTTATACTCATACTGTCTTTGGGAGAAGACCTCTTACTGGTCATTTCCTTAATAGTTGGCTCAATTCTTGAGCCATTATCAAAAATGGCTTAGTTTCTAATCATTTTCTCTTGAGCTCAGGTTTAAAAGAACTAGATTTTTTTCTCCTTAGCTGGTTCTCTTCCAACCTTCAGGGCCAAGACAGGAATTCATCGACATGCTCCTGGCGTATAATAAAGTGCTTTTGGCACCTGGGAGAGATGATCCTCACTGTATCTGTTGGCACATGCAGAGGAAATGCATTGTTGTCATAAATGGAAAAGAAGGGTTTCTTTGCCACTGCTACTCAATGCTTGGTTGAGGTCACTACACACTTCCCAGAATGTTTAGGGGACTTCCAAAGGAAGTCCATGGGCTGGCAAAGCATGCTCTACTTTCTTAGGAAGGAAGCAATAAGCTCCAAGAGTCACATCTGTGACTGCCCAATTCCTCCTTTAAAATCTGCTCCCTAGAATCTTTGGGGCTCTGGATACAGATAGTGGGTTTATGATCAACATGAAGGCTAAGCGTATAACAGACAGCAAAGGTACATATACCCATATCCTCTGACTCAGCAATTTCAGTTGCTGGGAATTACCTTGCATGCTTGTATAACGATATACGAACATAAAGGTCATTACTGAAAGTTCTGAAATGGCCAACGAAACAACCCCAAAGCTCATCAACGAGGACACAGGTTAAATTGTGGTATGTCTGCACAATAAAGCTCTATGTAGTGGTAGCCTAACATACCCCTCTGCTTGTTCCTCACAGGTCTGCCACTTCAGCATGATACTGCCTAAAAAAATGAAGTTCCTACTGTTTCTGGCTTCCCAGATGGCCATCTTTGTCCTATTCATCCTTCTGTACTCCCACGACGACACCTCCCTGAGGGTGAAGGAGGAGCCCAAGCCCCCCAACATGCATGTGCTGGTCCTGTCTTCATGGCGCTCCGGCTCCTCTTTTGTAGGGCAGCTGTTTGGACAGCACCCCGATGTCTTCTACCTGATGGAGCCCGCCTGGCACGTGTGGATGACCTTCACACAAAGCACCGCCCAGAGGCTGCACATGGCCGTGCGGGACCTCATTCGGGCTGTCTTTCTGTGTGACATGAGCGTCTTTGATGCCTACATGAATCCTGGCCCCCGAAAACAGTCCAGCCTCTTCCAGTGGGATGGCAGCCGGGCTCTGTGCTCCCCACCTGCCTGCAACCTCTTCCCACGAGATAAGATCATACCCCAGGCCCACTGCAGGATTCTGTGCCACCAGCAGCCCTTCGAGGTGGTGGAGGAGGCCTGCCGCACCTACAGCCACGTGGTGCTCAAGGAGGTGCGCTTCTTCAACCTGCAGGTGCTCTACCCGCTGCTGAGAGACCCTTCCCTCAACCTGCACATTGTGCACCTGGTCCGGGACCCCCGGGCAGTGTTCCGGTCCCGAGAACACACCAGAAATGAACTCATGATTGACAGCCACATTGTGCTGGGGCAGCACTGGCAGAAACTCAAGAAGGAGGATCAACCTTACTATGCGATGCAAGTCATCTGCCAAAGCCAGCTGGAGATCTTCAAGGCCGTGCAGTCCTTGCCTGAAGCCCTGAGGCAGCGCTACCTGCTCATGCGTTACGAAGACCTGGTCCGGGACCCACTGGCCCAAACTGCCCGAATGTATGAATACGTAGGGCTGGAATTCCTGCCCCGGCTCCAGACTTGGGTACATAATATCACTCGAGGCAAGGGCATGGGTAAGCATGCCTTCCACACAAATGCCAGGAATGCCCTCAATGTCTCTCAGGCATGGCGCTGGTCTCTGCCTTATGAAAAGGTTTCTCGAATTCAGAAAGTCTGCAGGAATATCATGAATCTGCTGGGCTACCACCTTGTCACATCAGAGCAAGAGCAGAAAAACCTGTCATTGGATCTTCTGTCTACCTGGAACCCCTACAAGATGGTCTACCAAGAGCGTTGAGGAGGCTCTGTCTCCACCCAGCACCAGCTTCGGCCCCATTAACTGAAGGTTGCTTCTGAGCCTTGACTGTATGTGTCAGTCTACATGTGAACATGAGTTGTGCCCATACGTCTTCACGTCGAGAAATTTCTGTGTCTCTGCTCATTTCTAGAAAAGAGGCTTGTGAACTTTATGCGAGTGGCACATTCCACCAATGAAATGGAAGTGATGCCTTTCTTCTCTTCTTGGCCTCCCTACTTGTGTATGCCTCAGAGACTGGTCCTGGGTCCTAGGTGGCACACACAGTATTACTGGAGGAAACCCATAAACTCCTCTGTCCACTTCTTGCCCAATGGGAAAGGAGAGAGACAGAAAATAACAGGGGAACGGGTCTTCTGCCAAAGAGCTGACCAGCCCATTCAACAGGGATATGAACTCTGAGCCCTCAGAGCTCCACTGGATTAAGAAAGAGAGCACGGAACAGGGTTGAATGCTAACCTGTGAGCTTGGCCTTCACAGTTATCGATCACTGCAAATGTGGAAGAAAAACTCTGTACAACAGAGGAAGCTTTTAAGTTCATGGGGTGGCTGGGCCCAGTTTGGACATCAGTTCCCCTCAGTGTTTTCTCATTTCAAGCCATGAAGTTGCTGTCTGTTAACACTAAAATTTCAAAATAAGATCTGTTTGGAGTGTACCTTTTTATGCTTTCTAAATACTTAGTGGCAAATACTCATGGGATCTTAACTAAAAGCCTAATCATCTTCATAGGTTTTCTTCCTGGAATATTTTATTTAAAGAAAAATGTTTACTGAAATACAGTTGATTTATACTGTTGTATTAGTGTCAGATATACAGCAAAGTGATTCAGTTAACATATATATACATACATATTCTCATCTGTATAGACTTTCAAAAAATACTTGTTATAATCTATCACCTACACACAGAAAAAAAAACCTGATAAGACAGTGTTTGGTTCATCTGATGGACTAAGTCTAACCTGGTCAATACTGATGATACACTGCCCTCTTGGGAATTTGTAGAAAGTAGACAACCAGCAGTCAAGCCCTTTCTCACATGAGGTATAAGCTGAAAGAATACTGGATGCATCACGCTAGGTTCCAGAGTTCTTTTATTCGCTACCTCAGCTGGAAGCCCTTGGGTATAATATGACTGGTGCTATCCAGCTCTTCCTGGTCACCTCCCCTAACAAGAAAAGTTGTTTCGCCTAGCCTTTGCAGGATTCCCCGTATCTAGTTATGTATCAGAATCACTTGTTAGAGATGTGTTTTGCTATGTCCTACTGCAGTCTGCTGGAACTGGAATCAGAATCAAATCTGTTAGAGATGTGTTTTGCTATGTCCTACTGCAGTCTGCTGGGTCAAAGTCTTACTGGAGGAAACCCATAAACTCCTCTGTCCACTTCTTGCCCAATGGGAAAGGAGAGAGACAGAAAATAACAGGGGAACGGGTCTTCTGCCAAAGAGCTGACCAGCCCATTCAACAGGGATATGAACTCTGAGCCCTCAGAGCTCCACTGGATTAAGAAAGAGAGCACGGAACAGGGTTGAATGCTAACCTGTGAGCTTGGCCTTCACAGTTATCGATCACTGCAAATGTGGAAGAAAAACTCTGTACAACAGAGGAAGCTTTTAAGTTCATGGGGTGGCTGGGCCCAGTTTGGACATCAGTTCCCCTCAGTGTTTTCTCATTTCAAGCCATGAAGTTGCTGTCTGTTAACACTAAAATTTCAAAATAAGATCTGTTTGGAGTGTACCTTTTTATGCTTTCTAAATACTTAGTGGCAAATACTCATGGGATCTTAACTAAAAGCCTAATCATCTTCATAGGTTTTCTTCCTGGAATATTTTATTTAAAGAAAAATGTTTACTGAAATACAGTTGATTTATACTGTTGTATTAGTGTCAGATATACAGCAAAGTGATTCAGTTAACATATATATACATACATATTCTCATCTGTATAGACTTTCAAAAAATACTTGTTATAATCTATCACCTACACACAGAAAAAAAAACCTGATAAGACAGTGTTTGGTTCATCTGATGGACTAAGTCTAACCTGGTCAATACTGATGATACACTGCCCTCTTGGGAATTTGTAGAAAGTAGACAACCAGCAGTCAAGCCCTTTCTCACATGAGGTATAAGCTGAAAGAATACTGGATGCATCACGCTAGGTTCCAGAGTTCTTTTATTCGCTACCTCAGCTGGAAGCCCTTGGGTATAATATGACTGGTGCTATCCAGCTCTTCCTGGTCACCTCCCCTAACAAGAAAAGTTGTTTCGCCTAGCCTTTGCAGGATTCCCCGTATCTAGTTATGTATCAGAATCACTTGTTAGAGATGTGTTTTGCTATGTCCTACTGCAGTCTGCTGGAACTGGAATCTCCCAGGAGAGGCTGGGATTCTGTATGTTTATCAAGTGACTCTGCGACTCTTCCACAGCCAGCATGACAATGGTACCCCCTGCCCTGGGCAGCAGCACTATTTGTCTTCTTGCTCCAAGACAGGTGACTTCTTAACACCTGCTGAGTCTCGAAGCATTCGCTCCTGCTACAGGTGCCATCCTTGGGATGGAAGCAATAGGAAGAGGGTCCCCTGGGTGTCTGGAACTTGATGAACCTCCGAGTCCTGACTTTTTAAACTTTTTTTCACCCTGTTCAGATCTTTTCATCTTTCATTTCATTTCATTTCATCTTTCCTTTTGTTCCCATGCCCACTTTGGGCATGGTCTTCCCTTCATAAAGCCTCCTCTATATCAGACAGGAATTTTCCCTCTCTATTCTGTTCCTGGGCTGTGCCATCCCTGAGATGCTTGAGTAGATACCTTTGCCAGCTAAGTCTTTAAAGTTAATTTATATGGGCTTTAAAGAAGAGAATGTATTCTACTGTCTAAACCCATACCACTCTAGACCCTCCTCAAGAGGCTGGACTCTCCAGGCAAATGCTTCTTGCCTCTACAAATCTTCTAAAACTATGAAAGTTTCCCCAACATTGAAAATAAAGCCAGGGCAGTAGGTGATGGTACCAACAGAGTAAAGAGGGTCAGTGAGGAGGAGAAACAGTGATAGACTCGACCATCTCTGACCTCCCCTCTGAAATTCTAGCCTATACTATCACCTTAAAGTTAGCAGCTTCCTTAGGAATCATCTCTATGGCTTGCTGGAATACATAGCTGCTGCTTTTCCATCTCCAAAAAGTCACCCCATCCCAAGACAAGGAAAGAGACCTGCCACAGTGAAATCTCAGGAGTCTTATTTAAAATTAAGATCTACTTTAAATTTCCTATATTCCAAGTCCTGATGTTAGATGAGGTAGTAGCCACCTTCTTAAAGGATAGTAATATACGCGACCCTAGACAGCAAAGGTCCCTACCTCCAGGCAGAAGACTAGTACCTCTCATCAGATCAGCAGCAGCATTTGGTTAGAAATAAAGAGCACAATAAATGTTTGCTATGTCCTACTGCAGTCTGCTGGAACTGGAATCTCCCAGGAGGCTGGGATTCTGTATGTTTATCAAGTGACTCTGCGACTCTTCCACAGCCAGCATGACAATGGTACCCCTGCCCTGGGCAGCAGCACTATTGTCTTCTTGCTCCAAGACAGGTGACTTCTTAACACCTGCTGAGTCTCAAGCATTCGCTCCTGCTACAGGTGCCATCCTTGGGATGGAAGCAATAGGAAGAGGGTCCCTGGGTGTCTGGAACTTGATGAACCTCCGAGTCCTGACTTTTTAAACTTTTTTTCACCCTGTTCAGATCTTTTCATCTTTCATTTCATTTCATTTCATCTTTCCTTTTGTTCCCATGCCCACTTTGGGCATGGTCTTCCCTTCATAAAGCCTCCTCTATATCAGACAGGAATTTTCCCTCTCTATTCTGTTCCTGGGCTGTGCCATCCCTGAGATGCTTGAGTAGATACCTTTGCCAGCTAAGTCTTTAAAGTTAATTTATATGGGCTTTAAAGAAGAGAATGTATTCTACTGTCTAAACCCATACCACTCTAGACCCTCCTCAAGAGGCTGGACTCTCCAGGCAAATGCTTCTTGCCTCTACAAATCTTCTAAAACTATGAAAGTTTCCCCAACATTGAAAATAAAGCCAGGGCAGTAGGTGATGGTACCAACAGAGTAAAGAGGGTCAGTGAGGAGGAGAAACAGTGATAGACTCGACCATCTCTGACCTCCCCTCTGAAATTCTAGCCTATACTATCACCTTAAAGTTAGCAGCTTCCTTAGGAATCATCTCTATGGCTTGCTGGAATACATAGCTGCTGCTTTTCCATCTCCAAAAAGTCACCCCATCCCAAGACAAGGAAAGAGACCTGCCACAGTGAAATCTCAGGAGTCTTATTTAAAATTAAGATCTACTTTAAATTTCCTATATTCCAAGTCCTGATGTTAGATGAGGTAGTAGCCACCTTCTTAAAGGATAGTAATATACGCGACCCTAGACAGCAAAGGTCCCTACCTCCAGGCAGAAGACTAGTACCTCTCATCAGATCAGCAGCAGCATTTGGTTAGAAATAAAGAGCACAATAAATGTAATGCACTTGAATCTCCCCAAACCATCCCTGGTCCATGAAATCGTTTCCATGAAATTGGTCCCTGATGCCAAAAAGGCTGAGAACTGCTGCTTTATAGGAGCCCCTGGTAGCTGTTTAGATTTAAATAAGTTAAAATGAAATTCAGTTCCTCTGTTATACTAGCCATGTTTCAAGTACTCAATAGCAATGTGTGGCTAGTTGCTACTGTATTGGACAGCACAGATGTAGGTCAGTTTCATCACTGCAAAAGTTCTATTGAACAGTTCTGCTCTAAATTAATTTATATCTGTTTGCAACATCTTATCCTTAACCTCAAACCACATCCCCCGCACCCAAAAAAGTTTTAAAGAATATATAATAATAGTGTAATGGCATTCTTATATAGGACTGTGTAGTATAAAAACATGCTCTACAACCTCTAAAACTCTAATCCAGAGCTAAGAGAGATTGAGAGAGCAATGGAACATCTCTTTTTGAAGTGTTCAGGAGGTTGGCACCTGGGTTCAGGGGTGCAGGTGGCAGCACACTCAATTATGGCACACAGGGAATTTGGGGAGCAGAGAACCCATGATAAGTGCAGAGGACTGTGTTCTGCAAAACAACCTTTCTATTTTGGAGATGATTGGATGGCATCACTGAGTCAATGGGTGTGAGTTTGAGCAAGATTCAAGAGATGGTGAAGGACAGGCCAGCCTCACATGCTACAGTCCATGGGGTCACAGAGTTAGACATGACTGAGCAAATGAATTGACTGACTGACTGACTGACTGAGGAAGTGGACAAACAACCAAGGCAAGGAGATTGGACGTAGCATTCAGTTAAATGATTTCTTCATTCATTTCACACATTTGATGGACATCTGTATGTCAAGGAATATTCTAGGTGCCGTGGATATAGCAGCAAACATCAGAAGCAAAGCCCTTCCTTTCATGCAGCTTATGTTTTAGTTGGTTGGGGAGTGGAGAAACAAATCATAAATATATGTCAGATGGTGATAAGTACTGTGGGGAAGAATAAAGCTGGGTAAGGGATTGGGAGTCGAGGGAGGCTGATGTTTTAAAGAGAGCAATAAGGGCCCTCTTGCACTGTTGGTGGGAATGTGAACTGATACAATCACTATGGAAGACAATACGGAGATTCCTCAAAAAAGTAGGCATAGAACCACAATGTGACCCACAATCCGACTACGAGGCATATACTCTGAGGAAATCAAAATTAAAAGAGGGCTTCCCTTGTGGCTCAGTGGGTAAGAACCCATCTTTCAATGCAGGAGACACAGGTTTGATCCCTGAACCAGGAAGATCCCATATACTGCAGAGCAGCTAAACCCACACATCAACAAAGACCCAGCACAGCCAAAAATAAATAAATAAAAGTTTAAAAAGTAAAATAAAATAAAAGAGACACATGTGGGCTTCCCCTGGTGGTCCAGTGGGTAAGGACACCGCCTTGCAGTGCAAGGGGCGCCGGTTCAATCCCTGGCCTGGGAAGATCCCACTTGCTGCTGAACAGCTGGACCTTTGCACCTGGCTTCAGGGGTGCAGGTGGCAGCACACTCAATTATGGCACACAGGAATTTGGGGAGCAGAGAACCCATGATAAGTGCAGAGGACTGTGTTCTGCAAAACAACCTTTCTATTTTGGAGATGATTGGATGGCATCACTGAGTCAATGGGTGTGAGTTTGAGCAAGATTCAAGAGATGGTGAAGGACAGGCCAGCCTCACATGCTACAGTCCATGGGGTCACAGAGTTAGACATGACTGAGCAAATGAATTGACTGACTGACTGACTGACTGAGGAAGTGGACAAACAACCAAGGCAAGGAGATTGGACGTAGCATTCAGTTAAATGATTTCTTCATTCATTTCACACATTTGATGGACATCTGTATGTCAAGGAATATTCTAGGTGCCGTGGATATAGCAGCAAACATCAGAAGCAAAGCCCTTCCTTTCATGCAGCTTATGTTTTAGTTGGTTGGGGAGTGGAGAAACAAATCATAAATATATGTCAGATGGTGATAAGTACTGTGGGGAAGAATAAAGCTGGGTAAGGGATTGGGAGTCGAGGGAGGCTGATGTTTTAAAGAGAGCAATAAGGGCCCTCTTGCACTGTTGGTGGGAATGTGAACTGATACAATCACTATGGAAGACAATACGGAGATTCCTCAAAAAAGTAGGCATAGAACCACAATGTGACCCACAATCCGACTACGAGGCATATACTCTGAGGAAATCAAAATTAAAAGAGGGCTTCCCTTGTGGCTCAGTGGGTAAGAACCCATCTTTCAATGCAGGAGACACAGGTTTGATCCCTGAACCAGGAAGATCCCATATACTGCAGAGCAGCTAAACCCACACATCAACAAAGACCCAGCACAGCCAAAAATAAATAAATAAAAGTTTAAAAAGTAAAATAAAATAAAAGAGACACATGTGGGCTTCCCTGGTGGTCCAGTGGGTAAGGACACTGCCTTGCAGTGCAAGGGGCGCCGGTTCAATCCCTGGCCTGGGAAAATCCCACTTGCTGCTGAACAGCTGGACCGATGTGTCCAGCTACCGAGCCTGAGCTCTGGAGCACATGCACCCAGAGCCAGTGCTCTGCAGCAACAGATGCCACTGCAATGTGAGGCCCACACAGGCCAAAGAACAAAGATGGAAATAAATGAAAGACCAATAGAAGTAGCAAAAAAAAAAAAAAAAGAGAGAGAGAGAGACACATGTACTCCATCATTCATTGCAGCACTATTTACAATAGCTAGAACACGGAAGCAACTAGATGTCCATCGACAGATGAATGGATAAAGAAGCTGTAGTACATATATACAATGGAATATTACTCAGCCATAAAAAGAAATGCATTTGGGGGTTCCCTGGTGGTCCAGTGGGTAAGGACACCACCTTGCAGTGCAAGGGGGGCTGGTTCGATCCCTGGCCTGGGAGGATCCCTTGTACCGCAGAGCGGCTGGACCGATGTGTCCAATTACCGAGCCAGAGCTCTGGAGTGCATGTGCCCAGAGCCAGTGCTCTGCGACAACAGAGGCCACTGTGATGGGAGGCCCACACGCGCCAAAGAACAAAGATGGATGAAAATAGATAAATGAAAGACCAGTGGAAGTAGCCCGTCCATCCCGCTCCCTTCCCAACCCACACCCTCTTCCCCAATCCGCTCCCCCCAAAAAATGCATTTGAATTAGTTCTAATGAGGTGGATGAATCTAGAATCTATTATACAGAGTGAAGTATGTCAGAGAGAGAAAGATAAATCTTGTATACTGACACGTATATGAAACCTAGAAAGATGGTGCTGATAAAAGAAGATGCAGAGCAGCAACCGAGAGGCAGAGATGGAGAACAGTCTTATGGACATTGGGGTGAGGGAGGGGAATATGCTGTGGGACTAGGGGATCTCCATCAGGGGCTCTGTGGCCACCTGGAGGGGTGGGATGGGGAGGGAGATAGGGGGAGGTTCAGTGGGGGGACATGTGTACCTATGGATTCAGGTCAATGTGTGGCAGTAAACAAAACTCTTTTTAAAAAAATAAAATAAAAAAGCAGATTACTTGAAAATACTCAGGACAGCATCCTTACTTTTAAATAGTAGTGCTATGATTAGATTAAACAAGGAAACAAAATATTTAAATGTAAAATAATAATGATAACAAGTGTAATAAAAGAGAGCAATAAGGAATACCTTTGCTGAGAAAGTGATATTTGAGCAGACACACTTGCAGGGCAGAGATCTGGGACAAAGTTCCCCAGTAAATGCCAATGTCAATATGAAAAGGATCCATCAGGGTACAGTGAGAACCTACTATAAGCCTGGTACTATGCTGCGTGTTGTGGAGGATAAAGAAGTACAGATGTTTCAGAAAGGACAGTATGACCAAGAGGTTATATGCTTACCATTTATAAACACATGGGCCCTAGAACTGAGCTGCCTGGGTGACTCTGCTGTTACCCGTTGGATGTGA
This sequence comes from Tragulus kanchil, assembly GCA_022376925.1. Classification (NCBI taxonomy): domain Eukaryota; kingdom Metazoa; phylum Chordata; class Mammalia; order Artiodactyla; family Tragulidae; genus Tragulus; species Tragulus kanchil. Next base: position 167,162,871 of record JAIOJX010000031.1, on the reverse strand, counting down.
AGAGCCCCTCAGCAAGGCTCTTCACATCTCATGTCTCAGTTCCCTTGGCTGTAGGGTGGGTAGAATAGTAGCAAGACTGACCTCGTGCAGTTGCCAGGAGAGCTAATGGGATACACGGAACCTGTTTAGAAAGCATCTGGTGCTCACTACCATTAGCTGTGACTATCTTGGTAACAACACTGTTCTCAGCTCTCAAGGACTATCTTCCATCATTTCTGGTAATATCCTTATTAAGGTGATGTTTAACAGCATCTCACAAACCCTTTGTGGCATTTCTGATCATGATCCCATTAGGAAATTGATACTTTTCTGACATTCTAGTTTCTCAACATCAGTAGTTCTCAACCAGAAGTGACTCTGCCCCCCTCTAGGGGACATCCGGCAATGTCCAGAGACATTTTGGGCTGTCATGCTTTGCAGAGGAAGCATTTCTGGCTCCTACTGGGGAGTGACCTGGAATGCTGCTAAACCTACAATATACAGGAAAGCTCTCCCTTAACTAATATGTGATTAATATGTGAAGGACAAAGAGCTGATGATCCAAATAAACTTCTCTTCCACTTTCATTCAATTATATTCAGTCTCACTCAAATGGGACACCAGCAGGCCAAATGGCATGACTGGGGAGATGTTATAACCTGGGTCCCTTTGAGACCCAGTCAAGTCATCTCAGGGGCAGAAGTGGAGGACACATTATAACAACACATCATAGAAGCATCACAAGTCTGACAAGAGGAAGTGAGTGCAACCAGGCTTCCCCAGACTAGCCAGTCATTCACTGGCCAATCTATGCCTTAAGTAATCTTCGCTTATGTCCACCTTAGTTCAGTTTGCTGTGGCTTGAAGAGAAGAGTTTAAAGGGGCAAAACATGGTCGCATAGGACCTTGGGGAAGATGGGTAGACAGACGAAGCTAGAAGCAGACACTAAGCTAGATAAATGAGATGTCTAACATGTCTGGGAACAGAAGAAACACTGATAAACATCAAAAAGTTCCATAGACACTGCAAGATTTAATTTAAACCACAGCTCCTCAACTACCTGCTCAACAAGACTTTTGAGACTTTTTTTTCCCCAAATTGCCACCCCAGCTATGAAATTCTAATACCACAAATACATGGCATGTCTGTTTTTGTATGGTGGCCCTTTGGAGGGTCACAAACTACTGTAATATCTACTCGCTTTTCTGCCTCCCCAAAACTGCTTTTTATGCCCATGGGAATTCTGACCTTCACTGAGAATGCATGCTATAGACCTTTGTCCCAAATATTTTTTAATGCCCCATTTCCTCTAGCTCCTTTTTATCCTCCACATGTCTTTTCATTTGTCATCTCCCCAAACTATGTTCCTTGCCCTCAAAAATGATAGCTGTACCTTGCTCAACGATGATTGAATGTGATTATGTAAAATAACACAGGAGAGCAATTTGTAAGCTCTAAAGACCATGAAAACGTTGGTTATTAGTAGTAGTAAAATAATAATACAAATAACTCCGACAGCTGTCCTCCCTGCCAGCCCTAATCCTAACCATCTGGGATGGTCCAGCTTTCCTTGACAGTTCTCACATTGACTCCTGATGGTCCTGGAAGGACAATAAGGAAGCCAGTTTACAGTCTGTTTGTTTTTAAGTTTATAACAAGAGTTGATAACAAATGGGACAGGCTCATGAAATAGGTTTATAAAGAATGAGAAGCGTTTCAGAAAACATTAGCTATTGCTCTACCCCTAAATCAATGTGAATCTAAATGGCTAACTGCAGATCATTCAAACGTGCTAAATGAAAAGAAACACAGCCTCTCACCATTTTAGGAGGCAGAGAGGTGAATGATCCATCATAAACCAAACGTATTTGGTTTATGCAACACACACACACTACTCGCAATGCCAATCAACTTGAAAAAGTTGACGACACTAAATTTAACTGAGTTTTCAAATGTGAGATTCTCAGAGCTTTAAATATGTTAATACACATATTAAGAAGGGACTGGAGTATACAGAAATTCTCCCAAACTTCTTTGACCAAGGAAGTTATTTCCTTTTAACACCTGTCAGGAGAATGTTTTGAGTAAAACCAGCTGGAGAAATGCTAAATTGTCTTCAGCCAATGTAACCCTGGACAGTAGCAACACTCTGGCTTCTCCTTGCCTCCTCCCAAGCCCAAGCAGGCAGATGCTGAACAGAGAAAATCACATGAGGGTAAGTTAGTTCACAGGGAGTTAGAGTCATCTCCATCAGTTTATGATCACTGCAGCACTCATCTGCAACCATTTCCCCCTCTGCGCAAGAACTTTCCCTAAACATCTTCTCACCACAAACTTTCCCCTTCTTCCTAGAGAAAGGAAAACCATTAGATATGGGCTTCTCAACTACTCCATGCGAACATCCAAACCTCCCTTAGCATTCTGTCTTCCTTCTTTTCTTATATTACAATATAGATGCTGTTTTATCTCCTGTTAAGACCATCATAGTTCTGTATTCCAGCCCTGCCTCACCTTTTTAAGAACTATATATTCTTTTTTGCTATTTTATTTTTTGCCTCTAAGTCACCATTTATTTTTCATCCATTTTTATTCTTTGGCCTGTGTGGGCCTCCCATCGCAGTGGCCTCTCTGGTTGCAGAGCACCAGCCCCGGGCTCATGTGCGCCAGAGTGATGGCTCATAATTGGACACACCGGTCAAGCTGCTCTGCTGCACATGGGATCTTCCCAGGCCAGGGATCGAACCACTGACCCTTGCTCTGCAAGGTGGACTCTTTACCCACTGGACCACCAGGGAAGCCCCTAAGAACTATGTATTTTTATTATAGAATGAGAAGCGTTTCAGAAAACATTAGCTACACCCTAAATCAATGTGAATCTAAATGGCTAACTGCAGATCATTCAAACGTGCTAAATGAAAAGAAACACAGCCTCTCACCATTTTAGGAGGCAGAGAGGTGAATGATCCATCATAAACCAAACGTATTTGGTTTATGCAACACACACACACTACTCGCAATGCCAATCAACTTGAAAAAGTTGACGACACTAAATTTAACTGAGTTTTCAAATGTGAGATTCTCAGAGCTTTAAATATGTTAATACACATATTAAGAAGGGACTGGAGTATACAGAAATTCTCCCAAACTTCTTTGACCAAGGAAGTTATTTCCTTTTAACACCTGTCAGGAGAATGTTTTGAGTAAAACCAGCTGGAGAAATGCTAAATTGTCTTCAGCCAATGTAACCCTGGACAGTAGCAACACTCTGGCTTCTCCTTGCCTCCTCCCAAGCCCAAGCAGGCAGATGCTGAACAGAGAAAATCACATGAGGGTAAGTTAGTTCACAGGGAGTTAGAGTCATCTCCATCAGTTTATGATCACTGCAGCACTCATCTGCAACCATTTCCCCCTCTGCGCAAGAACTTTCCCTAAACATCTTCTCACCACAAACTTTCCCCTTCTTCCTAGAGAAAGGAAAACCATTAGATATGGGCTTCTCAACTACTCCATGCGAACATCCAAACCTCCCTTAGCATTCTGTCTTCCTTCTTTTCTTATATTACAATATAGATGCTGTTTTATCTCCTGTTAAGACCATCATAGTTCTGTATTCCAGCCCTGCCTCACCTTTTTAAGAACTATATATTCTTTTTTGCTATTTTATTTTTTGCCTCTAAGTCACCATTTATTTTTCATCCATTTTTATTCTTTGGCCTGTGTGGGCCTCCCATCGCAGTGGCCTCTCTGGTTGCAGAGCACCAGCCCCGGGCTCATGTGCGCCAGAGTGATGGCTCATAATTGGACACACCGGTCAAGCTGCTCTGCTGCACATGGGATCTTCCCAGGCCAGGGATCGAACCACTGACCCTTGCTCTGCAAGGTGGACTCTTTACCCACTGGACCACCAGGGAAGCCCCTAAGAACTATGTATTTTTATTATTCACTGCCTCTCTTCTGAACTCAGTTTCTCTTCAACTGAGTCCTTCTCTCTGGCTTTTAACTTATTCCAGACTCTACCTTCGTGAAAACACTGTCCCTCATTCCCACATCCTTAACCGACTACTAGCCTTTCAGCACCTTCACGGCCAAACTTCTCTAAAGTTTGTATTCAGTGTCTGTACTCTCTGGCTTTATTTTCTCACCTTCTACTTCCTCCTCAACGCACTTCAATCTAGATTTTACCCCCTTATCGAAACAGCTCTAACAACAAAAACTAAGTTCCATGGTGCTCACTCACCCCCACAAACATTTCCCTCTAGACTATCTCATTCATGTCCACAATTTTTAAAACCACGTACATATAGATGACCCACAAATGGTTTCTTTCTGACACAGACTTCTCTGAGCTTTACATCCGTTATCTTGAACATCTCAGAAGACACCTCAGACTCTACATGTCCAAACACTGTGTTCATGAGTGTCCCTTCCTCGACTCTCAACCTTGCCACACGTCTTCCTCCCCACTGGGTCTCTTTTCTGCCTTTTCAATCTATCGCCATATCAAAAACGTAGACTTTTCCCTTGGCTTTTCCTGCTGATCAATGCTACCTCATCAACGTGTCTTAAGTTCAGGTACTTCTCCTCCCCTGTGAAACTTCTCCTCCCTACTTCGTTCATGCCACCGTCACCTTCTTCCTGAATCACTGACTGGTCTTCCTCCCTCCATGCTGTGCACATCAATCCAGGACATACGATGTCCTGAAAATTCAGAAAATCCAGATTCTGTAATAGGGTTTAGGAAGTCTTTCATGATCTGTCCCTCACATCCCTCTCTAATAGCTCCCTCTTTAGACTCAACTTCCTCCATCTCAAATTTGAAGTTCTACCAACGTACAAAATACATGCCTGGATCTTAAATCACACTGCCTCTCCCACCTTCAACTTCTCTGACCTGTGGGGTTTTTTTTTGATCCCTCAGTTCTCAAATTTGAGAGCAGATCTTCTGGAAGTTTACCCCAGTTTGAACCTTAAGCTTCTGAGGGCCATTTTTACAGGCTTTCTTTCTATTATGGAATTTATCACAATGTAATAAAACCTTCCAAATTATGTGTTCTTTGAGGGTTGGGTTTATCTCATTCACCATAGTATAACCAATGTCTAGCACAGTTTCCAGCATCTAGTAGGCACTCAATAAATACTTGTTTATTTAATGAAACCTTGATCTCAGTATCATTATGTGTAAAGGCATCATTCCTTACGCAATACTTTTTAAAAGGCCAATCACTGAAATACAGTTGGCATATTTAAAGATTCAGATAAGAAATAACCAAACTTTAAGAGTTTCCTGTCTGAGAGAAATAAGGGAAGTTGAATCTTAAAGTCAACAGTTCTGAAGAGCTAGGTCAAGTGGGGTCACAGGTGAGAGGGTGGATGAAGTAGAAACTCAAAGACTAAGTTGACTTGTATTTCTAATGGTGATATTATCATGGCAAGAGGAGCTTAACATTATGCCAGTTGTCTAGCAAGCTGCATGTGTTCACAGGGTGTAGCACATGAACTAACTGATGCCCCCTGGAAGTATCTGGCAAACACTTGCTTAGTGATGGCCTTCCAACTGTTTTTTAACCAAATTTCCAAGCAGAAAGTTCCTGGCTTGTCTTTTATTGCCTCTCCACCCTCATTAAGGTCAAAGTCTGGTTAAAGGAATGGCTTGGGAAATAGAGTCATCTTTGACTCTTTCTTTTCTTTTACTGCTCACATCTTGTCCATCAGCAAAATCCTATTAGCTTGACTTGCAAAATAAACCCAGAATCAGATCACCTCTCATCATCTCCACTGACAATGTTCATCCAACCCAACCTCAAATCTCGTGTGAACTGCTGTAAGAATCTCCTACCAGCACTCTTTCTGCCTGCTCTCATGGTTCACCTCTAATCAGAATGACCTTTCGTAAATGTAAATTAGTGTCAATTCTCTGCCTAACATTATGACTGTAAAAGGATAATGGATAAATAAGTTGGTAAATTCATATCATGCAATACTATTCAGTAATAAAACAGAATAAAGTATTGACACATGCAATATGGATGCCTCTCAAAAGCATGAGGTTAAAAGTTTTACATGAAAAAGTTCATACTATATAATGTCTTAACAATGCTGAAGCTGAAGCATCAACACTTTGGCCACCTGATGCAATGAGCCAGCTCATTGGAAAAGATGCTGATGCTGGGAAAGATTGAAGGCAAGAGAGGTGACAGAGGATGAGATGGTTAGATAGAATCACTGACTCAATGGACATGAATTTGAGCATATCGGGAAGATAGTAAGGACAAGGAAGCCTAGCATGCTGCAGTCCAAGGGGTCATAAAGAGTCGGGCGTGGCTTAGTGACTGAACAACAACAACAACATCTTAATATGTACAGTTCTAGCCTCAGGAAAAAATTAATAAACAGTAAGAAAAAATCACAATGGTGGCTGCCTCTGGGGGCAGGGTGGTGACTGATTGTGAAGAGATATGAGGGAACTTTGTTGGGTGATGGAAATGACTCGTATCCTGATGGGAGTTTCGGTTGCACAGGTACATGAACCTATCAAAACTCAATGACTATACCCTTAAGATTTATATACTTTATTATATGCAATTTTATCTCAAAAGAAAAAACTGCAAATACTGAACTCTAGTTAATGATACACATGCTGGAGAATTTAGAAGCTACTGGCACCTGAAACTTACTTTGCATTGCATCCAAAAGTACATCAGAATGAATGAAAGACAAATGGGATAGATACATGATACACAACTATAACAAAATGTTAATGGTAGAATCTTGGTAAGGAGAATATAGGTATTCACTGTTAAATTCTTCCAACTTAGCTGTTTAGAATTCTTCACACTAAAAAAGTGATGGGAGAAATAAAACCCCCAAGGCCCTTCTCTCCGTACTCACTCACGTGCATCCATGTTATCTTCTTTCTATCAAATTTCCTAAACTTTGTATGTATGTTTCCTTAGAATATTCTAGCCCAAATTATCTCAAGCTGCCATTATTCTTATTTAGTCTCAATTCAAATGAATCCTCCTCAGAGACATTTCCCTGGCCATTCCAACTAAAGGATAATGGATAAATAAGTTGGTAAATTCATATCATGCAATACTATTCAGTAATAAAACAGAATAAAGTATTGACACATGCAATATGGATGCCTCTCAAAAGCATGAGGTTAAAAGTTTTACATGAAAAAGTTCATACTATATAATGTCTTAACAATGCTGAAGCTGAAGCATCAACACTTTGGCCACCTGATGCAATGAGCCAGCTCATTGGAAAAGATGCTGATGCTGGGAAAGATTGAAGGCAAGAGAGGTGACAGAGGATGAGATGGTTAGATAGAATCACTGACTCAATGGACATGAATTTGAGCATATCGGGAAGATAGTAAGGACAAGGAAGCCTAGCATGCTGCAGTCCAAGGGGTCATAAAGAGTCGGGCGTGGCTTAGTGACTGAACAACAACAACAACATCTTAATATGTACAGTTCTAGCCTCAGGAAAAAATTAATAAACAGTAAGAAAAAATCACAATGGTGGCTGCCTCTGGGGGCAGGGTGGTGACTGATTGTGAAGAGATATGAGGGAACTTTGTTGGGTGATGGAAATGACTCGTATCCTGATGGGAGTTTCGGTTGCACAGGTACATGAACCTATCAAAACTCAATGACTATACCCTTAAGATTTATATACTTTATTATATGCAATTTTATCTCAAAAGAAAAAACTGCAAATACTGAACTCTAGTTAATGATACACATGCTGGAGAATTTAGAAGCTACTGGCACCTGAAACTTACTTTGCATTGCATCCAAAAGTACATCAGAATGAATGAAAGACAAATGGGATAGATACATGATACACAACTATAACAAAATGTTAATGGTAGAATCTTGGTAAGGAGAATATAGGTATTCACTGTTAAATTCTTCCAACTTAGCTGTTTAGAATTCTTCACACTAAAAAAGTGATGGGAGAAATAAAACCCCCAAGGCCCTTCTCTCCGTACTCACTCACGTGCATCCATGTTATCTTCTTTCTATCAAATTTCCTAAACTTTGTATGTATGTTTCCTTAGAATATTCTAGCCCAAATTATCTCAAGCTGCCATTATTCTTATTTAGTCTCAATTCAAATGAATCCTCCTCAGAGACATTTCCCTGGCCATTCCAACTAAAGCAATCTCTCCCCCTGAAAATGGTTTCTTTTATATTCTGTCAAGGAACAAAAGATTAAATAATTCAGATATTCAGCGACATATGTCAGGTGGCACCTCAAAATCAGTTAAATCCCTGAGATGAAGCAGAATTGGAGTTTTTATAGGGCAGGAGAAGAAAGGAGTATATGGCTATGGTATTATCCCAAGTTGCAATTTTCTTTATCTGTAAATGCTGCAAAACATTGCAACTTAGAAGGGTGGGATATGTTGGGGGTATTCATGCCTCTTTCTCATAAGTGCTGGTGCAGTCTTATTTTGGGCGCAGTTCAAATGGTTCTCTTGAAAGCTATCTTTGTAAGCCATGTTGATGATCTAATGCAAATTAAGGTTCAAGGAAAGGACTGATAGAAAGGGAGAAAAGGAGCAAAGGAAAGAAGAAAGAAAAAAAAGGAAGTAAAGGGGCTTCTCTGGTGGTCCAGTGGTTAAGACCACTATGCTTCCAGTGGTCCTATGCTTCCAATGCAGGGGGCTTGGGTTCAATCGCTTCTCAGGGAACTAAGATCTCACAGACCTTTATGGTCAGAAATAAAATTTTAAAAAAATGTTTTAATTTAAAAAATGGAGGTAAAGACTAAAACAGGAAAAGCAGGGTCTTTTTCAATTTTTTTTTTTTAAAGATTTATTTATTTATTTACTTTGGGCGGGGGTCAGGTTGGGGAGGGAGGGGAGTGGGCGGGCCACTTCTATTGATCTTTCATTTCTCTATTTTCATTCGTCATCGTTCTTCGGCTCCTGCGGGCCTCCCATCGCGGTGGCGCCTGTTGTCGCAGAGCGCCGGCTCTGGGCGCATGCGCTCCAGAGCTCCGGCTCGATGATTGGACACATCAGTCCAGCGGCTCCGCAGCACGTGGGATCTTCCCAGGCCAGGGATCAAACCGGCGCCCCTTGCACTGCAAGGCGGTGTCCTTACCCACTGGACCATCAAATTTCCTAAACTTTGTATGTATGTTTCCTTAGAATATTCTAGCCCAAATTATCTCAAGCTGCCATTATTCTTATTTAGTCTCAATTCAAATGAATCCTCCTCAGAGACATTTCCCTGGCCATTCCAACTAAAGCAATCTCTCCCCCTGAAAATGGTTTCTTTTATATTCTGTCAAGGAACAAAAGATTAAATAATTCAGATATTCAGCGACATATGTCAGGTGGCACCTCAAAATCAGTTAAATCCCTGAGATGAAGCAGAATTGGAGTTTTTATAGGGCAGGAGAAGAAAGGAGTATATGGCTATGGTATTATCCCAAGTTGCAATTTTCTTTATCTGTAAATGCTGCAAAACATTGCAACTTAGAAGGGTGGGATATGTTGGGGGTATTCATGCCTCTTTCTCATAAGTGCTGGTGCAGTCTTATTTTGGGCGCAGTTCAAATGGTTCTCTTGAAAGCTATCTTTGTAAGCCATGTTGATGATCTAATGCAAATTAAGGTTCAAGGAAAGGACTGATAGAAAGGGAGAAAAGGAGCAAAGGAAAGAAGAAAGAAAAAAAAGGAAGTAAAGGGGCTTCTCTGGTGGTCCAGTGGTTAAGACCACTATGCTTCCAGTGGTCCTATGCTTCCAATGCAGGGGGCTTGGGTTCAATCGCTTCTCAGGGAACTAAGATCTCACAGACCTTTATGGTCAGAAATAAAATTTTAAAAAAATGTTTTAATTTAAAAAATGGAGGTAAAGACTAAAACAGGAAAAGCAGGGTCTTTTTCAATTTTTTTTTTTTTTTTTTAAAGATTTATTTATTTATTTACTTTGGGCGGGGGTCAGGTTGGGGAGGGAGGGGAGTGGGCGGGCCACTTCTATTGATCTTTCATTTCTCTATTTTCATTCGTCATCGTTCTTTGGCTCCTGCGGGCCTCCCATTGTGGTGGCCGCTGTTGTCGCAGAGCACCGGCTCTGGGCGCATGCGCTCCAGAGCTCCGGCTCGATGATTGGACACATCAGTCCAGCCGCTCCGCAGCACGTGGGATCTTCCCAGGCCAGGGATCAAACCGGCGCCCCTTGCACTGCAAGGCGGTGTCCTTACCCACTGGACCACCAGGGGAAGCCCCTTTTTCAATTCTTTAGAACACATCTCAGTATCTGAAATTGTCATAGTCATTTGTTTGTATGTTTATTTTCTGCCTCCCCTATCACTAGGATGTTTCTGTCTGGTTTATCCACATAGCAGATGCTTAATATGGGGTGGTTGATTGACCAAATTCCACACCAACATGTTAATCAAAGATGAAATCATGAGCAAATATTTTGGAACTTTCCAGCCACTCCTCTCATTTCTCATGACTATGACAAACTCTGCCTAGTCTCCATCACCTAGGTGTTTGAGAGAATTAAAAATTCTTGGGTCATGCCTCCACTGACTGGTTCGTCAAGTCCTTAATTCAAGTTTGCTTTTCTTCTTCTTAAAACTAGCAGTGGGGCAAGGAGGGGCATTGTGCTTAGTTACTTCTGCAATTGGTAGAGGAGAGGAGCGAAGACTCAAAAGAATTTAAGGGCTGGAAGGAACTTCAGGCACTACTTAGCTTGTTTCCTTCTTATCAGATGACTCTTTCTTATCATTTATGCCCCAAATATCAAGATTTCACCTTCCACAACACTTTCCTACTCAAAGCATTTTCTCAGACCAGCATCACTGGCAATACCTAGAAGTGCGTTTGGAAATGCATAATTTCAGACTCCATTCTAAGGCCATGGAGTTAAAATGTGTCACCTCACATGACCCCCAGGTGACTAGTATGCAGTCTGAGAAGCACTGCAGCATTTCTGGACAAGTTGAACCGGTACTGCTATCTCCAATGGTGTGGATTGATCATTAGCATTTACCTACCAAGCTGAACCAATGAACAAGGAGAATTCATAAGTGAAGTTTCCCCAAATGTCCCCTGTAGAATTAAGGACCTGTGTAGTAGGGAAAGAAAAGACATGCTCAAAGGATAAAACTCAAAAGTAATTACAAAATGGTGGCCATATTTTTTTGAACCAATACACTGAGATCCATTACTCTGAGAAAAAGTTTCATAAGAAAATATTTTTAAATTATATTTGATTCACACTTGTGTATCTTTGTTGCGTTTTGTTTGTTTTGGCTGCACCATGTGGTTTGTGGGATCTTAGTTCCCTGACCAGAAATCAAACCCATGCATTGGGAGCATGGAGTTCTAGCCACAGGACCACCAGGGAAAATCCTGAAAGTTTCTTAGCAAAATATATTTTTAAAGTAATCTCAAGTTATTGATAACTACCAGTCCAATCAAGAGGCATTTGTGGTGGGAAAGTGTAGTCAAGAATGTTGTATATCTGCCCAAGGTGAAGGCTGACAGGGAATGGGAAGAAGTAAGGTTTTTAGGGTTTCCTGGGTAGCTCAAGTGGTAAAGAATCTGCCTGCAATGTAGGAGACCTGGGTGGGATCCCTAGGTTGGAAAGATCTCCTGGAAAAGGGCATGGCAACCCACCCCGGTATTCTTGTCTGGAAAACCCCATGGACAGAGGAGCCTGTGCTACAGTCCATGGGGTTGCAAAATGAACATGACTGAAGCAACTAACACAATTTAAGACTTATGGACCAGGCCCCCTGGGTCCTTCATTTAATCCCCCATCACAGCTCTGTTAGGTGATACTAACTCTGTCAGTGATATTGTATGTTACTGTATGCCTCCTGGTGGAGTGTAATAGGGGAAGTAAACATCCTCATTGATACGGTCCTCTCACCAAAAATTTTTTGGGTGTTCCTTCAATTTAATCCCCATTTTACCCCGCCTTTGTTCTTCTGTCACAGTGCGTTTGGAAATGCATAATTTCAGACTCCATTCTAAGGCCATGGAGTTAAAATGTGTCACCTCACATGACCCCCAGGTGACTAGTATGCAGTCTGAGAAGCACTGCAGCATTTCTGGACAAGTTGAACCGGTACTGCTATCTCCAATGGTGTGGATTGATCATTAGCATTTACCTACCAAGCTGAACCAATGAACAAGGAGAATTCATAAGTGAAGTTTCCCCAAATGTCCCCTGTAGAATTAAGGACCTGTGTAGTAGGGAAAGAAAAGACATGCTCAAAGGATAAAACTCAAAAGTAATTACAAAATGGTGGCCATATTTTTTTGAACCAATACACTGAGATCCATTACTCTGAGAAAAAGTTTCATAAGAAAATATTTTTAAATTATATTTGATTCACACTTGTGTATCTTTGTTGCGTTTTGTTTGTTTTGGCTGCACCATGTGGTTTGTGGGATCTTAGTTCCCTGACCAGAAATCAAACCCATGCATTGGGAGCATGGAGTTCTAGCCACAGGACCACCAGGGAAAATCCTGAAAGTTTCTTAGCAAAATATATTTTTAAAGTAATCTCAAGTTATTGATAACTACCAGTCCAATCAAGAGGCATTTGTGGTGGGAAAGTGTAGTCAAGAATGTTGTATATCTGCCCAAGGTGAAGGCTGACAGGGAATGGGAAGAAGTAAGGTTTTTAGGGTTTCCTGGGTAGCTCAAGTGGTAAAGAATCTGCCTGCAATGTAGGAGACCTGGGTGGGATCCCTAGGTTGGAAAGATCTCCTGGAAAAGGGCATGGCAACCCACCCCGGTATTCTTGTCTGGAAAACCCCATGGACAGAGGAGCCTGACAGGCTACAGTTCCTGGGGTTGCAAAGAGCTGAACATGACTGAAGCAACTAACACAATTTAAGACTTATGGACCAGGCCCCCTGGGTCCTTCATTTAATCCCCCATCACAGCTCTGTTAGGTGATACTAACTCTGTCAGTGATATTGTATGTTACTGTATGCCTCCTGGTGGAGTGTAATAGGGGAAGTAAACATCCTCATTGATACGGTCCTCTCACCAAAAATGTTTTGCTGTTGTTCAGTCAGTAAATCATGTTGAACTCTTTGCAACTCCATGGACTGCATGATGCCAGGCTCCTCTGTCTACTATCTCCCAGCCTTTGTTCAAATTCATGTTCCTCGAGTCAGCAATACTATTTAACCATCTCATCCTCTGCTGCCCCCTTCTCCTTTTGCCTTCAATCGTTTCCAGCATTGGAGTCTTCTCCAATGAGTTGGCTGCTCACACCAGGGGGCCAAAGTATTGGAGCTTCGCATCTGTCATTCCAGTGAATATTCAGAGTTGATTTCCTTTAGGATTGACTGGCTTGATCTCCTTGCAGTCTAAGGGACTCTCAAGGGTCTTCTCTAGCAGTTTGAAAGTATCAGTTCTTCAGCGCTCAGTCTTCTTTAGGGTCCAACTCTCACATCCATACGTGACTACTGGAAAAACCACAGCTTTGACTATATGGACCTTTGTCGGCAAAGTGATGCCTCTGCATCTTAAAAAAATGTTTTACCTGAATCTAAACACTCAAATGCTGAATACAGAACATTCTACCAGTTAATGGGTTTGGACTCTTCAAAAGGGCCAGTATCGTGATAGACAAAAGATTTTAAAATTTAAGTCAAGTGAACTGCTTTAAATTAAAGGAGACTAAAGAGGGATGACATTTGAATGCAATGGGTGAACTCTGATTTGCATTTCCTTAACGATCAACAATGTCAAACACCTTTTCATGAGCTTGTTGCTCATTGAGTATCTTTTTTGGAGAAATGTCTCCAAAGCATGTGTTATTTTTAATTGCATCATTGAGGATGCATTTTAAAACAAAGGGGATTAAATTTTATATAACTGCTTCTGAATAGAATTCTCTCTTATTACTGATAAAAATTGAAATTTCAAAATGGTATCTCATTGCATTAGTTAAGTCAATGGTAGCTGTTATAACCAAATGCCCAATGTTTGATGGCTCAAATATAACTGGTTTCTTTCTTGCACAAATAAAGCCCAGCATGTTCAGTAAATGGCTCTTCTCTAAGCAGTAATTCAGGCACTAGGGCTCCTTTCATTCTGTGCTCTGCCATCTTCAACTCAGGGTTTCTAAAACAGCACTGGTCCAGTACTTGTAAAAGAATTTTTGAAGTGAGGCTGGAGACCATGCCTCAATAGCACCGATTTACCTTTTTAGGGGGTGATAGAAATGGAGAGGGTTCAGGGTTAATCTCTGGTAGAGACTTTGTACAGTGGATGCTACAAAGACAAGCTAAGAAGTTCAAGTGACTGGCAAGAATGTGGGTGAGTAAGTACATCAGGGAGATAGATATATGTTGGAAAGAAAAAGAAGAGTAACAATGCAGGGGAGTTGAGTGGACTTGGGCAGAAAGTGTGGAGAGATGAGTGTTGAACAATGTCTAGGTGTAAACTGTGATCAAGTTGGAGGGCAAGCAAAATGTAGGAAGTTAATTATATATCAAGATTTAAGATTGCTAAAATAGTCTAGTTCAAGATTACAATAAGGAACAAAGGTGTTGCTGTGGGAGTGGGTGGTCATAATAGGGGCAGGATTTATAGCTCTTCAAGTTCAAGATAGGCAGGAGGCCTTAATACATGTTGGTTGGATCAGCCACAGAAATACTGGAATTTCCCACATGTAAAGGCCCTGACTAAATAAAGGAGAGTGTACAAAAAGGGTATAAAGTAATACAGCCTGTATTTTATTTAATTTTTATTGGAGTATAATTGATTTACAGTGTTGTGCTATTGCCTATATTTTAAAGAACATCTATTGAGTGACTCAAGAGGACAGAGATCCTGAAAGGACAATATGTTAGATTTCTAGACTATGTGAAAAAAGTAATTTCAAACAGGCTGTAAGGGTGGCAGTGTCTTTGAGGAAACAAATGAGTTATAGTTAAGGCAAAGAGCTGAGAAAAAATGGGAATAGAATTCTCTCTTATTACTGATAAAAATTGAAATTTCAAAATGGTATCTCATTGCATTAGTTAAGTCAATGGTAGCTGTTATAACCAAATGCCCAATGTTTGATGGCTCAAATATAACTGGTTTCTTTCTTGCACAAATAAAGCCCAGCATGTTCAGTAAATGGCTCTTCTCTAAGCAGTAATTCAGGCACTAGGGCTCCTTTCATTCTGTGCTCTGCCATCTTCAACTCAGGGTTTCTAAAACAGCACTGGTCCAGTACTTGTAAAAGAATTTTTGAAGTGAGGCTGGAGACCATGCCTCAATAGCACCGATTTACCTTTTTTAGGGGGGTGATAGAAATGGAGAGGGTTCAGGGTTAATCTCTGGTAGAGACTTTGTACAGTGGATGCTACAAAGACAAGCTAAGAAGTTCAAGTGACTGGCAAGAATGTGGGTGAGTAAGTACATCAGGGAGATAGATATATGTTGGAAAGAAAAAGAAGAGTAACAATGCAGGGGAGTTGAGTGGACTTGGGCAGAAAGTGTGGAGAGATGAGTGTTGAACAATGTCTAGGTGTAAACTGTGATCAAGTTGGAGGGCAAGCAAAATGTAGGAAGTTAATTATATATCAAGATTTAAGATTGCTAAAATAGTCTAGTTCAAGATTACAATAAGGAACAAAGGTGTTGCTGTGGGAGTGGGTGGTCATAATAGGGGCAGGATTTATAGCTCTTCAAGTTCAAGATAGGCAGGAGGCCTTAATACATGTTGGTTGGATCAGCCACAGAAATACTGGAATTTCCCACATGTAAAGGCCCTGACTAAATAAAGGAGAGTGTACAAAAAGGGTATAAAGTAATACAGCCTGTATTTTATTTAATTTTTATTGGAGTATAATTGATTTACAGTGTTGTGCTATTGCCTATATTTTAAAGAACATCTATTGAGTGACTCAAGAGGACAGAGATCCTGAAAGGACAATATGTTAGATTTCTAGACTATGTGAAAAAAAAGTAATTTCAAACAGGCTGTAAGGGTGGCAGTGTCTTTGAGGAAACAAATGAGTTATAGTTAAGGCAAAGAGCTGAAGGAAATATTCTCAACAATTTGGGAATGGCAAGGAATTTTGTCTGCCATGGAAGAATTCCAGGGGGAAGAAGTGGAAGGAGGAAGCATGAAGTGGGAGAAACCTAAAAATATGGGAATTTCTATAACAATATCACAAGCCAGATAACACAAAAATGTGTGGGCTTCAAAACACTGCGATATGCTAGATCAAATGTAAAAAACATACTTTCAGATTCAGAGATGATCTTGCAAAAGTGGCAAGGGCACTTCTCAAGGAGCACAAAGAGGGAACTAAAAACTAGAAAAAAAAAAAGAGAGGGCTTCCCCTGGTGGTCCAGTGGGTAAGAACACCGCCTTGCAGGGCAAGGGGCGCCAGTTTGATCCCTGGCCTGGGAAGATCCCACGTGCCACGGAGCGGCTGGACTGATGTGTGCAACGACAGACGCCACCGCGATGGGAGGCCCACAGAAGCCAAAGAACAAAGACGGATGAAAATAGAGAAATGAAAGACCAATAGAAGTGGCCCGCCCGCTCCCCTCCCTCTCCAACCCCTCTCCAACCCGACCCCCGCCCAAAATAAATAAATAAATAAATCTTTTAAAAAAAGAGAGAGAGAGAGAGAGAGTATGGGTTGGACTTCCCTAGTGGTCCAGTGGTTAATAATCTGCCTTCCAGTGCAGAGGATGAGGGTTTGAACCCTAGTCTGGCAACTAAGCCTGTTCATACCACAGGCTTGAACTACTGAGCCCAGTTTCCATAAGTACTGAGGCTCTCTTGCTCTAGAGCTTGTGCTCTGCAACAAGAGAAGTCTGCCCACCTCAATTAGAGAAGCCCCTATGTGCCACAAACACTCAATGCACCCAAAAATAATAAATTTTTTAAAGAAAGGATATGGTTATGTTGCTATCTCAGTAACCAGGCTTCCTAAATGGCTCAGTGGCAAAGAATCTGCCTGCCAATGTAGAAGGTACCAGTTCCATCCCCAGATCAGGAAGATCCCCTAAGGAGGAAATGGCAACCCGCTCCAGTGTTCTTGCCAGACAAATCCCATGGTCAGAGGAGCCTGGTGGGCTACAGTCCGTGGGGTCAGAAAGAATCAAACACAACTGAGCGACTGAACATATCTCAGTAGTCAAGAGGTTTGGATTTTAAGATGAGGAGAGGAGCCCTTAGATCCAAATAAGGTGTGAAATCAGGACTTTCCAAATGCTAAGCCTGAATAAAAGGATGAATTAGAAAGAAATCTCTCTCAGTCTGCCTTTGGGAAGAAAAAACCTCTGCCATGAGAATTTGTAATCATAGGCATTCCTTCATATAGGTTTGGTGTTCAAATGCATTCTACATGCATGGTCAGGAACCCGAAGTGGAGAAATTCACGTGAAAAGTGGTCCTAATCCAGGAGTTTAAATAACAGAAAAGAAGCAGAGAATGGATACAGGGGATATTCTAA
This sequence comes from Tragulus kanchil, assembly GCA_022376925.1. Taxonomy (NCBI): domain Eukaryota; kingdom Metazoa; phylum Chordata; class Mammalia; order Artiodactyla; family Tragulidae; genus Tragulus; species Tragulus kanchil. Next base: position 167,145,428 of record JAIOJX010000031.1, on the reverse strand, counting down.
AATTGTGCTGATTATGGCACGACTGTCCTTCATTCTATGGTTTTGTTTTATTTCACCAATTGATTTTTCTCATGTGTTGAACCATTCTCATATTCCAGGAATAAATCCCACTTGGTCATGGTGTATAACCCTTTAAATCTGCTGTTGAAGTCGGATTTCTGGTATTATGCTCATCTTCTTTACATTGTTCCGATTTTAGTATATTGCTGCTAAAGAAGTCCCTGTGCTTTTATTTCTTAAATAGGGGATAATATACTTTTGCACAGCAATTTTCAAATGAGTGAATGTCTCAAGGAACAAGAGTCCTATGCTCGAAACATTGACAAAAATTAAGACGCACTTTGCAGACTCTTTGCCCATAACTGGCATCACCTCCTTCCTACATAGTACACCTCAATCCGGGTGTCAGAAAGTGACCGTTTCTTCGAAGGGCTGTGAAATGATCTGACCTATAGAGAGTGTCCAGATTTGAGGTTTCCATGACACCACATGAAAACGTTTGTAAATTGTTTAAATAAAAGTACGAATAACATATACCTGGAATTCACTTCTCCAAAGAACTCAACAGTTCAACCTTTAGGATACTTAAATTACAGCCCTTCCTGCATAGCAATGTGTTCTGTGCATGGACGTCAGAGGTGGATTCACCTTTGGGGCTCAGGAGAAATCCAAACACCCGTGCCAGGGGCAGTGAAGGGCAAGAGTCTCTGAAGAAAAGTTCCTGAGACCATACTTTTGAAAACTGACATGCTACTGAGAATTCCTTCTTTCTCACAACTCGTGGGACTAACTGGCACCGCCCTGCCCTAGGAATAGGTTAAACGTTTACAATACCTAGGGATGACTCGTCGACTTTCTGGAAGCCTCCCGCTTGATATGGTCCGAAAAGTGGAAAAGCGTATCAGGACTTTCCAAATGCTAAGCCTGAATAAAAGGATGAATTAGAAAGAAATCTCTCTCAGTCTGCCTTTGGGAAGAAAAAACCTCTGCCATGAGAATTTGTAATCATAGGCATTCCTTCATATAGGTTTGGTGTTCAAATGCATTCTACATGCATGGTCAGGAACCCGAAGTGGAGAAATTCACGTGAAAAGTGGTCCTAATCCAGGAGTTTAAATAACAGAAAAGAAGCAGAGAATGGATACAGGGGATATTCTAAAATTGTGCTGATTATGGCACGACTGTCCTTCATTCTATGGTTTTGTTTTATTTCACCAATTGATTTTTCTCATGTGTTGAACCATTCTCATATTCCAGGAATAAATCCCACTTGGTCATGGTGTATAACCCTTTAAATCTGCTGTTGAAGTCGGATTTCTGGTATTATGCTCATCTTCTTTACATTGTTCCGATTTTAGTATATTGCTGCTAAAGAAGTCCCTGTGCTTTTATTTCTTAAATAGGGGATAATATACTTTTGCACAGCAATTTTCAAATGAGTGAATGTCTCAAGGAACAAGAGTCCTATGCTCGAAACATTGACAAAAATTAAGACGCACTTTGCAGACTCTTTGCCCATAACTGGCATCACCTCCTTCCTACATAGTACACCTCAATCCGGGTGTCAGAAAGTGACCGTTTCTTCGGAAGGTGCTGTGAAATGATCTGACCTATAGAGAGTGTCCAGATTTGAGGTTTCCATGACACCACATGAAAACGTTTGTAAATTGTTTAAATAAAAGTACGAATAACATATACCTGGAATTCACTTCTCCAAAGAACTCAACAGTTCAACCTTTAGGATACTTAAATTACAGCCCTTCCTGCATAGCAATGTGTTCTGTGCATGGACGTCAGAGGTGGATTCACCTTTGGGGCTCAGGAGAAATCCAAACACCCGTGCCAGGGGCAGTGAAGGGCAAGAGTCTCTGAAGAAAAGTTCCTGAGACCATACTTTTGAAAACTGACATGCTACTGAGAATTCCTTCTTTCTCACAACTCGTGGGACTAACTGGCACCGCCCTGCCCTAGGAATAGGTTAAATGTTTACAATACCTAGGGATGACTCGTCGACTTTCTGGAAGCCTCCCGCTTGATATGGTCCGAAAGGAGTGTGGCAACAATGCGTGGAACCAGGAAACGGGCTTTCAAGTAAACAATACCTAAGACTCTGAGAAGTGATGGCCTCACCTAGAGAGACGAGCGGTCCGCGGTAGCCTCAAATTCTGCGCCCGTGCCCAGAAGCGCGCCGCGCATGCGCCCTGAGCAGTGCGACGCCCTCGCTCCCCTCTGCGCCTGCGCAAACGTGGGTGCTTCCCCGAATACCCACAACTCCCTCCACCTACTCTCCCACCCGGTCTTTTAACACCGCAACTCAGCCCAGGTGGGCGTGTTGGTGCCTGCTAGGGACTAGAGTGAGATGGTTTGTGATACCGTGTCAGTAATAACTTGCCAGTAACCCGGTAACCGAGCGATGGTCAGGTTAGAAGTCACAGCTGGGAGCCTTTGTCTCCGAACTGTTTAACGCATCCTTTTTTTTTTTTTTTAATCCTCGGACATTCGGACGTTCGGACGTCCTGCTGCCGCCTTCGGCTAAGCGGCTGGAAATTGTCTCTTGAGAATTTTAATCTTGCTTGGAAGCAGCCCCGGCCAGAGGTTCCTTTTTTTAATCTAGAATCACCCGCGACGTCATGGACATCACAGAAATGTCATCCCTCCATTGACTAACATAGGAAGCTGAATTATGAAGTTGAGTAATCATTGCTTTGAAAAAAGGAAAGAAAAAAAGGAAAAATTCACACACATTAAACCGTTACCTGTACATAAAATAATCTTGAAGAATGGGTCAGCAACTGCTTCTGGGATTACCTCAGGAGATAAGGAACGACTGGCTAAAGTAAGAGCATGAGTGTTTTTCATCATTTGAAATTGGGCTAGTGTACTTTTTTTTTTTTTTTTTTAGTCTTTGAATGTTCATTTGACTCCCTTACCAAAATGTTGATATCAAGGAAATTTGGAAACTTAAATCTCACTAGATGCAATAATGCTGGATAGAATCATACATTATGTGTGAAGATAAAGCATTTTGTCTAAACCACTGGGTCTTCCTGTTATTTCTAGACAGACATCCTTGAGAACTGGGGCGGGAAGTACAGGAAAAGAGGAGCCACGAATTTTTGAAAAATCGGCGGGGTTGGTATACAGGAAACAAGATTTTATCATCTCAGTCATTGTATATTCCTTTTGAATCTGCTGAAGAAGATTGAAGGATAAAGTTTAGTTGAGTTCACTGAAGTCCAACATAGATTGGAAGGGGACATTTGATGTTTATTTTTGTAAAGGAAGTTAATTGAGTGTGGTTGGCAGGGTTGGGACTTTTTGAAGTTCCTATTCTAGACAAGGAAAACATCCCTTAGTGAGGAATCTCCAGGATGATTATGATATATTCCTGCCCCTGCCCTTGTAAGATAACTTCAGGTTCCCTCCTCCAAAGGAAATGGTGAGGTGGGGGTAAAGTAGGCAACTGTGCTTAAGAGGATTTGCAGACAAAAATCTCTTACTGAAAGAAGATCCTAGACACACCTCTTTCTCTTGGTTAGCTGAACCAGTTCAACTTGTTACCCAGTGAGTGGTTAGTGGATCTAGGCAAACAAGAATCTGGAGAATGGGGATCCCAAAAGTTTAAAGTGTGAAATTAGAGGCTAGGAGTTTATAATGTTGGTGCTTGGTTTGTCTTGTTTGTAAGTACAAGTCAGAAGTTAAGCTCCTAAATAATGAGCAGTGGGTTTTTTTTCTTTTTTCTTTTTTTTGGCTTTTTTGATTTTACAAGAGTTTTGTTGTTTACAGATATGTACAATCCCAGATTAGTCATATGTATACCCCGTCCCCCCATTCCATCCCTCCAGGAAGGAGTAGTGTTTCTTAAGTGACCTCACATATCCATACATCTACAAAGAAATAAAATCTAGTGGTTGATACATCAACCAGGCTGAGCAATAAGCAACACCTGGGAACAGAAATTCCCCACACAGGAGAAAAATGGCATTGCAGAAAAGAATATTTAGTAAAATTTATTAAAATAAAAAAACAATAATTTATGCCCTTGGCAAAATTAAAGATTTTGTCAATATAAATGTTTCTTAGAAAACATATGAAAAGATAATATATATATCAATAAATCAATATCAGTATTACAGCAAAAGTAATAATGATTCTGTAACAGTGATGAGTGAGAATAACTCTGGCCCTTACACAGCAACATTTCTGGAAGATCCTCTTGATTCTTCCTCTTTTTTTAGTACAGTTATACCCTCATCTTAAGAAAGCCGGATATACATGTATCTATACTTAGAAACTCTTATGAATTACATTTATTTGAATTGCAAAATAATTCTCTACAAAAAAAATCAACAAAAAAGTTCTGTAATGTATCCTTCAAATTGGCAGATTTTTTCTAATGTGTTTAGAATTAACCAAATGCATGTGTCCCCAACTTCTTTCCTTACAGCACTACTGCATATAATGAGGTAAACCTGAAGTAAGCCAGTAATAGAGTTGGGCTTCAACTCTATTACTGACCAGAGAAGAGTATGCTCTTAATTTAGAGCAAGAGGAAATGGTTGGGGGCATGAGTTCCCTCAATCTTTTGTTTCTCTAATACTGAGCTCTTAATTTTCTTGGTAACTTTGTTCTTGGTAACTGTTTCCTTGGTAACTTTGTTCACCTGGTAGTCTCAGGATAAAAGGAGGAAGTCATATGGGAGGGGGACGGATTAATGAATTAGTGAGTCACTCCAGCAGAGCAGAGTGAGATGAAATCTGGGGTTCAGAGTTTGTGTGTGGATATAGCCGAGGGACAACTGAAGCAATTCTGAGCCCTTGAGGTGTTGTTTGTGAGGCTCCTCTCCCAGCAGGGGCACCTGACTCCCTGAGGAACAGCAGGGCTCAGTCCAGCTTCCCCAGCCAGACAGGACACACACTTAGGAGAATGGACTCCATCCTATTTGTCACATTCCTCCTGGCTCCCTTCAGCACAATGGTAGTGCTGCTCACAGAACTCCTGGATCCGGCTACAGGCCTCCAGCATCATCACTTCAGGGACTGTGATTACCACTCGGAAGAAGTTTGGGTACTCGAAACACTGCAAAAATAAAAGCCTGTTATTCTCAGAGAAATTGAATCAACGACTGGACCACTCTAACATGGGCAGGGTCCTAGTCAGCAAGAGGGAGTGACACCATTAACCCAGAGCTATCAGTTCACACCACTGGGATGCTGAACCAGTAACTGAATTAATTTAAAAGAAATCTGTGCGACAAGCTTGATTTGCTCTCACTGAGAATGTCCAGCTATAATTTTTCTTCCTGAATCAGATGGGATAATGATGGGGGAGAAACAAATTTGATATAGAGGTCATGAGACCCATCAGTGTGAACCTTTTCAAAAGAGAATACAGTAGTTCCTCGGTATATACAGGAGGTTGGTTCCATAACTTACAAGGGTATTAAAATGATTCCAAAAATGGCAGATTTTTCTAATGTGTTTAGAATTAACCAAATGCATGTGTCCCCAACTTCTTTCCTTACAGCACTACTGCATATAATGAGGTAAACCTGAAGTAAGCCAGTAATAGAGTTGGGCTTCAACTCTATTACTGACCAGAGAAGAGTATGCTCTTAATTTAGAGCAAGAGGAAATGGTTGGGGGCATGAGTTCCCTCAATCTTTTGTTTCTCTAATACTGAGCTCTTAATTTTCTTGGTAACTTTGTTCTTGGTAACTGTTTCCTTGGTAACTTTGTTCACCTGGTAGTCTCAGGATAAAAGGAGGAAGTCATATGGGAGGGGGACGGATTAATGAATTAGTGAGTCACTCCAGCAGAGCAGAGTGAGATGAAATCTGGGGTTCAGAGTTTGTGTGTGGATATAGCCGAGGGACAACTGAAGCAATTCTGAGCCCTTGAGGTGTTGTTTGTGAGGCTCCTCTCCCAGCAGGGGCACCTGACTCCCTGAGGAACAGCAGGGCTCAGTCCAGCTTCCCCAGCCAGACAGGACACACACTTAGGAGAATGGACTCCATCCTATTTGTCACATTCCTCCTGGCTCCCTTCAGCACAATGGTAGTGCTGCTCACAGAACTCCTGGATCCGGCTACAGGCCTCCAGCATCATCACTTCAGGGACTGTGATTACCACTCGGAAGAAGTTTGGGTACTCGAAACACTGCAAAAATAAAAGCCTGTTATTCTCAGAGAAATTGAATCAACGACTGGACCACTCTAACATGGGCAGGGTCCTAGTCAGCAAGAGGGAGTGACACCATTAACCCAGAGCTATCAGTTCACACCACTGGGATGCTGAACCAGTAACTGAATTAATTTAAAAGAAATCTGTGCGACAAGCTTGATTTGCTCTCACTGAGAATGTCCAGCTATAATTTTTCTTCCTGAATCAGATGGGATAATGATGGGGGAGAAACAAATTTGATATAGAGGTCATGAGACCCATCAGTGTGAACCTTTTCAAAAGAGAATACAGTAGTTCCTCGGTATATACAGGAGGTTGGTTCCATAACTTACAAGGGTATTAAAATCCAAGGATGCTCAAGTTCCATATATAAAATGGCATAGTATTTGCATAGCCTACATACATCCTCCTATGTACTGTAAATCATTTCTGGGTTACTTATAATACCTAATACAATGCAAATGTATGTAAATAGTTGCCAGGCTGCAGTAAATTCAAGGTTTGCTTTTTGGAACTTTCTGGGAATTTTCTCTTTTCTTTTTTTGGCCTCTTGTTATTGATTTTTTTTTAAATTTATTTTTCATCCATCTTTATTCTTCGGGCTGTGCAGGCCTCCCATTGCAGTGGCCTTTCTTGTTGCAGAGCACCGGCTCCGGGCACATGCATTCCAGAGTGCTGGCTCGCAATTGGACACACGGGTCCAGCCAGTGCATGGCATGTGGGATCTTCCCAGGCCAGGGACCGAACCAGTGCCCCTTGCACTGCAAGGCAGGCTCTTTACCCACTGGACCACCAGGGAAGCCCTGGGGTTTGTTTTTTTTTTCCATGAATAATTTTCCATCCTCAGTTGGTTGAATCCTTGGTTGAAACCTGCATATATGAAGGCTGAGTGCACACTTTGCTGGGAGACAGAAAGGCTAAAGACAAGCTCAGGAAGAGCTCCTGAGGCTCTATACACTATTGAGAGTTTCTAGAGAAACCTGAGAGAGATGTAAATACTCACTATTCCTGGGAGGCAGTGGACGGATTGCTCAGCAACTAATCGCTCCGTGAACTCCACATCATTCTCAAATTCTGGAAAATGTTCTATCTCAATTCCCACCTATACCAGTAACAGGGAGAGGCAAACTGATCAGAAGGAGAGAAAACAAACCTACTCTTTATGCCAGAAATTAAGGTAGAGACTGTTCTAAAACTCCACTAATGATAACTAAGAGTTTTTGCTCTTATGAGCTCATGGAATTTCTCATAGTGAAGAGAGGATATATTTATATTTTAGTTTCATTGAATGATTCCTTCATGGATACTGATCAATGAAAGCTGCAAATAGGATGCTGATATTTCTCAAAACAAGGCAGTATTAGTATTAGGGGACAGGCTATTCTTGACTGCATGGAACTACCCTGCCATTGAAAGACACTTAGCGTCACTGGTCCACAAGATGCCAATAGCACCCCTTTCGGTCATTCTGAAAACAAACAACATTCCTATATATCCCCAAACACTTCAAGAGAGCCAGATCTCTCCCAGTTAAGAGCTATCATAGCCTGGAAAGCCTCTCATTTGTGTCATATTATCCACATACATGCAATATAAAATGATTCTCTATATTGTAGAGTTGAGTCATTCTAAGAGGTTATTTTTTTCTTTCTTACTTTTTTAGCACTGAGTTCAAACAACATCGGTGGGACAGTTCAGAACAAGGCAGTTCCTAAACTGACTGGCTGAGGAGCCCACCTGGTTGTCTTTGTGAGCCCGGAAGACTGGTTTCCCTCACCTAACCACAAAGTCCCTGCCACCCACATACTCACCATGAGGTACATGGCCCCAGAAGGGCGGATGGGCCGGAGTCCGGGATGGCAGCCAATGCTCCATAGCAGAGATCCGCATTGGACTACGAGAGGAGGCAGAGACGTCAATGATGAAAAGTTATGCTAAAGGAAAATGACGTCATTGAAAGGAGAGCCCACATCAAAGGCAGGGAACCTGGATTTGCTCTGCTGACGTAGGGAGTTAACAAGAAAAAAACCTCTGCCACTCAAAGCTTTTGGCCAGGAGCAGAGTGAATTGCCAGACACTGGAGAAAGGTATGCGTGAATGTTGACACCGACGCCACCTCCTGGTTTAGAAACCCCATAATGGAGCAAAATTCCACTTGAGGCATTCCCTGACTCCTAGAGCAGAAGGCTACGGGCTGCCCTTACCTTGAGGAAGCTTAGAGTGTTGTGGTGGAACTCTTGAGGGGTGCGATGCAGAATGCTTTTCAGAGCTCCCTGGACAAGGGTGCAGGGGCCCAGGATCCGCTGACTCAGTTTCATCAGCCCATCTCGGATCTAAAAGCAAACACAATAGGAAGCCTCTCTCAAGCGTCCCTGCTTTGGAGATTCTTATTCTGACCACTCTTTCTATCAAGTTTTTATTTTTATTTCTTGTTAATTGGTGGGGGGGGTGGAGTTTGGCCTCTTATCTTCTGTCTGGGCAGAGTTAGGGTTACTTTGGAGAAGTGATGGTGCCTCGTGTTCTTAAATTAGACCACCTGGGCTGTAGCCCAGGTCTGCCATGCACTGGCTGTGTGACTCTGGGAAATTATATAACCTCTCTGAGTGTCATTTTTCTCAACTATAAAATAGAGATAAAACCCTCACAGGGTTGTTGGAAGAATTAACTGCCCAAACACTTCAAAAAGAGAGCCAGATCTCTCCCAGTTAAGAGCTATCATAGCCTGGAAAGCCTCTCATTTGTGTCATATTATCCACATACATGCAATATAAAATGATTCTCTATATTGTAGAGTTGAGTCATTCTAAGAGGTTATTTTTTTCTTTCTTACTTTTTTAGCACTGAGTTCAAACAACATCGGTGGGACAGTTCAGAACAAGGCAGTTCCTAAACTGACTGGCTGAGGAGCCCACCTGGTTGTCTTTGTGAGCCCGGAAGACTGGTTTCCCTCACCTAACCACAAAGTCCCTGCCACCCACATACTCACCATGAGGTACATGGCCCCAGAAGGGCGGATGGGCCGGAGTCCGGGGATGGCAGCCAATGCTCCATAGCAGAGATCCGCATTGGACTACGAGAGGAGGCAGAGACGTCAATGATGAAAAGTTATGCTAAAGGAAAATGACGTCATTGAAAGGAGAGCCCACATCAAAGGCAGGGAACCTGGATTTGCTCTGCTGACGTAGGGAGTTAACAAGAAAAAAACCTCTGCCACTCAAAGCTTTTGGCCAGGAGCAGAGTGAATTGCCAGACACTGGAGAAAGGTATGCGTGAATGTTGACACCGACGCCACCTCCTGGTTTAGAAACCCCATAATGGAGCAAAATTCCACTTGAGGCATTCCCTGACTCCTAGAGCAGAAGGCTACGGGCTGCCCTTACCTTGAGGAAGCTTAGAGTGTTGTGGTGGAACTCTTGAGGGGTGCGATGCAGAATGCTTTTCAGAGCTCCCTGGACAAGGGTGCAGGGGCCCAGGATCCGCTGACTCAGTTTCATCAGCCCATCTCGGATCTAAAAGCAAACACAATAGGAAGCCTCTCTCAAGCGTCCCTGCTTTGGAGATTCTTATTCTGACCACTCTTTCTATCAAGTTTTTATTTTTATTTCTTGTTAATTGGTGGGGGGGGTGGAGTTTGGCCTCTTATCTTCTGTCTGGGCAGAGTTAGGGTTACTTTGGAGAAGTGATGGTGCCTCGTGTTCTTAAATTAGACCACCTGGGCTGTAGCCCAGGTCTGCCATGCACTGGCTGTGTGACTCTGGGAAATTATATAACCTCTCTGAGTGTCATTTTTCTCAACTATAAAATAGAGATAAAACCCTCACAGGGTTGTTGGAAGAATTAAACTGAAATAAAGTACATAAAGCACTGGCATCTTGTAAGCCCATAAACAATATTAGGGATCATCACTGCTTGTTGTCTCCTTTTCTGTGGTACTAAAATTCGAGGTAGATGGAACTTCCTCACCAAGGCAGGAAAACTGAGTTCTGGAGAGAAATAACTATCTTTATCCAGTGTCTTACCAGGCATAAAGACCTACAGGGCCAAGAAGAAAGAAAAACCTCTTCTCATCTGTACCACTGTGATGCAAAGTAAGTAATAAGTAAGTAAATAAATAAATATTTAGATGATATATATATACGTGTGTGTGTATGTGTATATATGTGTGTATATATATATATATATATCCTAAATTAGATATACTGTTTCACTGTATTGCTCTCACCTCATTGCCAAAAATGTCTCTTCGGTCATGGATGAGGATCCAACCCATCCTCCAGCCAGGAACAAGCCAGCGCTTGGCCAGCCCTCCACAGGACAGGATTGGGACGCTGCTGCTGAGGGTGGCCAGAGGCTCAAATTTGGAATCTGAAAACACCTGAGGAGAAGAGGTGCTTGTTACAGTTATTCTTTGGCTTGTTGTTGTTTTTCAGTTGCCCAGTTGTGCCCAACTCTTTGTGAGCCCATGGACTGCAGGACACCAGACCTCCCTGTCCCTCACCATCTCCCAGAGTTTGCCCAAGTTCATGTTCACTGTATTGGTGATGCCGTCCAGCTATCTCATCCTCTAATGCCCTCTTCTCCTTCTGCCCTCAATCTTTCTCAGCATCAGGGATTTTTCCAGTGAGTTGGCAGTTTGTATCAGATGACCTAAAAGCAAACACAATAGGAAGCCTCTCTCAAGCGTCCCTGCTTTGGAGATTCTTATTCTGACCACTCTTTCTATCAAGTTTTTATTTTTATTTCTTGTTAATTGGTGGGGGGGGTGGAGTTTGGCCTCTTATCTTCTGTCTGGGCAGAGTTAGGGTTACTTTGGAGAAGTGATGGTGCCTCGTGTTCTTAAATTAGACCACCTGGGCTGTAGCCCAGGTCTGCCATGCACTGGCTGTGTGACTCTGGGAAATTATATAACCTCTCTGAGTGTCATTTTTCTCAACTATAAAATAGAGATAAAACCCTCACAGGGTTGTTGGAAGAATTAAACTGAAATAAAGTACATAAAGCACTGGCATCTTGTAAGCCCATAAACAATATTAGGGATCATCACTGCTTGTTGTCTCCTTTTCTGTGGTACTAAAATTCGAGGTAGATGGAACTTCCTCACCAAGGCAGGAAAACTGAGTTCTGGAGAGAAATAACTATCTTTATCCAGTGTCTTACCAGGCATAAAGACCTACAGGGCCAAGAAGAAAGAAAAACCTCTTCTCATCTGTACCACTGTGATGCAAAGTAAGTAATAAGTAAGTAAATAAATAAATATTTAGATGATATATATATACGTGTGTGTGTATGTGTATATATGTGTGTATATATATATATATATATCCTAAATTAGATATACTGTTTCACTGTATTGCTCTCACCTCATTGCCAAAAATGTCTCTTCGGTCATGGATGAGGATCCAACCCATCCTCCAGCCAGGAACAAGCCAGCGCTTGGCCAGCCCTCCACAGGACAGGATTGGGACGCTGCTGCTGAGGGTGGCCAGAGGCTCAAATTTGGAATCTGAAAACACCTGAGGAGAAGAGGTGCTTGTTACAGTTATTCTTTGGCTTGTTGTTGTTTTTCAGTTGCCCAGTTGTGCCCAACTCTTTGTGAGCCCATGGACTGCAGGACACCAGACCTCCCTGTCCCTCACCATCTCCCAGAGTTTGCCCAAGTTCATGTTCACTGTATTGGTGATGCCGTCCAGCTATCTCATCCTCTAATGCCCTCTTCTCCTTCTGCCCTCAATCTTTCTCAGCATCAGGGATTTTTCCAGTGAGTTGGCAGTTTGTATCAGATGACCTAAATACTGGAGCTTCAGCTTCAGCATCAGTCCTTCCAGCAAGTATTCAGGGTTGATTTCCTTTAAGATTGACTGGTCTGGGGCTTCCCTGGTGGTCCAGTGGGTAAGGACACCGCCTTGCAGTGCAAGGGGCGCCGGTTCGATTCCTGGCCTGGGAAGATCCCATGTGCCGCGGAGCGGCTGGACTGATGTGTCCAATTACCGAGCCAGAGCTCTGGGGCGCATGCGCCCAGAGCCGGCGCTCTGCAACGACGGATGCCACCGGAATGGGAGGCCCACAGGAGCCAAAGAACAAAGACAGATGAAAATAGACAAATGAAAGACCCGCCTGCTCCCCGCCCTCCCCACCCCGCCCCTCCAAAATAAATAAATAAATAAATCTTAAAAAAAGTAAATAAATAAAAGTCATGTTCTTTAAAAAAAAAAAAAAAATTGACTGGTTTGATCTTTTTGCTGTCCACAGGACTCTCAGGAATCTTCTCCAGCATCATAGTTCAAAGGCATCAATTCTTTGGTGTTCTTCCTTCTGTACCATCCAGCTCTCACAATCGTACATGACCGCTGGGAAGACGACAGCCTTGACTATATGGACCTTTGTCAGCAGAGTGATGTCTCTGCTTTTCAGCATACTATCTATGTAGATGACATCTACTGAACATTGACCCACAAGGGTTTGATGGATTATTCACAGTAAGGCAAGTTGTCTTTTCATCAATCAGAGATTCCAGAGTTTGATGTCTGCCCTTTAAAACCCTACTATGGATGAGGATCCAACCCATCCTCCAGCCAGGAACAAGCCAGCGCTTGGCCAGCCCTCCACAGGACAGGATTGGGACGCTGCTGCTGAGGGTGGCCAGAGGCTCAAATTTGGAATCTGAAAACACCTGAGGAGAAGAGGTGCTTGTTACAGTTATTCTTTGGCTTGTTGTTGTTTTTCAGTTGCCCAGTTGTGCCCAACTCTTTGTGAGCCCATGGACTGCAGGACACCAGACCTCCCTGTCCCTCACCATCTCCCAGAGTTTGCCCAAGTTCATGTTCACTGTATTGGTGATGCCGTCCAGCTATCTCATCCTCTAATGCCCTCTTCTCCTTCTGCCCTCAATCTTTCTCAGCATCAGGGATTTTTCCAGTGAGTTGGCAGTTTGTATCAGATGACCTAAATACTGGAGCTTCAGCTTCAGCATCAGTCCTTCCAGCAAGTATTCAGGGTTGATTTCCTTTAAGATTGACTGGTCTGGGGCTTCCCTGGTGGTCCAGTGGGTAAGGACACCGCCTTGCAGTGCAAGGGGCGCCGGTTCGATTCCTGGCCTGGGAAGATCCCATGTGCCGCGGAGCGGCTGGACTGATGTGTCCAATTACCGAGCCAGAGCTCTGGGGCGCATGCGCCCAGAGCCGGCGCTCTGCAACGACGGATGCCACCGGAATGGGAGGCCCACAGGAGCCAAAGAACAAAGACAGATGAAAATAGACAAATGAAAGACCCGCCTGCTCCCCGCCCTCCCCGCCCCGCCCCTCCAAAATAAATAAATAAATAAATCTTAAAAAAAGTAAATAAATAAAAGTCATGTTCTTTAAAAAAAAAAAAAAAATTGACTGGTTTGATCTTTTTGCTGTCCACAGGACTCTCAGGAATCTTCTCCAGCATCATAGTTCAAAGGCATCAATTCTTTGGTGTTCTTCCTTCTGTACCATCCAGCTCTCACAATCGTACATGACCGCTGGGAAGACGACAGCCTTGACTATATGGACCTTTGTCAGCAGAGTGATGTCTCTGCTTTTCAGCATACTATCTATGTAGATGACATCTACTGAACATTGACCCACAAGGGTTTGATGGATTATTCACAGTAAGGCAAGTTGTCTTTTCATCAATCAGAGATTCCAGTTGTTTCAGGTCAACTTTACAAGACTTCGACGGTTTACTTCTCTCCAAATCCCATGCCTCCCCAAATTTTCCTTATATCACTAAGGACAAGGCCTCACATTTACAAGCTCATTCTACTCTGAAGTATGATTGGTATGTCAAGAAGCTTCAGAGAGAACTGTCCAAAAACATTTAACCTGGTGTCTGATCTGGATTAAAGGAAGCCTAAAATGAGTAAACTGGTCCCAGCCCAGTAATACGTACAACCCCTGACTCTAGGGAATGAATGAAACAATTAGATCCTGCCAAGACTCACCATGTCTCCATAGATCTCATCAGCTAAAATGGGGACACACTGCCTTGCGGCCACTGAAAATAAGAGAAGCGTGCGGATGTCATTTTTAATGTGAATTGCCTTAGCACTTAATATTTACCTGGGCTTATGTTTTACACTTCACGTTTGTGTGTTTTGTCTTCCTTTTAAAGAACTACAAATTCTTTTCATACTCCTTCAGGCTACAGAGCCTAAATTTTCTGTTTAATTAACTATATACTTCAAATCGTTTCTTCCACATGTTGGGAGTGATAAAGAGGCAAGTCTTTTTCTCCTTCTTTCTCCCTTTCCAGGGGCACACACTCACTAGGGATGTATTGGAGCCTTCCTACCTCTATCCTTGTCTTGGAACTTAATGAAGGACCCCTTTCTCATTCTAGGAAACATCTAAAGGATTCCATCCCCATCTTGTTTCATGTCAAGTGAAGTCCCCTGGACTTACCTGCCAAGATTTTCTGGAGATGACATCTACTGAACACTGACCCACAAGGATTTGATGGATTATTGACAATAAGACAAGCTGTCTTTTCATCAATCAGCGATTCCACTTGTTTCAGGTCAATTTCCCAAGACTTCTCTGGCTAGGGAGGGAAAAAGGGGTGAGCCCAAGATGATTCTGAAAAACTTAGGACTACTCACTTCACTCAAAGGTATAATGTAAATAACAAAATATGTCTGTGGCCTCAGACTTTCCAGATCGTTCTCTGCTAATAATCATATAGTTTTATGAAGTAGTAATTGAGCATTTGTGTCTAAAATTAAAAAGCATTTACCGGGCTTCCCTGGTGGTCCAGTGGGTGAGGACACTGCCTTGCAGTGCAAGGGGTGCGGTTCGATTCCTGGCCTGGGAAGATCCCATGTGCCTCAGAGCGATTGGACCGATGTGTCCAGCTACCGAGCCAAACCTCTAGAGCGCGTGCACCCAGAGCTGGTACTCTGCAGTGAGAGAGACCACTGCAATGGGAGGCCCACACGGACCAAAGAACAAAGATGGATGAAAATAGATAAGTGAAAGACCAATGGAAGTGGCCCCCCCACACACACAAAAAAAAAAAAAGTAAAAAAAAAAAAGCAGGCTTCCCCTGGTGGTCCAGTGGGTAAGGACACCGCCTTGCAGTGCAAGGGGCGTCGGTTTGATCCCTGGCCTGGGAAGATCCCACGTGCCGCGGAGCGATTGGACCGATGTGTCCAGCTACCGAGCCAAACCTCTAGAGCGCGTGCACCCAGAGCTGGTACTCTGCAGTGAGAGAGACCACTGCAATGGGAGGCCCACACGGACCAAAGAACAAAGATGGATGAAAATAGATAAGTGAAAGACCAATGGAAGTGGCCCCCCCACACACACAAAAAAAAAAAAAGTAAAAAAAAAAAAGCAGGCTTCCCCTGGTGGTCCAGTGGGTAAGGACACCGCCTTGCAGTGCAAGGGGCACTGGTTTGATCCCTGGCCTGGGAAGATCCCACGTGCTGCGGAGCGGCTGGACCCATGTGTCCAATTGCCGAGCTGGAGCTCTGGAGTGCATGCGCCCAGAACTGGTGCTCTGCGACGACAGAAGCCACCGCGATGGGAGGCCCACAGGAGCCAAAGAACAAAGATGGATGAAAATAGAGAAATGAAAGACCAATAGAAGTGGCCCGCCCGTCCCCCTCCCTCCCCAACCCGACCCCTGCCCAAAATAAACAAATAAATAAATCTTTAAAAAAAAAAGGCATTTACCAATAAATTGTAGAGTTTGACCTCGATTCCCATAGATTCAGCCAGAGTCTTGTAGATAGAGAAGCCAGGTCTTGGAACTAGGATGTTTTGCCCTGGGTTGGCCAACACAGCCAAACACAGTTCAATAGCCTGACTGCAGCCACTTGTCAGAACGACATTCTGTGAAGAAAAGTTAGGGATTCCAACAGCAACAAGAGAAAAGAGATTATCAAATGAATGAGTGGGAAGCAAAAATAAGCTTACTTTTAAAAATCCTGTGTAAAGTAGTGGGGACTGTACTAGGCCAAAACTGAAAGAAACAAATGTTTATATATGTCCATATCTAAAGGTTATTGAAAATGCTGGCTACTTAAAAGAAATAAATCACTTTAAAAATGACAGGTTGGCTGTGACTCAGCAGACCTCCATGAGAGATCATTATGACCTTGGACTTTTGCACCTGGTTATTTATTTACTTTTGACCATGAGATTTGAAGCCTGATTCTCTTCTGAAATACAGATGAAGGGCAGCCCTTAATGTTAAGAAATGTTGACCTCTACCCAACAGACAACAGAGCAGAGGGCATTTAAACTTGACCCTGCCATAAATCCAATATGCCATGGAAACTCAACCCTTCCATCTAAATGATCTTAAGGTAAGTGAAGGAAAGTTAATAAAAGACCTTAGTGGTAAAATTAAAATTTTCAATTATTTGGTGTTTATGAATCATTGTTTTTAAATGATCTTTTGCAGAAAATCAAATATAGGGTGATTTCTGAGTTCTTTGGGCCTCCTTTTTTAAATTTTTTTTTTAACAGAAGCCTGCAGAAAGGCTATCAGAACTTACCACTTCTTTTTTTTTTTTTTTAACATTTATTTTATTTATTTATCTTTTGGGGAGTGGGGTGGGGAGGGAGGGGGGCAGGCGGGCCACTTCTATTGGTCTTCATTTTTCTATTTTCATCCGTCTTTGTTCTTTGGCTCTTATGGGCCTCCATCGCGGTGGCCTCTGTCGTCACAGAGCGCCGCCTCTGGGCGCATGCGCCCCAGAGCTCTGGCTCGGTAATTGGACACATTGGTCCAGCCGCTCCGCGGCACATGGGATCTTCCCAGGCCAGGGATCGAACCAGCACCCCTTGCACTGCAAGGCGGTGTCCTTACCCACTGGACCACCAGGGGAAGCCCCTCTTTGAGCCTCCTTGAGACAGATACCACATGAGCAGTATGCAACATTATTATCATACTATAAGGACATTAAATACAATCCACCCCAAATGATGCAAGGTTTTTTTTTTGAATAGCCTGACTGCAGCCACTTGTCAGAACGACATTCTGTGAAGAAAAGTTAGGATTCCAACAGCAACAAGAGAAAAGAGATTATCAAATGAATGAGTGGGAAGCAAAAATAAGCTTACTTTTAAAAATCCTGTGTAAAGTAGTGGGGACTGTACTAGGCCAAAACTGAAAGAAACAAATGTTTATATATGTCCATATCTAAAGGTTATTGAAAATGCTGGCTACTTAAAAGAAATAAATCACTTTAAAAATGACAGGTTGGCTGTGACTCAGCAGACCTCCATGAGAGATCATTATGACCTTGGACTTTTGCACCTGGTTATTTATTTACTTTTGACCATGAGATTTGAAGCCTGATTCTCTTCTGAAATACAGATGAAGGGCAGCCCTTAATGTTAAGAAATGTTGACCTCTACCCAACAGACAACAGAGCAGAGGGCATTTAAACTTGACCCTGCCATAAATCCAATATGCCATGGAAACTCAACCCTTCCATCTAAATGATCTTAAGGTAAGTGAAGGAAAGTTAATAAAAGACCTTAGTGGTAAAATTAAAATTTTCAATTATTTGGTGTTTATGAATCATTGTTTTTAAATGATCTTTTGCAGAAAATCAAATATAGGGTGATTTCTGAGTTCTTTGGGCCTCCTTTTTTAAATTTTTTTTTTAACAGAAGCCTGCAGAAAGGCTATCAGAACTTACCACTTCTTTTTTTTTTTTTTTAACATTTTTTTTTTTTTTTTTTTTTTTGGGGGGGGGGGGGGGGGGGGGGGGGGGGCAGGCGGGCCACTTCTATTGGTCTTCATTTTTCTATTTTCATCCGTCTTTGTTCTTTGGCTCTTATGGGCCTCCATCGCGGTGGCCTCTGTCGTCACAGAGCGCCGCCTCTGGGCGCATGCGCCCCAGAGCTCTGGCTCGGTAATTGGACACATTGGTCCAGCCGCTCCGCGGCACATGGGATCTTCCCAGGCCAGGGATCGAACCAGCACCCCTTGCACTGCAAGGCGGTGTCCTTACCCACTGGACCACCAGGGGAAGCCCCTCTTTGAGCCTCCTTGAGACAGATACCACATGAGCAGTATGCAACATTATTATCATACTATAAGGACATTAAATACAATCACTGATTAGCGGCCTCCCCTTGTCAAAAGTCCTGCAATTGGCAAAGGGAAATTATTCTTAGTTTTTGTTTCCCTGAAACCCTACTCCTCATGGAACAGAAACAAGGAAAAGGTTAGAGTTTGGCTAGTATTGCTGTAGAGCTGGTACCTTGTCTAGGTCTCACCTTAGCTTCCAGGGGTGCCTCGGGACAGTGGTAATAAGAAGCAACCTCCTCCCGACTTGATAAGTGGCCTGAGAGAAAACAGCAGAAGGAGGAAGCTGGAAATTTTCATCCCACAACTGCCAGTGAGGCCCTTCAGCCATGGGCTTCAAGGCCACCTCCTGCCGCAGCTCAGAACACATACCATTCAGTTCAGTTCCCAGTCACTACAGCTAAAGGAGATTCACTTTATATCTTACAGGTTTATAATGAGCACACAAATGTATAAATGATAACAAAAAGAGTTCTCCAAACTATACTCTACAGCATCTTAGTTACTGTGATTATGTTTTATTTTCTTTTAGATTATTTAATCTAAAATACAGGATTTAGATTATTCCTAAATCCCTTCCAAGGATTATATTTTCTGAAAACTTGTAATTAATGAGGTCATTACACTGAGTCCATTTTAACTTTTTCCACATTGTATTGTATACTTATTACTATGTTTTCTTTTAAATTATATTCTCATATAGTATTCCCAAATATTGGCTAACAAGCTTGAAGTATAGACAGTTTCATACCAATTATTATGTTTTACACAATTGCTGTCCAAAAAAGATTATCTACAGTTCCCAAGGCTAGAGGCAATATTTTCTAATATTTGTTAACTTAGTAGGTACAGATAGGTCTCTTGAAGTAAAACAAATTAACACTTTTTCCTTAATTACTAATAAACATTATCTGTGTTTCCTTTGGCATGAAATGCTCATATCCTTTGAGTATTTGTCAAATGGAAGACTTGGTTTTGGTTTTCAGGTTAAATCAGTTTCCTAATACTTTTGATATAAAGGTCATTATAGATATTTTTAAAATTTTTATTGAAGTATAGTTGATTTACTGTATGGTGCTAATTTCTGCTATATAGCAAAGTGATTCAGTTATATATATATATATATATTCTTTATATATATTATATATATATTATTTCCATTATGTATAAACTTTTATAACCTAACTTTTGGTTTTATTTTGTTTTGATTTTCATTCATGAAACTGTATAAAATGTAAATAACCTAAAAATCATGTCCTTGATATCTCTCTAAAGTGTTTCTAAATTCTATTTTAGCATGAAGTTGGGTTTTTATTCTGCACATACACACAGTGGGGAAGTGTGTAACACTGAAATAAAATCAAGGAATCACTTGTTTTACCAAATGCTTAGGGTAGGAATGGTCAGTACATAGAAAGAGTTACACCTACATAAGAATGATTTCTCTCCTAAACAACCTTCTGTCCTCCAATAGGACAACTCATTTTTTGCTGTTGTTGGGTTTTGCTTTTTTTGCTTTTGCCTTGAAACAAGCACAGTTACATGGAGAGTGTGCCCAGAACCATAATTAAAATAAACCTTGAATGTGCAGTGGAGGAAAAATAAGGCTAAGAAGCTATTTACACAGTAAGCAAACTGATTTAGGAGCTGGAGAGCTCTGTCAAGAAACAGCTGCAGCCAAGCTCAAGGCCTCCATGGAGAATGAGCATTGATAGGAGAGAAGCATCATTTGAGCAATGAATGTGCAATGGAAACCTAAAGCTGGGAGGTGCCGTAATGCGGAAGAAGCCAGGAAAGAAGTTGGGCCTTGATGGCTTGAGGTTAAGTCCATTTTAACTTTCATTAACTTTTTGTTTTCTTTTAAATTATATTCTCATATAGTATTCCCAAATATTGGCAAAAGTGAAGTATAGCAAAAATTTTTTTTACACAATTGCTGTCCAAAAAAGATTATCTACAGTTCCCAAGGCTAGAGGCAATATTTTCTAATATTTGTTAACTTAGTAGGTACAGATAGGTCTCTTGAAGTAAAACAAATTAACACTTTTTCCTTAATTACTAATAAACATTATCTGTGTTTCCTTTGGCATGAAATGCTCATATCCTTTGAGTATTTGTCAAATGGAAGACTTGGTTTTGGTTTTCAGGTTAAATCAGTTTCCTAATACTTTTGATATAAAGGTCATTATAGATATTTTTAAAATTTTTATTGAAGTATAGTTGATTTACTGTATGGTGCTAATTTCTGCTATATAGCAAAGTGATTCAGTTATATATATATATATATATTCTTTATATATATTATATATATATTATTTCCATTATGTATAAACTTTTATAACCTAACTTTTGGTTTTATTTTGTTTTGATTTTCATTCATGAAACTGTATAAAATGTAAATAACCTAAAAATCATGTCCTTGATATCTCTCTAAAGTGTTTCTAAATTCTATTTTAGCATGAAGTTGGGTTTTTATTCTGCACATACACACAGTGGGGAAGTGTGTAACACTGAAATAAAATCAAGGAATCACTTGTTTTACCAAATGCTTAGGGTAGGAATGGTCAGTACATAGAAAGAGTTACACCTACATAAGAATGATTTCTCTCCTAAACAACCTTCTGTCCTCCAATAGGACAACTCATTTTTTGCTGTTGTTGGGTTTTGCTTTTTTTGCTTTTGCCTTGAAACAAGCACAGTTACATGGAGAGTGTGCCCAGAACCATAATTAAAATAAACCTTGAATGTGCAGTGGAGGAAAAATAAGGCTAAGAAGCTATTTACACAGTAAGCAAACTGATTTAGGAGCTGGAGAGCTCTGTCAAGAAACAGCTGCAGCCAAGCTCAAGGCCTCCATGGAGAATGAGCATTGATAGGAGAGAAGCATCATTTGAGCAATGAATGTGCAATGGAAACCTAAAGCTGGGAGGTGCCGTAATGCCGGAAGAAGCCAGGAAAGAAGTTGGGCCTTGATGGCTTGAGGTTAAGCATTCTGACACTCCTTTTGCCAAATTCAATAGTCGTAAATTATCTTAGCCTCTCCTTAGGAATTATGCATCAGGAAAGCAAAGGAAATTGCTAGAAATTTATTCCTGGCAGAAAAGCACCAACAATTTGGAAGCCACCAGATTAGAGTCTCAGGGGAAACTTACCAATGGAGGGGGCATAGCCGTTATACTTCCCCGAGTCAAGGGCATCTTTCATTGCTTGGATAACTTCTGGATCTGTCGGCAGGTTTCCAAATACAGTAGGGTCCCCTTTTCAAGAACCACCAAGAGGTTATTCTTCTATGTCCAGTGTTCAGACCCACCCTCCACTTCCATCCTCTCCACCCAACCCATGAGGAACAATGCCTGCCTCTTGGTCACATGTCCCCAACTCACCAACCGACAGAGCAATCATGGTCTTGTTTGGATTTGGCTTCACCTTCATGCTGTCCACAATGTCCCGGATGGGATTGAAAGTTTTGTAGGACAGGTCCGATGGCCTCACAGACCATGTGGCCTTCCTGCCTTTCACTTTTCCTGGCACAGAGCTTCTGCCAGCAACGTTGACATGCACATCCAGAACTGAAGGGAGGCTGCCATGGTCATGCATCTGAATCGTGTATGGGTCCATGACTAAGAAAGACTATGAGGAAAAGAAGGGGTCTCTGTGACTCTTAAGAACAGACATTGTCCAGGGGGCCAGTTACAGTTGGGCCTAAACATGTGGGGTGATTTCACCAGATGTCTCTTTTCAAACTCCTTTCACGTGTAAAATAGATTTGAATGAATGAGAACAATTTTAAGACTTTTCACTGAGATGGAAAACAAGAACTGTTACATGGAGAGTGTGCCCAGAACCATAATTAAAATAAACCTTGAATGTGCAGTGGAGGAAAAATAAGGCTAAGAAGCTATTTACACAGTAAGCAAACTGATTTAGGAGCTGGAGAGCTCTGTCAAGAAACAGCTGCAGCCAAGCTCAAGGCCTCCATGGAGAATGAGCATTGATAGGAGAGAAGCATCATTTGAGCAATGAATGTGCAATGGAAACCTAAAGCTGGGAGGTGCCGTAATGCCGGAAGAAGCCAGGAAAGAAGTTGGGCCTTGATGGCTTGAGGTTAAGCATTCTGACACTCCTTTTGCCAAATTCAATAGTCGTAAATTATCTTAGCCTCTCCTTAGGAATTATGCATCAGGAAAGCAAAGGAAATTGCTAGAAATTTATTCCTGGCAGAAAAGCACCAACAATTTGGAAGCCACCAGATTAGAGTCTCAGGGGAAACTTACCAATGGAGGGGGCATAGCCGTTATACTTCCCCGAGTCAAGGGCATCTTTCATTGCTTGGATAACTTCTGGATCTGTCGGCAGGTTTCCAAATACAGTAGGGTCCCCTTTTCAAGAACCACCAAGAGGTTATTCTTCTATGTCCAGTGTTCAGACCCACCCTCCACTTCCATCCTCTCCACCCAACCCATGAGGAACAATGCCTGCCTCTTGGTCACATGTCCCCAACTCACCAACCGACAGAGCAATCATGGTCTTGTTTGGATTTGGCTTCACCTTCATGCTGTCCACAATGTCCCGGATGGGATTGAAAGTTTTGTAGGACAGGTCCGATGGCCTCACAGACCATGTGGCCTTCCTGCCTTTCACTTTTCCTGGCACAGAGCTTCTGCCAGCAACGTTGACATGCACATCCAGAACTGAAGGGAGGCTGCCATGGTCATGCATCTGAATCGTGTATGGGTCCATGACTAAGAAAGACTATGAGGAAAAGAAGGGGTCTCTGTGACTCTTAAGAACAGACATTGTCCAGGGGGCCAGTTACAGTTGGGCCTAAACATGTGGGGTGATTTCACCAGATGTCTCTTTTCAAACTCCTTTCACGTGTAAAATAGATTTGAATGAATGAGAACAATTTTAAGACTTTTCACTGAGATGGAAAACAAGAACTGATTCTACAATATTAGCAGAGAAGGTCCCATTGAATTCTTATCTACTGAGAGATTCTCTATGTGTAACTGTCATCACCATGAAAAAAATTTTTTTTAAGATTTATTTATTTATTTATTTTGGTGGGGGTGGGGTGGGGAGGGAGGGGGGCAGGCAGGCCACTTCTATTGGTCTTTCATTTGTCTATTTTCATCCATCTTTGTTCTTTGGCCCGTGTGGGCCTCCCATCACGGTGGCCTCTGTTGTCACAGAGCACTGGCTCTGGGCGCATGCGCTCCAGAGCTCCGGCTCGGTAATTGGACACATCAGTCCAGCCGCTCCGTGGCACCTGGGATCTTCTCAGGCCAGGGATCGAACCGGCACCCCTTGCACTGCAAGGCGGTGTCCTTACCCACTGGACCACCAGGGAAGCCCACCATGAAAATTTAACCATGCTCTCAGCAAAACCAAGGAAGAATGACATGAAAACTAATGTTAAACAAGGAAAATGCAGGTGTCCCGTCCTGTCCATGTAAGGAAGAGTCTCCCTTACACTTCAACAAATTGTATCTTGTCCTGTGCAAAGAAGAACCAGGAAGAACCACTCCGTATTGTTAGAAAGTTAGTGTTAATATTATCATTAGTAAAAATAAAGCCCTAGTCCATAAGCTGCTTACTGCCCTGTGGAAAAGAAGTTAATACACAACAAAGAAAGAAACATGTACCCCAAAACACCAGGTTAGCTGAGGCTTGAGATTTTACCTTCCCAACAAAGGAGAAGCAGCCTCCAAACAGCAGACCAGGAGGTTGACTTAGTTGTTTGGCAAGTTACAGTGACAGTGAATTCAGATGCAACCTCTGACGCCTGAAATAGTCCCGCAAACGGGCGTTGGGCTCGAAACTCTCACGCTATTGGTTCGGGTGTGAACAGAGCAACCAGTCCTCCCCTTTCCTCCCTTCTTCACCTTTTGCAGCTTTTTCCCCCTAACCTTGCCTCCACCTCCACCACCTAACCAGGAATTTGAACTCGCTTCAGTTTTCTGGAATTGTCTGTGTTAACTCTTTCTGGGATACTTTGTGAGATGTTTGAGAGAACTGTCAGAGAAGTAGTTAGGGTTACAGTTGCTGATTTTTATTAAATGTCTTTTTTTTCATCCAAATGACTTATTAAAATGGTAATAGTACAGAAATGTATTGAGTGAAAAGTGAGTCTTATCTGGCCATTTCTATCCATTCACCTAGATAGATAGATGATAGTAGAGCAACAGGTGATAGACAGATGATAGACGGTAGATAGATTAGAATGGTAGATACATAGATTCAGAATTTTATGTATTTTGAAAATTCAGCAGAGAGAATGCTGTACAACTTGTTCGGTAGCATGTTATTTAATTCCTGTATCTTGGGGCTCCTTTCCTTGTTAGTCCACCAAGTTCTACTCTAGTTGGAACAAACTGGGCAGCTAGAATAAAGGAAGGGCCACTCCATAAATACCTTTAAAAGTACAGGGTCTCTAAGGCAACCAAAACCTGTGCAGTTTTATCCTTATGCTGTGAATTCTCTTTCATTTTCCTGCTGTGGAGTTATTGGAAAAATAAGATGTCAAAGTGAGATCTAAACAAAACCTTTGCTAAGCAAGCACAGCAGAGATCTCAGCATTCCTGTGAGCCTACGAAAAGTACCATCCACCCAAGGGTTAAGAGAAACCTCACTGACCCCATGACTCAAATCCTATTTATTTATTGAGAGAGAGTTGTTTCATAAGCTCTGTCTTCCCCTACTGGGGTTGAATGACCTTTTATTTCTCTGGTCCTTCCATCTTCTTTAACCCCACGCCTTTGGAAGTATTTACTCTTTAAGCTGGAGGATAACTGCTTTACAATGTTGTGCTGCGCCATATAACAACAAGAATGGAAATCAGATGCAACCTCTGACGCCTGAAATAGTCCCAAACGGGCGTTGGGCTCGAAACTCTCACGCTATTGGTTCGGGTGTGAACAGAGCAACCAGTCCTCCCCTTTCCTCCCTTCTTCACCTTTTGCAGCTTTTTCCCCCTAACCTTGCCTCCACCTCCACCACCTAACCAGGAATTTGAACTCGCTTCAGTTTTCTGGAATTGTCTGTGTTAACTCTTTCTGGGATACTTTGTGAGATGTTTGAGAGAACTGTCAGAGAAGTAGTTAGGGTTACAGTTGCTGATTTTTATTAAATGTCTTTTTTTTCATCCAAATGACTTATTAAAATGGTAATAGTACAGAAATGTATTGAGTGAAAAGTGAGTCTTATCTGGCCATTTCTATCCATTCACCTAGATAGATAGATGATAGTAGAGCAACAGGTGATAGACAGATGATAGACGGTAGATAGATTAGAATGGTAGATACATAGATTCAGAATTTTATGTATTTTGAAAATTCAGCAGAGAGAATGCTGTACAACTTGTTCGGTAGCATGTTATTTAATTCCTGTATCTTGGGGCTCCTTTCCTTGTTAGTCCACCAAGTTCTACTCTAGTTGGAACAAACTGGGCAGCTAGAATAAAGGAAGGGCCACTCCATAAATACCTTTAAAAGTACAGGGTCTCTAAGGCAACCAAAACCTGTGCAGTTTTATCCTTATGCTGTGAATTCTCTTTCATTTTCCTGCTGTGGAGTTATTGGAAAAATAAGATGTCAAAGTGAGATCTAAACAAAACCTTTGCTAAGCAAGCACAGCAGAGATCTCAGCATTCCTGTGAGCCTACGAAAAGTACCATCCACCCAAGGGTTAAGAGAAACCTCACTGACCCCATGACTCAAATCCTATTTATTTATTGAGAGAGAGTTGTTTCATAAGCTCTGTCTTCCCCTACTGGGGTTGAATGACCTTTTATTTCTCTGGTCCTTCCATCTTCTTTTAACCCCCACGCCTTTGGAAGTATTTACTCTTTAAGCTGGAGGATAACTGCTTTACAATGTTGTGCTGGCTTTTGCCATATAACAACAAGAATCAGCCATAAGTATACATATATTCCCTCTATCTCTTAGTGCTTTGAGAAATTCACCTAATGCAGTCTCTTCCCCTCTCTAGTGAAGCAAGCATTTACCATTTCGCCTCACCGGAGGAGAAGCAGAAGCACCAGGCAAAGGCCGGAAGTCATCCAGGTCAAAGAGAATTTAGGTTGTCAAGCTCTGAGCCCCGAGCTAGGCAACCCAGACTGCTCTGTTTCAAAAAGCAACGTCTAAAACAACAGAAAAGGAAAGGTTTAGGTCAGCTTTGCTACTTGACACCCTATAGCATAGGCAAATGGCTCATTGTACTAAATACAATTAAACACTGTACAGATAGGCATTACGCCCTCAGGCTCAATTTACTATCCTTGGTGAGGTTGCCAAGTGAGAACAGTGTTGTTTCCAAAACAAACAGATCTTGTCAAAAGAGAACATCCCCTTTTCCTAAATGCTTTTATTCTACCACCACCCCAATGTAAAATATATGTGTGCTGGAGAAAATCAGAAAAAAATTAAAAACATTTATAATCCATCACCACTCTTAATATGTTCGTCTTATTTTCCCCCATGAAGATGGAATCTTGTTCTATACATTTGTTTAGTTGAAATAAAAATTTATATAGCAAAATCCACCATTTCAAAGTGTAAGATTCAGCGATTTCTAGTTCATTCACAACATTGTGCAGCTATCACCGTCATCTAATTCCAAGACACTTTCTTTGCTCCAGAGAGAAACTCCATGCCTATTAACTAGCTTCTCTCTGTTTTCCTCCTCCTAGTCCATCTGTTTTCTGCCTCCATAGATGTGCCTGTTCCTGATGTTTCACAGAGTGGAACCATACAGTACGTGGTCTTTTGTTTCTGACTTCTTTCACTTACCAAATGTTTTTCAAGGTATCAGCATGTATCAGTAACTTCATTCCTTTTTATGGCTTTAACAGCAGTCCATTGTGTGAATATATTCATTTGTCCATCCATTCACCAGCTGCTGAACATTTGGGTTATTTCCACTTTTTGGCTGCTAGGAATAACTGCTTTACAATGTTGTGCTGGCTTTTGCCATATAACAACAAGAATCAGCCATAAGTATACATATATTCCCTCTATCTCTTAGTGCTTTGAGAAATTCACCTAATGCAGTCTCTTCCCCTCTCTAGTGAAGCAAGCATTTACCATTTCGCCTCACCGGAGGAGAAGCAGAAGCACCAGGCAAAGGCCGGAAGTCATCCAGGTCAAAGAGAATTTAGGTTGTCAAGCTCTGAGCCCCGAGCTAGGCAACCCAGACTGCTCTGTTTCAAAAAGCAACGTCTAAAACAACAGAAAAGGAAAGGTTTAGGTCAGCTTTGCTACTTGACACCCTATAGCATAGGCAAATGGCTCATTGTACTAAATACAATTAAACACTGTACAGATAGGCATTACGCCCTCAGGCTCAATTTACTATCCTTGGTGAGGTTGCCAAGTGAGAACAGTGTTGTTTCCAAAACAAACAGATCTTGTCAAAAGAGAACATCCCCTTTTCCTAAATGCTTTTATTCTACCACCACCCCAATGTAAAATATATGTGTGCTGGAGAAAATCAGAAAAAAATTAAAAACATTTATAATCCATCACCACTCTTAATATGTTCGTCTTATTTTCCCCCATGAAGATGGAATCTTGTTCTATACATTTGTTTAGTTGAAATAAAAATTTATATAGCAAAATCCACCATTTCAAAGTGTAAGATTCAGCGATTTCTAGTTCATTCACAACATTGTGCAGCTATCACCGTCATCTAATTCCAAGACACTTTCTTTGCTCCAGAGAGAAACTCCATGCCTATTAACTAGCTTCTCTCTGTTTTCCTCCTCCTAGTCCATCTGTTTTCTGCCTCCATAGATGTGCCTGTTCCTGATGTTTCACAGAGTGGAACCATACAGTACGTGGTCTTTTGTTTCTGACTTCTTTCACTTACCAAATGTTTTTCAAGGTATCAGCATGTATCAGTAACTTCATTCCTTTTTATGGCTTTAACAGCAGTCCATTGTGTGAATATATTCATTTGTCCATCCATTCACCAGCTGCTGAACATTTGGGTTATTTCCACTTTTTGGCTGCTAGGAATAATACTGCTATTAACACTTGTATGTAGGTTTTTGTGTGAACATATGTTTTCAATTCCCTTAGGTATATATACCTTGGGGTAGAACTGACTGGGCCATATTATGGATAGTGTTTGCATTGTGAATTTTTAAGTCATATTGTGAATATTTTCCATGTTATAAAAAATATTCCAACATATAAAATTATCAAAATGTATTGAATAATTTTCCTATTGTTGGACATGATGTGGAGTCCAGTTTTTACCATCATAAGAAATGCTGCCACGTGCACCACTGTATGTAAATATTGATTCATACATGTTATTATGTCGATGTAAATTCTATTATATGTTGACTTACTGCACTGAAGACAACATTTTGCTTTTACTCTTCTAATAATTAAAGTATATCATCATATGATAAATTCAAATTCAGATGTTTGTGAACTAAACTCTTAAAACCTTCTTTCCCTATAATCCCATTCCATAGACAGCCACTTAGCCATTTCTTGGTCATCTTTTTTTTTTTTAAAGATTTATTTATTTATTTATTTTGGTGGGGGTGGGGTGGGGAGGGAGGGGAGCAGGCGGGCCACTTCTATTGGTCTTTCATTTGTCCATTTTCATCCATCTTTGTTCTTTGGCCCGTGTGGGCCTTCCATTGTGGTGGCCTCTGTCGTCGCAGAGCACCGGCTCTGGGCGCATGTGCCCCAGAGCTCCGGCTTGGTAATTGGACACATCAGTCCAGCCTCTCCGCGGCACGTGGGATCTTCCCAGGTCAGGGCTCGAACCGGCGCCCCTTGCCCTGCAAGGGGGTGTCCTTACCCACTGGACCACCAGGGAAGCCCTCTTGGTCATCTTTTCAAGAGTCTTCTATGTCTACTTATACATCTGGTTTTGGAGTTGTTCAACATTATATATATACTATATACTATATGTTTATTCTGCAGCTGCACTGTCTCTTATTGTAGGCACTATTTGCAAGTGGCTATTGAGTACGTGAAATGTGCTTTGTCTGAATTAAGATGTGTTGGTGAAAAATACACATCAGGTTTCAAAGACTTACATAAATAATGTAAAATATCTCATCAATAATTGTATATTGACTACATTGTTTAAATAATACTTGCATCTATGGGGTGAAATAAAGTATATTACTAGAACTAATTTCATCTATTTCTTTTGACATTTAAAAATACTCCTATTAGATCTAGTAAAGATGGTCATATTATGGATAGTGTTTGCATTGTGAATTTTTAAGTCATATTGTGAATATTTTCCATGTTATAAAAAATATTCCAACATATAAAATTATCAAAATGTATTGAATAATTTTCCTATTGTTGGACATGATGTGGAGTCCAGTTTTTACCATCATAAGAAATGCTGCCACGTGCACCACTGTATGTAAATATTGATTCATACATGTTATTATGTCGATGTAAATTCTATTATATGTTGACTTACTGCACTGAAGACAACATTTTGCTTTTACTCTTCTAATAATTAAAGTATATCATCATATGATAAATTCAAATTCAGATGTTTGTGAACTAAACTCTTAAAACCTTCTTTCCCTATAATCCCATTCCATAGACAGCCACTTAGCCATTTCTTGGTCATCTTTTTTTTTTTAAAGATTTATTTATTTATTTATTTTGGGGGGGGTGGGGTGCAGGCGGGCCACTTCTATTGGTCTTTCATTTGTCCATTTTCATCCATCTTTGTTCTTTGGCCCGTGTGGGCCTTCCATTGTGGTGGCCTCTGTCGTCGCAGAGCACCGGCTCTGGGCGCATGTGCCCCAGAGCTCCGGCTTGGTAATTGGACACATCAGTCCAGCCTCTCCGCGGCACGTGGGATCTTCCCAGGTCAGGGCTCGAACCGGCGCCCCTTGCCCTGCAAGGGGGTGTCCTTACCCACTGGACCACCAGGGAAGCCCTCTTGGTCATCTTTTCAAGAGTCTTCTATGTCTACTTATACATCTGGTTTTGGAGTTGTTCAACATTATATATATACTATATACTATATGTTTATTCTGCAGCTGCACTGTCTCTTATTGTAGGCACTATTTGCAAGTGGCTATTGAGTACGTGAAATGTGCTTTGTCTGAATTAAGATGTGTTGGTGAAAAATACACATCAGGTTTCAAAGACTTACATAAATAATGTAAAATATCTCATCAATAATTGTATATTGACTACATTGTTTAAATAATACTTGCATCTATGGGGTGAAATAAAGTATATTACTAGAACTAATTTCATCTATTTCTTTTGACATTTAAAAATACTCCTATTAGATCTAGTAAGATGGTCATGATAACACACGCAGTGAACTCATGAAAAAACAAGAGAATAGACATAAAGACATGTGGAGACCGAACAGTGGGAGGGAGGCATGGAGGGAGTAACATGGCAGTATACTGTCATGTGTGGAAAAGATAGCTATTGTCATTGTGCTAGGGGAATAGGAGTGCCTACAACCACTTGGGGTGATGGTCTGGAGGGATGGGAGGGGGGGAACTGGGTGGGGGGAGGGTCCAGGGATATGCATATGAATGATCTGGGAACATACATGTAAAAAATTAAAATTAAAAAATATATACTCCTATTAAAATTTGAAATTACCATGTGATTTGCATTCCATTTCTTTTCAACAATGTTAATCTATAGTTTGCTTTTTAAAACTCTTAATAATATGTTGTATGGGGGCTTCCCTGGTGGTCCAGTGGGTAAGGACACCGCCTTGCAGTGCAAGGGGCACCGGTTTGATCCCTGGCCTGGGAAGATCCCACGTGCCGCGGAGCGGCTGGACTGATGTGTCCAATTACCAAGCCGGAGCTCTGGGGTGCATGCGCCCAGAGCCGGTGCTCTGCGACAACAGACGCCACCGCGATGGGAGGCCCACACGGGCCAAAGAACAAAGATGGATGAAAATAGATAAATGAAAGATGAATAGAAGTGGCCTGCCTGCCCCCCTCCCTCCCCAACCCACCCCTCCCACCCGAAAAAAAAAAAGATCAAAATAAAACAAAATGTTGTATGGGCATTCTTTCCATTTTCATACATAGAGATCAACTTAATTCCTTTTATTGGCTATATAGTGTTCAGTTAACCACTCCACTCTTGGACGTGGGGCATCTTTCAATTTTTCTTTCTATTAGAAATAAATCATATTGAATGCATATATTATGATTTGGAATTTTTATACGTATCCTGCAATTTGGTTTGGGATAATTTCCTTTGATCTGACAAATGGGTCAAATAATGGAGTGGCTATTGAGTACGTGAAATGTGCTTTGTCTGAATTAAGATGTGTTGGTGAAAAATACACATCAGGTTTCAAAGACTTACATAAATAATGTAAAATATCTCATCAATAATTGTATATTGACTACATTGTTTAAATAATACTTGCATCTATGGGGTGAAATAAAGTATATTACTAGAACTAATTTCATCTATTTCTTTTGACATTTAAAAATACTCCTATTAGATCTAGTAAGATGGTCATGATAACACACGCAGTGAACTCATGAAAAAACAAGAGAATAGACATAAAGACATGTGGAGACCGAACAGTGGGAGGGAGGCATGGAGGGAGTAACATGGCAGTATACTGTCATGTGTGGAAAAGATAGCTATTGTCATTGTGCTAGGGGAATAGGAGTGCCTACAACCACTTGGGGTGATGGTCTGGAGGGATGGGAGGGGATCTGAGTGGGGGGAGGGTCCAGGGATATGCATATGAATGATCTGGGAACATACATGTAAAAAATTAAAATTAAAAAATATATACTCCTATTAAAATTTGAAATTACCATGTGATTTGCATTCCATTTCTTTTCAACAATGTTAATCTATAGTTTGCTTTTTAAAACTCTTAATAATATGTTGTATGGGGGCTTCCCTGGTGGTCCAGTGGGTAAGG
The DNA here is from genome assembly GCA_022376925.1 of Tragulus kanchil. Taxonomy (NCBI): domain Eukaryota; kingdom Metazoa; phylum Chordata; class Mammalia; order Artiodactyla; family Tragulidae; genus Tragulus; species Tragulus kanchil. Next base: position 167,113,254 of record JAIOJX010000031.1, on the reverse strand, counting down.
ACACCGCCTTGCAGTGCAAGGGGAGCCGGTTTGATCCCTGGCCTGGGAAGATCCCACGTGCTGCGGAGAGGCTGGACTGATGTGTCCAATTACCAAGCCGGAGCTCTGGGGTGCATGCGCCCAGAGCCGGTGCTCTGCGACAACAGACGCCACCGCGATGGGAGGCCCACACGGGCCAAAGAACAAAGATGGATGAAAATAGATAAATGAAAGATGAATAGAAGTGGCCCGCCTGCCCCCCTCCCTCCCCAACCCCCCCCTCCCACCCGAAAAAAAAAAAGATCAAAATAAAACAAAATGTTGTATGGGCATTCTTTCCATTTTCATACATAGAGATCAACTTAATTCCTTTTATTGGCTATATAGTGTTCAGTTAACCACTCCACTCTTGGACGTGGGGCATCTTTCAATTTTTCTTTCTATTAGAAATAAATCATATTGAATGCATATATTATGATTTGGAATTTTTATACGTATCCTGCAATTTGTGGGATAATTTCCTAGAAGTAGGATCACATTTAAAACACTGATAGATCTGACAAATGGGTCAAATAATGGACTATGGAAGAAGAGAGAACACAAATATACTTCATCATGACAACTTCTAATAGCTGGAGTTCGGACCAGCTATTAGAACTTAAAAGCTGACACAGGGAGTCAACTGGGTTTTCCAGGTGGATAAAGCCTCAGAAGTTAAGGCCCTTCCTCTTGATTCTGGCCTTTGAAAGAGGATGATATCGTCATAAAGTTAAAAGCTATTGTGACTGACTTCTGCCTCTCAAGGTGTAAACTTTCCAAGATTCCAGCTACACTGGAGACTTAGGTTCAACTCACTCTTCCACACACTCACACAACCAGTAGGCTGGGTGTCCTGTCCCCACCTTAACATTAAGCCAGGAGCCTTAGATTATTCAGATTGATAATCTCTTGAGGGGCGACAGCGGTGTCAGCTCATCTGTGCCTCTGGTTTTCAGTCATTTTCATTGCTTGACCCCTGAGGCATTCCTTTCTTAAAATTAATTAATTAATTTTAATTTTTACAGAGTTTTGTTGTTCACAGACATGTATGTTCCCAGATCAGTCATATGCATATCTCTGGTGCCCTCCCCACTCCCAGTCCTCCCATCCCACCCCTCCAGGCTGTCACAATGAGCCCTTGAAGGAACTCCTATTCCCGTAGCACAATGACAATAGCTATCTTTTTCACATGTGATACTTCCTCTATGCCTCCCACCCACTGTTCATTCCCCTTAATGTCCATTTGTCTATTCTCTATGTCTGTTTTTCCATTGGTTCACTGCGTGTGTTATCATTACCCATTTACTAGATTCCACATATATGTGTTAGTATACTGTACTTGTCTTTCTCTTTTTGACTTCACTTTTATGATAGGTTCTAGATCCAGCCATCTCATTAGGACTGATTCTTCTGCATTTCTTTTTACAGCTGAGGAGTACTCCATTGTATATATGTATCAGAGCTTCTTTATCCATTCATTTGTCGATGGACATCTAGGTTGCTTCCATGTTCTAGCTATTGTATAGAGAGCTGCAATAAACTTTGGGGTACAGGTGCTTCTTTCAGTTTCGATTTCATCTGGATATAAGCCTAATAGTGGGTTTCTGGTCTTACATTTAGGTCTTTAATCCATTTTGAGTTGATCTTAGTGTATGGCGTCAGGGAATGTTCCAATTTCATTTTTTTGCATGTAGCTGTCCAATTCTCCCAGCACCACTTGTTAAAGAGACTGTCTTTGTCCCATTTTATAGTTTCTCCTCCTTTATCAAAAATAAGGTACCCATAGGTGCGTGGGTTGATCTCTGGGTTCTCAATCTTGTTCCATTGATCTATAGTTCTGTTTTTGTGCCAGTACCATACTGTCTTGATAACTGTTGCTTTGTAGTAGAGTCTGAAGTTAGGGAGGCTGATCCCTCCAACTCCATTTTTCTTCCTCAGGATTGCTTTGGCTATTCGAGGTCTTCTGTGTTTCCATATGAACTGTGTTATTATTTGGTCTAGTTCTGTGAAAAATGTCAGTGGTAGTTGAATAGGTATTGCATTGAATCTGTAGATGATATTTGGAAGTATGGTCATTTTCACAATATTGATTCTTCCAATCCAGGAACATGGAATATCTCTCCATCTGTTTAAGTCTTCTTTAATGTCTCTCATGAGTGTCTTGTAATTTTCTGTGTACAATTCTTTTGTTTCTTTGGGTAGGTTTATTCCTAGATATTTGATTCTTTTGGTTGCAATGGTGAAGGGGATTGCCTCTTTGATTTCATTTTCTGATTTTTCATTGTTTGTGTATAGGAATGCCAGTGACTTCTGTGTGTTGACTTTATATCCTGCAACTTTGCTGAATTCATTGATTAGTTCTAGTAGCTTTGTAACCGTGTCTTTGGGATTTTTTATGTATAATATCATGTCGTCTGCAAAAAGAGAGCTTGACTTCTTCCTTTCCAATCTGGATTCCTTTGATTTCTTTCTCTTGTCTTATTGCTGTTGCTAGGACTTCCAGGACTATGTTGAATAGCAGTGGTGAAAGTGGGCACCTGTCTTGTTCCTGACTAGACTTCCATAGCTTCTTTATCCATTCATTTGTCGATGGACATCTAGGTTGCTTCCATGTTCTAGCTATTGTATAGAGAGCTGCAATAAACTTTGGGGTACAGGTGCTTCTTTCAGTTTCGATTTCATCTGGATATAAGCCTAATAGTGGGTTTCTGGTCTTACATTTAGGTCTTTAATCCATTTTGAGTTGATCTTAGTGTATGGCGTCAGGGAATGTTCCAATTTCATTTTTTTGCATGTAGCTGTCCAATTCTCCCAGCACCACTTGTTAAAGAGACTGTCTTTGTCCCATTTTATAGTTTCTCCTCCTTTATCAAAAATAAGGTACCCATAGGTGCGTGGGTTGATCTCTGGGTTCTCAATCTTGTTCCATTGATCTATAGTTCTGTTTTTGTGCCAGTACCATACTGTCTTGATAACTGTTGCTTTGTAGTAGAGTCTGAAGTTAGGGAGGCTGATCCCTCCAACTCCATTTTTCTTCCTCAGGATTGCTTTGGCTATTCGAGGTCTTCTGTGTTTCCATATGAACTGTGTTATTATTTGGTCTAGTTCTGTGAAAAATGTCAGTGGTAGTTGAATAGGTATTGCATTGAATCTGTAGATGATATTTGGAAGTATGGTCATTTTCACAATATTGATTCTTCCAATCCAGGAACATGGAATATCTCTCCATCTGTTTAAGTCTTCTTTAATGTCTCTCATGAGTGTCTTGTAATTTTCTGTGTACAATTCTTTTGTTTCTTTGGGTAGGTTTATTCCTAGATATTTGATTCTTTTGGTTGCAATGGTGAAGGGGATTGCCTCTTTGATTTCATTTTCTGATTTTTCATTGTTTGTGTATAGGAATGCCAGTGACTTCTGTGTGTTGACTTTATATCCTGCAACTTTGCTGAATTCATTGATTAGTTCTAGTAGCTTTGTAACCGTGTCTTTGGGATATTTATGTATAATATCATGTCGTCCGCAAAAAGAGAGAGCTTGACTTCTTCCTTTCCAATCTGGATTCCTTTGATTTCTTTCTCTTGTCTTATTGCTGTTGCTAGGACTTCCAGGACTATGTTGAATAGCAGTGGTGAAAGTGGGCACCCCTGTCTTGTTCCTGATCTTAGAGGGAATGCTTTCAGTTTTTCACCATTAACAATAATGTTCGCTGTAGGTTTCTCATAGATGGCTTTTATTATGTTGAGATAGGTTCCTTCTATGCCCATTTTCTGAAGAGTTTTGATCATAAATGGATGTTGTACTTTGTCGAAGGCTTTTTCTGCATCTATTGAGATGATCATGTGATTTTTGTCTTTCAACTTGTTGATATGGTGTATCACGTTGATTGATTTGCGGATGTTGAAGAAGCCTTGCATGCCTGGGATGAACCCAACTTGATCGTGATGTATGAGTTTTTTGACATGTCGTTGAATTCTGTTTGCTAGGATTTTGTTGAGGATCTTGGCATCTAAGTTCATCAGTGAAATTGGCCTATAGTTTTCCTTTTTTGTGTTGTCTTTGCCTGGTTTGGGTATCAGGGTGATGGTGGCCTCGTAGAATGTGTTTGGGAGTTTTCCTTCCTGTGCAATTTTTTGAAAGAGTTTTAGAAGGACAGGCATTAGCTCTTCTTTAAGTGTTTGGTAGAATTCGCCTGTGAAGTCATCTGGCCCTGGGCTTTTATTGTTGGGTAGATTTTTAATCACAAAGTCAATCTCTGAGCTTATGATTGGGTTGTTCATAGTTTCTATTTCTTCCTGGTTCAGTCTTGGAAGATTAATCTCCTCCAGGAAACTGTCCATTTCTTCTAGGTGGTCTAGTTTGTTACCACATAGTGGTTCATAATAGTCTCTTAGAATCATTTATATTTCTGCATTATTGGTTGTAATCCCTCATTTTTAATATTTGATTTGGTTGATCTGGTTCTTGTTTCTTTTATCCTTGATGTGTCTGGCCAATGGTTTCTCCATTTTGTTTATCTTTTCAAAAAAACAGTTTCTCATTTTATTTATCTTTACTGTGGTTTTTTCATTTCTTTTTCATTTATTTCTGCTCTGATCTTTATGATTTCTCTTCTTCTGCTAACTTTGCTGAATTCATTGATTAGTTCTAGTAGCTTTGTAACCGTGTCTTTGGGATTTTCTATGTATAATATCATGTCGTCTGCAAAAAGAGAGAGCTTGACTTCTTCCTTTCCAATCTGGATTCCTTTGATTTCTTTCTCTTGTCTTATTGCTGTTGCTAGGACTTCCAGGACTATGTTGAATAGCAGTGGTGAAAGTGGGCACCCCTGTCTTGTTCCTGATCTTAGAGGGAATGCTTTCAGTTTTTCACCATTAACAATAATGTTCGCTGTAGGTTTCTCATAGATGGCTTTTATTATGTTGAGATAGGTTCCTTCTATGCCCATTTTCTGAAGAGTTTTGATCATAAATGGATGTTGTACTTTGTCGAAGGCTTTTTCTGCATCTATTGAGATGATCATGTGATTTTGTCTTTCAACTTGTTGATATGGTGTATCACGTTGATTGATTTGCGGATGTTGAAGAAGCCTTGCATGCCTGGGATGAACCCAACTTGATCGTGATGTATGAGTTTTTTGACATGTCGTTGAATTCTGTTTGCTAGGATTTTGTTGAGGATCTTGGCATCTAAGTTCATCAGTGAAATTGGCCTATAGTTTTCCTTTTTTGTGTTGTCTTTGCCTGGTTTGGGTATCAGGGTGATGGTGGCCTCGTAGAATGTGTTTGGGAGTTTTCCTTCCTGTGCAATTTTTTGAAAGAGTTTTAGAAGGACAGGCATTAGCTCTTCTTTAAGTGTTTGGTAGAATTCGCCTGTGAAGTCATCTGGCCCTGGGCTTTTATTGTTGGGTAGATTTTTAATCACAAAGTCAATCTCTGAGCTTATGATTGGGTTGTTCATAGTTTCTATTTCTTCCTGGTTCAGTCTTGGAAGATTAATCTCCTCCAGGAAACTGTCCATTTCTTCTAGGTGGTCTAGTTTGTTACCACATAGTGGTTCATAATAGTCTCTTAGAATCATTTATATTTCTGCATTATCTGTTGTAATCTCTCCTTTTTCATTTTTGATTTGGTTGATCTGGTTCTCCTCTGTTTTTTTCTTGATGAGTCTGGCCAGTGGTTTGTCAATTTTGTTTACCTTTTCGAAGAACCAGCTTCTCATTTTATTTATCTTTACTATTGTTTCTTTCATTTCTTTTTCATTTATTTCTGCTCTGATCTTTATGATTTCTTTTCTTCTGCTATACTTGGGGTGTTTTTGTTCTTCTTTCTCCAGTTGTTTTAAGCGTAGGGTTAGGTCATCTGTTTGATATTTTTCTTGTTTCTTGAGGTAGGACTGTATTGCTATAAATTTCCCTCTTAGAACTACTTTTGCAATATCCCATAGGTTTTGCACTGTTGTGTGTTCATTGTCATTTTCTTCTAGGAATTTTAAAATTTCTCCTTTGATTTGCTTGGTAATCAGTTTGTTTTTTAGGTACATGTTGTTTAATCTCCATGTCTTTGTGTTTTTTGAAGTTTTTTTCCTGCAATTGATCTCTAGTCTCATTGCATTGCAGTCAGAGAAGATGGCTGATATAATTTCAATTTTCTTGAATTGACTGAGGTTTGATTTGTGGCCCAAGATGTGGTCTATCCCGGAGAATGTTCTGTGAGCACTTGAGAAGAAAGTGTATTCTTCTGCTTTCGGATGGAAGGTCCTAAAGATATACGTGAGGTCCATCTCTTCTAGTGTGGCATTTAAGGCTTCTGTTTCTTTATTAATTTTCTGTTTTGAGGATCTGTCCATTGGTGTGAGAGGAGTGTTAAAGTCTCCTACTATTATTGTGTTATTGTCAATTTCCTCTTTTATGTCTGTAAGTGTTTGTCTTATGTATTGAGGTGCACCTGTGTTGGGTGCATAGATATTCATGACTGTTATGTCTCCCTCTTGGATAGATCCCTTGATCATGATGTAGTGACCTGCCTTGTCTCTTATAATCTTCTTTACTTTAAAATCTGTTTTGTCTGATATGAGGATTGCTACTTCAGCTTTCTTTTGATACCTGCTTTGTCTCTTCGAATCTTCTTCATTTTAAAGTCCATTTTGTCTGATATGAGGATTGCTACTCCAGCTTTCTTTTGATTTCCATTTGTGTGGAATATCTTTTATCGTCCTCTCATTTTCAGTCTATGAGTGTCTCTAGGTCTGAAGTGGGTTTCTTTTAAACAGCATATATATGAGTCTTGCTTTTGTATCCATTCAGCAGTCTGTGTCTTTTGGTTGGAGCATTTAGTCCACTTACATTCAAAGTAATTATTGATACGAATGTTCCTATTGTCATCTTCTTAGATAGTTGGGATTTGATTTGGGGTTTGATTTCTCCTACTCTTGTATTTATTGGCTATATCAGGGCCTTTAACACTTGTTGTAGGGCTGGTTTCATGGTACAAAATTCTTTTAGCTTTTGCTTGTCTGTGAAGCTTTTGACTTCTGCATCAATTCTGAATGAGATCCTTGAAGGGTAAACAATTCTTGGTTGTAGGTTATTCTCTTTTAGCCATTTAAATGTGTCCTGCCATTCTCTTCTGGCCTGCAGGGTTTCTGGTGAAAGATCCGCAGTTAAACGTATAGGGTTTCCTTTATATGTTATTTGTTCCTAGCTGATTTAAGTATTCTGTCTTTATATTTAGTCTGTGTCAGCTTGATTAGAATGTGCCTTGGTGTGTTTCTTCTGGGGTTTATCCTGTATGAGGGGACTTGGGGAAGTTCCTAAAAAATTTTTTAACGTGAGGTCCATCTCTTCTAGTGTGGCATTTAAGGCTTCTGTTTCTTTATTAATTTTCTGTTTTGAGGATCTGTCCATTGGTGTGAGAGGAGTGTTAAAGTCTCCTACTATTATTGTGTTATTGTCAATTTCCTCTTTTATGTCTGTAAGTGTTTGTCTTATGTATTGAGGTGCACCTGTGTTGGGTGCATAGATATTCATGACTGTTATGTCTCCCTCTTGGATAGATCCCTTGATCATGATGTAGTGACCTGCCTTGTCTCTTATAATCTTCTTTACTTTAAAATCTGTTTTGTCTGATATGAGGATTGCTACTTCAGCTTTCTTTTGATACCTGCCTTGTCTCTTATAATCTTCTTTACTTTAAAATCTATTTTGTCTGATATGAGGATTGCTACTCCAGCTTTCTTTTGATTTCCATGTGTGTGGAATAGCTTTTTCCATCCTCTCATTTTCAGTCTATGAGTGTCTCTAGGTCTGAAGTGGGTTTCTTGTAAACAGCATATATATGGGTCTTGCTTCTGTATCCATTCAGCCAACCTGCGTCTTTTGGTTGGAACATTTAGTCCGTTTACATTCAAAGTAATTATTGATACGAATGTTCCTATTGTCATCTTCTTAGATAGTTGGGATTTGATTTGGGGTTTGATTTCTCCTACTCTTGTATTTATTGGCTATATCAGGGCCTTTAACACTTGTTGTAGGGCTGGTTTCATGGTACAAAATTCTTTTAGCTTTTGCTTGTCTGTGAAGCTTTTGACTTCTGCATCAATTCTGAATGAGATCCTTGAAGGGTAAACAATTCTTGGTTGTAGGTTATTCTCTTTTAGCCATTTAAATGTGTCCTGCCATTCTCTTCTGGCCTGCAGGGTTTCTGGTGAAAGATCCGCAGTTAAACGTATAGGGTTTCCTTTATATGTTATTTGTTCCTAGCTGATTTAAGTATTCTGTCTTTATATTTAGTCTGTGTCAGCTTGATTAGAATGTGCCTTGGTGTGTTTCTTCTGGGGTTTATCCTGTATGGAACTCTTTGTGTTTCTTGAACTTGGTTGACTATTTTCTTTCCCATGCTGGGGAAGTTTTCAACTGTAACCTCTTCAAGAATTTTTTCATAGCCTTTCTTCTTCTGGGACTCCTATAATTCTAACGTTTGATATTGTCCCATAGGTCTCTTAGGCTACCCTCAGTTCTTTTTATTCTTTGTGCTTTGTTCTGTTCTTCAGCAGTTATTTCCACTATTCTGTCTTCCAGTTCACTTATCTGTTCTTCTGCCTCTGATACTCTACTGTTGAGGCCTTCTATAGTATTTCTGAGCTCAGCAATTGAGCTGATTGTCTCTGTTTATTTATCATTTCTTGCATGTCTCTTCTCAGTGCACTAATTTCCTCTAATATTCTGTTTCTGGTGTTTTGAATCCTTGCTAGTATCACTCTTCTGAATTCTCTTTCCGATAATTGGTCTATCTCATCTTCTGTCATTTGTAACTATCTTTCTCTGATTTGTTCCTTCATTTGTGCAGTGTTTCTCTGTCGTTTCATTATTATGTTAATTTTTGTTTCTTTGTGTGTGTCTGTGTGTTGGAGGTCCTTTTCCCCCAGGCTTCGTGGTTGAATTCTCCCTTCCTTTTCATTTCTGTCCTTGTAGAAAGGTTCGGTGGTTTGTATTTTAGTTGGTGTTAGGTCTTGTTTGCAGGTGGATAATCTCTAGTGTTGTGTGTTCTTTGATAGTGTAGGGTCTTGGAGTCAGGGCTTCCACTCCGAGGATCATTGGTTTGATGTCTGGTCAGGGGGTGTAGGCGCTATGTCTGGTTTGCTATGGTGCTCAGTGGTATTAGTTCAAATATAAGCATATGAGGAACAAAAGGTGCATCCCTGATAGATGACAGTCATAGAATCATGCAAATATTTTCTAACATAATGGAAAAATATACATACATACACATCAATAACCACAACTGAACAGTCTTACAGGGATAAAGTATAGGAAATTTTTCTGGCAAATGGTGCAATCAAAGTTGGTACCTGACCATTAAGCTCTAAGTTAATTAAAATACTGCCTGGAAAAACAGATCGAGGGCAAGGTCCCAGCTGGGAATATTATAATGAAAGCAGTTTTTAACTAAGACATGTGTTGTGGGTGAGAAGAAGTGTGCATGGATAATGAGAAGGAATATTTTCATGTTGCAAGGATATTGTAGGGTTAGGTAACAAAGATTAGTGTGTAGTAGTGTTTAGTACAGCTGGAAGAGAATAGTAGAGACAGGAAGACAGGAAATATTTATATAGAGGATAGTAGTAGGTATAAAAAATTTTACAGTTAGAGCATAGAGAGAGGAAGCAGTGGCAAAAAGAAATTAAAGTTTTTAAAAAATTAAAATTAACAAAAATTAAAAAGAAAAGACAAAAGACAAGAAAAAGAAAAGAAAAGCAAGGATTGTCTCTGTTTATTTATCATTTCTTGCATGTCTCTTCTCAGTGCACTAATTTCCTCTAATATTCTGTTTCTGGTGTTTTGAATCCTTGCTAGTATCACTCTTCTGAATTCTCTTTCCGATAATTGGTCTATCTCATCTTCTGTCATTTGTAACTATCTTTCTCTGATTTGTTCCTTCATTTGTGCAGTGTTTCTCTGTCGTTTCATTATTATGTTAATTTTTGTTTCTTTGTGTGTGTCTGTGTGTTGGAGGTCCTTTTCCCCCAGGCTTCGTGGTTGAATTCTCCCTTCCTTTTCATTTCTGTCCTTGTAGAAAGGTTCGGTGGTTTGTATTTTAGTTGGTGTTAGGTCTTGTTTGCAGGTGGATAATCTCTAGTGTTGTGTGTTCTTTGATAGTGTAGGGTCTTGGAGTCAGGGCTTCCACTCCGAGGATCATTGGTTTGATGTCTGGTCAGGGGGTGTAGGCGCTATGTCTGGTTTGCTATGGTGCTCAGTGGTATTAGTTCAAATATAAGCATATGAGGAACAAAAGGTGCATCCCTGATAGATGACAGTCATAGAATCATGCAAATATTTTCTAACATAATGGAAAAATATACATACATACACATCAATAACCACAACTGAACAGTCTTACAGGGATAAAGTATAGGAAATTTTTCTGGCAAATGGTGCAATCAAAGTTGGTACCTGACCATTAAGCTCTAAGTTAATTAAAATACTGCCTGGAAAAACAGATCGAGGGCAAGGTCCCAGCTGGGAATATTATAATGAAAGCAGTTTTTAACTAAGACATGTGTTGTGGGTGAGAAGAAGTGTGCATGGATAATGAGAAGGAATATTTTCATGTTGCAAGGATATTGTAGGGTTAGGTAACAAAGATTAGTGTGTAGTAGTGTTTAGTACAGCTGGAAGAGAATAGTAGAGACAGGAAGACAGGAAATATTTATATAGAGGATAGTAGTAGGTATAAAAAATTTTACAGTTAGAGCATAGAGAGAGGAAGCAGTGGCAAAAAGAAATTAAAGTTTTTAAAAAATTAAAATTAACAAAAATTAAAAAGAAAAGACAAAAGACAAGAAAAAGAAAAGAAAAGCAAGGATAAATACTGTCTCTGGTTTTTATCTTCTTATCTGTGTGTGGACCTTCCATCAGTTTGCTCTTGATGTTGTCCCAGATTTCCCTACTGGTGGGGGTTGGGTGTGGGGGCTGGACGGCTGCTTATGTCTTAGGTTTCACTGAGGGTCAGGTTTTTTTGTAGTCAGGACCCTTGCAGAGCCCGTTGCTCTGGTTTCTGTTTTGCTTTCCGCAAAACAAAGGCTCTGCAGATGCTGGCCTGGGCAAGCTCAGCTGGCGGTTCCCAGTCCATCAGGCGGGGGCTGTGCCTCCAGGCCCCGTGCTGGAGGGGGCTCCCCGGTTCCACTGCGCACCCCCTTGTAGCTTTCAATCCCTGCTCTTCTCCCAGTTTCCTCTGCCGCGGCTCTCTGCTGCCTGCGGGACTGAGGCTTCTCGTCCCAGGTGCGCGGCTTCTTTGCTGCAGCTCTGGGGTTGCACCGACTGTTCAAGCCGGCAGCACGCGCTCATTGCCAGATATGGAACTAAGCCCCAAAGGCGGGTGCGAGCTTCCCTGTCCGGCTCGAGCCAGGTTTTTTGGCTGCAGTCCGTGGGAGATTTCCCTGTTCCATTCCTCACGACCCCGCTAGCGTTGTCTCAGCTCACTTGGCGCCCAGCATCCCTGTACTGTCCCAGCGGGATTTTCACGCTGAGCGCTGCCTTCTGTCCTCCTGGCGCACTTTTCAGCGCTCTCTTCCTTTTTTTCCTTTTCTTTTTTTTTTTTTTTTTGGCATTAGATTTTTATCTTTGGAGCTCAGTTAGGCATTTTCTTACATTTAATCCAACATTTCTAGATACTTTTATAACTGGAGATCTTCCAGGTCCTCCAGAACTCAAAATCACCAAAAATGAATGTCTCTCTTCATTAATTTTGAAATGTCACCTTTATCTTGTACTACATTCTTTTTTTTGAGGGGGGGGCGGGTTGGGGAGGGAGGGGGGCAGGCGGGCCACTTCTGTTGGTCTTTCATTTATCTATTTTTCATCCATCTTTCTTCTTTTGGCCTGTGTGGGCCTCCCGTCACGGTGGCCTCTGTTGTTGCAGAGCACCGGCTCTGGGCGCATGCGCTCCAGAGCTCTGGCTCGGTAATTGGACACATCGGTCCAGCCGCTCCGCGGCACGTGGGATCTTCCCAGGCCAGGGAGCGAACCGGCGCCCCTTGCACTGCAAGGTGGTGTCCTTATCCACTGGACCACTAGGGAAGCCCCTGTACTACATTCTTGTATCTTCCTAACCCTTTCTAGATAATTACATTCTAGAATGAAAAATTGTACAGTTCTCAACACACATTGCCAGCTTCCTTTCAGAACGGCCTTCTACCTTCCTATCAGTGATTTTTTATAAACATTGAGAGTTATTTTCTGGAAAAAAAAAAAAAGACTTTGCTCAATTGATCGATAGGAAAAAAAGTGTATTAAAGTTTGTTATTTCTGTTCTTTTCTATTTTAATAAGGGCAGTCATTTTTCATGTATTTATTAGGTCTTCACATTGTGTGAATTACCTGTTCACAATTCCTCACCTGTCTTACCTGGGGCTTGATTTTTTTCTCAGGTGAGACCTGGCCCAAGGAAGACCCTACAAGGCAACAAAACTGCAGCTCTGAGATTACCGGCCTAGCCAACTCTGTCTCAATCCAACTGGCTCAGATTCAGGTTTACAGATTAAAGAACAGCCAGCAGTACTGGGTTTTGGAGGTTGGTCCTGCAAATAGTGCAGCTGACACAGAACCAGCAGGGCTTGAGGGGGTGTGAAGGGAGCAGGAACTGCTGGGTCAGAAGGTCAGCTCTCTTCCTTTTTTTCCTTTTCTTTTTTTTTTTTTTTTTGGCATTAGATTTTTATCTTTGGAGCTCAGTTAGGCATTTTCTTACATTTAATCCAACATTTCTAGATACTTTTATAACTGGAGATCTTCCAGGTCCTCCAGAACTCAAAATCACCAAAAATGAATGTCTCTCTTCATTAATTTTGAAATGTCACCTTTATCTTGTACTACATTCTTTTTTTGAGGGGGCGGGTTGGGGAGGGAGGGGGGCAGGCGGGCCACTTCTGTTGGTCTTTCATTTATCTATTTTTCATCCATCTTTCTTCTTTTGGCCTGTGTGGGCCTCCCGTCACGGTGGCCTCTGTTGTTGCAGAGCACCGGCTCTGGGCACATGCGCTCCAGAGCTCCGGTTCGGTAATTGGACACATGGGTCCAGCCGCTCCGCGGCACGTGGGATCTTCCCAGGCCAGGGAGCCAACCGGCGCCCCTTGCACTGCAAGGTGGTGTCCTTATCCACTGGACCACTAGGGAAGCCCCTGTACTACATTCTTGTATCTTCCTAACCCTTTCTAGATAATTACATTCTAGAATGAAAAATTGTACAGTTCTCAACACACATTGCCAGCTTCCTTTCAGAACGGCCTTCTACCTTCCTATCAGTGATTTTTTATAAACATTGAGAGTTATTTTCTGGAAAAAAAAAAAAAGACTTTGCTCAATTGATCGATAGGAAAAAAAGTGTATTAAAGTTTGTTATTTCTGTTCTTTTCTATTTTAATAAGGGCAGTCATTTTTCATGTATTTATTAGGTCTTCACATTGTGTGAATTACCTGTTCACAATTCCTCACCTGTCTTACCTGGGGCTTGATTTTTTTCTCAGGTGAGACCTGGCCCAAGGAAGACCCTACAAGGCAACAAAACTGCAGCTCTGAGATTACCGGCCTAGCCAACTCTGTCTCAATCCAACTGGCTCAGATTCAGGTTTACAGATTAAAGAACAGCCAGCAGTACTGGGTTTTGGAGGTTGGTCCTGCAAATAGTGCAGCTGACACAGAACCAGCAGGGCTTGAGGGGGTGTGAAGGGAGCAGGAACTGCTGGGTCAGAAGGTCATCCCCTGGGCATGCCCTCATTCAGTAGCTGACAAGCAAACCCAGATCAGAAGGGAAAACAGACAAAGCAAACAAGTTTCGGTAACACTTGCCTGTAATTCACGTTTTCTCTCCAGAGAAAGTTGGCGGAAGTCAGAGGTGGGGTAGAGAATGAAAGAGAAGGCCTAGTTCTGCTTATGGAGCCTAACTGCCAACAGCTAACCTTTACTGAGCAGTCAGGGCCCAGTAAACTGTAGAAATGCTTACTAAAGGGTACATCAACCAAGCATTACGGTTTTCACTTAAAAATCAAACTTGCACTGCGTTTGTTCTTAAATACAACACTACTGCGTTTGCCATGGAAAAGGGTTTTTCTGTGTGTGGTAAACACACATAACATTAAATTTACCATCTTCATCATTTTTAAGGGTTAAGTTCACCAGCATTAGGTCTATTCACATTGTGCAGCAGTTCTCCAGAATATTTTTATCTTGCAAATCAAAAACTCTATACCTATTAAACACCAGTTCTCCCTCTCCCCTTCCCACAGCTCATGGCAACCATCTTTCTACTTTCCACATTTTCATTTCTTTTCTTTTTTTAAAAAAACATTAATATTTTATGTATTTATCTTTTGGGGGGTGGGGTGGGGAGGGGAGCAGGCGGGCCACGTCTATTGGTCTTTCATTTCTCTATTTTCATCCGTCTTTGTTCTTTGGCCCCTGTGGGCCTCCCATCGCGGTGGCGGCTGTCGTCACAGAGCGCCGGCTCTGGGCGCATGCGCTCCAGAGCTCCGGCTCGGTAATTGAACACATCGGTCCAGCCGCTCAGTGGCACGTGGGATCTTCCCAGGCCAGGGATCGAACCGGTGCCCCTTGCATGGCAAGGCGGTGTCCTTACCCACTGGACCACCAGGGGAAGCCCCCACATTTTCATTTCTGATAGGAAAGTATTTTAAAAATAGTCCCACCCATCCAGAGATAACCACTGTTAACCATTTTTAATATTGCCCATAACTAATATTTTGAAATATCTTTTTCTCAAGGGGTTCATCCACAGGCTTTATGTCAGAATTTGGTATTCCACATGATGGCCTTCCTAAGACTGTAAAAGAACTTTTGAACCTGCTTTTTAGGGATTACCTATAACTCCGGGTCCCCCATTTTTATACATTACTTGCCACGCCCTTCTTTTCTTGACCCAGGCATAAGAGTTCACACTCACTGGGTATTTATTCTATATCCAGCACTGTTTGATACACTCTGCTCATATCATAATCCTCACCTCCATCCCCAAAGTGAGGGCTGTTTCATTTACACTTTAAAGATGAAAACAAGTGCCTCAGTAGTGAGTAGTGAGATGCAGTTCCAATCTTACCAAGTGGCTCCAGATCTCAGTATCTCTGCTCCCCTTGACAGGACCAAGTTAATGGAGACACACAGTCCTTTCTTTCCTAAATAGAAAAAAATCAAATCAAAAAAAAAAAAAAGTCATGAAGAGAAAGTCACTGGGAATAATTTTAAGAAAATAATAAACCAACTATGTGGATTAAGAAGAGAGGATTCACCTGCCTTTTATTGCTTATTTTTCATTATTTTGTAATTTTCCATCCTGAATTGTTCCCGGTGATTACTCATCTACTGTACAAAGGAATGCATATGTTTTAATCCCCGCTGTAACCTCTCTGAGGAAGTACAAGGTGGGGAGTATTCCTTATACTTCTTGATATCCTCCTTCAGGTCTGACCTGGTACCTTCTAGCAGCCATACTCAATACTTGCTCGCCAGCTGGCAGTGACCAGTACATAACCAGAGGGAAAGGAATTGCATAAGGGGTGGTCAATGAGAGAAACTCAAGCCCAGTTATAGAAGATGAGCTGAGGGATTCAGGAGAGGATAGGAGACTAGGTACTTTGTTCATTCATGGTGCCATCTTACATTTACAGAGAGAGCTTTGTGGTTTGTTCCCACATTCACTATCATGTAATTAAAAAGAAAAAAAAAACCCACAAACTAACCACAGACCTGTGAACTAGACAGAGAGAAGGCTGTCAGAACAAAGATGTGAACCCAGTTGAGATATTAAAATTTAAAGTAAACATTTAATTTTAGAATAGATTTAGATTTACAGAAAAGGTGTGAAGATAGCACAGAGTTCCAAGATATACCCACCAGTTTTCCCCCTATTTTTAACATCCATACCAGAGCATATTCTTAGTTGTCCATTAATCTTGGTCCATTAATCTTCACCAAACTCCACACTTCATTTGGATTTCACTAGGTTTTCCCACTAACACCATTTTTCTGTTCCAGGGCTCCATCCAGGAGGTCACTTTACCACTTTACATGTAATGGTCATGTCCCCTGAATCTAATCTAATCCAAAAGAGTCTCCTCTAATCTGGGAATTTCTCAGACCTCCCTTGTTTTTCATGACCTTGGAAATTTTCTGTAGACAACTTGACTTTGTCTGATGTTTTTTTCACAGAGAAAAGGGAAGACAAGTTAAGCTTTTAACGTTATGGCCATTCATTTCACATCAGAGCTCTAAAGGTTAAAGAGGAAATAAAGCTTTCATCCGTTTGCTGGTTGAAGCACCTGCTGACTACTTCTTTCATGGAGCTTAGCAAATAATACCATCCTGTTTGTTTTGCGCTTTGCATAATCATTTAAACCATTCTCCCAGTCATTTCCCCTTAGTCAGAACTTAGTGTTCCTTCATTTGAGAATGTCCAGGACCTCAGTCCCACTGCAATTCTCAGCATTCGTCAAGAAAGGGTGTCATTTCCACTGCAACTTCTATGCATTGAACAGGGCACCCAAACCCAGTGCTCTGGGACAACCCAGAGTGATAGGGTGGGGAGGGTGACAGGATATCTACTTGCTCGACAAAAGCTCGCCAGCAGTGACCAGTACATAACCAGAGGGAAAGGAATTGGGTCAATGAGAGAAACTCAAGCCCAGTTATAGAAGATGAGCTGAGGGATTCAGGAGAGGATAGGAGACTAGGTACTTTGTTCATTCATGGTGCCATCTTACATTTACAGAGAGAGCTTTGTGGTTTGTTCCCACATTCACTATCATGTAATTAAAAAGAAAAAAAAAACCCACAAACTAACCACAGACCTGTGAACTAGACAGAGAGAAGGCTGTCAGAACAAAGATGTGAACCCAGTTGAGATATTAAAATTTAAAGTAAACATTTAATTTTAGAATAGATTTAGATTTACAGAAAAGGTGTGAAGATAGCACAGAGTTCCAAGATATACCCACCAGTTTTCCCCCTATTTTTAACATCCATACCAGAGCATATTCTTAGTTGTCCATTAATCTTGGTCCATTAATCTTCACCAAACTCCACACTTCATTTGGATTTCACTAGGTTTTCCCACTAACACCATTTTTCTGTTCCAGGGCTCCATCCAGGAGGTCACTTTACCACTTTACATGTAATGGTCATGTCCCCTGAATCTAATCTAATCCAAAAGAGTCTCCTCTAATCTGGGAATTTCTCAGACCTCCCTTGTTTTTCATGACCTTGGAAATTTTCTGTAGACAACTTGACTTTGTCTGATGTTTTTCTCACAGAGAAAAGGGAAGACAAGTTAAGCTTTTAACGTTATGGCCATTCATTTCACATCAGAGCTCTAAAGGTTAAAGAGGAAATAAAGCTTTCATCCGTTTGCTGGTTGAAGCACCTGCTGACTACTTCTTTCATGGAGCTTAGCAAATAATACCATCCTGTTTGTTTTGCGCTTTGCATAATCATTTAAACCATTCTCCCAGTCATTTCCCCTTAGTCAGAACTTAGTGTTCCTTCATTTGAGAATGTCCAGGACCTCAGTCCCACTGCAATTCTCAGCATTCGTCAAGAAAGGGTGTCATTTCCACTGCAACTTCTATGCATTGAACAGGGCACCCAAACCCAGTGCTCTGGGACAACCCAGAGTGATAGGGTGGGGAGGGTGACAGGAGAGGGGTTCAGGATGGGGGAACATATGTATACTCGTGGCCAATTCATGTTGATGTATGGCAAAAACCATCACAGTATTGTAAAGTAACTATCTCCAATTAAAATAAATAATCAATTAAAATAAATAAAATGCAGTGTTGGCTAAAAAAAGAAAAGAATGTCAAAAAAAAGAAAGAGTGTCATTTATATTTACAGAGGGAGTTACCAGGCATATAAGCTTAGTTTCTTGGGAAATTATTGTGTGTTCTTACCATTCTGATGTTCAGAATAATCTAGTGTCTAAACTATGCTCCAATCCATCAGCCTGTTTCTAGACTACAATTTCTCACTGTATTTCTTCTAATAAATGTATTATTTTTGGCCATATTTTGAAAAATTGAGATATAATTCATATTCTGTGAATTTCATCTGTTCCATGTGTACAACCCACTGGATTTTAGTATATTTACAAGACTGTATCAGCACAAGGCAGTACAATCACGTCACTGTCATCCAATTCTAGAACGTTGTTATCACTCCAAAAAGAATTTCTGTACTTATTAGTAGTTACTTCTTACTCACTCAATCCTGCCTTGCCCCTGGCAACCTTTAATCTGAGTTCTCTCTTTATGAATTTGCCTATTCCGAACATTTCCTATAATTGGCAATTGTATAATAAGTAATCTTTTATGTCTGACTTCTTCCACTACATAAGGTCCTCAAGTTTCATTCATCTGTAATATGCAAATTTCACTCCTTGTATGGCTGAGTAATATTTCATTGGATGAGGATAGCATATTTTGTTTATCCACTCATCTGCTGATTGATATTGAAATTTTTCCTTAATTGATTGTGTTTTGATAGCTGTTCAGTATTTACCGGTTGACTCAGCTCCTGGCGTCATACCTTATCTTCCTAATTCTTAATTCTCATTCATATCTTACCTCCAGCTCACTTGAAAATGTAGCCAACAGTGTCTATCATTGAAAACAAACACATAAAAAAAGAAACACAGGGCTTTCCTGGTGGTCCAGTGGGTAAGGACACCGCCTTGCTGTGCAAGGGGCACTGGTTCGATCCCTTGCCTGGGAAGATCCTATGTGTCGCGGAGTGGCTGAACCGATGTGTCCAACTATCAAGTGTGAGCTCTGGAGTGAATGCACCCAGAGCTGGTGCTCTGTACCAACAGAAGCCACTGCAGTAGGAGGCCCGCACAGGCCAAAGGCCAAAGATAAATAGATGAAAGACCAATAGAAGTGGCCAAAACAACTAAAGTAAACAACAAAAAAGAAACACAAAAATAACCACGTCTATAGAAATCATTGCAGATTTTTCTACCATATTCATTCAGTAATTGATTCACATCTTCTTACAGAGTACCTATCATTGGTTAAGTACTGTTCTAAGCTCTATAGACACAGGGTTCAAAAAGATGGATACAAACTCTGCTCTTAGAGTATACTATTGAAGTCTAGTGAGAGAGACTTTAAGCAAATCATTATACAAACAGACATTTAAATGGCTATTAGAAATTTTTCAACTACTCCAAGTTAGGCAGTTTTTCTTCTAGTCCTATGAGGAGCAATTCTGGTCTTGAATCTCATTCTTCCCTACGGGTCAAATATCCTTGATATTCTGTCATCCACTGGGATGCTGGATATCTGTTAATGTTTTAGAAAATCAATGTTTTTAAAAATATTTATTTTTTTGGCTGTACCAGGTCTTAGTTGCAGCACATGGGATCTTTGATCTTCATTGCAACATGTGAGATCTAGTTCCCTGATCAGGGATCGAACCTGGTTCCCATTGTGAATCTTTATGTTCTTGACTTCTTTCCACTCCCCATAAAGGTCCTCAAGTTTCATTCATCTGTAATATGCAAATTTCACTCCTTGTATGGCTGAGTAATATTTCATTGGATGAGGATAGCATATTTTGTTTATCCACTCATCTGCTGATTGATATTGAAATTTTTCCTTAATTGATTGTGTTTTGATAGCTGTTCAGTATTTACCGGTTGACTCAGCTCCTGGCGTCATACCTTATCTTCCTAATTCTTAATTCTCATTCATATCTTACCTCCAGCTCACTTGAAAATGTAGCCAACAGTGTCTATCATTGAAAACAAACACATAAAAAAAGAAACACAGGGCTTTCCTGGTGGTCCAGTGGGTAAGGACACCGCCTTGCTGTGCAAGGGGCACTGGTTCGATCCCTTGCCTGGGAAGATCCTATGTGTCGCGGAGTGGCTGAACCGATGTGTCCAACTATCAAGTGTGAGCTCTGGAGTGAATGCACCCAGAGCTGGTGCTCTGTACCAACAGAAGCCACTGCAGTAGGAGGCCCGCACAGGCCAAAGGCCAAAGATAAATAGATGAAAGACCAATAGAAGTGGCCAAAACAACTAAAGTAAACAACAAAAAAGAAACACAAAAATAACCACGTCTATAGAAATCATTGCAGATTTTTCTACCATATTCATTCAGTAATTGATTCACATCTTCTTACAGAGTACCTATCATTGGTTAAGTACTGTTCTAAGCTCTATAGACACAGGGTTCAAAAAGATGGATACAAACTCTGCTCTTAGAGTATACTATTGAAGTCTAGTGAGAGAGACTTTAAGCAAATCATTATACAAACAGACATTTAAATGGCTATTAGAAATTTTTCAACTACTCCAAGTTAGGCAGTTTTTCTTCTAGTCCTATGAGGAGCAATTCTGGTCTTGAATCTCATTCTTCCCTACGGGTCAAATATCCTTGATATTCTGTCATCCACTGGGATGCTGGATATCTGTTAATGTTTTAGAAAATCAATGTTTTTAAAAATATTTATTTTTTTGGCTGTACCAGGTCTTAGTTGCAGCACATGGGATCTTTGATCTTCATTGCAACATGTGAGATCTAGTTCCCTGATCAGGGATCGAACCTGGTTCCCATGCATTGGGAGAGCAGAGTCTTAGTCACTGAACTACAAGCGAAGTTTCAGTCCCAAGTACAGTTCCATGGGTCTGCAGTTATGAAAAATTCTCTCTGCCAGGAAGCACAGAATGTTCCAAAGGTTAAAGGGTTTGCTGCTGCCGTCCGCCAATGAGGATTCAAGGACACTCCTTAGCTCTTCTGCCCGGAAACAAATGCCAGAGGTGATGCAACCCAGTCAATTTTATCTGGATTCACTGCTTGGTTTCATGGAAGGGAGGGGACCATTGATAGGGGCCAAACCACAGTGAGTTACCCAAATTTGGGAACATCAAGTTCCCGCAAAACCCTAATGAAACATAGAGACATGATGGATGGGTTCTCTAGTGATTGAGAAGAGCACCAAAGGGTACACATCGCTCTCAGTGGGAGGACAGGGAGGCAGCGAATAAAAAAGAACAATATGGTTACCTAAGGGGAAAGAGGGTGGGAAGGGGTAAATTAAGAGCTTGGGATTAGCAGATACAAACTACTATATATGAAATAAATAAACAACCAAGGTCCCACTGTAGAGCACAGAGAACTATATTCAGTATCCTGTAACAAACCATAATGGAAAAGAAAAGAATACATATGTATAACTGAATCACTTTGCTGTACACCAGAAACTAACACAACATTGTAAATCAACTATACTTCAATAAAAAAAAAAAAAAGAAAGCAAGAGTCAGAACGATAGGATTTAAGGTTTGGATCAAAACATGGAGAGAGGTGGAGCATTGTGCCCATTTGTCACGTAAAGCCCTTCTGCAGCAAGAATTCTGCAACTAATTTTCATTAATGCATTCACTCCATAAGTATTTACTAGCCATACACTTTCCTGATACTGGGGAAACAGCAGTGAAGGAACAATGAACAAAGAAGCATGGCAGGAGGCATCAGTATCACAGAGTTTTATCCTTGATATTCTGTCATCCACTGGGATGCTGGATATCTGTTAATGGCATGTTTTTAAAAATATTTATTTTTTGGCTGTACCAGGTCTTAGTTGCAGCACATGGGATCTTTGATCTTCATTGCAACATGTGAGATCTAGTTCCCTGATCAGGATCGAACCTGGTTCCCATGCATTGGGACAGCAGAGTCTTAGTCACTGAACTACAAGCGAAGTTTCAGTCCCAAGTACAGTTCCATGGGTCTGCAGTTATGAAAAATTCTCTCTGCCAGGAAGCACAGAATGTTCCAAAGGTTAAAGGGTTTGCTGCTGCGTCCGACAATGAGGATTCAAGGACACTCCTTAGCTCTTCTGCCCGGAAACAAATGCCAGAGGTGATGCAACCCAGTCAATTTTATCTGGATTCACTGCTTGGTTTCATGGAAGGGAGGGGACCATTGATAGGGGCCAAACCACAGTGAGTTACCCAAATTTGGGAACATCAAGTTCCCAAAACCCTAATGAAACATAGAGACATGATGGATGGGTTCTCTAGTGATTGAGAAGAGCACCAAAGGGTACACATCGCTCTCAGTGGGAGGACAGGGAGGCAGCGAATAAAAAAGAACAATATGGTTACCTAAGGGGAAAGAGGGTGGGAAGGGGTAAATTAAGAGCTTGGGATTAGCAGATACAAACTACTATATATGAAATAAATAAACAACCAAGGTCCCACTGTAGAGCACAGAGAACTATATTCAGTATCCTGTAACAAACCATAATGGAAAAGAAAAGAATACATATGTATAACTGAATCACTTTGCTGTACACCAGAAACTAACACAACATTGTAAATCAACTATACTTCAATAAAAAAAAAAAAAAGAAAGCAAGAGTCAGAACGATAGGATTTAAGGTTTGGATCAAAACATGGAGAGAGGTGGAGCATTGTGCCCATTTGTCACGTAAAGCCCTTCTGCAGCAAGAATTCTGCAACTAATTTTCATTAATGCATTCACTCCATAAGTATTTACTAGCCATACACTTTCCTGATACTGGGGAAACAGCAGTGAAGGAACAATGAACAAAGAAGCATGGCAGGAGGCATCAGTATCACAGAGAAAAAAAACAAAGCAGAGTGTGAGACTAGAGGAGTGGTACTTTGTACATGATCATTAGAAGAGCCCCCGCACCCCAATACCGTCTCTGAGGTAGTGACATTTAATGGAGATGGGAATGAAGAGAGAGAATGAATCTAGTGGATGACCACAGAACAGGTGCTCCAGGTAGAAGGAACAGCAAGGGTGAAGACTTGAGGCAGGCTGGCACCTGGTGTGTTCAGGGCATGATCAGACTGAGTGAGCAAAGTGAAGGCTAGCAGCAGATGGAGTAAGAGGGAAAGTGTTCTAGTTTTGCTCCTCAGAGGACTAACTAGGGACACCAGTTTCAGACAGGAAAATTCATTTCACTGTCCCAGACTGGTCCGCTAGCCCCAAATCGCCACCGATAGATGCCTTCAGATATGGGGGGTTGGGAGTGCCGACCCCACATAAACTAAAATAAAACCTACAAAGGGGGCTTCCCTGGTTGTCCAGTGGGTAAAGAGTCTGCCTTGCAGTGCAACAGGCACCAGTTCGATCCCTGGCCTGGGAAGATCCCACGTGCCATGGAGCGGCTGGACCAGTGTGTCCAATTAGGAGCCAGTGTTCTGGGCATGTGTCCAGAGCCGGTGCTCTGCAACAAGAGAGGCCATTGCAGTGGGAGGCCCACACAGGCCGAAGAATAAAGATGGATGAAAATAAATAAATAAAAACTCATAAGATAAAGCTGAAATTAAAAAAAAGAAAACCTACAAAGGGCACGTGCTGTTGCTGGTGGGTCGGTAGAGTCACTCACTCATTCTGCAGCTGTTGGGCAAAGGCCAGAGGACCAGACAAAGATGCAGGGGGGTAATTAGCGGGCCATCCTTTGGGTCTTCTGGGAAGATCCCTGCAGCCACCTCCCGACAATGAGTCCACTCCACAGGGACTTTGCTGCATCTGGCCAACGGCCTTCCAATTGAGCTATTCCTTCGGCCCTCACCTAAAGCCCTTCTGCAGCAAGAATTCTGCAACTAATTTTCATTAATGCATTCACTCCATAAGTATTTACTAGCATACACTTTCCTGATACTGGGGAAACAGCAGTGAAGGAACAATGAACAAAGAAGCATGGCAGGAGGCATCAGTATCACAGAGAAAAAAAACAAAGCAGAGTGTGAGACTAGAGGAGTGGTACTTTGTACATGATCATTAGAAGAGCCCCCGCACCCCAATACCGTCTCTGAGGTAGTGACATTTAATGGAGATGGGAATGAAGAGAGAGAATGAATCTAGTGGATGACCACAGAACAGGTGCTCCAGGTAGAAGGAACAGCAAGGGTGAAGACTTGAGGCAGGCTGGCACCTGGTGTGTTCAGGGCATGATCAGACTGAGTGAGCAAAGTGAAGGCTAGCAGCAGATGGAGTAAGAGGGAAAGTGTTCTAGTTTTGCTCCTCAGAGGACTAACTAGGGACACCAGTTTCAGACAGGAAAATTCATTTCACTGTCCCAGACTGGTCCGCTAGCCCCAAATCGCCACCGATAGATGCCTTCAGATATGGGGGGTTGGGAGTGCCGACCCCACATAAACTAAAATAAAACCTACAAAGGGGGCTTCCCTGGTTGTCCAGTGGGTAAAGAGTCTGCCTTGCAGTGCAACAGGCACCAGTTCGATCCCTGGCCTGGGAAGATCCCACGTGCCATGGAGCGGCTGGACCAGTGTGTCCAATTAGGAGCCAGTGTTCTGGGCATGTGTCCAGAGCCGGTGCTCTGCAACAAGAGAGGCCATTGCAGTGGGAGGCCCACACAGGCCGAAGAATAAAGATGGATGAAAATAAATAAATAAAAACTCATAAGATAAAGCTGAAATTAAAAAAAAGAAAACCTACAAAGGGCACGTGCTGTTGCTGGTGGGTCGGTAGAGTCACTCACTCATTCTGCAGCTGTTGGGCAAAGGCCAGAGGACCAGACAAAGATGCAGGGGGGTAATTAGCGGGCCATCCTTTGGGTCTTCTGGGAAGATCCCTGCAGCCACCTCCCGACAATGAGTCCACTCCACAGGGACTTTGCTGCATCTGGCCAACGGCCTTCCAATTGAGCTATTCCTTCGGCCCTCACCTGACAGCCTTGCAGGGTGATCATTTGAGGGAACAACAACATTAGTGGTTACAGCTGTAGGACCCTGACCCTAGGTTTTATGAGAGGGATGGAAATGTATTAATTTATTTTCAAATATCTCACTCTGGTTCTAGAAATTATTAGACAGTCATAGGCTGTCACAGCATAGAAGGATACCACCTGGGGTGACTGAATTGCATCCACCCACGTGCTGGGGCGGGGCTCCTCCCACCCACACTGAGGCAGCCACCAGCCTTCCTCTTCCCCTCTCCCTGCCCCAGGTACTGGGCCCACCTCTCGTATCCAGAGCTTAGTGAGTATCCCTGGCACTTCATGGCAAATAGAAGGAGAAAAGTGAAAACAGAAACAGATTTTCTTTTCTTAGGCTCCAAAATCACGTGATATGACTCCAGCCATGAAATTAAAAGACCCTTGTCCCTTGGAAGGAAACCTATGGCAAACCTAGACAGTATATTGAAAAGAGGAGACATCATTTTGCCGACAAAGATCCGCATAGTTAAAGCTATGATTTTTCCAGTAGTCACGTACAGATGTGAGAGTTGAACCATAAAGGGGGCTGAGCACCAAAAAATTGATGCTTTCAAATTGTGGTGCTGGGGCTTCCCCTGGTGGTCCAGTGGGTAAGGACACCGCCTTGCAGTGCAAGGGCCGCCAGTTCGATCCCTGACCTGGGAGGATCCCACGTGCCGCGGAGCAGCTGGACTGATGTGTCCAATCACCGAGCCGGAGCTCTGGAGCGCATGCGCCCAGAGCCAGTGCTCTGCAACAACAGAGGCCACCGTGATGGGAGGCCCACAGGAGCCAAAGAACAAAGACGGATGAAAACAGAGAAATGAAAGACCAATGGAAGTGGCCCGCCCGCTCCCCTCCCTCTCCAACCCGATCCCCGCCCAAAATCAATCAATCAATCAATCAAATTGTGGTGCTGGAGAAGACTCTTGAGAGTCCCTTGGACAGCAAGGAGATCAAACCAGCCAATCCTAAAGGAAATCGATCCTGAATATACATTGGAAGGATGCTGAAGCTGAAGCTCCAATCCTCTGGCCACCTGATATGAAGAGCTGAGTCATTGGGAAAGACCCTGATGGTGGGAAAGATTGAAGGCAAAAGGAGAATGGGTTGGCAGAAGATGAGGTGGTTAGACAATATCACTGACTCAATGGATATGAATTTGAGCAAACTGCAAGACAGTAGAGGACAGGGCAGCTTGGTGTGCTACAGTCCACGCGGTTCCAAAGAGTCGGAAATGACTTAGTGACTTAACAACAACAACTGGCAGTTGAAGGGCTGGGCCTCTAGGTGGGAAGTGTTCTTCAAGAGGGTTAGGGAAAGGCAAGGAGAGCCATGGAGTTCATGGCTCCTTAATTCCTCTCTCATTCACCCTCCACTTTTACCCCCGCCTCAGGGAAAGGCAGTTTCCTGCCTTTTTCTTGTGTCTCTCTTTTCAATCCATTACATAGAGTTAAACCTTGACCCACCATTTGATTTGCCAAAAGCCTTTTCCCTTTTTCTCATAAAGTAGAGGATCAAAAATGCTGGCTTTCACAGCTATTGTCTCTAAACTATACTTTGAGAATCCTTTTTGGAGGTCAGAGCTGAGCCTAGATTCTTCCTCTACTGTAATACTTCCTGGTCTTCCCTGTGAGATTGGCATCTCTGAGTGAAAGGCAGAGGAAAGTCACAAATGATGAAGAAAAAAGAAGAGCACCTCAATGCTCCTTCAAGATAATATTTAATGCTCCATTAACCCAAAAATATTTATTATTGCAATACTAACAGTCATTCTTTTTTTTTTTTTAAATGACTTTTAGTCTTTTTTTTTTCTTTTTTGGGCCACTTCTATTGGTCTTTCATCTATTTATTTTCATCTATCTTTGTTCTTTGGCCTGTGTGGGCCTCCCACCTTAGTGGCCTCTGTTGTTGCAGAGCACCAGCTCTGGGCGCATGCACTCCAGAGCTCCGGCTTGGAAGCTGGACACATCAGTCCAGCTGCTCCATGCCACGTGGGATCTTCCCAGGCCAGGATCGAACCAGCACCCCTGCACTACAAGGCAGTGTCCTTACCCACTGGACCACCAGGGAAGCTCTGCACATATAAAGACAACTGATGTTCTTTCTTAAGATGAGTACTCTGGATTGCCACCCTTGTTTTGGTGCGGCCCAATCCTCTGGCCACCTGATATGAAGAGCTGAGTCATTGGGAAAGACCCTGATGGTGGGAAAGATTGAAGGCAAAAGGAGAATGGGTTGGCAGAAGATGAGGTGGTTAGACAATATCACTGACTCAATGGATATGAATTTGAGCAAACTGCAAGACAGTAGAGGACAGGGCAGCTTGGTGTGCTACAGTCCACGCGGTTCCAAAGAGTCGGAAATGACTTAGTGACTTAACAACAACAACTGGCAGTTGAAGGGCTGGGCCTCTAGGTGGGAAGTGTTCTTCAAGAGGGTTAGGGAAAGGCAAGGAGAGCCATGGAGTTCATGGCTCCTTAATTCCTCTCTCATTCACCCTCCACTTTTACCCCCGCCTCAGGGAAAGGCAGTTTCCTGCCTTTTTCTTGTGTCTCTTTTCAATCCATTACATAGAGTTAAACCTTGACCCACCATTTGATTTGCCAAAAGCCTTTTCCCTTTTTCTCATAAAGTAGAGGATCAAAAATGCTGGCTTTCACAGCTATTGTCTCTAAACTATACTTTGAGAATCCTTTTTGGAGGTCAGAGCTGAGCCTAGATTCTTCCTCTACTGTAATACTTCCTGGTCTTCCCTGTGAGATTGGCATCTCTGAGTGAAAGGCAGAGGAAAGTCACAAATGATGAAGAAAAAAGAAGAGCACCTCAATGCTCCTTCAAGATAATATTTAATGCTCCATTAACCCAAAAATATTTATTATTGCAATACTAACAGTCATTCTTTTTTTTTTTTTAAATGACTTTTAGTCTTTTTTTTTTCTTTTTTGGGCCACTTCTATTGGTCTTTCATCTATTTATTTTCATCTATCTTTGTTCTTTGGCCTGTGTGGGCCTCCCACCTTAGTGGCCTCTGTTGTTGCAGAGCACCAGCTCTGGGCGCATGCACTCCAGAGCTCCGGCTTGGAAGCTGGACACATCAGTCCAGCTGCTCCATGCCACGTGGGATCTTCCCAGGCCAGGGATCGAACCAGCACCCCCTGCACTACAAGGCAGTGTCCTTACCCACTGGACCACCAGGGAAGCTCTGCACATATAAAGACAACTGATGTTCTTTCTTAAGATGAGTACTCTGGATTGGAAAACAACTTTTTTTCATAAAGCTCCACATGCTTAACCGTACAACCCTAAAAGACATCCTAATCATAGGAAAAGGAAAAAATTTATTTTCACAAAAAACTCTGGATATGAATGTTTATAGTAGTCTTATTTGTCATTGTCAAAAAATGAGAAACAGCATAAATGTCCTTAAGCTAGTGAATGAATAACCAAATTTTAGTACATCCAAATAAAGGGAGACTACTCACCATTAAAGAGGTATGAACTACCAATACACGCATCAACAGTAATGGATCTCAAATGCATTAGAATAAGCTACAGAAACCACAGTAAAAAGATGACATTATACTATGATTTCATTTATAGGGTATTCTGGCACAGGTTGCATTAGAAGGATAGAAAACAGCTCAGTGGTTTCTCAGGGGCTGGGAGTAAAGGAAGGGATGGTTACAGGGGGGAATTTTGGAGCATATTGTCCATACTTTGTTTGTGGTGCTGATGATAGGGCTGTAGATATTTGACAAAGACTGCAGAACTGTACACAGAATTGTACAAAAAACAACAAGCTTTCTACCTCAGTTAAAAAAAATAATAACCCTGTGAACAACAAAACTCTGTAAAACCTTTAAAATAAAGAAATAAATTTAATAAATTTTTTAAAAAATCTAAATAATAATAATAATAACAATAACCCATAGGTTGGTTTGAGATTTTCCAGTTGTTTCCCCTTCCCTATATTACAAGGAAAAAAAAAAAAAACCTCTTGACTACTAAAATCTTAAAAAGAAAAAAAAGTCTATTTTCCTTTTTGCAAAGTATACCTTAATTTTTTTAAAGGAAGAATAACAAGTTGCTTCCAAAAATACCCCAAAACAAACAAACAAACAAAAACCCCAAACCAAAACACCTGTGCTTAGAAGGATGCCAATGACAGTAATTTTCAGAAACAGACAGGATGACATCACCTGAAGGATGGTTTGTTGTTCTTTTAGGGTAGACAAAACACCACATCCTGCCATACACACGACCCCTTCCCCTCTTCCCCAAGCTTGGCCACACTGGCTCCTTTGGGTCCTTGAGCAACCCAAGTTCATCCTCACCCCCCGCCCCCCAGGACCACTGCCCCAGCTAGGTTTGGACTACAGTTCCATCATTTCCTAAAATGGGCAAATTACTTAATCTTTGTGCCTCACTTTCGTCACTGGTAAAGATGGGAATAATGTTAGTTAAAGCACCAATACCATAGGATTGTGAAGAGATCTGGTCAATTAACACATGTAAAGAACACTGACCAATGCTGGAACCTTGTAAATATTTGATAATTATTATCGGTTATTATTCTGGTTTCCGAAGCTCTTGTCTTTTCTACCTTTTAGCCTTGTAATCCAGAGCTGTTTGCATACAAAAATGCACCTACTGGGTCAGATATCTTACAAAGAAAACTGTGTCCAAACAAATCAGGTATTTCTTGGCAAACAGAGTGGCTTCAAGTTCACTGATAACATTTTTGGTTAAACCTTTTATTTGGTGATAAAAGTAAATACACAGAAAAGTTGTAAAGAAGGTACAGATTTTTGTATGCCCTTTACCCAGTTCCTGCTAATATTAATATCTTACATAACCACAGTATATTATCAAAACTAAGAGTTTATCATTGATTCAGCCCTTAATTGTACTTTCAGATTTCATTTGTATTTCACTCTTTTTCCACTAATGTCCTATTTCGATTCTAGGGTCCCATTCAGGATATCACATTGCATTTGGCACAAATGATGTCTTTTAATTAATTTATTTAATAATTGCGGTTTCTGACTTCTAAAATATGTGACTATAAAAAGATACTCTTTAAAATAAAGAATAAAAAAATAAATAAAATAAAATAAAATAAAAAGATACTCTATCTAAGATGCTCTCTAGCATGCGTGTGAAGTCACTTCAGTCATGTCCAACTCTTTGCTATCCTATGAATTGTAGCCCACCAGGCTCCTCCATCCACGGGATTTCCCAGGCAAGAATACTGGAGTGGGTTGCGATTTCCTACTCCAGGGGATCTTCCCAACCCAGGGATCAAACCCATGTCTCCTGCTGCTACTGCACTGCAGGTGGATTCTTCCCCACTGAGTCACCTGGGAAGCCCAACATGCTCTTATATTACATCAAATTTAAGATGTCATTGCATGAAACATGTATCACCCTTTTACATATAAAAGAAGGAGATGCCAGCAATTACAAGTGCAAAATGCTAGTAACTGCAAGATGCACCTCAAGTTCTAAGATATTAAGACGTGAAAAGATGTGTTTTTTCATTAAAATGGGCAAATTACTTAATCTTTGTGCCTCAATTTCGTCACTGGTAAAGATGGGAATAATGTTAGTTAAAGCACCAATACCATAGGATTGTGAAGAGATCTGGTCAATTAACACATGTAAAGAACACTGACCAATGCTGGAACCTTGTAAATATTTGATAATTATTATCGGTTATTATTCTGGTTTCCGAAGCTCTTGTCTTTTCTACCTTTTAGCCTTGTAATCCAGAGCTGTTTGCATACAAAAATGCACCTACTGGGTCAGATATCTTACAAAGAAAACTGTGTCCAAACAAATCAGGTATTTCTTGGCAAACAGAGTGGCTTCAAGTTCACTGATAACATTTTTGGTTAAACCTTTTATTTGGTGATAAAAGTAAATACACAGAAAAGTTGTAAAGAAGGTACAGATTTTTGTATGCCCTTTACCCAGTTCCTGCTAATATTAATATCTTACATAACCACAGTATATTATCAAAACTAAGAGTTTATCATTGATTCAGCCCTTAATTGTACTTTCAGATTTCATTTGTATTTCACTCTTTTTCCACTAATGTCCTATTTCGATTCTAGGGTCCCATTCAGGATATCACATTGCATTTGGCACAAATGATGTCTTTTAATTAATTTATTTAATAATTGCGGTTTCTGACTTCTAAAATATGTGACTATAAAAAGATACTCTTTAAAATAAAGAATAAAAAAATAAATAAAATAAAATAAAATAAAAAGATACTCTATCTAAGATGCTCTCTAGCATGCGTGTGAAGTCACTTCAGTCATGTCCAACTCTTTGCTATCCTATGAATTGTAGCCCACCAGGCTCCTCCATCCACGGGATTTCCCAGGCAAGAATACTGGAGTGGGTTGCGATTTCCTACTCCAGGGGATCTTCCCAACCCAGGGATCAAACCCATGTCTCCTGCTGCTACTGCACTGCAGGTGGATTCTTCCCCACTGAGTCACCTGGGAAGCCCAACATGCTCTTATATTACATCAAATTTAAGATGTCATTGCATGAAACATGTATCACCCTTTTACATATAAAAGAAGGAGATGCCAGCAATTACAAGTGCAAAATGCTAGTAACTGCAAGATGCACCTCAAGTTCTAAGATATTAAGACGTGAAAAGATGTGTGTCTTAAAATCTATGAAATACAGTATGAATTTTATTGGAATGTTGATTTCATGAGGGCAGCATTTTTGTCTGTTTTGCTCCCCAATGTACCACTGGTTCCTAGCATATAGTAGTTGTTCAAAAAATATCTGTTGAGGGCTTCCCCTGGTGGCGCAGTGGGTAAGGACACTGCCTTGCAGTGCAAGGGGCGCTGGTTCGATCCCTGGCCTGGGAAGATCCCACGTGCCGTGGAGTGGCTGGACCGATGTGTCCAATTACCGAGTTGGAGCGCTGGAGCTCTGGAGCGCATGTGCCCAGAGCTGGCGCTCTGCAGCCACCGCGATGGGAGGCCCACATGGGTCAAAGAACAAAGATGGACGAAAATAGAGAAATGAAAGACCAATAGAAGTGGCCTGCCCGCTCCCCTCCCTCCCCAACACAACCCCGCCCAAAATAAATAAATAAATAAATCTTAAAAAAAAAAAATCTGTTGAATGAACGAATAAATAACAGTATAATGCCAGCTAAAATGGAGCACTGTGTCAGGCGCCATCCAAAGCTCTTTGCTTGCATTAACTCTGCTCATTGTTTTGAATATTTTATCAGAATGAGGATTTATCATAAACTAGCAATAACTCAGTGGAAGAGGGCAGGAAAACCCTCCAATATTCTTGCCTAGAGAATCCCATGGACAGAGATGCCTGGTAGGCTGTAGTCCATAGGGTCACAGTCAGACACGACTGAAGCGACTTAGCACACATGCATGCAGCAAGAACCCATACAGTGGTATTTTCAATACCTAAGGCAACCAGAACATGAAATTAAGCAACTGGGGAATTCCCTGATATTCCAATGTTTTGGAAATAGTTCCACTGCAGGGGACTCAGGTTTGATCCCTAGTCAGGGAACTAAGATCCCACATGCCACATAGTGCAACCGAAATATAATAATATAATAATAAATAAATAAAATTAAGCAGCTGAAAGAAGAAAAACCAAAAGAAAGAGAGTATCTGAGTGTCTTGTTTAACAATGTACTGTGAATTTAAAAATGATAATTTTACTCATCAACAAATATTGATTCAGCAACTATATAGTATCAGCACTTTTGCCAGTTCTAAACACTTTACAAATGTTAACTCATCTAATTTTCACAACAACAACATGAGGTAGGTATCATTATGAGCCCTGTTTCACAAATGAGGAAACCCTGGTGCCTAAAGGTTAAGGAATGTGCCCAAGGTCAAACAACTACTAATGTCAAGAGTCAAAACTCAGGCCATGGGAGCCTATTTTAGGTGTCTGTATTTTTACTCACCAGGTCACACTACTTCATGTTGCTGTTCAGTCACTGAGTCATGTAGAACTCTTTGCAACCCCATAGACTGTAGCCCACCAGGCTCCTCTGTCCACGGAATTTCCAAGGCAAGAATACTGGAGTGGGTTGCCATTTCCTTCTCCAGGGGATCTTCCCAACCCAGAGATCAAACCCATGTCTCCTGCACTGCAGGCACATTCTTTATTGCTGAGCCACCAGGGAAGCCCAACTGCCTCAGAACAACTAGCATAGCATGTCTTACACTGATGGTACTTAAGTGGTGGTTAAGAAATCAATAAAAGAATATAAATCATGAACTTCTGTGACCAAAGTGACCCCCCTCATTCTCTGGTTAATCAGGCCATTCAGTTTTCTGGCCGAAGTGACAAAAACCTGGCTTTTGTGCTATTGACATTTGCTGAGTGCAAAAAATGTGACAAGGGCTATGATACCTAAGACATAGATAGGGACAGATAAGTAAGGCACAGACTAGACTGGTAAACCAACAATCACTACCACGGAGGTCTGGGAAGAGCTTCAAGAATAAAAAAGCCTTTAAAACATGAAATTAAGCAACTGGGGAATTCCCTGATATTCCAATGTTTTGGAAATAGTTCCACTGCAGGGGACTCAGGTTTGATCCCTAGTCAGGGAACTAAGATCCCACATGCCACATAGTGCAACCGAAATATAATAATATAATAATAAATAAATAAAATTAAGCAGCTGAAAGAAGAAAAACCAAAAGAAAGAGAGTATCTGAGTGTCTTGTTTAACAATGTACTGTGAATTTAAAAATGATAATTTTACTCATCAACAAATATTGATTCAGCAACTATATAGTATCAGCACTTTTGCCAGTTCTAAACACTTTACAAATGTTAACTCATCTAATTTTCACAACAACAACATGAGGTAGGTATCATTATGAGCCCTGTTTCACAAATGAGGAAACCCTGGTGCCTAAAGGTTAAGGAATGTGCCCAAGGTCAAACAACTACTAATGTCAAGAGTCAAAACTCAGGCCATGGGAGCCTATTTTAGGTGTCTGTATTTTTACTCACCAGGTCACACTACTTCATGTTGCTGTTCAGTCACTGAGTCATGTAGAACTCTTTGCAACCCCATAGACTGTAGCCCACCAGGCTCCTCTGTCCACGGAATTTCCAAGGCAAGAATACTGGAGTGGGTTGCCATTTCCTTCTCCAGGGGATCTTCCCAACCCAGAGATCAAACCCATGTCTCCTGCACTGCAGGCACATTCTTTATTGCTGAGCCACCAGGGAAGCCCAACTGCCTCAGAACAACTAGCATAGCATGTCTTACACTGATGGTACTTAAGTGGTGGTTAAGAAATCAATAAAAGAATATAAATCATGAACTTCTGTGACCAAAGTGACCCCCCTCATTCTCTGGTTAATCAGGCCATTCAGTTTTCTGGCCGAAGTGACAAAAACCTGGCTTTTGTGCTATTGACATTTGCTGAGTGCAAAAAATGTGACAAGGGCTATGATACCTAAGACATAGATAGGGACAGATAAGTAAGGCACAGACTAGACTGGTAAACCAACAATCACTACCACGGAGGTCTGGGAAGAGCTTCAAGATAAGCCTAGAGGAAGGGAAAGGACTTTATGGACCCTTAAGTTAAAGCATGAGGGAAGAGTCAGTTTGCCAAGCAGGAGCAAAGGAAGGCTGGACTCACTGCTAGCCAAACCGCCTACCCGCCAGACCTGAGGTTGGGTGGACTCCTTTCCCTCTCTTTACAAAATGGCTTTCACTGTCCTGGAACAAGACATCAGCTCTGACTGCCTATCTCTGCCAGAACAAACATTGAGAAATATCAGACTCAGTGACGCCAGTGCTGCACCTTATTGCGTGTGCCACAGAATAAATCTCTTCTGCCCTGACCCCCCGAATGAGCATCAGGTAGCCAAGGCAGAGCTAGTAAATGAGATCAGGTAATGAGGGGCTGCCAAGGGGCACAGGGAGTGAGGAGAGAACCAAAAAAGAGTGACTGGAGATTGGTCCTGCAAAATTTCCCACCTAAAGGGGCCCTGGACTTACAGGGTTGGTGATGGAACATGGCCTCACATCAGAGGAATGGTCCTAACTACAAGTCACGTGGATGCTACCTGTTCTGGGGTCTCCCAGGATCACTGTCTCCTTTCTTTAAAAAATAAATTAAAAAAATAAAATCATAGTTATAAGTACCCACACACATATATAGCAGTGTTTTCTCAGATTTTATATATGACCAATCTATAAAAGTAACCAATAAAATTGCTTACATTAGTTCCTGATTTTTACTGTTGTTTTACTGTTGTTACTTTAACTGCTACTCACGCAGATGTCCGTGTGCCCTTAACATGAAAATTATTAACTGTAACGTTTATGTGTCTTGTAAATATTTGATCAATGTGTTCTTGGCTTGTGTTTTTGCTAAAGTGTGGACTCTGGGAAAGGGTATATATCCCTCTTTCTTTTCATGTTTGTGAATTTCTGAGGACAGGGGCCTTATTTGTCTAACTTTTTTCATATAGTTCTAGATAGTTCCATGTGCAAGGGAGTACTTAAACCATCCAGTTTAATCAAGAGGTGAATGTTCATTTCCAAGAGGAAGTAAGATATGAACACATTCACACATTTCAATGTTTTAAGACTCATAAAAAATATGATTTACAAGTGCCAAAGAAGTCAGACCAAAATACACATACTAACTAATAAAAATGACTATTTGGGCAAGTCCATATATTTTGTCTTTTTTTTCCAGTATGGAATGACAGTTCCCAACTGCCCACCAAAACTTGCATCTGATGTAGGCAGAATCAGAAGAAAATGCCAGCACAACATTCCAATGCTCCAACTTCCAATTGTCCTTCTCTATGCATCTTCAAGTCATGTCTACCATGATTTTTCCCTCTCTTTTTAAAAACATTACTCATGTCTCCGGCATTGGCAGGTGGATTCTTTACCACTGAGCCCCAGAGAAGCCTTAAGCTTCTTTTTAGAAAAAAAAAAAAATATGTTTCATGCTTGTGCTTTAAATGTATGCAAAATATGGGAGGGTCCAGAGGTGTGACTTGACACAGAGAAAATAAGCATGACAGCTAATATATAGAATGTATGTCAGTCCCAATTCTAGGTGTTTTACCTATTAATTTATGTAATTCTTACAACTATACAATGAGGTCAGTTTTAATATTAATCTCATTTTCATGAAGGAAATCTTTTGATTTCCTTGAAGGAAATGGGTCCAGAAAGATTAAATATATTGCCCAAGTTCACATAATCTATCGGGTAGTGGATCTGGGATTGTAACCTAGGTAGTCTGGCTCATAGATCTATCTTTTTAAAAAAATTTAAAAATATTTATTTGGCTGCACTGGGTCTTAGTTGTGGCACATGGGATCTTTTAGTTGCTGCACTCAGGGACCTAGTTCCATGACCAAGGGATCAAACACGGGGCCCCTGCACTGGGAGTGTAGAATCTTAGCTACTGTACTACCAGGGAAGACCCTTACAGATCAATCTTAACCACTAATATATGATCAGAAAAAAAGTCCTTCAAAAAAAAAAAGCCCTTCAAGAATTCGCTGACCACCTGTATCTTTGCCATGCATGAGTAGTTTTGACCTGGGTACTAAGTAGATGGTACAATAACTTTCAAACTTCTTAAAAGTCATGGCCAAACCACACACGGAAAAAGGAAACAAGCAACGAAAATTTCAAAGTACACGAAGCTTTGAGTTATTTGATATGTTGATGTGTGTGTCATGTGAATTTTGGTAACATGATATCTTAGAACGGAAGCTCCCCAAAGCTTAGGGACCTGTGATGATACTCAAGCTATTTCTCCAGCTTCTTCCAATCATCTGGCATTTATATCTGCCTTCTTCATGTGTGAAATCTCAGGCAGATTTTTTTTTTCCTTTTGCATTATTTTAAAGTTTGACTTCCTAGGAGTTGTCCCTTGATCAATATAACTTAGTGGTTAGCACTAATCCAGAGACATGTACACAGACTCTGGATCATCAGAGGCCTGTTGGAGCGCATCAAGACCCCCACTGCCTGTCTCAGTTCTTGATTTCCCTATCAAGTTTCTAGCCAATCCACTGTTTAGTTGCTTGCCCAAGCTCTCAGGATAGCTATGACATTGGTCTTCCTTATTTATTTGTCACTAAAATCTTTCACTGGTAGCTCAGACAGTAAAGAATTTACCTGCAATGCAGGAGATCTGGGTTCGATCTCTGGTTTGGGAAGATCCTCAGGGAGGACATGGCAACCCACTCCAGTATTCTTGCCTGGGAAATCCCATGGACAGAGGAGTCTGGTGGGCTACTGTCCATGGATCACACAGAGTCAGATTTCTTAGGCAAGGATACTGGAAGGGGTTGCCATTTCTTTCTCCAGGGGCTCTTCCCAACCCAGGGTTTGAACCCATGTCTCCTTCAAGCTCCTGCAATGGCAAGCGGATTCTTTACCACTGAACCACCAGGGAAGCTTGCAGTTTTTGCTGGGACATAAATTTTCAGTTCCTTTGAGTGAGTAAATATTGAGTAAATATCTTATGATTGTTGAATCATACGATAAAAAAAGTTTAGTTTTATAAGAAACTGTCAAAAAAACCTTCCAAATGGCTTACCAATTGCATTCTCTCCAGCAATGCATGAGATTCCCGTTATTCCTCATTCACTCATCCTCACGAGCAATTGGTGTTCATTGTTATGGTATTTGGCCATTACCAGTAGGGATGACCTGGATCTACTTTACCTTGAATTTCCATTTTCCTGAGGATATATAACATGGAGCATCTTTTTATGTGTTTATTTGCTATCTGGTTTATCTTCTTTCATGACATCCTGTTAAAGTCTTTGTTTCATTTTTTAAACTGGTTGTTCATTTTCTTATTGTTGAGTTTTAAGAGTTCTTCACGTGTTTTAGAAAAAAACAAATCTTTCATCATGTGTGAAATCTCAGGCAGATTTTTTTTTTCCCTTTTGCATTATTTTAAAGTTTGACTTCCTAGGAGTTGTCCCTTGATCAATATAACTTAGTGGTTAGCACTAATCCAGAGACATGTACACAGACTCTGGATCATCAGAGGCCTGTTGGAGCGCATCAAGACCCCCACTGCCTGTCTCAGTTCTTGATTTCCCTATCAAGTTTCTAGCCAATCCACTGTTTAGTTGCTTGCCCAAGCTCTCAGGATAGCTATGACATTGGTCTTCCTTATTTATTTGTCACTAAAATCTTTCACTGGTAGCTCAGACAGTAAAGAATTTACCTGCAATGCAGGAGATCTGGGTTCGATCTCTGGTTTGGGAAGATCCTCAGGGAGGACATGGCAACCCACTCCAGTATTCTTGCCTGGGAAATCCCATGGACAGAGGAGTCTGGTGGGCTACTGTCCATGGATCACACAGAGTCAGATTTCTTAGGCAAGGATACTGGAAGGGGTTGCCATTTCTTTCTCCAGGGGCTCTTCCCAACCCAGGGTTTGAACCCATGTCTCCTTCAAGCTCCTGCAATGGCAAGCGGATTCTTTACCACTGAACCACCAGGAAGCTTGCAGTTTTTGCTGGGACATAAATTTTCAGTTCCTTTGAGTGAGTAAATATTGAGTAAATATCTTATGATTGTTGAATCATACGATAAAAAAAGTTTAGTTTTATAAGAAACTGTCAAAAAAACCTTCCAAATGGCTTACCAATTGCATTCTCTCCAGCAATGCATGAGATTCCCGTTATTCCTCATTCACTCATCCTCACGAGCAATTGGTGTTCATTGTTATGGTATTTGGCCATTACCAGTAGGGATGACCTGGATCTACTTTACCTTGAATTTCCATTTTCCTGAGGATATATAACATGGAGCATCTTTTTATGTGTTTATTTGCTATCTGGTTTATCTTCTTTCATGACATCCTGTTAAAGTCTTTGTTTCATTTTTTAAACTGGTTGTTCATTTTCTTATTGTTGAGTTTTAAGAGTTCTTCACGTGTTTTAGATAACAAAT
Source organism: Tragulus kanchil (assembly GCA_022376925.1). NCBI lineage: Eukaryota > Metazoa > Chordata > Mammalia > Artiodactyla > Tragulidae > Tragulus > Tragulus kanchil. The sequence goes on along the minus strand of JAIOJX010000031.1, from coordinate 167,074,480 downwards.
ACTTTATCATATGCATTTTTTGCAAACTTTGTCCCAGTCTGTGGTTTGTCTTCTCATTCTCTTCATATTGTCTTTCGCAGAGCAAAAGGTTTTAATTCTAATGAAGCCCAACTATCAATTATTTCCTTCTTGGATCATGCCTCTGATGATAAAAAGTCATCACCATACCCAAAGATATCTATGTTTCCTCCTGCTATCTACTCGGATATTTATAGTTTAGAATTTTGCATTTAGGTCGGTGATCCATCTCATTATCAGAGTTTGGTATCAGAGTAATGTTGGCCTCATAGAATATGTGAGGAAGTATTTCTTCTGCTTTTATTTTCTGAAAACGACTGGAGAGACTCACTACAATTTTCTTCAATAAATGCTTGGTAGAATTCACCACTGATCCCATCTGGGTCTGGTACTTTCTGTTTTGGAAGGTTGTAGATTGCAATTTACAGGGTACTTAGAAGCACATTACCTCAGTCTGAGGCTCAGCACATTCCTGTGAAGGAGCCATAGGTCAGAATATTTGTTTCTATAGGAGGAACCTGAAGGGTAGTGCTGTCATGTGACCAGTCCAAGTTCAAGGGTAGTAAGTGCCAGAATTAGAACTTTATTTTTGGCTACTTCTATTGGTCTTTCATTTATTTCTATCTTTGTTCTTTGGCCTGTGTGGGCCTCCCATCACAGTGGCCTCTGTTGTCGCAGAGCACCGGCTCTGGGCACATGAGCTCCAGAGCTCCGGCTCGGTCATTGGACACATCGGTCCAGCCGCTCCATGGCACGTGGGATCTTCCCAGGCCAGCCTTTGAATGATTCCGTTATTCCTCATTCACTCATCCTCACGAGCAATTGGTGTTCATTGTTATGGTATTTGGCCATTACCAGTAGGGATGACCTGGATCTACTTTACCTTGAATTTCCATTTTCCTGAGGATATATAACATGGAGCATCTTTTTATGTGTTTATTTGCTATCTGGTTTATCTTCTTTCATGACATCCTGTTAAAGTCTTTGTTTCATTTTTTAAACTGGTTGTTCATTTTCTTATTGTTGAGTTTTAAGAGTTCTTCACGTGTTTTAGATAACAAATACTTTATCATATGCATTTTTTGCAAACTTTGTCCCAGTCTGTGGTTTGTCTTCTCATTCTCTTCATATTGTCTTCGAGAGCAAAAGGTTTTAATTCTAATGAAGCCCAACTATCAATTATTTCCTTCTTGGATCATGCCTCTGATGATAAAAAGTCATCACCATACCCAAAGATATCTATGTTTCCTCCTGCTATCTACTCGGATATTTATAGTTTAGAATTTTGCATTTAGGTCGGTGATCCATCTCATTATCAGAGTTTGGTATCAGAGTAATGTTGGCCTCATAGAATATGTGAGGAAGTATTTCTTCTGCTTTTATTTTCTGAAAACGACTGGAGAGACTCACTACAATTTTCTTCAATAAATGCTTGGTAGAATTCACCACTGATCCCATCTGGGTCTGGTACTTTCTGTTTTGGAAGGTTGTAGATTGCAATTTACAGGGTACTTAGAAGCACATTACCTCAGTCTGAGGCTCAGCACATTCCTGTGAAGGAGCCATAGGTCAGAATATTTGTTTCTATAGGAGGAACCTGAAGGGTAGTGCTGTCATGTGACCAGTCCAAGTTCAAGGGTAGTAAGTGCCAGAATTAGAACTTTATTTTTGGCTACTTCTATTGGTCTTTCATTTATTTCTATCTTTGTTCTTTGGCCTGTGTGGGCCTCCCATCACAGTGGCCTCTGTTGTCGCAGAGCACCGGCTCTGGGCACATGAGCTCCAGAGCTCCGGCTCGGTTATTGGACACATCGGTCCAGCCGCTCCATGGCACGTGGGATCTTCCCAGGCCAGGGATCGAACCAGCGCCCCTAGCACTACAAGGCGGTGTCCTTACCCACTGGACCACCAGGGAAGCCCCAAGAGTGTCTATCTTTCGTTCAGATTATCTATCTACTTGGCAGATTGTGTCTTTCAAGGAACTGGTTTATTTCACCCAGGTTATCAAACTTGTGGACACAGAGTTGTTCACAGTATTCCTTTATTGCCCTTTTAATGTCATGGAATCTGCAATGATATTTCCTCTTTAATTTTACAATGTCAGTAATTTATGTTTTCTCTTTTTTTCTTAGTTATCTTGAGTTATATTAATTTGATTTCTCTTTCCAAAAAACCAGATTTGATAATACTAATAATTTAATAATAATCTACTAGTAATCTAAAATAATACTATTAATTATAAAATGAACAATGATAATGAAATCAATAATGATTATTGACATTAAAGATAAAGACCTTTATTCCTCTATTCAACAAATGTTTATTGAACACTTACTCCATACCAGGACATACCATACCATACCATACCATACCATACCATACCATACCATACCATAACAGTAAAAACAACAGCTCCTATGGGAAGAAAGGGTGATATTATTAGGGACAGATCATTTGTCCCTCTGTCTAAAAGTTTACTTTGAGAAAATTCTGGCGTGGGGGGTGATGTGGCAGAAGAGACTACAGCCTACTGGAGGGAACATGTGCCCCAAAGATGCAAAGGACACCGCATGGAGAGGTCTGAAAGTAGTGAGCAGCGTTTGTCCTGTGTGTCTACGTTTTACCCAAAGCTGGTTCTTGGAGTTAAATCAGAGTTCCACCCTCCCTGGCCCAAGGATGCCCTTTACACTCAACTACCTTCCCTGAGACACTATGAATCACCTACACTCAGTACTACTGATCAAAATGGGCCTGAAGACAGGACATCAGTGCACAGAAAGCCTCAGGGGACTACTCGGGTCAGCTGACACAGGTGTCATTTCCTGCCAAGGGTGTGGTTTCTTTCTGAGTCACCTTTTGAGACAACATACTGAGTGTTTAATGAGATGAAAAGGTTGGAGGAACCTGTTTTTGATTACTGTACACATTACTGACATAGTATGGTTTAGTGAATGGCTAGTTTTCGCTAGTGCCTGGTTGACTTCTTCACTGGGTGCTAAAATGGAAACTATGTCCAGTGATGCTCAAAGGGCATAACAAAGAGCAATGAAGGGGGAGACCTGGAATAGAGGCAAACAATTACACAGGACTTTGGTCTGCCATGGCCATGTTAAACAAGTGTCCCTTTGAGAAAAGAAAGTGGGAAGACACAACTATACACAGAAAGATCCATATTCTAGAACCCCAGGAATTCCACTTCTGAGAATTTATCCTAAAGAAGTAAACTACTTCTGCCTTAGCTTTAATACTGAAGCATTGAAAACATTCTAAATACTCTCAATTGGGAGACAACTAAGTGAACTGGGCTTCCCAAGTGGTGCTAATGGTAAAGAACCTGCTGGCCAATGCAGGAGATATAAGAGATGCGAGTTCAATCGCTGGATGGGGAAGATCCTCTGGAAGAGGGCATGGTAACCCACTCCAGTATTCTTGACTGGAGAATCCCATAGACAGAGGAACCTGGCAGGTTACGGTCTATAGAGTCTCAAAGAATAAGACACGACTGAAGCGACTTAGCACGAACACACACACACACTAAGTGAACTATGATGATATCAACTGAAAATACAGTTGATTTCAGTACCCAAGGGGGATTGGGTTCAGGACCCCCAAGAACACCAAAATCCGAAGGTGCTCAAGTCCCTTACATAAAATGGGGTAGTCTTTGCATATAACCTATGTTTATCCTCCTGTAAACCATCTCTAGGCTATTCACAGTACCTAATACAAATGTAAATGCTATGTAAACAGTTGTAAATTTCATGCAAATACCAGCAAGTGGCAAATTCAAGTTTTGCCATTGGAACTTCCTGGAATTTTCTTTCAAATAGTTTTGATTTGTGGTTGGTTAAATCTGAGTATGTGGAACCTGCTGATACCAAGGGCCGACTGTACCATAGATTGGATGGCTTCAACAACAGAAATACATTATCTCATAGTTCTGGAAGCTAGAAGCGTAAGATCAAGGTGTCTTCAGGGTTGGTTCCTCCTTAGGACTGTAAGGGAAGGGTCTGTTCTGGGCCTCTCTCATTGGTTATCCTCTCCCTGTCTCTTCACATTGTCATACCGCTATACACATCTATCTCTGTGCCCAAATTCTCCCTTTTTATAAGGACACCAGTCATATTGGATCAGGTCCCACCCTAATGATCTCATTTTAAGTTGATTACTTCTGTAAAGATCATATCTTCAGATAAGGTCACAGTCTCAGATTTTAGGCTTAAGATTTTCCCTTTGGAGAAAAGAAAGTGGGAAGACACAACTATACACAGAAAGATCCATATTCTAGAACCCCAGGAATTCCACTTCTGAGAATTTATCCTAAAGAAGTAAACTACTTCTGCCTTAGCTTTAATACTGAAGCATTGAAAACATTCTAAATACTCTCAATTGGGAGACAACTAAGTGAACTGGGCTTCCCAAGTGGTGCTAATGGTAAAGAACCTGCTGGCCAATGCAGGAGATATAAGAGATGCGAGTTCAATCGCTGGATGGGGAAGATCCTCTGGAAGAGGGCATGGTAACCCACTCCAGTATTCTTGACTGGAGAATCCCATAGACAGAGGAACCTGGCAGGTTACGGTCTATAGAGTCTCAAAGAATAAGACACGACTGAAGCGACTTAGCACGAACACACACACACACTAAGTGAACTATGATGATATCAACTGAAAATACAGTTGATTTCAGTACCCAAGGGGGATTGGGTTCAGGACCCCCAAGAACACCAAAATCCGAAGGTGCTCAAGTCCCTTACATAAAATGGGGTAGTCTTTGCATATAACCTATGTTTATCCTCCTGTAAACCATCTCTAGGCTATTCACAGTACCTAATACAAATGTAAATGCTATGTAAACAGTTGTAAATTTCATGCAAATACCAGCAAGTGGCAAATTCAAGTTTTGCCATTGGAACTTCCTGGAATTTTCTTTCAAATAGTTTTGATTTGTGGTTGGTTAAATCTGAGTATGTGGAACCTGCTGATACCAAGGGCCGACTGTACCATAGATTGGATGGCTTCAACAACAGAAATACATTATCTCATAGTTCTGGAAGCTAGAAGCGTAAGATCAAGGTGTCTTCAGGGTTGGTTCCTCCTTAGGACTGTAAGGGAAGGGTCTGTTCTGGGCCTCTCTCATTGGTTATCCTCTCCCTGTCTCTTCACATTGTCATACCGCTATACACATCTATCTCTGTGCCCAAATTCTCCCTTTTTATAAGGACACCAGTCATATTGGATCAGGTCCCACCCTAATGATCTCATTTTAAGTTGATTACTTCTGTAAAGATCATATCTTCAGATAAGGTCACAGTCTCAGATTTTAGGCTTAAGATTTTCAATATCTTTTTTTTTTTTTTTTTTGGCCGTGCTGTGCATGGCTTGCAGGATGTTAGCTCCCTAACCAAGAACTGAATCTGAAACCTTGCCAGTAAGAGCACGAAATCCTAACCACTGGATCACTAGGGAATTCTCCTCTTTTTTTCTTTTTGAGAGGAGAAACAATTCAACTCATAATAGTGTTTTATGGCACAAGATAAAGGACATAATAACAACAGCAAACTCTCATTCAGCTCTTTGTATGCATCAGTGTTATAAATGTTTTAGATATGCTCATTCATTCAATCCTCATAACACCCCTATGAGGTATCATTATTCTCATTTTGTGGATAAGGAAATTGGGAAATGGTGGATATTATGGGAAGGATAAATCTTAATCATGCAAGTAGACAGCTTACATCAAAAGGAGTTTCTCAGGTTGAAAGGACTAGGCATGCCCTAACAACTTCTCTTTCCCCTAGAGATATGAGTGCTTGTGGATGAAGTGTGGAAAATTATTCAACACTTGGGAGTAAATGAAAAATAATCTTGGGGACTTCACTGGTGGCCCAGTGGCTAAGACTCCACATTCCCAATGCAGAGGGTCTGGGTTCAATCCCTGGTAGAGGAACTAGATCTCACATTCTGCAACTAAGATCCAAGACAGTCAAATAAACTGAGCAAAATAAATAAATTTTTTTTTTTTAAAAATCTTGTATCTTCAATGCCACATGGAACATTGTTTAAAAGCCCTGCCCAAAACTATTGATTCTCAAGACTTCCCTGATGGTCCAAATGCACTGATAACTTCTACTCTATGTCGCTGAAAACAAATAAAAACAAAATAAAACACATTTACGGGACCCGCCTGGTGGTCCACTGTCTAAGACTCCATGCTCCCAATCCAGGGGCCCAGGTTTGATCCCTGGTCACAGAACAAGATCTCACAGGCTGCAACTACAGATTCTGCATGCCAACGAAGACTGTGCTGTACTACCTTTCCCTGGTGTCTCAGTAGTAGAAAATATGCCTGCCAATGTAAGAGACACAGGTTCGTTACCTGGGTCAAGAAGACCCCTGGAGAAGGAAATGGCAACCCACTCCAGGATTTTTGCCTGGACAGAGGAGCCTGGCAAGCTATAGTCCATGGGTTCACAAAAGAGTCAGACACAACTTAGCAACTAAAACGACAACCACTGTACAATATATTGCTTACAAAAGAAATGAAACAGCATTTACAAATTAAGTAGATGTTCTGATTTCCTTTCCTTCAGTGCAGTGGAGGTTTCATGCACTTGTTCGTAAACCACAGACCCACAGTGGTTAAGTTCAAGTACTTATGGCTGACTTTCAAGGCTTCTCCGGATCTGGCTCCTGCCTGTCTCTTCTGTCTCTTTTCCCTTCACCTCCTCTCTCATTGCTAAAGCTTTGGTCCAAATGGAAGGCTTTGAATGTAAAGCTCCCCAAATCTGCCTGCTTTCAATTTGATGCCCTCTTTGTCAGGAAGGCTGTTCCCAGCCTTGCCTCCATCTTTTTTATTCCTGAGGCACTCCGTCCTCTGGAAAGCTGTTTTTTGATTACTTCTGCCTCATACTTCCTCAACACGCCCCATGCACATCTTGTCTTTTGTAGTCAAACACAATGTGGAGACTTCCCTAACAGTCCAGTGGTTATGACTCCTTGCTCCCAATACAAGCAGCATGGGTTCCATCTCTGGTCAGGGAACTAGGATCCTGCATGCTGAGTTGCATAGTCAAACAGAAAAGGAAAGGAAAAAATAAAGAAAATACAAGGTTTACTTTACTTTTTCTCTCATTAGCTATGAGCTCTGTAACGAATTTTTGTTTAACATTGTTTAAAAGCCCTGCCCAAAACTATTGATTCTCAAGACTTCCCTGATGGTCCAAATGCACTGATAACTTCTACTCTATGTCGCTGAAAACAAATAAAAACAAAATAAAACACATTTACGGGACCCGCCTGGTGGTCCACTGTCTAAGACTCCATGCTCCCAATCCAGGGGCCCAGGTTTGATCCCTGGTCACAGAACAAGATCTCACAGGCTGCAACTACAGATTCTGCATGCCAACGAAGACTGTGCTGTACTACCTTTCCCTGGTGTCTCAGTAGTAGAAAATATGCCTGCCAATGTAAGAGACACAGGTTCGTTACCTGGGTCAAGAAGACCCCTGGAGAAGGAAATGGCAACCCACTCCAGGATTTTTGCCTGGACAGAGGAGCCTGGCAAGCTATAGTCCATGGGTTCACAAAAGAGTCAGACACAACTTAGCAACTAAAACGACAACCACTGTACAATATATTGCTTACAAAAGAAATGAAACAGCATTTACAAATTAAGTAGATGTTCTGATTTCCTTTCCTTCAGTGCAGTGGAGGTTTCATGCACTTGTTCGTAAACCACAGACCCACAGTGGTTAAGTTCAAGTACTTATGGCTGACTTTCAAGGCTTCTCCGGATCTGGCTCCTGCCTGTCTCTTCTGTCTCTTTTCCCTTCACCTCCTCTCTCATTGCTAAAGCTTTGGTCCAAATGGAAGGCTTTGAATGTAAAGCTCCCCAAATCTGCCTGCTTTCAATTTGATGCCCTCTTTGTCAGGAAGGCTGTTCCCAGCCTTGCCTCCATCTTTTTTATTCCTGAGGCACTCCGTCCTCTGGAAAGCTGTTTTTTGATTACTTCTGCCTCATACTTCCTCAACACGCCCCATGCACATCTTGTCTTTTGTAGTCAAACACAATGTGGAGACTTCCCTAACAGTCCAGTGGTTATGACTCCTTGCTCCCAATACAAGCAGCATGGGTTCCATCTCTGGTCAGGGAACTAGGATCCTGCATGCTGAGTTGCATAGTCAAACAGAAAAGGAAAGGAAAAAAAATAAAGAAAATACAAGGTTTACTTTACTTTTTCTCTCATTAGCTATGAGCTCTGTAACGAATTGTCTTGCTCAGGCATCCACAGCAACAATAACAGTTAATGCTTTTACAGTGTTAGTATTTGCCAGCTACTGAGTCACATTGTTATATATATACATAGTTGCTTTATTTAATTCTGTGAGATGACTGTCATTATCCTTATTGTGCAAATGAGGACACTTGGACACATATCCTCCAGTGACTCATGCAGTATGCAAAGTGGAGAAAGTACTGAATTAAATTGAACTGCACCCTTTCTATCCACCTACGATGAGAGAAGGTCATCCACACCCAGGAGAGGGTGTATAGTGAGTGTGGGCTGCCCTATCCTGAGGCTGTGCTGCCCCCTGCTGACCCGATCTGCCCTCACTTCAGGCTTAGCCAGTTCCAAAGCCACCTGAGCTTGAGCCTGGGTTGTGACAAGCGTGATTTTCCAAGGAGGAGAGGGAGTCAGAAGATCACGCGGAGAATACGCAGGCATGTCCCATGATCCACACACACGAAGGCCGTCTCCCTGATGGGAAAGCTGAATGAAACCTCTCTAACCTAGAACTAGGCTAGTAAACTCTCGGTCACCACATAGCGTAGAATTTACCCAAAACCAATACAAATGTTTATTTTTTAAGGAAAAAAATAGGTAACTATTTGGATTATTCTTAAATTAGGGCTCTTCTTTAGGATGGAGTTACATTAACTAATTTGTTAGTACAACAGATTGGTTCACCAGCAGCTTGCCCCATGGAACAACTGAAAAATATAGAGGCCCAGGCTCTATCTCAGGCCTGCTAAGCCAGAACCACCGGTGCTTTACGTAGGCTGGAATGTCCCTGGCTGATATTTTGGAGCATGAGGATGAGAGCAGTATCTGAAGGGTGAAAGAAGAACAACACAGAAGGAGCCTGGACTTCCAAGACCATCACAGAGCAGAGCCACCAAATGGGCTTGGATTTTTCCAAAAGGGAAAGTAACTTTCTATTTTGTTTAAGATATGATTATGTTGGGTTACTGACCCATTTTTAACCTCACTCTGACAAGCTTTAAAGGAACAGAAGATAGATACTCTGTGGATGTTAATAGGACATTCCTGTGTGGGATTAGCAGTGAGCATTCTCTGAATGAGGGAGCATTAAGGGGAGTCAGCTCCAAAGGAGAGAGAGTGAAGTAAGCTCTTCAGGGAAGAGGCAGGTCAAGTCAGGAGGCACAAGATGAAAACACAAAGACTAGTGAGCATCCGGTCATTTTTAATTCTGTGAGATGACTGTCATTATCCTTATTGTGCAAATGAGGACACTTGGACACATATCCTCCAGTGACTCATGCAGTATGCAAAGTGGAGAAAGTACTGAATTAAATTGAACTGCACCCTTTCTATCCACCTACGATGAGAGAAGGTCATCCACACCCAGGAGAGGGTGTATAGTGAGTGTGGGCTGCCCTATCCTGAGGCTGTGCTGCCCCTGCTGCCCCTGATCTGCCCTCGCTTCAGGCTTAGCCAGTTCCAAAGCCACCTGAGCTTGAGCCTGGGTTGTGACAAGCGTGATTTTCCAAGGAGGAGAGGGAGTCAGAAGATCACGCGGAGAATACGCAGGCATGTCCCATGATCCACACACACGAAGGCCGTCTCCCTGATGGGAAAGCTGAATGAAACCTCTCTAACCTAGAACTAGGCTAGTAAACTCTCGGTCACCACATAGCGTAGAATTTACCCAAAACCAATACAAATGTTTATTTTTTAAGGAAAAAAATAGGTAACTATTTGGATTATTCTTAAATTAGGGCTCTTCTTTAGGATGGAGTTACATTAACTAATTTGTTAGTACAACAGATTGGTTCACCAGCAGCTTGCCCCATGGAACAACTGAAAAATATAGAGGCCCAGGCTCTATCTCAGGCCTGCTAAGCCAGAACCACCGGTGCTTTACGTAGGCTGGAATGTCCCTGGCTGATATTTTGGAGCATGAGGATGAGAGCAGTATCTGAAGGGTGAAAGAAGAACAACACAGAAGGAGCCTGGACTTCCAAGACCATCACAGAGCAGAGCCACCAAATGGGCTTGGATTTTTCCAAAAGGGAAAGTAACTTTCTATTTTGTTTAAGATATGATTATGTTGGGTTACTGACCCATTTTTAACCTCACTCTGACAAGCTTTAAAGGAACAGAAGATAGATACTCTGTGGATGTTAATAGGACATTCCTGTGTGGGGATTAGCAGTGAGCATTCTCTGAATGAGGGAGCATTAAGGGGAGTCAGCTCCAAAGGAGAGAGAGTGAAGTAAGCTCTTCAGGGAAGAGGCAGGTCAAGTCAGGAGGCACAAGATGAAAACACAAAGACTAGTGAGCACATCAGCATATTTCTCCTGATGTCAAAAGCACACTGGAGGCAGCCTGAAGGGATTCCCACAACCCAAACTTGGGCAATGTTAAGTACCAGAAAATTAATACATTATGACACATTGTTAGGGAAAAATAAGTCTATCAAGTTAATATAATAGTCTGGCCCCATTTCTGACATCTGACTACCGATATCTTTCAAGTCCTACCAGTCTCCTGCCCCGTATGTCCCACGTCTGAGAAAGTTAATAAGAAAGCCCAGGTATGCCCTTAACACTGGCAGAAGTTCACACCATGCAGGCTCTAGTCCACACACAATAATCTTCACCCCAGACCTACTTTCTAATCAATAAGACCTCAAAGTCAATCACCCCTTCCTGCTTTCTCAAGCCATTTTCAAATCTACTTGGGGGGCTTCCCCTGGTGGTCCAGTGGGTAAGGACACCGCCTTGCAGTGCAAGGGGCGCCGGTTCGATCCCTGGCCTGGGAAGATCCCACGTGCCGCGGAGCGACTGGACTGATGTGTCCAATCACCGAGCCGGAGCTCTGGAGCGCATGCGCCCAGAGCCAGCGCTCTGCCGCGACAGACGCCACCGCGATGGGAGGCCCACAGGAGCCAAGGAATAAAGACGGATGAAAATACAGAAATGAAAGACCAGTAGAAGTGGCCCGCCTGATCCCCTCCCTCCCCAACCCGACCCCCGCCCAAAATAAATAAATAAATAAATCTTTTAAAAAAATAAAAATCTACTTGGGAACCTGTTCTTCTCACCAGAAAGTCTCATTATGTAAACAATAAATACACCCCACTGGTACATTTTTGGCATCACTGGTCTTGACATCAGAACTGAATTTGGGGTGATGTGCACAAACTACTTCTGCAAGTTGATCACAGGAGATGGAAATGAAAGTTTTTCATTATTGGAAAATGCCAATAAATCAACAAACTGATGGACAGAATTGATAGAAGGACTGATAGAATTAGAAACCACAACTTTGCAACCACCACTTTCATTCAGGCAAGAAAGATGAAGAAGGAATGTATAGGCTCAAATAGGGGGGGAATATTTCCTTTAAAATGGAGAATCTGACGGACACCACCTTATCCAAGAGATCAAATTTACCGTCACCAATCATGGAACAAACTAACATCTTACGCCTCCAGATAGAACATACCAAGAAGGATATAGCATCGACTATTTTAATATTCCTGCCAAAATGTTAAACTAGAATTTAATCATAGAAAAATGACCAGATAAACTAAATTTGAACATTAGCAAGTATTTAGTGAGGAGAGTCATGTGTTCAGAACTTACATGTTTTATCCAAAAAAGTTTACAGCTACATACAAGAATAAAGAACAGGGCTTCCCTGATGGTCCAGTGGGTAAAGCGTCTGCCTTGCAGTTCAATCCCTGGCCCGGGAAGATTTCACATACCACGGAGTGTGTGTCCAATTATGCGCCAGTGCTCTGAAGCATGTGCACCCAGAGCCAGTACTCTGCAATGGGAGGCCCACACAGGCCAAAGAATAAAGATGGATGAAAATAAATTAAAAATTAAAAAAAAAATAAATAAAAGAGGCCAGAATTTAACAAACAAAAAAAAGGTCAATACAAGTCATTTAAAAAGAAAAAGAATAAAGAATCAAAGTGACAGGATAACAATCAGTTCATCAAGGTAAAGATATGGAATTAATCTGGGATTATACATATCTGTAAACAACAAAACTCTGTAAAAGTAAAAAGTCAAACAAAAATAATTACTAAAAAGAAAAAAAAAAGAATGTGTCCATATGAGGGCTTCTCTGAGTAGTTCAGTGGTTAAGAGACTGCTTTGCAATGTAGGGGACATCGGTTTTTATCCCTGGTCCTGAAAGATCCCACATACTGCAGAGCAACTAAGTCCATGTGCTACAACTACTGAGCCCAGGTGCTGCAGCAAGAAAAACCACAGCAATGAGAAGCTCATGCATGGCAACTGGAGAGTAACTGCCACTTGCCACAACTAGAGAAAGCCCTGGTGCAGCAACAAGACCCAGCCAAAAAGAACTAAATCATTAAACAAATAAAATTATTTTTTTAAAAAGATATGAAAAAAAACCCAAATTAAATAAAAGGGTAAACTGGTATGCGGCTTTGTTTACGCAAAAAGAAGTTTCCAGAGGGAAGTATGAGAAAGGACCTTGCCAATTCACAAACTATCTGTGTCTACTTGATTCATGGAACTCCTCTGTAGCCATTGTCCTGGGCTCAGAACAGTTTGTCCAAATAAATATTTGCATGTGGTTATAGGATTTGGCCCATCTTCTCTACTTGGGGAATCAAGGGTTGTGAAGCTCCATAGGAGTGTCTATGGGATGGGGGTTGATATCTGGGCAGAAAGGCCTGGTGACTCCACCCTTCTGGGTTTCTTCCTACTTCACTCCTCACTTAATCCTCTTGCTTTGTAACTCTAAATGTTAGTTTTCCCTAGGGCTCTGCCCAAGACCTTCCCTGTTCTAACTTCCTCTCTCCTCAGGGGAGTCTTACTGCCCCCACTCCTGACTCCAGACTCATTCATATATTCAATTGCACCTGGCCATGTGGATGAAGTATACCCATCTCAAATTTAACACTGAGACAGGAGGGAAGGCAGGACAGCACAACCTTTAAAAGAATGACATAGCTGTTGTGAGGATTCGACAGAATATAATTAGAACCTACCAGGCCCAAGATGGCAGAAAATTCACCTTCCTATAGACCTTGAAGCTCTTTATACACTTATTGTAATATATTAGCATATGCTAAATAGCACACCTACAGTTCATAAAAGGCCATAATCTTTTTGCTTCTAAACCTATGAAATTACCCACACCATAAAAACTAACCACCTCATATTTTAGAGCTGCTCTCTCCTTCTGAGATGAAGTGCATTCTGCCTATGGAACGTGTATCTCTCGCAGTTAAACTGCTTTCACTTTACTATGGCTTGCTCTTGAATTCAGTTCCTTCCTGTGTGAAGCCAAGGACCACTACTTGGCGGCCTATCCCAGGAATTCACCTGGGACCTGGTGAATCATCCCCTCATGTCCCATTTCCCTGTAACATCTTTACACAGGAAGAGGAAGAAGGTAGTCTTTTGTCTTCCCTACTTTTCCTTTGATTATAAAAATGTAGCTCACTTATTTCTCAAGGCAGAGCCCTCTTGCCTGCTCGTCTGTACTTCATGAGCATCCTGTATTAATAAATTTACTTCTGACCTATCACTTTGCCTCTCGCTGAACTCCTTTGTTGAGACATAAACAATGTGAGCTTCAGTAAGTCCTGAAAGGAACCATGGAAACCAGTTTCCTGCAAAACATGCTCAGAACCGAACTCTCCAATTTTCCTCAAACCTGGTTCTTTCCCATCATCTTCCCATCTCAGCAAATGATTCCTCCATTCACTCACCCCTTAAGTTCTTTCTCCAAACTGCAACCTAGGTCTGTCCACTTATCACCGTGGACTCCGCCACCATCACCCCGCACCTGGAGTACTTCAATAGCTTCCTAATTCATCTCTTGACTCTCTTCTTGTGCCCACAGAGTCCATCTTCCTCCCAGAAGCCAGAGCAATCTTTATTTTATTTTATTTTTGAAACGTAAAAGTCAGAGCAAGTCACATTTCTGGCTCAAAACACGTGTGTTCCCCCGTTGCTCTTTGAAAATGAGGACTCTTCACCATGAAGGCTCTATGCCAGCTCCTGCTCCACTCTCAGCCTCATCTCGTCTGTTTCCCTCCACTCACAGCGCCCTTCTTGTCCAGCCCTCTGCATAACTCAGCCTTTCTTTCTGGAACATTCTCAGCTGTCTCCAAGGCTGCTTCCGTCTCTTTTAGAACTCAAATGTCCCCTTCCCAGATCTATATTAAAAAAACCCGCTGGGCTTCCCTGGTGGTCCAGTGGGTGGAGAGTACGCCTTGCAGTGCAAGGGGTGCCGGTGTGATCCCTGTGGAAGATCCCACGTGTGGAGGAACAGCTGGCCGGTGTGTTCAACTGCTGAGCCAGCGCTCTCTGGTGCCCTGCAGCGAGAGGGGCCGCTGCAATGGGAGGCCCACACAGGCCAAAGAATAAAAAGGATGAATTACAAATAAACAATGACTTAGAGGCAAAAAAAAAAAAAAAAAAAAAAACCTTTCAATGTTAAAAAAAAAAAAAGAAACCTGCTTCCTCAAAGTTTGTCTTCTTTATTACCTGTTCTTCTCACACAGTAGAATGGAAGCACAATGGAAGCATGGTTACAAGGAAAGTTCACCGCTGGAAGTCGCGGGTCGGCTAGGCTAGGTGCTCACACATTATCTGTTGAAAGAATTCATTAACAGACGGTAGTTTTGTATGCTTTAAAATATCCTTACTTGGCAAAAGGCTGTCAATCCTCTGTGGGTCATCGTTTTGTTTTTTTGTTTTTTTAAAAACCTAAGTCCCGGACTCTTGTAAATTGATGAATTGGCCTCAAGTCCCCAGCAACACAGTTGTAACGGTATCAGGAGAAGGAGGAAGAAAATAGCAGCTGGATGGCTAGCTGAGTTGAGAAAGCGGACGGGAACGCTTCTGGGAAGCAGGTGCTAAAACGAGAACACAGTTCCCTTGGCCGCCATCTTGAGGGGTGACCGGGCGATGCCTAAGGGCTGGCGAGACACGGAGGGCGGTCTGGCGGTCGTCGCCTCCTCGGTGTGGAGAGCCGCACGACGCTCTAGGCTCCCGTCCAATCCGGGCTCACGCGCGCCCAGCCCCCGGGCCGTGCTCAGCAGCGCCTCTTGCCCGCGCGGGTGCGCAGGTGAATGCGCTCCCTGGCCGCAGCAGGGTTAGTGCGCGTGCGCGCAGGTGAGCGTCCCGCCCCCGGGCTTGGCCACCTGCCGGCGAAACTTGTGGATTGTTGCCCTCGGTCCGGGGAGGGGACGCGGAACCGAGCCATGGAACCTACGTCGGGGACTCGCGAGTCCCGGACCCGGCCGAGAGAACGGGACCCAGACCGGCACCCCCGCCCGGAACGAGACCGCCACCCCGAGAGACAGCGGGACAGAACCCGCGACCGGCACAGGGAGAGAAACGGGAGCGGGCGGAGGGACGGGGACCGGGACAGGGAGAGGGACCGGGAACCCCGCCAGGACAGACACCGGACCGGGGACTATCGTGGCGCTGAACAAAGAGTTTGGGAAAAGTCCCGCCAGAGTCGGACGCGGGAAGGACCCCAGCGGCCGACCTGGGACGCGGCCCCGCCCCCCTGGCCCGCGCCGTGGGAAACCCCGGAGCCGCCGCCCTTGCGGAAGGAGGGCCTCGGACGCCGAGGACCAGAAAGGTGAGGTGGGGCCGCTGGGACCCTCGATCTCGGCCCCGAGGAAGCCTGGGTCTGAAGCCCGCCCGCGCTGTTCAGCGGGCCCAGCTATTTGTCCTAGGAAGCAGGTGTAAAGAAAGTTCCCTTCTTCTCTTCAGAGCTCTTAGATGTGATCTGGGAGGGAAGGAAGATATTACAGTGCCCCACCACCACCACCACACACACACGCACTTCTTGACCGGATTAGCAAAGCAGAGACCTACCTACCCCTCTTCACTACTCCCACCCCCTTTGGCAGTGTCGGAGCCGGGGGTGGTGGGGGAGGGTGAGGGGGGGGCAGGTAGAAAGGAAGAAAGGTGGGTGGGGTTAACTTGAGGCTCCTCCGTGACCCCCCCCCCACCCACGTGGTCACAGGACTGCCCCTTGAGGTTTCAGACCCTTGTCCTGTTTTCTTCAGAAATCAGCTCTCCCCAAAGCCCCGTTCCCTAGAGGCCCAAGCCTAATAAAGTCAGCCCAGTGAAAAGTTAATAGTTTAATGTGTAACCCCTTCCAGGGCTATATGCATTTCAAGACAGCTCAGAGAAGCTAATGCATGCGTGCTCAGTTGCTTCAGTCCTGTTCAGCTCTTAGTCAAAGAACTGAAGATACTTAAATAAAACTGCACAGAAGGGCAGATTTTTTTTCTTCCCTTTGTCAGTGAGGTTCTTCTGGACAGTCTCATTCAAATCCCATGATTGTTTCAGGCCTCACCCTCCTGAATGAACAAACTTTGCCATCCCTACCTTGTAGAACAGAGTTCCCACAAGGCCTGTGGGGTGGGGGCATCTTGATGTGCTGAAAGACCTTGTTAGCTGGGAGAGGGTAAGGATGGAAGGAAGGAGAGGCCGTGGTCCCGGGCCCCACTCTTCCTCTGGAGAAGTGGTCCTTTCCCATTGCACATTCCATCCAACTCTACAAATGCTGCTGAATGCCCAGATTAGATGCCAGGATTCAGGCAGGTACTGGAGGGATGACTGCCTAGTGGTTTTTACCCTCATTCCTAGGAGGACGCGGCCCCGCCCCCCTGGCCCGCGCCGTGGGAAACCCCGGAGCCGCCGCCCTTGCGGAAGGAGGGCCTCGGACGCCGAGGACCAGAAAGGTGAGGTGGGGCCGCTGGGACCCTCGATCTCGGCCCCGAGGAAGCCTGGGTCTGAAGCCCGCCCGCGCTGTTCAGCGGGCCCAGCTATTTGTCCTAGGAAGCAGGTGTAAAGAAAGTTCCCTTCTTCTCTTCAGAGCTCTTAGATGTGATCTGGGAGGGAAGGAAGATATTACAGTGCCCCACCACCACCACCACACACACACGCACTTCTTGACCGGATTAGCAAAGCAGAGACCTACCTACCCCTCTTCACTACTCCCACCCCCTTTGGCAGTGTCGGAGCCGGGGGTGGTGGGGAGGTGAGGGGGCAGGTAGAAAGGAAGAAAGGTGGGTGGGGTTAACTTGAGGCTCCTCCGTGACCCCACCCCCACCCACGTGGTCACAGGACTGCCCCTTGAGGTTTCAGACCCTTGTCCTGTTTTCTTCAGAAATCAGCTCTCCCCAAAGCCCCGTTCCCTAGAGGCCCAAGCCTAATAAAGTCAGCCCAGTGAAAAGTTAATAGTTTAATGTGTAACCCCTTCCAGGGCTATATGCATTTCAAGACAGCTCAGAGAAGCTAATGCATGCGTGCTCAGTTGCTTCAGTCCTGTTCAGCTCTTAGTCAAAGAACTGAAGATACTTAAATAAAACTGCACAGAAGGGCAGATTTTTTTTCTTCCCTTTGTCAGTGAGGTTCTTCTGGACAGTCTCATTCAAATCCCATGATTGTTTCAGGCCTCACCCTCCTGAATGAACAAACTTTGCCATCCCTACCTTGTAGAACAGAGTTCCCACAAGGCCTGTGGGGTGGGGGCATCTTGATGTGCTGAAAGACCTTGTTAGCTGGGAGAGGGTAAGGATGGAAGGAAGGAGAGGCCGTGGTCCCGGGCCCCACTCTTCCTCTGGAGAAGTGGTCCTTTCCCATTGCACATTCCATCCAACTCTACAAATGCTGCTGAATGCCCAGATTAGATGCCAGGATTCAGGCAGGTACTGGAGGGATGACTGCCTAGTGGTTTTTACCCTCATTCCTAGGAGGAGTCCAGGGTCCTCTCTACTATGGAGCCTGGGGCAGTCTCTCTCCAGTTGTGTCCACAAAGCGGGAAAGCTGCTATCCTGAGTTTATGTTACATTATCTAGAACTAACTAATGAAACTTTAACAAAGGATGTGCCCAGTTACAGTCACAGACACTGGCCATTGTTTCCCTACCTAAAGCCACAGTGCATTGCAGCTGCCTGAGCTGGGAGAAACCACAACTTCATTCCTAGATTTCCTTCTAAAATGGCGTTCTGGGCTCCCTGACCTGCCTATTCCCATCCCCACCAGCCCCAAAACTAGTGAAGGGAATACTTTTGCTTCTTTTGTTCACAGATAGTTGATGGTTTAAAACCAAGAGCAATGTACTTCTGTCTCTCCTCCACATAACAAGCATGTGCTTAATGAATGGGAGGCCGGGCCAGGGACTTCAGATGTCTACTCAAGGTATCCACAGGACACTGGCAAGTAAACAGGCCAATTTGAGCACGTGTGAAACGTGTCCAGGGGGAACAGATACAGAGGGAGCAGAGATGGGGCCCTGATTAGGTTCTGGAATATTTCCCGGAGGAGACAGACTCAAAGCTGAGTTCTGGAGAAGGAGCAAGAGGCTGTCTCTCATGGTGAGCTAGAGGCTTGGGAATGCGGGTTATCTTTTGGGACAGGGACAGAGGCAGTTCACGATGGCTGGATCTGTAAATGTGAGATTGAGTGGAGAGAGATGAGCAAGGGTCTCTTGCACTGTGCCTAAAGTTAGGACTTTGTGGATTTCAAACCCAAAAGGTATATGATGAGATTTATGTTCTAGAAGAATCCCTGGGGCCCAGCTAGTAGCGTGCAGCCGCCTCCATTCAACATGGAATCCTGGACAAAGCCCAAGATGTGCTGGATAAAATGATGGGGAAGGTTGGGGTAGAAGATGCCAGGACTGCAGAGGATAGGGGAGAGCTATGATGTCTAAAGTTGTCTGTACCCAGAGCCTAGAGAATTACTGCTGGTTCACTTCTTTCCAAAGTAACAAGGAAGAAAATGCCAGCTTGGACATTAGACTTGTGAATGAAAACTAGTTTTGAAGAGGGCCTGGTCCTCACTGAACTGAAAAGCTCCCCACCGAGTGGGTCCCAGCTTCCTGTTCTATAGCACCCTCCCCCCACCCCCAGCAGGCCAGCAAGCCAGCATCAGAGGTGGGGCTCAGAATTACTGGGATAAGTGAATGCCCTTAGCAGAACTGGGCCAAGTGATTGGATGCCCTGTGGAGCCACTAAATCAGAAAATTCTCTGGAGTGTGAACACTGGCAGATTTTCTGTTCTGTGTGTTCTTTGACCTCTGGGCCCAGCTTGAGGTGTCCAGAGTTCTAATACTGAACAAGTTATTGAATTTGAAGCCCGCTAATGGCCATGTATGTGCTTGGTTATAGTGAACCCACTTCAGGGAGATACCCGCTCTCGACCCCCCGGCCTGGACTAGAGGAAGTGGAATATTACCAGTCAGAGGCTGAAGGGCTTCTGGAATGCCACAAGTGCAGATACCTGTGCACTGGGAGAGGTGAGCCATTTTGAAGGCAGTTCAACCAAATACTTACCGTTGCTGGTGTTTCTGGAAGGGGTCTAAGCTGGTGGGACAAAAATTCAAGCAAACTTTCCTTTTGGTTTCCTAGCATTTTCATTTTCATACTTGCATGAGGTTTGTATTTTCTAAAAAAAAAAAAAAGATAGGAACTTTGGAAAGGTGGCCAGGTTTCCCATGTTTCTCCTCGGACATGCCCAGGGATGGTGAGGCAGCCATGCCTACAGTGTTCAGGCTACAGGTGAACCTCTAGGTGGAGCCAGGTCTGAGCTGCTGGCCATTGAAGCAGGGCTTCTCTGGCAAGGTGGGCAGAACTAGAGAGGGTGGAGCACCTGGAGATGGCAGCTAGGTAGAGCTCATGCCCCAGGACAGAGGACCTGATGTCCAAACCTGCCATCATGGCTGTTAAATGTTGTTGATGGAGACCCACAGTAAGAAATATATACATGTCATGAAACAATACCCTGTGACATACCAAGTGCACTGATCACTGCTATTCTGTGGCACTGAAAACAAACAAAAACAAAAAACTACCCTTAAGGGACTTCCCTGGTGGTTCAGTGGCTAAGACCCCTGCTCTGAGTGCAGGGGGCTGGGTTCAAACCCTGGGCAGGGAACTAGATCCCATAGGCCACAACTAAGAGTTTGCATGCTGAAACAAAGATGGAAGATCCTGCGTGCTGCAACGAAGACCTGGCCCAGCCAAGTAAATAAAAATGAAATTAAATATTGAAAAAGCACAATTCTTAGAATCCAGTGTTTGAAGAATACTTAAATAATAACATGTGTCAGCTCCAATTGTGGTTTTCCCGAGTTCCCATCCTAGCACCAGGCCTGGCTTTGCCAACAATGAAGAAAATCTGGTTTGTCAGGGTGAGTCCTATGGCTCACATGATTTAGTAAGAAATTTCCCTTGGCTGCCTATGACTAAGAGGGGAAAACTTCTCAACCTCAGGGGGAGAAATCATGGAACTTATACCAGAAAATGTCTCTTAGAATGATAACACTGAGGTACGTTATTATAGGATTATGTAGAACTTTCATTGAAGAGCTCTAGGTAATCTGGGTACAAGAATGTTGCTCTAGTTTATATTTCTTGGCATTGCTTTTAATTCTCTCAATGACTCCTGAGGCTCAGAGAGGTACAATAACTTACACAAAGTCACACAGCTGTTAAGTGGAAGAGCTGGAATTGAAACTTAGAGCCTAACACTAAGATCTGAAATGGTTTACGTGCTAGGCCTTCTTTTCTTGATGATATAAATAGTAGGAACAAGCCAGAGGCTGTTTAACAGGTTTCTGTCTAGAGGTATTCTTCTGTGATTGATTTACTGAGAGAGAGGAAAGGGCAGAGGCCCCTGATTTAGCTTTGATTGCTTCTGGCTATTTGGCTTTGGGCCTAGAGGTTGGGTTTCTGAGTCAAGATAGTGAAAGGATGGCTCAGCAGTCAGAAGCTAACAAATGAGGACTTACAAAGATCTCTGGACACTCAGGGACCTGTATAAACACAGTGTTGTTTTGTGTTGAGAGCAACAGCCGTTAAACACCAGGAACTTGTCTCAAACAGGAAAGGCACACCTGGGTAAAGGTCACCTGAAGATTTTCAGCCTTGTCTTAAATCTTTAGTGACGTCTTTTCCTCATTGGTGAAATCATGTCCTCCTCCAGCTGTGGCTCTGACTTCTTCCGGAGACCCCTGCAGTTCAGGCTGAGTCACTCTCAGGTTCATTGGGGCACTGACAAAAAGAGAGAAGGCCCAAAAAAAAATCAAAAAAAAAAAGAAAAAGAGAGAAGGCCTGAATTCAAGGTTTCGGGCAACGCTGCTCAGCTACTAAAATCTTCAAAGGCTGAGGATAAAGATCAGATAATAAGCAAGTACCAATGTCACATGTGCCTATCAGGTCACCAGGAATCCTGTGCATTATAGGTTGTGCTATGGGTTTACTATTTGGAGGGTTGGTGAGGAGTTACAGATTTTTAGGCCTGGCTTTGCCAACAATGAAGAAAATCTGGTTTGTCAGGGTGAGTCCTATGGCTCACATGATTTAGTAAGAAATTTCCCTTGGCTGCCTATGACTAAGAGGAAAACTTCTCAACCTCAGGGGGAGAAATCATGGAACTTATACCAGAAAATGTCTCTTAGAATGATAACACTGAGGTACGTTATTATAGGATTATGTAGAACTTTCATTGAAGAGCTCTAGGTAATCTGGGTACAAGAATGTTGCTCTAGTTTATATTTCTTGGCATTGCTTTTAATTCTCTCAATGACTCCTGAGGCTCAGAGAGGTACAATAACTTACACAAAGTCACACAGCTGTTAAGTGGAAGAGCTGGAATTGAAACTTAGAGCCTAACACTAAGATCTGAAATGGTTTACGTGCTAGGCCTTCTTTTCTTGATGATATAAATAGTAGGAACAAGCCAGAGGCTGTTTAACAGGTTTCTGTCTAGAGGTATTCTTCTGTGATTGATTTACTGAGAGAGAGGAAAGGGCAGAGGCCCCTGATTTAGCTTTGATTGCTTCTGGCTATTTGGCTTTGGGCCTAGAGGTTGGGTTTCTGAGTCAAGATAGTGAAAGGATGGCTCAGCAGTCAGAAGCTAACAAATGAGGACTTACAAAGATCTCTGGACACTCAGGGACCTGTATAAACACAGTGTTGTTTTGTGTTGAGAGCAACAGCCGTTAAACACCAGGAACTTGTCTCAAACAGGAAAGGCACACCTGGGTAAAGGTCACCTGAAGATTTTCAGCCTTGTCTTAAATCTTTAGTGACGTCTTTTCCTCATTGGTGAAATCATGTCCTCCTCCAGCTGTGGCTCTGACTTCTTCCGGAGACCCCTGCAGTTCAGGCTGAGTCACTCTCAGGTTCATTGGGGCACTGACAAAAAGAGAGAAGGCCCAAAAAAAAATCAAAAAAAAAAAGAAAAAGAGAGAAGGCCTGAATTCAAGGTTTCGGGCAACGCTGCTCAGCTACTAAAATCTTCAAAGGCTGAGGATAAAGATCAGATAATAAGCAAGTACCAATGTCACATGTGCCTATCAGGTCACCAGGAATCCTGTGCATTATAGGTTGTGCTATGGGTTTACTATTTGGAGGGTTGGTGAGGAGTTACAGATTCCCTGGGAAGAAGGTACATGACCTCCTCTCCTCCTGACTCCCTCCCATCTGCATTTGGAGCAGCTTCTCCTTTCACTTTTGTCCTTCCCCTCTTCCTTTAGATCTTTCATATTCAAATCATGATGAAGAAAATCCTAAGAGGAAAGTTAGGCCAGTGTAGCAAGGAAAGTGTGTGTGTGCTTAAGGTGATGTTTGCATTCAGCTTGTAGCCTTACTTGCAAACCATCTTTAAAAATTTAATTTCAGGGTTTCCCTGGTGGTCCAGTGGGTAAGGACATCGCCTTGCAGTGCAAAGGGCGTCAGTTCGATCCCTGGCCTGGGAAGATCCCATGTGCCACGGAGCGGCTGGACCAGTGTGTCCAATTACCGAGCCAGAGCTCTGGAGCGCATGCGCCCAGAGCCGGTGCTCTGCGACAACAGATGCCACCGCGATGGGAGGCCCACATGGGCCAAAGAACAAAGATGGATGAAACTAAACAAATGATAGACCAGTGGAAGTGGCCCGCCCACGCCCCTCCTTCCCCACCCTCGCCAAAATAAATAAATAAATAAATGTTTTAAAAAAAAAATTAATTTCATTCTCTCTCCAAATGTTATAATCTCTATAGCCAGTGGTGCTGTCTGTCACTCAGAGCCTAAAACTTTAGGTTCAGAGATAGCTTCTCACTGCCAAGGCACTGACTTCTGACCACGCTGAAAAGATTCAGGGGGACAGTTGTGGGGATTCTGTCCCCCAGCTTGCATTCTCAATATCCTAACCCAGTGTTTATGGGACTGAGCCTATGTCAAGATTTCAAACCACAGCTGACTTTAAGAGTGTTAACTCTTTAACAGATCTGAAATATTCAGCCAGAATCAATGACCTGAAATGCATTACTGCTTCATAAGAGAGAGGTGCTGACTCAGTGAGCCAGATTCCATAAAGGGGCGAGTCAGGTCTATAGAGGCTTGGCCTTTTATTTTTAAAAACACATGCCACCAGAAATCTTGCTCAGCCCTCGTGATTGGTTCTGGTTCTATTTAAAGCTACAGCAGGAATAAGGAGATTGTGGGGGCTCTGCCCTCTCTAAATTTTATTAAGAAATACATAGCATATATCTGATCCCATATAGCAAAACATTGGGAAAAGCCTAAAGTCCTTTACATTGAAATTATTTAAATTCATTGTGGTATCCTACCCATTCTTTAAAAATATAAGTAGATTTATATTTGCTGTGGTAGAAAAGCTGTTTACACTATATTAATTTTTTTTAAATGAGTTATATAATGGTAGAGAGAACAAAACTGTTCTTAAAAGCAAATTAACAACAGCAAAAGTTATGCACATGTGGCAGAAAAATCCAGAAGAAAAAAAATGACTGATTCAATTTTTATTGATTGGACTTTAGATCATTTTTACATTGTATGTTTCTGTTTCATCTAGATTTTGTTCTTTTTGTTTCTTTTCTAATTTTTACTAGCAGTATGTGTTACTTTTATAATTAAGGAAAATAGTAAAGCTGTTGGCATTTTTGAAGAGGAATTGCAGCGTGTAAACATAATACTTGAGAGTGCTTAGTTTCAGTTATCGAATGCTCAAGTGTAACACACCTTCATATGCAGACCATCTGGTTGTTTAGCTGACTCTTTGCAGCCCCATGGACTGTATCCCACCAGGTTCCTCTATCCATGGGATTTCCCAGGCAAGAATGCTGGAGTGGGTTGCGATTTCCTTCTCCAGATCTTCCAGACCCAGGGATCGAACCCAGGTCTCCTAAATTGTAGAGATTCTTTATCATCTGAGCCACTACTTCTGGAGTTAAAGTCTAAGAACAGTAAAACCAATTATGTTTAATTCAATAATTAACTTAACCTTTCCTATCTCCAGTATATGTGAACCATGATTAACATTTTAATGGATAACTTTCATGCTTTTTTTCTAACTTTTTTTTTAAGCACTGTGTTATAATAATCTCTTTCCAACTTGGAGAAGTTTCCTCTTTGAAACTGAAGATGGCCACAAAACATCTAAAGAGGATGTAATTACTTTTCAGTCTTTGTGGCCAGGTAGGGCAGGGGCAGAGAATGTTCCTGCTTTCCATAAAGGACACCTCTCTTTCTGCTCCCTGTCCTGATTTCTCCCATCATCGTTCTGCAGCCACCTGGGCTGACTGCTTTGCTCTTTGAGAGTTCCCTTTTCAGTTTCAAAGTACCTCTGACATAATTTCTGGAGACCACTGTTCCCTGCTACCATCATCTAATGCTAACCATGCAGCTTGGTGGCTCAGGCCTTCCAAGGAGCAGAAGAGCTGGCTATCGCGTGAACTGCCATGGGGAAGATAAGCCTCAAGGTGGAAGTTTCCAAGTGTAAAAGAGCATCTTAAAATGGTAACACGCCCTTCTTTTGCAGCCTGCTGCCAAATGCTGGAGGTTCTCCTGAACTTGCTGATCCTGGCCTGCAGCTCTGTGTCTTACAATTCCACAGGGGGCTACACGGGCATCACCAGTCTGGGGGGCATTTACTACTACCAGTACGGAGGGGCTTACAGTGGTTTCAATGGTGCTGATGGGGAGAAAGCCCAGCAGCTGGACGTCCAGTTCTACCAGCTAAAGCTGCCCACGGTCACCGTGGCGATGGCCTGTAGTGGAGCCCTCATGGCCTTCTGCTGCCTCCTCCTCGTCCTGGGTGTCCTGCGGTTGTAACAGCAAACCTTCATATGCAGACCATCTGGTTGTTTAGCTGACTCTTTGCAGCCCCATGGACTGTATCCCACCAGGTTCCTCTATCCATGGGATTTCCCAGGCAAGAATGCTGGAGTGGGTTGCGATTTCCTTCTCCAGATCTTCCAGACCCAGGGATCGAACCCAGGTCTCCTAAATTGTAGAGATTCTTTATCATCTGAGCCACTACTTCTGGAGTTAAAGTCTAAGAACAGTAAAACCAATTATGTTTAATTCAATAATTAACTTAACCTTTCCTATCTCCAGTATATGTGAACCATGATTAACATTTTAATGGATAACTTTCATGCTTTTTTTCTAACTTTTTTTTTAAGCACTGTGTTATAATAATCTCTTTCCAATTTGGGAGAAGTTTCCTCTTTGAAACTGAAGATGGCCACAAAACATCTAAAGAGGATGTAATTACTTTTCAGTCTTTGTGGCCAGGTAGGGCAGGGGCAGAGAATGTTCCTGCTTTCCATAAAGGACACCTCTCTTTCTGCTCCCTGTCCTGATTTCTCCCATCATCGTTCTGCAGCCACCTGGGCTGACTGCTTTGCTCTTTGAGAGTTCCCTTTTCAGTTTCAAAGTACCTCTGACATAATTTCTGGAGACCACTGTTCCCTGCTACCATCATCTAATGCTAACCATGCAGCTTGGTGGCTCAGGCCTTCCAAGGAGCAGAAGAGCTGGCTATCGCGTGAACTGCCATGGGGAAGATAAGCCTCAAGGTGGAAGTTTCCAAGTGTAAAAGAGCATCTTAAAATGGTAACACGCCCTTCTTTTGCAGCCTGCTGCCAAATGCTGGAGGTTCTCCTGAACTTGCTGATCCTGGCCTGCAGCTCTGTGTCTTACAATTCCACAGGGGGCTACACGGGCATCACCAGTCTGGGGGGCATTTACTACTACCAGTACGGAGGGGCTTACAGTGGTTTCAATGGTGCTGATGGGGAGAAAGCCCAGCAGCTGGACGTCCAGTTCTACCAGCTAAAGCTGCCCACGGTCACCGTGGCGATGGCCTGTAGTGGAGCCCTCATGGCCTTCTGCTGCCTCCTCCTCGTCCTGGGTGTCCTGCGGGTGCCGTGGCACTGCCCCCTGTGGCTGGTGATTGAAGGCTTGCTGCACATGGTCATCGCTGTGGCGTACGTCCCGGCCTTGTACTTCTATTTCCACAACCTCTTGGCTGCCTACGCCTCTTCTGTGTGCAAGGAGAGGGAAGCGCTGTACAAGAGCAAAGGGTACAGCGGCTTCAGCTGCAGTCTCCATGGGGGAGACATAGGTGCTGGAATCTTTGCTGCCCTGGGCATTGGAGTCTTTGCCATGGGGGCCGTGCTGGCCATCAGGGGTTACCGAAGGGTCAGGAAGCTGAAGGAGAAGCCTGCGGAAATGTTGGAATTTTAGCCTTTTAAAACATTCCACCAAACTTGAGTCATGGAAGTTACTCTGAATTACTGTGTTTTGTGGAATGCGTTGTCATAGAACCTGCCAGCCCTTGAGAAGTAACAGGCTGGTTTTGGTTTGCTGGGCTGAGTTCCAGGATACTTGGAGCAGCACTGCGTGATGTAATACACCCTGGTTCTGGAGCCCTCTGTTGCTGAGGGACTAACCAAAATGACTTTAAAAAACAAAAGCACAAATAAAACAACAAAAACAAACCAAAACCAGAGCCCAAGAGGCACAAGGAAAAGGCATACCCTGCAACAAAGTGCACTTCTTGATTGAATAAAGGGACATAACCAAGTATATTTGAAGAACCTTATCCTCAAGAGTTCATGAAAAGCCACACAAACATGAAAAAACATTTCAGCCTTAAATTCTCTAAACACAGCTGTCTTAAGCAGATTAGCCTCAAATTTTTTTCCTCACTGAACTCTAGGTCCTTCACTGCCTTAATGCTCTGGATGATGGGGTGGGGATGCTGAGGAGACCACTTCTGTGAGAGTTAAGTTGGAAGAGACGTGGGCTGAAGAATGAGGATCAGATTAATTTCACTGGGTTGCGAAGGAGGTATGCTAACAAGCCCCCTTACAATGACTTTGAAAGCTCAATCAGTGTTTTGTACCTCTTGTAAATGTACCATTGTATGACAGATTTAACCCGACATCTGGAATTCAGGATCCATCCAGAATCAAAGAATGTGAACTCTTTCCCAGCAGAATGCTCCTTTTGGCCACACAACCTCATGGATTCCTACTACATGTTAGACTAGGACTTATGGGCCATTATAGTATATTTTTAGTACAAGTGAATATGTTCTTTGCTTTATGTGAGACCAATAAAATCCAAAGAAACATGTTAATTTGGAGGTGATGGTTCTCTTTACATTTATAATATTATTTCCTTAGCACATTTAAAAGGTGAGTTCCATTTGGGTTTGCAAGAGGAAATACAAATTTCATAGGTGCTGGACACGTGCTGGCCATCAGGGGTTACCGAAGGGTCAGGAAGCTGAAGGAGAAGCCTGCGGAAATGTTGGAATTTTAGCCTTTTAAAACATTCCACCAAACTTGAGTCATGGAAGTTACTCTGAATTACTGTGTTTTGTGGAATGCGTTGTCATAGAACCTGCCAGCCCTTGAGAAGTAACAGGCTGGTTTTGGTTTGCTGGGCTGAGTTCCAGGATACTTGGAGCAGCACTGCGTGATGTAATACACCCTGGTTCTGGAGCCCTCTGTTGCTGAGGGACTAACCAAAATGACTTTAAAAAACAAAAGCACAAATAAAACAACAAAAACAAACCAAAACCAGAGCCCAAGAGGCACAAGGAAAAGGCATACCCTGCAACAAAGTGCACTTCTTGATTGAATAAAGGGACATAACCAAGTATATTTGAAGAACCTTATCCTCAAGAGTTCATGAAAAGCCACACAAACATGAAAAAACATTTCAGCCTTAAATTCTCTAAACACAGCTGTCTTAAGCAGATTAGCCTCAAATTTTTTTCCTCACTGAACTCTAGGTCCTTCACTGCCTTAATGCTCTGGATGATGGGGTGGGGATGCTGAGGAGACCACTTCTGTGAGAGTTAAGTTGGAAGAGACGTGGGCTGAAGAATGAGGATCAGATTAATTTCACTGGGTTGCGAAGGAGGTATGCTAACAAGCCCCCTTACAATGACTTTGAAAGCTCAATCAGTGTTTTGTACCTCTTGTAAATGTACCATTGTATGACAGATTTAACCCGACATCTGGAATTCAGGATCCATCCAGAATCAAAGAATGTGAACTCTTTCCCAGCAGAATGCTCCTTTTGGCCACACAACCTCATGGATTCCTACTACATGTTAGACTAGGACTTATGGGCCATTATAGTATATTTTTAGTACAAGTGAATATGTTCTTTGCTTTATGTGAGACCAATAAAAATCCAAAGAAACATGTTAATTTGGAGGTGATGGTTCTCTTTACATTTATAATATTATTTCCTTAGCACATTTAAAAGGTGAGTTCCATTTGGGTTTGCAAGAGGAAATACATGTATTTACTTATATATGATTAGAAAACTTCTTGAGGAATATATAAGAACCTGTTAACAGTATCTGCTTCTGGAACGGTGATTTACTTTTTTTTTCCATTTCATGTCAGACTTGACTGTGTGTGTTTAACTTAGAAAGAAATTTAAAAATTTGTTTTTCTCAGTTTTATTTTCCACCTTTACAGTGAAAAGGCAGATCAGAGATATATAATTAATCAGAGTATTAAATGATAGTCACAAAAGGAGCCTTACCCCAAAAGGTGCTATTTTACAACAGATGTGCATCTGGCTATGCATCTGGATGTGCGTCTGTTTCAGTCTTCACTGCCCTGTACAGTTTATCCCTAGCTGCTAGTTCTGGTGGTGGCTGTGGTTCAGTTGCTAAGTCATGACCAACTTATTGCGACTTCATGGACTGTGGCCCTCCAGGCTCCTTGTAGACCACTCTTTTCTTTTCTCCTGATGTCTATGACTATTTCTGCACTAACCATACACTTGGAAATACCTGAACCTGTTTGATGTTTTTAGCAAAGCCAGGTCAGGCCTGGCTGGTGCTCTGATAATTCCCTTTGGCCATAGTTCTTCATCACTGGACCTGGCAACAGATTGGTACCCTTGCTTATTGTAGTCAATGGAGTGGTTGACAAGATCTAGATCTCTTCCATTTCAGCCTGGCAGATACGTACTGCGTGGCTTATGACTTTGCTGTTTTTGGCAGAATCTGTCCCAGGAGAAAGGTTCAGGCTGCCCATGTCTTGTAGTAGCACAGTATTCCTGCTTTCCTTCAGAGGGTGAGAGATTAAATGCATGCTTAAAAAAACCAAGGTGGAGAAAGGTGTTGGGTGGGGGCGATGGCTACTGCCCATGAGTTAGAATGATGTCTGGGTCACTTCACTGTAGGGAGTGAGTCGTCAGTAGTTTACGGCGCTTGGGTAAAGAGTAGGCAATTCTTGTCTGATGTTTGCAGATTTAAATTAGAAGTCATGCTATTCACAAATTTGTCCCATTTCTTCTTGAATCTCTTACTAATCCTCTTCCATTTTATAAACATTACTGGGTAGCATCACCATCCACTTCATAACATTTTATAATTTTCCAGGTATTTTCACGTACTTGCTTTCATTTGGGCCGCACCCCAGCCCTATGGGATAAGACAGGCAGGCGTTACCTTCATTCACTTGCCAGACAAAGTGCCTGAGACTTAGAACCAATGACTTTGACACGGTCAGAAGGCAGCAAAGAGCAGGGATGTGCATCTGGCTAATTCCCCCTCTAAATTCCTATGCTTTCTCCTTCGTTCTCATCTCTGACCCCCGAGGGAGCCACAGGAGAATTTCTCCCAGGAATGGGGGCATCAGTGACAAATGAAAGGTGACTTTGGACAAGATGACATTCACCTCTGTTCCCCTACTGGTGTCTCTTGCCTCATGGCCCTTGTGGGTTCCTTAAACTTGTAAAATCCCCAGGTGGATATCTAGCAGCTAGTTCTGGTGGTGGCTGTGGTTCAGTTGCTAAGTCATGACCAACTTATTGCGACTTCATGGACTGTGGCCCTCCAGGCTCCTTAGACCACTCTTTTCTTTTCTCCTGATGTCTATGACTATTTCTGCACTAACCATACACTTGGAAATACCTGAACCTGTTTGATGTTTTTAGCAAAGCCAGGTCAGGCCTGGCTGGTGCTCTGATAATTCCCTTTGGCCATAGTTCTTCATCACTGGACCTGGCAACAGATTGGTACCCTTGCTTATTGTAGTCAATGGAGTGGTTGACAAGATCTAGATCTCTTCCATTTCAGCCTGGCAGATACGTACTGCGTGGCTTATGACTTTGCTGTTTTTGGCAGAATCTGTCCCAGGAGAAAGGTTCAGGCTGCCCATGTCTTGTAGTAGCACAGTATTCCTGCTTTCCTTCAGAGGGTGAGAGATTAAATGCATGCTTAAAAAAACCAAGGTGGAGAAAGGTGTTGGGTGGGGGAGATGGCTACTCCCCATGAGTTAGAATGATGTCTGGGTCACTTCACTGTAGGGAGTGAGTCGTCAGTAGTTTACGGCGCTTGGGTAAAGAGTAGGCAATTCTTGTCTGATGTTTGCAGATTTAAATTAGAAGTCATGCTATTCACAAATTTGTCCCATTTCTTCTTGAATCTCTTACTAATCCTCTTCCATTTTATAAACATTACTGGGTAGCATCACCATCCACTTCATAACATTTTATAATTTTCCAGGTATTTTCACGTACTTGCTTTCATTTGGGCCGCACCCCAGCCCTATGGGATAAGACAGGCAGGCGTTACCTTCATTCACTTGCCAGACAAAGTGCCTGAGACTTAGAACCAATGACTTTGACACGGTCAGAAGGCAGCAAAGAGCAGGGATGTGCATCTGGCTAATTCCCACTCTAAATTCCTATGCTTTCTCCTTCGTTTTCATCTCTGACCCCCGAGGGAGCCACAGGAGACTTTCTCCCAGGAATGGGGGCATCAGTGACAAATGAAAGGTGACTTTGGACAAGATGACATTCACCTCTGTTCACCTACTGGTGTCTCTTGCCTCATGGCCCTTGTGGGTTCCTTAAACTTGTAAAAATCCCCCAGGTGAACAGGCCAAGTATCTAGCAGTAGGGTCCTGACTGAATAGACTGTTCCACCCATAGGTGGGGTTGGAGGCCATGTAACAAGAGTGTGGGGACATGGTAGGAGCTGATCTGAAACCACCTTTATGGAGAGTAAATGAAAAAATCACGATGTAGAGTGCTGTGTGTGGTGTGCTCCCTGTGATACCAGCAGGAGAAAGGGGGTGAAATTCACACTTGAGTGTTTCTATTTGTATAAAGGAACACTGGAAAGTTATCAAGGTAGACAGGCACATGGGTGTTTGTTCTCACTTTACATCCTTTTATGTCATTTTGATTATTTTAAAACTTAGGTTTGACCAGTTTGATATGCACTCGCGTCTGTGTGAGTTTGGGTCTCTGAGGTTTTATCCACATGTAGATCTGTGTCAGCTCCGCCACAGTGAGCTTAAGAGGTACACCATCATCAGGTGTCTCTCGTGCTCCCCCGTCAGTCACACCCCTCCCCTCCCTGACTCCCACTCAGCCCCATCCCCTGAACTATAAACCTGTTCTCATTTTGAAACTGTTATGTAAATGAACCATACAGTATGCAACCTTTTGAGTATGGCTCCCCCACCCCCGCGCTTATCATGAGTCCCTTGAAAACTGTTAAAATGGTCAGAAGGAATGAGTATCAACTGCACATTCCTTTTTATTGCTGAATAGTGTTTCCCCTGGGGAGGGTCATACCAGATTGCTTAAGCATTCGCCCATTGGAGGGCACTCGCTCTGACATCCATGTACATGATTTTGTAGACCTAGGTTTTCATTTCTTTAGGAAGAATGCTCAGGGTACAGGTGCAAGTTCACTTTTTGGTTTTCCAAATTCTTTAAAGGCGAAATGTGCATCTGGCTAATTCCCACTCTAAATTCCTATGCTTTCTACTTCGTTTTCATCTCTGACCCGCGAGGGAGCCACAGGAGACTTTCTCCCAGGAATGGGGGCATCAGTGACAAATGAAAGGTGACTTTGGACAAGATGACATTCACCTCTGTTCACCTACTGGTGTCTCTTGCCTCATGGCCCTTGTGGGTTCCTTAAACTTGTAAAAATCCCCCAGGTGAACAGGCCAAGTATCTAGCAGTAGGGTCCTGACTGAATAGACTGTTCCACCCATAGGTGGGGTTGGAGGCCATGTAACAAGAGTGTGGGGACATGGTAGGAGCTGATCTGAAACCACCTTTATGGAGAGTAAATGAAAAAATCACGATGTAGAGTGCTGTGTGTGGTGTGCTCCCTGTGATACCAGCAGGAGAAAGGGGGTGAAATTCACACTTGAGTGTTTCTATTTGTATAAAGGAACACTGGAAAGTTATCAAGGTAGACAGGCACATGGGTGTTTGTTCTCACTTTACATCCTTTTATGTCATTTTGATTATTTTAAAACTTAGGTTTGACCAGTTTGATATGCACTCGCGTCTGTGTGAGTTTGGGTCTCTGAGGTTTTATCCACATGTAGATCTGTGTCAGCTCCCACAGTGAGCTTAAGAGGTACACCATCATCAGGTGTCTCTCGTGCTCCCCCGTCAGTCACACCCCTCCCCTCCCTGACTCCCACTCAGCCCCATCCCCTGAACTATAAACCTGTTCTCATTTTGAAACTGTTATGTAAATGAACCATACAGTATGCAACCTTTTGAGTATGGCTCCCCCACCCCCGCGCTTATCATGAGTCCCTTGAAAACTGTTAAAATGGTCAGAAGGAATGAGTATCAACTGCACATTCCTTTTTATTGCTGAATAGTGTTTCCCCTGGGGAGGGTCATACCAGATTGCTTAAGCATTCGCCCATTGG
Source organism: Tragulus kanchil (assembly GCA_022376925.1). Lineage (NCBI taxonomy): Eukaryota > Metazoa > Chordata > Mammalia > Artiodactyla > Tragulidae > Tragulus > Tragulus kanchil. The sequence continues at coordinate 167,041,163 of JAIOJX010000031.1, read as the reverse complement.
AGGGCACTCGCTCTGACATCCATGTACATGATTTTTTGTGTAGACCTAGGTTTTCATTTCTTTAGGAAGAATGCTCAGGGGTACAGGTGCAAGTTCACATGGTAAGTGTATGTGTAAAATTTTTTCCACAGAGGCATTTTGATATTTCAAGCATGAGTATTAAAATTTTTTTAAAAAGAGGGACTTCTCTGGAGGTCAAGTGGTTAAGACTCTATGTTTCCACTGCAGGAGGCACGAATTTGATCTCTAGTCAGGAAAGTTCCACATGCCACGTGGTGTAGCCAAAAAACAAAAGAAACAACCTCACATTAAGGATGTTAATGTTGAATCTGTGTCCTCACAATCAGGTCACTGATTGTATTTCTCTTGTCTGACCTAGGGAGGTTTCCTGGTGAGTGATGTCCGTGTTAAATCCCTCGTCTCTCTCCTCCTAGGTGTGATACAGATAGTGGAGGTGATACTGAATGGGATGGTTCTCATGTGTATCGTGGCCTCCTACTTTGTCCTTGCCGGATTCAGCGCCAGCTTTGCCAGTGGCGGCGGCTTTGGAAACAACTATTACTCACCCTTTGAGGGTACCGAGCTGGAGCAGGTTCGGCAGCTGGACCAGCAGTACACGATCCTCCGGGCACCCCTGATATACGGCGGCGTGGCTGTTTCACTAGGGCTTGGTGTCCTCACCTTGGGTGTTCTACTCCAAGGAGCCAAGAGTCTAAACAAACTGCCGAGGAAGTGGCTTCTCCTGGAGGCTGCCTTTAGCCTCCTGGCAGCAGTAGGGTACTGTGTGGGCATCGGCATTTACCTCCACACGGCTTTGCAGATCAATGCCACAGACACTTGCAGGATGAGAGAGAGGGTCTATGCCCGTAAGGGTCTCACCTGGATGAACTGCCAGCTGGCAGGCACTGATGGAGCGGCTGCCACCTTTGCTTGTCTTCTAGTGGTGATGTATGGTGCCAGCGTGGTGCTGTCCCTGCGGAGCTACCGAGAACAGAAGCAGGATAAGGACAGCCAAGCACAGCACAGAAATTACAATGACGCGCCAGAGTACCTTTGGTCTGGAGTGCTCTGAGATCCCCTGGAACCTGAAGTCAACCCACCTCCCATTTCTTTCAAAAAGATGGGTCCATTAAAATTGCACATTATACAAATGTGGTTTTCACATACTTGATTTTATAAATGCTCCCCTTTGGAACCAATGCAAAGCTAGATGATCATCTCATTTTTCTATCAGTGTCTTTGCTGGCTGAAATCTTGCAAAAAATAGCTCCACCTTTGCTATGAAGAGCAACACTGGAAGTCTCCATATATGCTTATGGTTTGGCTCTCTTACCAAATGATAAGGTAACAGTAATAGCTAAATACCAGAGAAATTCTGTAAGATAAGAACAGCACATCTGGGGTAGCAGGCAAGGGCTCCCCTAGTGGACCAGTGGGTAAAGAGTCCGCTTGCAGTGCAAGGGGCACCAGTTTGATCCCTGACCCAGGAAAATCACACATGCCATGGAGCAGCAGGACCGCTGTGTCCAATTATGAGCCAGCACTCTGGAGTGCATGTGTCCAGAGCCAGTGCTCTGGGTGAGGGGTAGCAAGGAAGAGAAATATCTTTTCGTGGCCTCCTTTGTCCTTGCCGGATTCAGCGCCAGCTTTGCCAGTGGCGGCGGCTTTGGAAACAACTATTACTCACCCTTTGAGGGTACCGAGCTGGAGCAGGTTCGGCAGCTGGACCAGCAGTACACGATCCTCCGGGCACCCCTGATATACGGCGGCGTGGCTGTTTCACTAGGGCTTGGTGTCCTCACCTTGGGTGTTCTACTCCAAGGAGCCAAGAGTCTAAACAAACTGCCGAGGAAGTGGCTTCTCCTGGAGGCTGCCTTTAGCCTCCTGGCAGCAGTAGGGTACTGTGTGGGCATCGGCATTTACCTCCACACGGCTTTGCAGATCAATGCCACAGACACTTGCAGGATGAGAGAGAGGGTCTATGCCCGTAAGGGTCTCACCTGGATGAACTGCCAGCTGGCAGGCACTGATGGAGCGGCTGCCACCTTTGCTTGTCTTCTAGTGGTGATGTATGGTGCCAGCGTGGTGCTGTCCCTGCGGAGCTACCGAGAACAGAAGCAGGATAAGGACAGCCAAGCACAGCACAGAAATTACAATGACGCGCCAGAGTACCTTTGGTCTGGAGTGCTCTGAGATCCCCTGGAACCTGAAGTCAACCCACCTCCCATTTCTTTCAAAAAGATGGGTCCATTAAAATTGCACATTATACAAATGTGGTTTTCACATACTTGATTTTATAAATGCTCCCCTTTGGAACCAATGCAAAGCTAGATGATCATCTCATTTTTCTATCAGTGTCTTTGCTGGCTGAAATCTTGCAAAAAATAGCTCCACCTTTGCTATGAAGAGCAACACTGGAAGTCTCCATATATGCTTATGGTTTGGCTCTCTTACCAAATGATAAGGTAACAGTAATAGCTAAATACCAGAGAAATTCTGTAAGATAAGAACAGCACATCTGGGGTAGCAGGCAAGGGCTCCCCTAGTGGACCAGTGGGTAAAGAGTCCGCTTGCAGTGCAAGGGGCACCAGTTTGATCCCTGACCCAGGAAAATCACACATGCCATGGAGCAGCAGGACCGCTGTGTCCAATTATGAGCCAGCACTCTGGAGTGCATGTGTCCAGAGCCAGTGCTCTGTAGCAAGAGGCCACTGCAAAGGGGTAGCAAGGAAGAGAAATATCTTGCCTGTCTGAATTAAAGTCACTAAGAAAAAACATGACATTCCCCCCTGTATATCATCTCAGGGGAATGATTTTAAAGTATTTGTGTGGTTTGATTTCAAACGAATAATTACATTCTGACTCTCCTAGAGGAAAATTTCTCCTGACAGTGTGCCATGACCCCAGGAAGCCATCCTCCATTAGAGATTGGAGGCTGGATCCCTGATACCTGGAGGCAGGTGCTTTTAGCATGCATGCTCCCCCTCGGGATTCCTGGGTTAGGGCTCAGAGAAGATGATTTTTGCCATCTTCCCAAGTCAGTTTCTTTTGCAAGTCATTTGATTGGAATTCACTTTCCTGAAATATTTTATCATTTCCTGAAATACGAGGCCTCCAGAGAGAGAAAAATAAACCATAAACTTCTTCAGCTTGTTACTCAGCTGAATGCAAGGATAAAGCAGTTGATTTTACTGGAACAGACAGGCATTTTGGAGGCTTCTTTATTTCTGCCTCCCTTCCAGTGCCCTACAGATTAGGCCTTCAAAGGTCGAATGTAAACTCACGATTCTCAATTGTTTCCATCATATGACAGATCATTAGACATAATCCCCCAAATTAAGTTCTTTCAATAATTTTTCCCCACCATGCCTCTTACTATTTTTATATTTATTTTCATCCATCTTTTATTCTTTGGCATGTTTGGGCCTCCCATTGCAGTGGCATTCACGTTGCAGAGTGCCAGCTCTGGGTGCATGTGCTTATAACGCTGGCTCATAATTGGACACACCGGTCCTACCACTCCATGGCACGTGGAATCTTCCTGGGCCAAGGATCAAACCAGTGCTCCTTGCACTGCAAGGCAGACTCTCTACCCACCGGACCACCAGGGAAGCCCCTTCTTTCGATCATTTTAATCTAAAGTTTTACCAGCACTCTGGAGGAAAGGGTGCATGTGCCCCAGAGGCCATTTGCCTCCTTTGCCATGGAGCAGCAGGACCGCTGTGTCCAATTATGAGCCAGCACTCTGGAGTGCATGTGTCCAGAGCCAGTGCTCTGTAGCAAGAGGCCACTGCAAAGGGAGCAAGGAAGAGAAATATCTTGCCTGTCTGAATTAAAGTCACTAAGAAAAAACATGACATTCCCCCCTGTATATCATCTCAGGGGAATGATTTTAAAGTATTTGTGTGGTTTGATTTCAAACGAATAATTACATTCTGACTCTCCTAGAGGAAAATTTCTCCTGACAGTGTGCCATGACCCCAGGAAGCCATCCTCCATTAGAGATTGGAGGCTGGATCCCTGATACCTGGAGGCAGGTGCTTTTAGCATGCATGCTCCCCCTCGGGATTCCTGGGTTAGGGCTCAGAGAAGATGATTTTTGCCATCTTCCCAAGTCAGTTTCTTTTGCAAGTCATTTGATTGGAATTCACTTTCCTGAAATATTTTATCATTTCCTGAAATCGAGGCCTCCAGAGAGAGAAAATAAACCATAAACTTCTTCAGCTTGTTACTCAGCTGAATGCAAGGATAAAGCAGTTGATTTTACTGGAACAGACAGGCATTTTGGAGGCTTCTTTATTTCTGCCTCCCTTCCAGTGCCCTACAGATTAGGCCTTCAAAGGTCGAATGTAAACTCACGATTCTCAATTGTTTCCATCATATGACAGATCATTAGACATAATCCCCCAAATTAAGTTCTTTCAATAATTTTTCCCCACCATGCCTCTTACTATTTTTATATTTATTTTCATCCATCTTTTATTCTTTGGCATGTTTGGGCCTCCCATTGCAGTGGCATTCACGTTGCAGAGTGCCAGCTCTGGGTGCATGTGCTTATAACGCTGGCTCATAATTGGACACACCGGTCCTACCACTCCATGGCACGTGGAATCTTCCTGGGCCAAGGATCAAACCAGTGCTCCTTGCACTGCAAGGCAGACTCTCTACCCACCGGACCACCAGGGAAGCCCCTTCTTTCGATCATTTTAATCTAAAGTTTTACAGCTGTTCTTATATAACTATTCTCAGATACTCAGTTCGTGGCCAGATGTAACTGGAAATAATACATGTTCTTATATAGTTTTTTCTAGCTGCCATCTTTTTTCATAACTTTATTTTCTGAGATTAAATCAACTCAATTTTTAATACATTTCTAAAAACAAATTTTGACATAAATAAATCTTCACACTGTCTATACGGTTAATAAGAAATCAGCCAATGTAAGCCTATTTCAACATATGCCAGAATGACTATGAAAAAAATTAAGTCAGTATCGTATTTGTCTGACATGGGTTGGCCGTTTTTACTCCTGCATGTTTTGTTTTGTTTTTTTTTTTTGCCACTTCTATTGGTCTTTCATTTATTTATCTTTGTTCTTTAACCTGTGTGGGCCTCCCGTCGCAGTGGCCTCTCCCGCTGCAGAGCACCAGCTCTGGGCGCGTGAGCTTATAACGCTGGCTCATAATTGGACACACCGGTCCTACCACTCCATGGCACGTGGAATCTTCCTGGGCCAAGGATCAAACCAGTGCTCCTTGCACTGCAAGGCAGACTCTCTACCCACCGGACCACCAGGGAAGCCCCTTCTTTCGATCATTTTAATCTAAAGTTTTACAGCTGTTCTTATATAACTATTCTCAGATACTCAGTTCGTGGCCAGATGTAACTGGAAATAATACATGTTCTTATATAGTTTTTTCTAGCTGCCATCTTTTTTCATAACTTTATTTTCTGAGATTAAATCAACTCAATTTTTAATACATTTCTAAAAACAAATTTTGACATAAATAAATCTTCACACTGTCTATACGGTTAATAAGAAATCAGCCAATGTAAGCCTATTTCAACATATGCCAGAATGACTATGAAAAAAATTAAGTCAGTATCGTATTTGTCTGACATGGGTTGGCCGTTTTTACTCCTGCATGTTTTGTTTTGTTTTTTTTTTTTGCCACTTCTATTGGTCTTTCATTTATTTATCTTTGTTCTTTAACCTGTGTGGGCCTCCCGTCGCAGTGGCCTCTCCCGCTGCAGAGCACCAGCTCTGGGCGCGTGAGCTCCAGAGCTCCAGCTCGGTAGTTAAGACACATCGATCCAGCCACTCCACAGCACGTGGGATCTACGCAGGCCAGAGATGGAACTGGCGCCCCCTGCACTACAACAGTGTCCTTACCCACTGAACCACCAGGGAAGCCCTACGCCTGCATGTTTGCTGGCCCTTCTCCCTGGAATATACAACCTTTCCTCTAGTCTCTTAAATCCTTCCTACTCCTAATTCTTATAGAACCCATCCCATGCAAAGGATCAAAACTAAACCTCGTACAGAAATGGGAAAAAAAAAAAAATCTAGACTATACTTTTACAAAATGCAAAGCTTGGGAGGAAAACAATCAACGAGAAGTCCACACTGATCTTAAAACGCAAAAGCCGGTGCCACAGAAGGCCGCTTCAGCTCCACCACCTTAGCCCGGCAGTTTTCACTGAGCGGTAAGACAAATTTAACAGCAGCAAAAATCAAACAACCCATTTCCTAGCCTATACCCCCTGCCCCTTCCCCGCCACTTCTGAACACATGCTATTCTAACCTAGGATTTATTCCCTGAAGCCTGTCCCAAGTGGATCTTTGCCACATCTGGGTCAGGGCCATTGGCCTCTGTGACCCCACTGTGGTGCCCCGGCCCAGATACAGCACTGCTCCCAGATTCAGCTCCCCTCATCACCTGAATAACACTCCATCACATTCAAAATGCCTTAGCCAAACTTGCCTTAACTATTACCATTGTCAGGTCAGCCAGTCAAGGTTTCTTACTCACATTTCAGATGAGACGAAGGTTCGGGAAGGCTAAGTGGTTCACCCAGTGATTGACATTTCATTGTCACGATTGCTCACAGTGCCAGGTCCAGTACTGAGCTAAGGAAGTATTTATTGGTATCACCTAATTTTAACACAGAGCTGATGAGAGAGAGACTATTATTTCCATTTAACAATCGAGAAAACAAAACAGCCTTGGGGAGGTGAACTTGCCTGAAGTTAAATCTTTCTAAGAAGCAGAGGCAAAACTCAAGAGCCAGTGGATCACACACCTGGAATGTATTCTGAGTGACTAATGTGGTCCTGTGGTGTTTCATGTACCAGAGAAGTGTATCTTGTGAAAAGGTGCGTGTGTGTCATGGAACCAAGGTATGAAAGCAGATGGCGGCACTGAGCCTAGCACATTGGAAGTGCTCAAGGGACAACTGGTGAATCAAGTTTTCAAAATTTCATTCTGCTAAATGAGAAGGAAACCTGCAAAATGATTTCAACTGGACTTTTACTTGGAGTGAGAGGTAGCTAATTTTGCTTGAACATCCAGAAATTATGGGAAGCAACCAATGGGGAGAGAAGAGGGGAAAAATTTAGAGACTTACCTAGATCAGAGGTATTTTGTGAGCCAAACCCCACCAGTTTTAAACTCTTAACATGAAAGCCATTAGGACAGACATGATGGCCAGATTATCCACTTAGTTCCTCTGTATTGTTGGTAGCTCTATGGTTTAAGAGGAGCTGTAGATTATTTACGAGATCCCTCTCATCAGCTAATAGCCTGCATGGAAATAAGGACCATGCTTCTCATCTTTGAGATTTCTTTAAACATATAAACCAAGTCGAAATATCATATTTCTTAATGTAAAAAATCTTTATTGCTATTTCAGCTTAAAAGGTGATCAAAAATATTTACTCTTGCCTTAATTCATAGCTTCATAGAGTGTCATGGAATGTGGTTTCACTTATTATCTTCCCCTAAAGCAAGAAAAAGCAGAAAAATCCTAAAGGTGCTTTTGGTTAAGAAACTGATTCTACATACAAGTTAGAGAAAATTACAGTTTCATGCTAAAATAAAGTACTTATAAAATAACAGGTATTCCATTTTAAAACAAAGCCATGAAAAAGATATTCCATTTTATTTTATTTATTATTATTGTTATCATTATTTTTATTTTTTTTACAAACAATAGATTTGCTGCAACATGCTCTGGCTCATATTATTGAATTAAAAAATTTAACACATTTCAAAAATATCAAAAATACACTATAATGAGTCTTAGGACTACAATACGACAATGATTGCACAAAACCATAAGATATGAACTCACTGTCTGGATGACTTCCGCTGATAACAGTGAGAGAAAACCCGATAGCGTCTGGGAGAAGTGCATGAAATTTAGAATACAAGGAGCTTATGTGTGACTGAATGATCACCAAATGAGGGAAACAGCAGGATTTACTGTAGCTGTTTTTCTCAGTCTAGGAAGTGCTTGCCCAACTATGGGGCAGAAGTCACTAACTGGAGAGAAAGATGAACTTGCCTTCATGACTGGGGGAGTCTGAGAGTCCCCGCCCAGAGGGAAGTAAAAAACGACACAAGACAGTTCTAGAGTGATGCTGCAGACATCACTGAATGGCTTGGAGACTAATTATTTAATAATTGGTACATGTATCGACAATAGCCAAGTGCTCCCTTGTGGAGGTCTCTTCATTAGTGATTACTGAGTAGACAGAGGGGAGCTGGTGGCTTCCGAGTACCTGCTTTTGCTGAGAGTCAACATGGAAAAGGGGCATCATCTGATACTCAGTAGACCAGCCAAACCTAACTGGCTCCATCTAGAAAATAGCACTCACTACAAACAATTAAAATAGCACCCAATGATTACCAAGCTGCCCATGTTGGCTTTTCTATACATCAGGAAAATGAATTCATCAACTTATTGCACACATTTCTTTAAACATATAAACCAAGTCGAAATATCATATTTCTTAATGTAAAAAATCTTTATTGCTATTTCAGCTTAAAAGGTGATCAAAAATATTTACTCTTGCCTTAATTCATAGCTTCATAGAGTGTCATGGAATGTGGTTTCACTTATTATCTTCCCCTAAAGCAAGAAAAAGCAGAAAAATCCTAAAGGTGCTTTTGGTTAAGAAACTGATTCTACATACAAGTTAGAGAAAATTACAGTTTCATGCTAAAATAAAGTACTTATAAAATAACAGGTATTCCATTTTAAAACAAAGCCATGAAAAAGATATTCCATTTTATTTTATTTATTATTATTGTTATCATTATTTTTATTTTTTTTACAAACAATAGATTTGCTGCAACATGCTCTGGCTCATATTATTGAATTAAAAAATTTAACACATTTCAAAAATATCAAAAATACACTATAATGAGTCTTAGGACTACAATACGACAATGATTGCACAAAACCATAAGATATGAACTCACTGTCTGGATGACTTCCGCTGATAACAGTGAGAGAAAACCCGATAGCGTCTGGGAGAAGTGCATGAAATTTAGAATACAAGGAGCTTATGTGTGACTGAATGATCACCAAATGAGGGAAACAGCAGGATTTACTGTAGCTGTTTTTCTCAGTCTAGGAAGTGCTTGCCCAACTATGGGGCAGAAGTCACTAACTGGAGAGAAAGATGAACTTGCCTTCATGACTGGGGGAGTCTGAGAGTCCCCGCCCAGAGGGAAGTAAAAAACGACACAAGACAGTTCTAGAGTGATGCTGCAGACATCACTGAATGGCTTGGAGACTAATTATTTAATAATTGGTACATGTATCGACAATAGCCAAGTGCTCCCTTGTGGAGGTCTCTTCATTAGTGATTACTGAGTAGACAGAGGGGAGCTGGTGGCTTCCGAGTACCTGCTTTTGCTGAGAGTCAACATGGAAAAGGGGCATCATCTGATACTCAGTAGACCAGCCAAACCTAACTGGCTCCATCTAGAAAATAGCACTCACTACAAACAATTAAAATAGCACCCAATGATTACCAAGCTGCCCATGTTGGCTTTTCTATACATCAGGAAAATGAATTCATCAACTTATTGCACACATTCACTCTACAGTAGTACAAGAAAGCCCTCACCTGGGTGAGGAGTAATAATCCAATGACTCCATGGTAGTATGGTAGCTTTATGATATACTAGCATTCAAATTTCTAATCCATCTGAATAAGAATAAAAATACCATGGCTGCCAAGCCTCGTATAGTCTTCTTTCTTCCACGGGACTCCTGGACTGCTCTCATAAGCAGGAGTGATGCTCTTTCAGAAACTCTCTTAAATGTCTCCGTTAAATGGGAGGTACACACAGGGACCTGAGAATCATGCGAGGCCGGGACCTCTGCCCTAGAGATCAACGGGCCTCTGCCCACCTAGGGAACACAACCTCTGGGTAAAGTCCTGGGAAGCAGATTACATTCACCTAGAGACAGATTACTGGCTTTCACCACTTGACAACCTAATTAGCTCACACAATAACTGTAAATGACTTCATAGGTCAAGAAGGTTCTGTGTAGTTTTGGTGATGGGCTATGGCCTTTTCATCCTCTGTTTTAACAAAGACCAGTTATAGAGGGAAATGAATCAAAGGAAGTTACAAAAAAAGAGTAGTCAGTTTTGGTACAGCCTATATTAAAGATTTTCATACAACCTAACGTTTCCTGAACATAAATCAACCACATAAAAGAACACTGGGAATCTGAGGGTTCTTTTTTTCTTTTTTAATCTGAGGGTTCTTTTGACTAAAAAATAAATACATTTACTTTGAGTAAAGTCATTTCACAACTGGATTTTGTGATGATTCCAATTAGTGTAGGCTGGGAAACAAAGAGGAGACAAGAAATGGTTCACAGGTAGAGGACAATTTTTAAAAGACTATACTATTAAAGTGGTATCTTCCCAAAATAATTTCCATCATTATCATCTTATGTTTTTCCTTCATTTTCCCATAAAAAAATAAGGCAGTAACATGCTATTGTTCCTATCTTTCTTACAGCACCTGAACTTTGCACTAACCATTATGTTCCTTACTTCAAGACCTGAGTTCTACAATTTTTCAGTAGCTAACAAGTAGTTTTGACACAGAAAAGTTAAGTGTCCCTGAAAATTTGGGGACTCAAATCCCTACCTTTGAGGGGCTGAACACTAGACAGTCACTGGTATGGAATCTCCCAAGTGTAACCCATTGACACAAACTCATGGGTACAGGGCCTCTGGGAAGATAACCATCTGTGGAGAGGTCATCTGGTTTTCTACTATTGTTTCAATAAAGCTTAAAAAATAAGATAAAACCCCCAACATGTGTATAGATCAACCCTATATTCTGTTTCTTATGAAACAAATTAAGAATGATTCTGCTCTATTTCCTTTTTAATTGTGAAAGTATTCTGAAAATTCAAAGCACGTTCCCCACTGGGTAAAATTAAGAAATGTCAAAACTTTGTAGGAATAAAAAGGAATTAATCTTCCTAAGTAAATCTTCCAAAGAAAAAGGTAACGGAACAGAAATATGGAAGGAACTGCATTTTGCTAGGCTTACATGGAATGTGCAAAAAAAAAAAAAAAAGAAAAATCAGTAAACTAGGTTTTCTGTAAGCTTAGGATTTTCTCAATTAAGTCTTTCAGAAATTGAGCCCAGTGCTGTGAAACCATGTGGGGTGGATAAGCATTTTCAGAAGACTCTGTTAAACATTAAGAGGTGAAACTTCAACTCATTCCTGATGTTTTAGAAAACCATTTCTCTGCTCAAGAGTAAGAGAAGGAGCTTGTCTAACTGGAAGCTCCATCCATCCATCTGTTCTCATTCAGCTTCAGTCTGTTCACAGAGTCGTCTGCTGTAACTCAGGGTTACTTGGATGTGAGCAGCATCAGCCTTGATCCTACCTACCAGGAGGCCTACTTCCATCTCCACTTCTTGTTATGGAGAGAGGTCAATCCCCAAATGCCTCTCTTGTGATCTGCTGGGAGATTCCTAGCAGGTGTCGCATGTGTCAAGAGTTATTCTTTTTTTGTGATTTGCGGGGGAAGTAGTCTTGGTCTTCACCCTTCCCCATCTTCATCCCGCAAAGACTGTCCTACTCCTCTGTTTATTGGGAACTTTCACTGTCTGAAATCCAACAGTCCACTTCCCAGGACCTTTCTAGTACCCTCACAGTCGGCCCCAACACCCGATGATCATCCTGCCTGTGGCCAAAGGTGCTGGGCTGCCTCTAAGAAGATTGGCTCGAGTGCAGATTCGAAAATAAAAAGTTCACAGTCAGTGGAAAGTGCTCTCTTTACATCACAAACATAAATTATCTGTTTGATTGGTTCAACATTTCCAATAAACGTCATTTCGATAGGCTGTATTCTCGTAGAGAAGAAGGAAAAGCCATGTGACTAGTCACATCACATCCCATCAGGTTGAGATAGAAGGTGATTTCTCTGTCACAGAGATCCATCAGCAGCAATCAGTAAAGGGAATCAATCTTCAGTTATTTTCTCCACAGAAATAGTCCCTTTCCTGCCCAGGCAGGCAAATTCTCAAAATTATCCTAGGAGAGAAAGGGTTAATGGCAGGTGGTAGGACTGATACAGAGCCTGCCTGCTCCCCAAGAACCCCGGGGATCCCGATGCAGGTTAAATGTGAAACTTAACACTGATGGTGTTTACTAGCTTATCCAGAGCCAGACCCTGACAGCTCTCACCATTTCCACCTCTGAGATCTAGCCCCCTCTCATCTGTGGTTTAGAAATGCAGAGGCAGAATGCCCCTGGCAGGGTCCCCTACCCCACACCACGCAGCCATCCGCAATGCCGCGGCCCCCGGAGGAGGACTACAGTGCGGTATCAAACTCCTCCGGGAGCTCGGTCCGATCCTCTTCACTGGGCTCAGGCTCGGGCCTGCTTTCCTGGTGGTGTTTCATTTGTTCCTTCACTTCTTCTTCTAGGTCACGAGGTACAACAAACTGGTCCTCTGGCTCCAGCTGAGTCGGGGCAGCGAAATAGCCGGTTTTCTTCTTGGGTGCCTCTGTAGCCACCTCAATGAGGTTCAGGCTGTCTTCCAGGGGCACGATAGAGCCATTGGAGAGCTTCTTTCCATAGAGACAGGAAGTGGAGGGAGACTTCTGTAACTCCGTCCGGTCTTTGTTTACAGGGAGGAGGATGCCGCTGTTCACACTGTTCTGTCTTCGGATCCCAAACAACGATCCTCTAGCACGGTCCTCGGGGTGCAGGGCGGGAGAATTCTCTGGAAGAGTGGGTGAGTTCTCAAGATCCCTTCCCCGACAGCAGTGGATATCTACTTCTACTTCCACCCTGCTGCCGTTTGTTATGACCCCTTCAACCGGCTGGTCATCATCACTGTCTAGGCCATTGTCAGACTGGTTACTCGAGAAAGTAGCACAAGAGGGTTGGCGCTGGAACACCCCCGAGGTGGGCACTGGGTGGAGGCTGCAGCGCCTCTCTGGCCTCGGGAGCAAGCCAGCATCCAGGCCCACAGTGTTGTGCTCGTCGGAAGCAGTGGAGCCCACCTCGCTGCTCACTTCTGAAGTGGACATCTCGCTGCTGAACTCAGAGGCAATACCACTGCTGGAGGAAGGAGTAGTTGGCTTGGGCGGATCCTTGATGATGGTGGTCGAAGCAAATCCCACAGTACCTGGGAGGCTGAGCCCATTCATTTCGCATGTGCAGCCTTCCTCCCCAATGTTCAAATATACAACCATCGCCCCCACATTGTCCTGACAACCATAACTCTGGGCTAATGTGCACAGCTTCTTGGCAGCTGCTAATGGGTCTTGCACATGGCGTACTGCATTGACCGCTTCTGTATATGACAAGTGTTCCCACAACGCTTTGTTTCCCAGAATCAGCAGCTCATCCTGAATGGTAAGCGGAGTGGAAGATATGTGGGGCTTGGGGAGGATCCAGGGGTAGAGGTATGTACAGCCCAGGAGCCGGGTACAGCAGGTCACCCCATTCACTTTGTTGTCCTAGAGACAAGCAGAATGCAAACTTTGAGAAACAAGCAACAGTGACATACGATTTTCTATCTTTCTAAATCACAAAGCTGGTCGGCTCTCCCTTGAGCCCGCCTGCTGTAAGGCCTGCTGTTCTGACAGTGTCTCCCACTCTAACGATGTCGGCTCTCCCTTGAGCTGGCCCACTGTACTGGCAGCGACTCTCCCTTCCCCCATTCTAATAAACTTTACTTTCCTCTCCAAATAAAAAAAAATCACAAAGCTTAGGGCTCCACAATAAAATAGAATTGACATATTATGCGGTTTTCTCCTAGGGTCTGTGCAATTTTAATTAGATTTACAAAAAATAGATGTATAGAATTCTGAAAAGACAAAACATCAAATGGGTATTGTATTATAAAACAAATAATTCAGAGGGCTGAGTTAAAAACCAGTGAAAATTAAGTGGGTAGAAGGCACCTCCGTCTCAAAAGATATTTGCTCTAACATGAAGCATAGGCATGTTCTTAAATAGAGAAACATCTGTTAGGAAAATAATAAGCAAAACAATCATTAATTCTTCGAGATGAGTATTCTAGGAAGGGCCAAAACTCAGACAGGTCACTGAAAATGACTTCTCATTTAAAGGCAGAGTGAGGGGACTTCCCTGGTCATTTAGTGGGAAAGCTCCATGGTACGAATGCAGAGGGCCCAGGTTTACTCCCTGGTCAGGGAACTGGATCCCACATGCTGCAACTAAGACCCAGCACAGCTAAATAAATAAATAAAGGCAGAGTTGAGATTAAAGATATTAACTGGCTAAGAGAATCTTTATACTAAAGTACTAAATAATCCCTAAAGTTATTCGGCCTAGAAAAGTTAAGTCTGAAATCCATGGCATAATTTACCTACTCTCTGAAGGTCATACTAAGAATGATGTAATTCTAAACTTAGGAAAATGAATAACCCTGGTTGTAGGTCGGGCATGTTCATCTGCCAGATGCTTCATATTAATTTCTTCTCAAGAGAAAACCAAAAAAACCACCAAAGCCCTCAATATGTTAATTTCATAGCTGGAGTCATTCTTTGGGTAAAAATCCTGGCACTCTCATTAATCAGAATTTGTCACAAAATCTCAAAATTTATAATTTTATTTTCCTCATCTGTGAAAAGAAAATAAAGGCACTTCTTTCCTGAGGGTTACTGTGAAGCTTAAGCAAAACAATGAAAGCAAAATGCTTAAGCAGGTAACAAGCAAACAATACATATCTATAGTTATAAAAATGTTTCCTAAGAAAAACCTAAACAGCATTAATTAAGTTCTGTAATAGACTAATCAAATAAAAAGTTATCTTTTAGTTTTCATTTGTTTTGACTGAAAGACCCTCCTAAGGACATAGTTTCAGATTCTTCAAAGCATCAACCACATTATAATACTAATTGTTTTTGCACTTCTTTGTACTTTTTTATACAGTCTTTATTATAAAATTCTGACAAGACAGACAGCCCAGAAGAGGACTCACACAAATAGAGTCCATTGATCTTTGACCAAGCAGCCAAGACAATTCAGTGGAGAAAAAGATATTCTTATTTCAAAACATGCTGCTGGGACAACAGGACATACACATGTCAAAAACAACAACAAAAAATCTAGGCATGGAGTAACTTACACCTTCCACAAAAATTAATTCAAAATAAATCACAGATCTAAACATAAAAGACAAAACTTCTAGAAGATAACACAGAAGAAAATCTAAGTGGCTTTGGGTTTGGCAATGAGTTTTCAGATACAGCATCAAAAGTATGACCCATGAAGAAGAAAACTGGTAAGTGGGACTTCATTAAACTAACACCTTCTGCTCTGCAAAAGACACTGTTTAAAGAATGAAAAGACTGGGGAAAATATTTGCAAAACATTTCTGATAAGGACTTGTATCCAAAATATACAAAGAACTCAACAATCAAGAAACAAACAATGAAAAATGGGCAGATGATCTGAGCAAAATCCTGGCTTTGCAGTGAACAATGTTCACATGTAATTTGCTCAAGTCTCTTTGAAAGCAAAAATGTTACGCTAACTTCTAATAAATGAGAAAAGATATAAAATAGAGATAGTGATGCGTCTTTATTTAAAAGAAAAAACAACAGAATATACTAAGCCATTCATAATATAAATAGGAAAAATACTGTTAAACCTTGCACTTCAAAATAGGGATGTCAAACTACAAAACTTTTTTTTTTTCTGTTTGATAACAAACCAGATGAAAATTAACCAAGAAGAACATTTACATTTATTTTACATGCTATGTATAAGTCTAAAGGGCCACAAATTAGGATTTTTCATTTCTAATTAATCTGCTCTTTCTTTCTGCTAGTCTTTAGATGCTCATTAGATGTTCTTCTATTATAAAATGTTTCCTAAGAAAACCTAAACAGCATTAATTAAGTTCTGTAATAGACTAATCAAATAAAAAGTTATCTTTTAGTTTTCATTTGTTTTGACTGAAAGACCCTCCTAAGGACATAGTTTCAGATTCTTCAAAGCATCAACCACATTATAATACTAATTGTTTTTGCACTTCTTTGTACTTTTTTATACAGTCTTTATTATAAAATTCTGACAAGACAGACAGCCCAGAAGAGGACTCACACAAATAGAGTCCATTGATCTTTGACCAAGCAGCCAAGACAATTCAGTGGAGAAAAAGATATTCTTATTTCAAAACATGCTGCTGGGACAACAGGACATACACATGTCAAAAACAACAACAAAAAATCTAGGCATGGAGTAACTTACACCTTCCACAAAAATTAATTCAAAATAAATCACAGATCTAAACATAAAAGACAAAACTTCTAGAAGATAACACAGAAGAAAATCTAAGTGGCTTTGGGTTTGGCAATGAGTTTTCAGATACAGCATCAAAAGTATGACCCATGAAGAAGAAAACTGGTAAGTGGGACTTCATTAAACTAACACCTTCTGCTCTGCAAAAGACACTGTTTAAAGAATGAAAAGACTGGGGAAAATATTTGCAAAACATTTCTGATAAGGACTTGTATCCAAAATATACAAAGAACTCAACAATCAAGAAACAAACAATGAAAAATGGGCAGATGATCTGAGCAAAATCCTGGCTTTGCAGTGAACAATGTTCACATGTAATTTGCTCAAGTCTCTTTGAAAGCAAAAATGTTACGCTAACTTCTAATAAATGAGAAAAGATATAAAATAGAGATAGTGATGCGTCTTTATTTAAAAGAAAAAAACAACAGAATATACTAAGCCATTCATAATATAAATAGGAAAAATACTGTTAAACCTTGCACTTCAAAATAGGGATGTCAAACTACAAAACTTTTTCTTTTTCTGTTTGATAACAAACCAGATGAAAATTAACCAAGAAGAACATTTACATTTATTTTACATGCTATGTATAAGTCTAAAGGGCCACAAATTAGGATTTTTCATTTCTAATTAATCTGCTCTTTCTTTCTGCTAGTCTTTAGATGCTCATTAGATGTTCTTCTATTACTGTTACCTGGATTGGATTCAATTTACCAGGCGTAATAGGAAGAAAATAGACCTTCATTGTTCTATGTAGAATAGCATTCATTAGATTCAGGGAGTAGAAGACTGGTGGACAGTAAGAATTACCTCTGTGATGATGGCTTTTTGGTCCTTCACCCTCTGAGCCTCCTCTGGGTCCTGTTCCAGGCTGAAGACTTTAGAGAGGGGCACTGGCTTCCCACTTCGGCAAAGGACTGCTTGGCATGTGCCAACATTGGCCACAGTCAAGCTAAAGCTACTCATTGGATCAGCAGAGTCAGGGCGGATGTAACAAAGGAGAGCTGAAGAGCCTAGTTTCTGGCCAGCCATTCCTAATTTCCTGTTTAGAAAGAAAAGAAAATGAAAACATGGCAGCCAGTTTTAAATGAAAGCAACAGGTCCTTCATGCCCAAGGCTTCCTTGTTTATCAGCTGTGTGACCATGAACCCACCTTATCCTCATCCCTCTTTTTTTTTGGAGGGGGTGGTGGGTTGGGGAGGGAGAGGGCGGGCGGGCCACTTCTATTGGTCTTTCATTTCTCTATTTTTCATCCATCTTTGTTCTTTGGCCCGTGTGGGCCTCCCATTGCCGTGGCCTCTGTTGTTGCAGAGCACCTGCTCTGGGCGCATGTGCTCCAGAGCTCCGGTTCGGTTGTTGGACACATCAGTCCAGCCACTCTGTGGCACGTGGGATCTTCCCAGGCCAGGGATCAAACTGGCGCCCCTTGCACTGCAAGTTGGTGTCCTTACCCACTGGACCGCCAGGGAAGCCCATCCTCATCCCTCTTGATACATGAGTGATAATGTGAAGACAGCTTTGCTTTCCATTTTTAGCTAAGAAATTTTACCAAAACGGTGAGGACAGAGGAGGCAATGAAGGCACACCTTTCTCTGTTGCTTCTGAAAGTCTGATCGTCTGATCATAAACTACAATGACCTAATTCAGTGGCTTCCAACTGCAGTAAATCACAGTCACAGGGCTGGCCCAATACTACATGCCTACCAGTTTCTGGTGTTGCTGGTCCTATTGGTCCTAGAACAACCCTCTGTGAACCACTTACTTGGGTTGTAAGTTCCCTGAAAGAAGGCCCATAGTTGTCCTAGTTATTTCTCCCATCCACATGCTGTCTACCCCCACCCCACAGCACTTGGTACATAATGCTAAGCACAGAGCAGATGCTATCAGAGAGATTTGGTTTCAGATTCCAGCTCTGCCATTTATGGGCTATATATCCTCAGCAAGTTAATGCTCCAAGAGATTTTTCTGATTAAATACCCACCTCTTTGACTTGTTTTGAAAATTAAAGATACGAGATGAAAAATGCTTGGTAAAATGCCCAGCTCTTGGGAAATGCTTCATAAACTGAGTTTCCTTTTCCAAGCCCTTTATTTTGCCAAGTCCCTAGGCTCAATTTTATTACTGAGAAACAGACTCCTTTCCCAACATCTTTGTGTTATAAAGACAGGAGCCTCTGGCTCCAGGCAGTTCCATCTCAACAGCAAAGGGTCACTGTTTTCAGTTATACATATCCTTTATATGCAGTCCATCTGATGGGCAGGATGTACTATTAGCTTCTTAAAAGATTTTCAACAATTTGGTTTGTAGGGTTTTTGCCCTCACATGGCTTAGACTTCAGTGAAGGTGATTAGTTGGTAAATCCTCATTAATAAGTATTTTAAACACAAGAATCTGATGAGTGCTTAACCTCTGTAGGGCATACACCCTTAGGAGAATTTTATAGAGGTTTACCACCTTCCTTCCCTCAAATGCACACACATACACATAGTCTATTAGGTATGATCTCTGGGCTTTCCAGATTCTCAGCAGCCTTTGGGTTTCAAGAGAAAATAGCTCCATGGGTTCTTTAAAGAGCCACAGTCCCCACGTCCCATGCTGATAGAGAGAACCATCATGGGACAAAAAGCAAGATCTCACCTTACTCCTGTACCTTTAACTGAGACCCTGACCTTCTGGCTTAGGCAAGGGTGGGTTAGGAATTATTCAATTTACTTGCTTACCTGTGAGATACCAAGAAGGTGCTGGCCATGAAAACCATGTCATTTGTTGACTGCTGTACCTCTTCCAAAAGCACATCCGCCATGGTACACTGGAGTAGGCGAGGGAGCTCCTCGTTTCGGTCCCCATCAAACATACCATACACAGCTCCCACCCCTTCTGCAAAGTTATCCACAGCTAGAGCAGATACACACAACCTATCACAGAAACAGGAGAAAGACAAACAACAGAGAAAGTGGTAAAGCATTCTTCTCCAGCAAGGCTTCTTTAAAAACGTAAGGGAATTCCCTTGCAGTCCAGTGGTTAGGACCAACACAGGGAGCACAGGTTCAATCCCTGGTCAGGGAACTAAGGTCTTGTATGTCCATAGTACAGCCAAAAAATCAGAAGTAAAATAAAAATAAAAACCAAGTATTGGACAGCTAGGTAGGATGGCTGATGAAGAAGAGGACCCCCACTTTGAGGAAGAAAATAAATAAATTGGAGGAGGTGCAGAAGGTGGACAGCATAAAAGAGACTTTTTTCTAAAGAATTATGGTGTGTGATGTATGGGTTTGTGGATGACCAGAATCCTTATACTGAATCAGTAGATATTCTTGAAGACCTTGTCACAGAGTTCATCACTGAAGTGACTTATAAGGCAACGTCAATTGGAAGACAAGGTCAGGTACAAGTTGAAGATACCGTCTTCTTGATTCAAAGGACCCAAGAAAGTCTGCTAGGGTTAAAGACTTGCTTACTATTAAATGAAGAACTGAAACGTGCTAGAAAAGCATTTGATGAAGCAAACTATGAATACTGACAGCTTTTGTACTTTTTTGAAGCTTTGTTATATTCTGGGAAACCATGTTTAATAACTCTATTAGGTATCTCTGGGCTTTCCAGATTCTCAGCAGCCTTTGGGTTTCAAGAAAATAGCTCCATGGGTTCTTTAAAGAGCCACAGTCCCCACGTCCCATGCTGATAGAGAGAACCATCATGGGACAAAAAGCAAGATCTCACCTTACTCCTGTACCTTTAACTGAGACCCTGACCTTCTGGCTTAGGCAAGGGTGGGTTAGGAATTATTCAATTTACTTGCTTACCTGTGAGATACCAAGAAGGTGCTGGCCATGAAAACCATGTCATTTGTTGACTGCTGTACCTCTTCCAAAAGCACATCCGCCATGGTACACTGGAGTAGGCGAGGGAGCTCCTCGTTTCGGTCCCCATCAAACATACCATACACAGCTCCCACCCCTTCTGCAAAGTTATCCACAGCTAGAGCAGATACACACAACCTATCACAGAAACAGGAGAAAGACAAACAACAGAGAAAGTGGTAAAGCATTCTTCTCCAGCAAGGCTTCTTTAAAAACGTAAGGGAATTCCCTTGCAGTCCAGTGGTTAGGACCAACACAGGGAGCACAGGTTCAATCCCTGGTCAGGGAACTAAGGTCTTGTATGTCGCATAGTACAGCCAAAAAATCAGAAGTAAAATAAAAATAAAAACCAAGTATTGGACAGCTAGGTAGGATGGCTGATGAAGAAGAGGACCCCCACTTTGAGGAAGAAAATAAATAAATTGGAGGAGGTGCAGAAGGTGGACAGCATAAAAGAGACTTTTTTCTAAAGAATTATGGTGTGTGATGTATGGGTTTGTGGATGACCAGAATCCTTATACTGAATCAGTAGATATTCTTGAAGACCTTGTCACAGAGTTCATCACTGAAGTGACTTATAAGGCAACGTCAATTGGAAGACAAGGTCAGGTACAAGTTGAAGATACCGTCTTCTTGATTCAAAGGACCCAAGAAAGTCTGCTAGGGTTAAAGACTTGCTTACTATTAAATGAAGAACTGAAACGTGCTAGAAAAGCATTTGATGAAGCAAACTATGAATACTGACAGCTTTTGTACTTTTTTGAAGCTTTGTTATATTCTGGGGAAACCATGTTTAATAACTCTATTTTCCACAGTAAGGCCCTGATACCTAGCCATGAACAGAATGAAAGATGGACAACCACAAAGTTTTCAGGCTTTATTTTCATGTCTTCAATTTTAAAGTGATACTCGCGCCTTTAATTGCCTGCCATTATGGTATCATATTTGAACTACTTATTGGATTTTAATGACCATGTGTAAGTCAAAATATTTGCAAACCATGTATTTTTTCCAACTCTTGACTATCTAGTTCACCATGATGAATTAATATTCATGCATACTTGTGCCATTGTAGGCTGTACTACAGCTGTTTAATACATGAAATCTAAATGGCACCTTTGACTTTGGTAGCTAAGATGTGTGTTTCATGTATGTCTAAAGTTTTTAGACTACAGCAGTGGAAGGTATTGAAAGATAGTGAACTGGTTTGTGTTTCTTTTAAGGAGAAAATGATGTTAGAAAATACAGCCTTTTGTAGGATTGTTTGTCTTAAAGTAATTTAATACTCTTTTCTTTAGATAACAAGAATGACTTTTTTTTAAATTTTAACTTTTTGAGAAACTAAAAGTTTTCTATGAATTATTCTGTATAAGAAGACTTATTTGGTTTAAAATCTTTGAGGTTTATAACAGACTGTTTGTTAGGTTTTAAGACAACACATTTTCCCAGCTCAGACAAAAGCTTCTAAAAGTTAAGTGCTTCCAGAAGCAGGAATGGCATTGCTGAAAAAGTTAATGGCAGGTAAGCATTTGGGGTAGTGTTTTTATTAACATATGTGTCAAGACTTGTTCTAAAGAATTATGGTGTGTGATGTATGGGTTTGTGGATGACCAGAATCCTTATACTGAATCAGTAGATATTCTTGAAGACCTTGTCACAGAGTTCATCACTGAAGTGACTTATAAGGCAACGTCAATTGGAAGACAAGGTCAGGTACAAGTTGAAGATACCGTCTTCTTGATTCAAAGGACCCAAGAAAGTCTGCTAGGGTTAAAGACTTGCTTACTATTAAATGAAGAACTGAAACGTGCTAGAAAAGCATTTGATGAAGCAAACTATGAATACTGACAGCTTTTGTACTTTTTTGAAGCTTTGTTATATTCTGGGGAAACCATGTTTAATAACTCTATTTTCCACAGTAAGGCCCTGATACCTAGCCATGAACAGAATGAAAGATGGACAACCACAAAGTTTTCAGGCTTTATTTTCATGTCTTCAATTTTAAAGTGATACTCGCGCCTTTAATTGCCTGCCATTATGGTATCATATTTGAACTACTTATTGGATTTTAATGACCATGTGTAAGTCAAAATATTTGCAAACCATGTATTTTTTCCAACTCTTGACTATCTAGTTCACCATGATGAATTAATATTCATGCATACTTGTGCCATTGTAGGCTGTACTACAGCTGTTTAATACATGAAATCTAAATGGCACCTTTGACTTTGGTAGCTAAGATGTGTGTTTCATGTATGTCTAAAGTTTTTAGACTACAGCAGTGGAAGGTATTGAAAGATAGTGAACTGGTTTGTGTTTCTTTTAAGGAGAAAATGATGTTAGAAAATACAGCCTTTTGTAGGATTGTTTGTCTTAAAGTAATTTAATACTCTTTTCTTTAGATAACAAGAATGACTTTTTTTTAAATTTTAACTTTTTGAGAAACTAAAAGTTTTCTATGAATTATTCTGTATAAGAAGACTTATTTGGTTTAAAATCTTTGAGGTTTATAACAGACTGTTTGTTAGGTTTTAAGACAACACATTTTCCCAGCTCAGACAAAAGCTTCTAAAAGTTAAGTGCTTCCAGAAGCAGGAATGGCATTGCTGAAAAAGTTAATGGCAGGTAAGCATTTGGGGTAGTGTTTTTATTAACATATGTGTCAAGACTTGTTCATTGTGAAAATGTGTACTTGACTAAAACCATGTGTGGCTATGGAAATCACTTTTGTAGTTTCAGATACAAGTTTTGTGTGTATTTAGCTTATTGTATTATTCTTGCACTTTTGCTTATGGTAAGGATTAAAATTGCGTTTAAAGGGAAAAAAAAAACCACTAAGTATTGATTGAGAGTGGAGAATAGTAGTAAATCCCCATCTACATATGATAAGTGCAGTGATAAGTAAGCAACATCTTAAGGAGCTGATGTCATAAGAAAAGGGGGAATTCAGCCACATAAAAGGGCAGTACATGTTAGTTTTGCAAAGCTACAGAAGGCTAGAAAGATTAGATGTTTTCTCTCAGTAGTGATTAAGGACTAGTATCAACACCATGTCAGTCGAAGACTACCCCTGGGTGTACAACACAGCTGTAGCTGATAAGTTGGGTTTATCATGCTGTGCAATAAGAGAAAGCACACCATGAGACTCTGCAGTATATAAGAGAGTATTAGAATAAACCAAGTATAGTATTTGGGTTTGGCTGGGTCACTCTGGGGAAAGTCTAACGAAATGGGGGATCATACTAGATTGGGTGCTGCCAGAGAGTAGGGCTGTTCTGGGACTTCCCTGGTGGTCCAGTAGTTAAGACTCTGCCTTCCAAGGCAGGGGGTATGGGTTCGATCCCCAGTTGGGAAACTAAGATCCCACGTGACACGTGGTGCAGTCAAAATTTAAAGATATATAAATTACTAAAAGAGACAAAATGTTTAAAAGATTAAAAACAGAAAGGAAGCAGGGATATTCTATGATTGATTATCTTAGTAAATCTTATCTACAGGGAAAGAAGTTTAGCATGGGGACAAAGCTGTGACTGATAAAGAAAGGAGCAGTCACCCAGCTTAGTCATGAGATGGGGTGGGTGTTCTGTGGACATGCATCTTGCTTGGTCTTACTGGATCACAGTCAGAGGAATCTTATCTGATGTTGGCATTCTGTGTTTTTCTAAAAGTTAATGCTTCCAGAACAGGAATGCTTGCTGATTAAAGTTAATGGCAGGTAAGCATTTGGGGTAGTGTTTTTATTAACATATGTGTCAAGACTTGTTCATTGTGAAAATGTGTACTTGACTAAAACCATGTGTGGCTATGGAAATCACTTTTGTAGTTTCAGATACAAGTTTTGTGTGTATTTAGCTTATTGTATTATTCTTGCACTTTTGCTTATGGTAAGGATTAAAATTGCGTTTAAAGGGAAAAAAAAAACCACTAAGTATTGATTGAGAGTGGAGAATAGTAGTAAATCCCCATCTACATATGATAAGTGCAGTGATAAGTAAGCAACATCTTAAGGAGCTGATGTCATAAGAAAAGGGGGAATTCAGCCACATAAAAGGGCAGTACATGTTAGTTTTGCAAAGCTACAGAAGGCTAGAAAGATTAGATGTTTTCTCTCAGTAGTGATTAAGGACTAGTATCAACACCATGTCAGTCGAAGACTACCCCTGGGTGTACAACACAGCTGTAGCTGATAAGTTGGGTTTATCATGCTGTGCAATAAGAGAAAGCACACCATGAGACTCTGCAGTATATAAGAGAGTATTAGAATAAACCAAGTATAGTATTTGGGTTTGGCTGGGTCACTCTGGGGAAAGTCTAACGAAATGGGGGATCATACTAGATTGGGTGCTGCCAGAGAGTAGGGCTGTTCTGGGACTTCCCTGGTGGTCCAGTAGTTAAGACTCTGCCTTCCAAGGCAGGGGGTATGGGTTCGATCCCCAGTTGGGAAACTAAGATCCCACGTGACACGTGGTGCAGTCAAAATTTAAAGATATATAAATTACTAAAAGAGACAAAATGTTTAAAAGATTAAAAACAGAAAGGAAGCAGGGATATTCTATGATTGATTATCTTAGTAAATCTTATCTACAGGGAAAGAAGTTTAGCATGGGGACAAAGCTGTGACTGATAAAGAAAGGAGCAGTCACCCAGCTTAGTCATGAGATGGGGTGTGGGTGTTCTGTGGACATGCATCTTGCTTGGTCTTACTGGATCACAGTCAGAGGAATCTTATCTGATGTTGGCATTCTGTGGTTTGTTTATGCCCAAGCAGAAGAACAATAGCCTAACTTTCAGCATTAGATCTGTTCCTAAATGTCAGGGGAACTTTCTCAAGTCTCCATGGCCATGATACTCACTTATTTCTCTGCCCTGCCATCTCAGCCAGTCCATGGCTCCAGAAGGTTGATGTAACAGTAGAATCAGTGGTTGGCAAAGGTTTCTGATCAATTTTCAGGGTGGTGATATGGCTGTGGGAAGTAGAGGAAGGGAAGTTTAAACCTTATATGCTTCTCTATTTTACAAGAGCTATCCCAACAATAATTTATGTTTTTACAAAATAATCTATCGACATACAAGACTTGTTTCCAGAGAGATCAAAGAAAGTACTATGCTGACCCAGAGATCAAGAAGGAAGAGAAAGAAAGAAAAGGGTTAAAGAGGAAGATAAATGGGTCAATTTTCTAATAATCGATGCCATTCATTTCAAAACTAAGCACAACCAAAATTTCTAAGTCTCATCCAAATGACTACTGACTTTAAGTATTTTGATACAGTGAAGTCTTGGTACAATGAATGATCCTGCACTGTCTTAGATGTAACGTGATCTGTGCCAACGAATTACCTAGGCCTGCAGTATGATCAGACCTCTCAAAATAGCTGTTCTCTTGTTCTCTGTCCATCTCCTGTTTGACCAGTTCCTGCCTCACTCACACCCTACTCACCTGACTGACCTTTCCTCTTAATTCTAGAGCCTAATCATAAACTCAACATAAACTCTGCCTTCCAAGGCAGGGGGTATGGGTTCGATCCCCAGTTGGGAAACTAAGATCCCACGTGACACGTGGTGCAGTCAAAATTTAAAGATATATAAATTACTAAAAGAGACAAAATGTTTAAAAGATTAAAAACAGAAAGGAAGCAGGGATATTCTATGATTGATTATCTTAGTAAATCTTATCTACAGGGAAAGAAGTTTAGCATGGGGACAAAGCTGTGACTGATAAAGAAAGGAGCAGTCACCCAGCTTAGTCATGAGATGGGGTGTGGGTGTTCTGTGGACATGCATCTTGCTTGGTCTTACTGGATCACAGTCAGAGGAATCTTATCTGATGTTGGCATTCTGTGGTTTGTTTATGCCCAAGCAGAAGAACAATAGCCTAACTTTCAGCATTAGATCTGTTCCTAAATGTCAGGGGAACTTTCTCAAGTCTCCATGGCCATGATACTCACTTATTTCTCTGCCCTGCCATCTCAGCCAGTCCATGGCTCCAGAAGGTTGATGTAACAGTAGAATCAGTGGTTGGCAAAGGTTTCTGATCAATTTTCAGGGTGGTGATATGGCTGTGGGAAGTAGAGGAAGGGAAGTTTAAACCTTATATGCTTCTCTATTTTACAAGAGCTATCCCAACAATAATTTATGTTTTTACAAAATAATCTATCGACATACAAGACTTGTTTCCAGAGAGATCAAAGAAAGTACTATGCTGACCCAGAGATCAAGAAGGAAGCAAAGAAAGAAAAGGGTTAAAGAGGAAGATAAATGGGTCAATTTTCTAATAATCGATGCCATTCATTTCAAAACTAAGCACAACCAAAATTTCTAAGTCTCATCCAAATGACTACTGACTTTAAGTATTTTGATACAGTGAAGTCTTGGTACAATGAATGATCCTGCACTGTCTTAGATGTAACGTGATCTGTGCCAACGAATTACCTAGGCCTGCAGTATGATCAGACCTCTCAAAATAGCTGTTCTCTTGTTCTCTGTCCATCTCCTGTTTGACCAGTTCCTGCCTCACTCACACCCTACTCACCTGACTGACCTTTCCTCTTAATTCTAGAGCCTAATCATAAACTCAACATAAACCTCACCCTACCCTCAACCACTTCACTCAGCCCTAGCTAAGTGTTCTTGATAGTTTATCAAAGAGACGGTGAATGGCCCTGCTCCACTGCTGGTTTCCCAGGTAACCAATGCCCTCTCCCTCCGCAGTAAGGACACTACCATGTCCTGCCCATCAGCTGCCGCACAAGGTGGGGTGTTGCTCCAAGACCTTGCTTCAGACAAAAAAGAACCCCCTACCCTCTAAACCATGATGCCTCTGTTGCTAACTCTGGGCTCCTTCTTTGGTCTTGAGGCTGGTCAAGTACAAGGTTTACCCGTCTGTGGGATGTAGCCCCACACCTTCCCTATAAAGGTACTGGGATGCAGCTGGGAAGAACACCCAATGAAAACTGGATCAAAGAAGAGAACCAAGGGGCTTTATGATCTAAGTCATCCTACACCTTTAATGAACTGAGGTTTCCAATCCTTAAGAACCACACAAGGCTGGAGGAGTAAGAACACACATGGACTCAGCTTCAAAAGTCTTCCTACCTAAATGTGTCTAGTGTCTTGTGTTCCAGAACCAGATTTGTATTTCCAGTCAGGTCCAGGTCTTGTAAAGTAGCAGGCAGAACCTCTGGAATCAGGATTTCAGTCAAGTCATTGCAGCTTAGGTCTACAAACTGAGAGGAAAAGGCAGAGAAAGTTAAGTCTTAACTTCCCAGTGTTCCACCTCTTACGATATCCTCAAGGGAATTTCATTTCTTCTGAAGAGTCAATTAGAAAGAAAGAAAAGGGTTAAAGAGGAAGATAAATGGGTCAATTTTCTAATAATCGATGCCATTCATTTCAAAACTAAGCACAACCAAAATTTCTAAGTCTCATCCAAATGACTACTGACTTTAAGTATTTTGATACAGTGAAGTCTTGGTACAATGAATGATCCTGCACTGTCTTAGATGTAACGTGATCTGTGCCAACGAATTACCTAGGCCTGCAGTATGATCAGACCTCTCAAAATAGCTGTTCTCTTGTTCTCTGTCCATCTCCTGTTTGACCAGTTCCTGCCTCACTCACACCCTACTCACCTGACTGACCTTTCCTCTTAATTCTAGAGCCTAATCATAAACTCAACATAAACCTCACCCTACCCTCAACCACTTCACTCAGCCCTAGCTAAGTGTTCTTGATAGTTTATCAAAGAGACGGTGAATGGCCCTGCTCCACTGCTGGTTTCCCAGGTAACCAATGCCCTCTCCCTCCGCAGTAAGGACACTACCATGTCCTGCCCATCAGCTGCCGCACAAGGTGGGGTGTTGCTCCAAGACCTTGCTTCAGACAAAAAAGAACCCCCTACCCTCTAAACCATGATGCCTCTGTTGCTAACTCTGGGCTCCTTCTTTGGTCTTGAGGCTGGTCAAGTACAAGGTTTACCCGTCTGTGGGATGTAGCCCCACACCTTCCCTATAAAGGTACTGGGATGCAGCTGGGAAGAACACCCAATGAAAACTGGATCAAAGAAGAGAACCAAGGGGCTTTATGATCTAAGTCATCCTACACCTTTAATGAACTGAGGTTTCCGCAATCCTTAAGAACCACACAAGGCTGGAGGAGTAAGAACACACATGGACTCAGCTTCAAAAGTCTTCCTACCTAAATGTGTCTAGTGTCTTGTGTTCCAGAACCAGATTTGTATTTCCAGTCAGGTCCAGGTCTTGTAAAGTAGCAGGCAGAACCTCTGGAATCAGGATTTCAGTCAAGTCATTGCAGCTTAGGTCTACAAACTGAGAGGAAAAGGCAGAGAAAGTTAAGTCTTAACTTCCCAGTGTTCCACCTCTTACGATATCCTCAAGGGGAATTTCATTTCTTCTGAAGAGTCAATTAAATATACTGTGATCCCAAACTGCCCCTTTCTCAAGAGAAGAGAACCACCTGAGACACACTTCAGCCATCACCCCAGAAACAGCACAAAGAAGTACCTGGATCTGAGGCAACTGCAGTATTTCTGGGAAAATACTGATGTGGTTGGAGTGGGCCACTAGAGTGTGCAGCCTTTTGCAGTTTGCAATAGTCGTGGGGATGGTTTTAAGCTTGTTGCCACTTAGGTTCAGTTCCTCCAACTGCTCCAATTTATTTAGTTTGCTGAAAAAGAAACATCAAAATACCATACTGCACAAACAAGAAAGTTCCACAGCAGCTTGTGGAACAAGAAGGGACTGGCCCACTGCCTGCTGGCCAACCAGAGTGAACAGCCTCCATGGTGAACGAACGCTCTCGCCGAGACAGCCTCATCTGCTGCTCTCTCAGTGGGTTTTGAGGGCTGCAGTGTCCTGCACTTCTACTGCAGCTGCTGGATATCTGGGGCACGAACATCTTCCTGTGATTTGACTTGTAGGAGATGACTGAATCGGGAATCAGCCTAGGGTTCATTGACCTGTTATGGTACTTGCTTTGCCACTAACTAGTAAAATACTGGGTAAGTTAGTGTCAGTGGACATCAATATCCTCAGCTGTGAAATAAGAAGTTGTACTAAATTGTCACTAAGATTCCTTTCAGTTTTAAATTTTTATAGTCATTCATAACATGATACACCTTCCACAAACATGTATCAAGTGCCGAGCACACATACAGCCCTGTGCCAGGCACTGCGACGCAGGCCATTCACACTGTCCCAGTGGAGTAAGCCAAGCTTTCTACACAGTAAGCAGAACAGCTTCAGAAGGTCTAACACATTTATCTAGATTTTTAAAAATAATAAAAATAACTAATTCCTGGGGCTTTCCCTGGTGGTCCAGCGGGTAAGGACACCGCCTTGCAGTGCAAGGGACGCCGGTTCCATCCCTGGCCTGGGAAGATCCCACGTGCCGCGGAGCGGCTGGACTGATGTGTCCAATTGCCGAGCTGGAGCTCTGGAGCGCATGTGCCCAAAGCCGGTGCTCTGCGACGACAGATGCCACCGCGATGGGAGGCCCACAGGAGCCAAAGAACAAAGACGGATGAAAACAGAGAAATGAAAGACCAGTGGAGGTGGCCCGCCTGCTCCCCTCCCTCCCCAGACTGACCCCCGCCAAAAATAAATTAAAAAATTAATCTTTAAAAGAAAAAAAAAAAAAACTAATTCCTGAAACAGAAAGTTTGTTATTGTTTAGTTGCTAAGTCATGCCTGACTCTTTTATGACTCCATGGACTGTAGTCCACCAGGCTCCCCTGTCCATGGGATTTCCCAGGCAAGAATACGGCCATGGGTTGTCATTTCCTTCTCCAGTGAATCTTCCCTACCCAGGGATCAAACCTGGGTCTCCTGCATTGGAGACAGATTCTTTATCACTGGGGTGCTAGGGAAACCCACAGCAGAAAGTTTAGGGAAAAAAAAATCCACAATACCACCACCAATCTGGAAAAGTTATTTTCATTTTGCTGAATTTTCTGTTAAAATTTTCATATGCAGATTTTACATGGAATTTATATCTTGCCATTTTCATATGTCACAGATAATTTCCTTGGCTAAAAAACTGATAGATACTTTGTAATAATTAAGCTCAGTGAGTTAAAACTGCTTTCTTATTACAATAGTATATTCACTAAAAAATAAAACTGAACATAAAAAAAAAATCTTTTAGCCCCGTTGACCAGATTTAATCTGATGACAATGTGGTGGGGAGTATTCTTGTCTTTTTTAATAAATAAAACTCTTATCTTTTGAATTAAAACGTGATGCTTATCACAGGGACTGTTTTAGCATTTGCTTTTTAAAAATATACCTATTTAAAGTGTTCTCATGTCCAAATCTCATACTTTTCTCTTACACGATTCCCTACTTGGATCCTTCTGACCTGTAGATAGAAACACAGCATCTGGATCTCAATTGGCCTCTTACTGAGCACCCCACTCAGTACTGAGCACTGGATTCTGAAAGCAGTCCAAAGGAAACAGAAGCCTTGGACTGCGTCTGTGCAATTTTAACACTGTTCAGGAGATGACAGCAGACTTACGATTCAGGATAGAACACACATTGCCCTTAAAATACTGCTCCCACGTGCCGCGGAGCGGCTGGACTGATGTGTCCAATTGCCGAGCTGGAGCTCTGGAGCGCATGTGCCCAAAGCCGGTGCTCTGCGACGACAGATGCCACCGCGATGGGAGGCCCACAGGAGCCAAAGAACAAAGACGGATGAAAACAGAGAAATGAAAGACCAGTGGAGGTGGCCCGCCTGCTCCCCTCCCTCCCCAGACTGACCCCCGCCAAAAATAAATTAAAAAATTAATCTTTAAAAGAAAAAAAAAAAAAACTAATTCCTGAAACAGAAAGTTTGTTATTGTTTAGTTGCTAAGTCATGCCTGACTCTTTTATGACTCCATGGACTGTAGTCCACCAGGCTCCCCTGTCCATGGGATTTCCCAGGCAAGAATACGGCCATGGGTTGTCATTTCCTTCTCCAGTGAATCTTCCCTACCCAGGGATCAAACCTGGGTCTCCTGCATTGGAGACAGATTCTTTATCACTGGGGTGCTAGGGAAACCCACAGCAGAAAGTTTAGGGAAAAAAAAATCCACAATACCACCACCAATCTGGAAAAGTTATTTTCATTTTGCTGAATTTTCTGTTAAAATTTTCATATGCAGATTTTACATGGAATTTATATCTTGCCATTTTCATATGTCACAGATAATTTCCTTGGCTAAAAAACTGATAGATACTTTGTAATAATTAAGCTCAGTGAGTTAAAACTGCTTTCTTATTACAATAGTATATTCACTAAAAAATAAAACTGAACATAAAAAAAAAATCTTTTAGCCCCGTTGACCAGATTTAATCTGATGACAATGTGGTGGGGAGTATTCTTGTCTTTTTTAATAAATAAAACTCTTATCTTTTGAATTAAAACGTGATGCTTATCACAGGGACTGTTTTAGCATTTGCTTTTTAAAAATATACCTATTTAAAGTGTTCTCATGTCCAAATCTCATACTTTTCTCTTACACGATTCCCTACTTGGATCCTTCTGACCTGTAGATAGAAACACAGCATCTGGATCTCAATTGGCCTCTTACTGAGCACCCCACTCAGTACTGAGCACTGGATTCTGAAAGCAGTCCAAAGGAAACAGAAGCCTTGGACTGCGTCTGTGCAATTTTAACACTGTTCAGGAGATGACAGCAGACTTACGATTCAGGATAGAACACACACATTGCCCTTAAAATACTGCTCTTGGATTCCATTTAGTTTTATTATCTGTATTCAGATTACTCTAGTCCAACAGTAGGAGTATCATCAAATTAGGCAGACTTCATTAGTTTCAGAGTATTATATCTGGTATTTTCCAAAAGGTTTACAAACTAACTAACCTGTCAGTGATGTACCATTTTCACTTTATCTGAACATATCTGAGGCCAAATGTATTAATGTGATTAGGATTTCACGACATCTACCACATCCTGAAATTAAGATCCTGCATTCACTTTAAAAACTATTGTTCAAATTCTTTCAAGGAAGCAATCAAATTTATCTCACTAGTCGTCCATAAGCTCCAAATAGCTTATTTTATAAATAATTACAAAAATTACAATTTCTGTATGTTTTTAGTGTTTTAACACATTGCTAAGTTAAAACAAAACTAGAAAAAATAGTCTTCAAATTGTATGAAATATGATATAACTGTATATGAAATATATATATAACATCATTCAAATTACATCAAATGTCATTTCCTTACATGCTTAGTTTTTGAAAACATGATTTTGAAGGTGTACCTTCATGGATTTTTCTGGTATCAAATTTTCTAAAAAAAAATTTTTTCTATCAAATGTATTTTGGAAGATACTTATTTCTCCACTGACACTGTTCAAAACTTTGACAACACCAAATGTCTCATAAATACAGCCCGGTTAAATACTATTCATCTCTTCAGTGCTGCTACCTGCCATATCCTTAACATCCCGCATGCATTACCCTCCACACAACTGCCTATATAGTACTCGTCCATTTTCCTAATTTGACTCCAAATTCTTTGAGGACAGAGACTACAACTTAATTATCACTGTTTCCCTAGTATATACACAGTACTTGACATACAGTAGGCATTCAACATACATAAAGATCACTATTAAGTAAATAAAAAAACCCCTTTTTGATACTTAAGACATCACATGTCAAGTTGACTGAGCACTGGATTCTGAAAGCAGTCCAAAGGAAACAGAAGCCTTGGACTGCGTCTGTGCAATTTTAACACTGTTCAGGAGATGACAGCAGACTTACGATTCAGGATAGAACACACACATTGCCCTTAAAATACTGCTCTTGGATTCCATTTAGTTTTATTATCTGTATTCAGATTACTCTAGTCCAACAGTAGGAGTATCATCAAATTAGGCAGACTTCATTAGTTTCAGAGTATTATATCTGGTATTTTCCAAAAGGTTTACAAACTAACTAACCTGTCAGTGATGTACCATTTTCACTTTATCTGAACATATCTGAGGCCAAATGTATTAATGTGATTAGGATTTCACGACATCTACCACATCCTGAAATTAAGATCCTGCATTCACTTTAAAAACTATTGTTCAAATTCTTTCAAGGAAGCAATCAAATTTATCTCACTAGTCGTCCATAAGCTCCAAATAGCTTATTTTATAAATAATTACAAAAATTACAATTTCTGTATGTTTTTAGTGTTTTAACACATTGCTAAGTTAAAACAAAACTAGAAAAAATAGTCTTCAAATTGTATGAAATATGATATAACTGTATATGAAATATATATATAACATCATTCAAATTACATCAAATGTCATTTCCTTACATGCTTAGTTTTTGAAAACATGATTTTGAAGGTGTACCTTCATGGATTTTTCTGGTATCAAATTTTCTAAAAAAAAATTTTTTCTATCAAATGTATTTTGGAAGATACTTATTTCTCCACTGACACTGTTCAAAACTTTGACAACACCAAATGTCTCATAAATACAGCCCGGTTAAATACTATTCATCTCTTCAGTGCTGCTACCTGCCATATCCTTAACATCCCGCATGCATTACCCTCCACACAACTGCCTATATAGTACTCGTCCATTTTCCTAATTTGACTCCAAATTCTTTGAGGACAGAGACTACAACTTAATTATCACTGTTTCCCTAGTATATACACAGTACTTGACATACAGTAGGCATTCAACATACATAAAGATCACTATTAAGTAAATAAAACTAAGAATTAATCACAACCTCTGTGGTTACTGATACTTAGCAACAGGATACAAACAGATTTTTCCATTCAAGTGATGGAATCCCACCATTAGTCAGTTAACAGAAAGCAAGAGCACTCAGCAGAAAGCCGTGACATAGTCTGACCAATGGGGAATCACGTTGTGTCTGAAATGACCACAGTTTGCATCTGTTTACCTTGCTGGAAACGTCTGCAGTTGGTTGTTTGCAAGATGCAGGATGCGCAGGTGCGGATGCCCCACCAGGACAGGCACGCACTGGTCCGTCAGGAGGTTGTTCGTCAGGTAGAGCAGCTGCAGCGCGCTCAGATTCTCCTCCCCAGCACAGGCAGATGGTAGAGACTCCAGACTATTCGCAGATGCATTCAAGTATCTGAGACTGACAGATACATGCAAACCATCATTTCCTTTATGGCTATCTGCTGCCTTCTGATGTGGAAACCACAATGCCATGTCAGTATGTAACACTGCCTCTCCATGTTCCTGAACTGATGACAAAAGTGGTTTCCTCGGGCTTCCCCTGGTGGTCCAGTGGGTAAGGACACCACCTTGCAGTGCAAGGGGCACCGGTTCGATCCCTGGCCTGGGAAGATCCCACGTGCCGTGGAGTAGCTGGACTGATGTGTCCAATCATCGAGCCGGAGCTCTGGAGCGCATACGCCCGGAGCCAGCGGTCTGCAGCGACAGACGCCACCGCGATGGGAGGCCCACATGGGCCAAAAGAACAAAGATGGATGAAAATAGAGAAATGAAAGACCAATAGAAGTGGCCCGCCTGCTCCCCTCCCTCCCCAACCCGACCCCCGCCCAAAATAAATAAATAAACAAATCTTTAAAAAACAACAAAAAAAGTGGTTTCCTCCAGGTGTTTTCTCTGCTTGACTCTATCCAACCAAAGTTCCTTTTACTCAGCTCATGTCAGCCAAGTTCCCAGGCTTCTGCACTGGCCTGATTCTAACCCAGTTTCACATTTTTCTGTCTGTATGTCCACAGAAAGGATATTGCTGATTATCATATTCGCAAGTGTGTGAACTGTGAAGATACCCTTTGGAAAAATTTTATTTTATTTTAATAGAATCATATTCATTTAGCCAACTTCCCTATAATCCCCTAATAATGAGCATATTGGCTATTTGCAGTTGTTTGCTATTATAAACACTGCAATTTTATTGCCTATTTTTGCCCCAACTCCTATATGTCAGTTAACAAGAAAGCAAGAGCACTCAGCAGAAAGCCGTGACATAGTCTGACCAATGGGGAATCACGTTGTGTCTGAAATGACCACAGTTTGCATCTGTTTACCTTGCTGGAAACGTCTGCAGTTGGTTGTTTGCAAGATGCAGGATGCGCAGGTGCGGATGCCCCACCAGGACAGGCACGCACTGGTCCGTCAGGAGGTTGTTCGTCAGGTAGAGCAGCTGCAGCGCTCAGATTCTCCTCCCAGCACAGGCAGATGGTAGAGACTCCAGACTATTCGCAGATGCATTCAAGTATCTGAGACTGACAGATACATGCAAACCATCATTTCCTTTATGGCTATCTGCTGCCTTCTGATGTGGAAACCACAATGCCATGTCAGTATGTAACACTGCCTCTCCATGTTCCTGAACTGATGACAAAAGTGGTTTCCTCGGGCTTCCCCTGGTGGTCCAGTGGGTAAGGACACCACCTTGCAGTGCAAGGGGCACCGGTTCGATCCCTGGCCTGGGAAGATCCCACGTGCCGTGGAGTAGCTGGACTGATGTGTCCAATCATCGAGCCGGAGCTCTGGAGCGCATACGCCCGGAGCCAGCGGTCTGCAGCGACAGACGCCACCGCGATGGGAGGCCCACATGGGCCAAAAGAACAAAGATGGATGAAAATAGAGAAATGAAAGACCAATAGAAGTGGCCCGCCTGCTCCCCTCCCTCCCCAACCCGACCCCCGCCCAAAATAAATAAATAAACAAATCTTTAAAAAACAACAAAAAAAGTGGTTTCCTCCAGGTGTTTTCTCTGCTTGACTCTATCCAACCAAAGTTCCTTTTACTCAGCTCATGTCAGCCAAGTTCCCAGGCTTCTGCACTGGCCTGATTCTAACCCAGTTTCACATTTTTCTGTCTGTATGTCCACAGAAAGGATATTGCTGATTATCATATTCGCAAGTGTGTGAACTGTGAAGATACCCTTTGGAAAAATTTTATTTTATTTTAATAGAATCATATTCATTTAGCCAACTTCCCTATAATCCCCTAATAATGAGCATATTGGCTATTTGCAGTTGTTTGCTATTATAAACACTGCAATGAGCCTCTTTGAGTCTGCACCCAATTATTTCTTTAGATCACATTCCCAGAGGCATAAACTGTCTGTTTAAAGGCTACATATATCTTTAAGATTTTTACATATATACTGTCAAAATGAGTTCGAGAAAGGCTATAACAAACTATACTTTCACAAGAAGGATACAAAGACTACACTGGCTCACACCCTTGTCAACACTGAGTATCATAATTCATTTTAACCTTCACCAATCTAATAAGCAAAACATGGTATGATTTAAAAAATCTGCCTAGCATTGTGTTTGGTATGTATAGAACATGCTCAATAAAAGGTAGCTAATATTATTAAACTTGAGTGTTCTTTTCTTCAAACTGTGCAATCCATATCTTCAACAAGCTTTTATTGAAGTTATCGAGGGTACTGTGTGCCTATGTCTTTGTATGTTTCAGAAGTGCTCTGTGTGGAGAAAGTATTAAATTTTACTGACAGTTTGCTACAACTGCTAGGTAACTTCTTTACTGCAGATTCTAAGGTTGTAAACTAATTTTATTCAGACTATCATCAGAATGAAATGCACTTTAATGCATTGCTAAGAAATATTTTTTAATTAACAAATGTTACTGCATTAGGAGTCAAAGTGAACTTTTCAAAAAGAATTTTTTTTTAAATTTCCAAACATTTTTAGGAAAATCCAAACAAGAATATTATACCTTAAGAGATGTACAAGCTACCAAACAAAGAACAAGCAGGATCCTTGTGAGATAAATGTTTTTTGTATGTGTCCTGCAGCCTTCTGTTAATTACTACTGCTTCTCACTGCTGTCTCCATGTCTAAATTGAAGACAATATTGCCTTCTTCATATTGCAGAAGACTATAATCAAAAACTGGTTTTCACTGAATGGTGATATACGCGTTAAATAAACCTGATTATGGGTATTAAAATAGGAAGACTTACTATCTATTTGTTAATTTACAGTGAGAAAGCAAGTAATACTTTTGCAACAAGGCCACATTTAAATGCATAGTTTTCAAAGTAGGGAGTAAAAAAGGCCTACAAATAAAGAATGTAACTTAATGATAGCCTGGCAAAGCTAGAAGCAAAAACTAAACTAACTTCAGTGGGATGTCCTTTGCTCTTACAGTAAAAGCTGCAAAGTGCCCAGAGAAGCTGTATCAGAACACTGAAACCTCTCTTTGAAGATCGTAACTGTATTCATTTTCTGAGATAAAAATCTGAATCTTCCCAAGCTCTTGAAATCTGTGTTTACAACACCGTAACATCCCAAGTACTCAATGGTTATTTCACTTTTTGAGCTGATGTAAGACAGTGTTGTATTTGATTCCATACAAACTGCAAATAAGTCTCCACCCATAGCCAGACTATGAGATAAACACTCTGTACAGATAGTTCCAAAGGTCACTCTGGTGACAAGTCCAGGCAGTCTGCTTCGCCAAGGACCCTGCTCTTCTAAAGAAAACCTGCAGCACTTACTTTAAGGCCTTAGAGAAGAGGGTATCTGGCAGCCTGGTGAGTAAGTTATGCTGGACATCCAATACCTCCAGAGGGATGTGCTCCACCAGTGTGGGAAGGTTCTGCACGTGATTGTGTCCCACCATTAGTTTCCTAAGACTCAAGCTGCTAAGGACTCTAAGGGGTCAGAGCACAAAGAAACAACAATAAAAAAACAGGCTTAAATCTCTCTTCCTGAGTCTGCCTTTGGCTATTTAACTAAAACCAGTAAACGAACTGAAGCAGTCTTCTAGACAGTATCATCACTGACAGGTGCCTGAGCCAAGGGGGCAGCCATGACCATATGCTTACCTACCACCCACGAAGAAGTCATTCAGGTCATTCTGAGAAAAGATGCATTAATGAAAGCACACAGCCCCAAATACATCTAAACTAAAGAAGTCATCTGTGTCATAAATCATTTAGATTTTAGGTCTAGACAGCACCAAAAGTCCAGTTAATTTATTAACATGAATATAATTGATTATAATAAGTTAATAACAAAATTTATTACTGTAACAAAAACAGCGGATTCAGTTCTTGAAATAGGAAGACTTACTATCTATTTGTTAATTTACAGTGAGAAGCAAGTAATACTTTTGCAACAAGGCCACATTTAAATGCATAGTTTTCAAAGTAGGGAGTAAAAAAGGCCTACAAATAAAGAATGTAACTTAATGATAGCCTGGCAAAGCTAGAAGCAAAAACTAAACTAACTTCAGTGGGATGTCCTTTGCTCTTACAGTAAAAGCTGCAAAGTGCCCAGAGAAGCTGTATCAGAACACTGAAACCTCTCTTTGAAGATCGTAACTGTATTCATTTTCTGAGATAAAAATCTGAATCTTCCCAAGCTCTTGAAATCTGTGTTTACAACACCGTAACATCCCAAGTACTCAATGGTTATTTCACTTTTTGAGCTGATGTAAGACAGTGTTGTATTTGATTCCATACAAACTGCAAATAAGTCTCCACCCATAGCCAGACTATGAGATAAACACTCTGTACAGATAGTTCCAAAGGTCACTCTGGTGACAAGTCCAGGCAGTCTGCTTCGCCAAGGACCCTGCTCTTCTAAAGAAAACCTGCAGCACTTACTTTAAGGCCTTAGAGAAGAGGGTATCTGGCAGCCTGGTGAGTAAGTTATGCTGGACATCCAATACCTCCAGAGGGATGTGCTCCACCAGTGTGGGAAGGTTCTGCACGTGATTGTGTCCCACCATTAGTTTCCTAAGACTCAAGCTGCTAAGGACTCTAAGGGGTCAGAGCACAAAGAAACAACAATAAAAAAACAGGCTTAAATCTCTCTTCCTGAGTCTGCCTTTGGCTATTTAACTAAAACCAGTAAACGAACTGAAGCAGTCTTCTAGACAGTATCATCACTGACAGGTGCCTGAGCCAAGGGGGCAGCCATGACCATATGCTTACCTACCACCCACGAAGAAGTCATTCAGGTCATTCTGAGAAAAGATGCATTAATGAAAGCACACAGCCCCAAATACATCTAAACTAAAGAAGTCATCTGTGTCATAAATCATTTAGATTTTAGGTCTAGACAGCACCAAAAGTCCAGTTAATTTATTAACATGAATATAATTGATTATAATAAGTTAATAACAAAATTTATTACTGTAACAAAAACAGCGGATTCAGTTCTTGAAATGTGCTGGGCCATTTAATGATTAGGTTAGAATGGGTTAAGTGACTTTGCTCTGCTAAAGATCTCACATAAAATGTAGTAAATGGTACAGTCAGGACTTGGATTAAGGTCTGACTCCAATGCTGTGTTCAAACCTATCACGTGCAAAGCCTCTAGTTTACTTTTTTTGTTGTTGTTTGGCCACTTCTATTGGTCTTTCATTATTTATTTTCATCCATCTTTGTTCTTTGGCCTGTGTGGGCCTCCCATCGCAGTGGCCTCTCTCGCTGCAGAGCACCAACTCTGGGCACATGTGCTCCAGAGCTCTGGCTCGGTAGTTGGACACATCGGTCTAGCCACTCCGCGGCACGTGAGATCTTCCTGGGCCAGGAATCAAACAGATGCCTCCTGCACTGCAAGGCGGTGTCCTTACCCACTGGACCACCAGGGAAGCCCTCTAGTTTACTTTTAAAGACTCTGCTAGGTAATGACCTCACATTTCTCATCTTGGTACCACCCCTCACCATTTGATGCTTGTATTTTTCCTCTCCACACACAGAAACCCCACCACCTCATGAAGATCAATTCAGACGTTCTCCAGACAGCATCTTCTAATTATTCAAAGTTTGGAATTTCAAAGGCATATTACTTATATAGCGTAGTGGCCAAAACAGAGGTTTTGGAGTAAGAATGGCAACGTTTAAATGCGGGGGTCCTATCATTTCCTAGTTCAGTGCAACACTGGACAGATTATGTAACCACTCTAAGCCTTAGTTTCCTTATGTGTAAAATGTAGATAACAGCACCTATAAAATGAGGCTAACTCAGGATTAAATAAGATAATGAATGTAAAGTTCTTCGAACATTGCCCAGCTCATAATAAATCACTCAGTACAAATGTCCTCTTATCACTATCATGTCAGGACCTCTGCCAGCCACTTTCATTATGTTTTATCACAATTTCCCTATTTCATCTGTGACCCGACTAGCTGCTTACTGATTCCTGGACTTTTAGGTCTAGACAGCACCAAAAGTCCAGTTAATTTATTAACATGAATATAATTGATTATAATAAGTTAATAACAAAATTTATTACTGTAACAAACAGCGGATTCAGTTCTTGAAATGTGCTGGGCCATTTAATGATTAGGTTAGAATGGGTTAAGTGACTTTGCTCTGCTAAAGATCTCACATAAAATGTAGTAAATGGTACAGTCAGGACTTGGATTAAGGTCTGACTCCAATGCTGTGTTCAAACCTATCACGTGCAAAGCCTCTAGTTTACTTTTTTTGTTGTTGTTTGGCCACTTCTATTGGTCTTTCATTATTTATTTTCATCCATCTTTGTTCTTTGGCCTGTGTGGGCCTCCCATCGCAGTGGCCTCTCTCGCTGCAGAGCACTGGCTCTGGGCGCAAGTGCTCCAGAGCTCTGGCTCGGTAGTTGGACACATCGGTCTAGCCACTCCAGGCACGTGAGATCTTCCTGGGCCAGGAATCAAACAGATGCCTCCTGCACTGCAAGGCGGTGTCCTTACCCACTGGACCACCAGGGAAGCCCTCTAGTTTACTTTTAAAGACTCTGCTAGGTAATGACCTCACATTTCTCATCTTGGTACCACCCCTCACCATTTGATGCTTGTATTTTTCCTCTCCACACACAGAAACCCCACCACCTC
Organism: Tragulus kanchil; assembly: GCA_022376925.1. Lineage (NCBI taxonomy): Eukaryota > Metazoa > Chordata > Mammalia > Artiodactyla > Tragulidae > Tragulus > Tragulus kanchil. The sequence continues at coordinate 167,000,116 of JAIOJX010000031.1, read as the reverse complement.
ATGAAGATCAATTCAGACGTTCTCCAGACAGCATCTTCTAATTATTCAAAGTTTGGAATTTCAAAGGCATATTACTTATATAGCGTAGTGGCCAAAACAGAGGTTTTGGAGTAAGAATGGCAACGTTTAAATGCCGGGGGTCCTATCATTTCCTAGTTCAGTGCAACACTGGACAGATTATGTAACCACTCTAAGCCTTAGTTTCCTTATGTGTAAAATGTAGATAACAGCACCTATAAAATGAGGCTAACTCAGGATTAAATAAGATAATGAATGTAAAGTTCTTCGAACATTGCCCAGCTCATAATAAATCACTCAGTACAAATGTCCTCTTATCACTATCATGTCAGGACCTCTGCCAGCCACTTTCATTATGTTTTATCACAGTTATCTCTGCACAACCTGACTATCTGCTTACTAAGTTCCTTGTGGACCCAGACTAGGCCTTAGGCATTACTGTATTCCTGACAGCACTCTTGCTGCCCATGCTCAGCAGATACTCAATGTTTACTGAATGGATGAATCAAAGCTCCCTTGAAAGGAAACACAAATATAGGAAGATTAATTACATACACACACAATATATATATTAACACAAACATACCTCATAGGAATCTCTGTCAGGAGATTATAGCTCACGTCTAGTATTTCTATCTTCTTTGCTTCACAGGCCCAGTCAGGGACACACTCTAGCAGGTTTCTGCAGAAAATAAAGAATTAAAGGGCAACATTTCAGATGATGAGAGGAACTCATTCCATTTCACCAGTCTGTAACACATCAGCCCCTGAGCTTCCTGATGGCAGACGCCCGATCCCCAGGGCACTCCTGGTGAACTGCCTAGAAACAGTAGGTGCTCAATGAATGTCACTGATAGAAAGGTGGGGAGAGACAAGCACGCACACATGTCTGATACTGGATCAACTGTGCCCCTGGTTCAAGGAAGGTATGAAGGCCTTCAGCACTAGAAAAGCATATAAGTGGCAGGATGGGACTGAGACGGGGAAGAAAGCCTTAAAGGAAAAAGAGGCATTGTAAACAAGCCTTCAAAGCTGAGGAGGACTTCCCCAGGTGATGACTTGGGAAGGGAGGCAAATTCTGGGAAGAATGAACCAAATGAATAAAAGTGAGGAAGCAGGGACAAAAGATGATGAGTGGGGAGGAGAGGGGAGTGCCAGATCATTTAGAATGCGAATTCATATAGTCACATTCACATATTCAGTGACAGGAATTTTATTCTTATTTTAGCTTCCCTAAGTCACAAAGTCTCTATTGATGAATGAATCAATAAGATGAGGCTAACTCAGGATTAAATAAGATAATGAATGTAAAGTTCTTCGAACATTGCCCAGCTCATAATAAATCACTCAGTACAAATGTCCTCTTATCACTATCATGTCAGGACCTCTGCCAGCCACTTTCATTATGTTTTATCACAGTTATCTCTGCACAACCTGACTATCTGCTTACTAAGTTCCTTGTGGACCCAGACTAGGCCTTAGGCATTACTGTATTCCTGACAGCACTCTTGCTGCCCATGCTCAGCAGATACTCAATGTTTACTGAATGGATGAATCAAAGCTCCCTTGAAAGGAAACACAAATATAGGAAGATTAATTACATACACACACAATATATATATTAACACAAACATACCTCATAGGAATCTCTGTCAGGAGATTATAGCTCACGTCTAGTATTTCTATCTTCTTTGCTTCACAGGCCCAGTCAGGGACACACTCTAGCAGGTTTCTGCAGAAAATAAAGAATTAAAGGGCAACATTTCAGATGATGAGAGGAACTCATTCCATTTCACCAGTCTGTAACACATCAGCCCCTGAGCTTCCTGATGGCAGACGCCCGATCCCCAGGGCACTCCTGGTGAACTGCCTAGAAACAGTAGGTGCTCAATGAATGTCACTGATAGAAAGGTGGGGAGAGACAAGCACGCACACATGTCTGATACTGGATCAACTGTGCCCCTGGTTCAAGGAAGGTATGAAGGCCTTCAGCACTAGAAAAGCATATAAGTGGCAGGATGGGACTGAGACGGGGAAGAAAGCCTTAAAGGAAAAAGAGGCATTGTAAACAAGCCTTCAAAGCTGAGGAGGACTTCCCCAGGTGATGACTTGGGAAGGGAGGCAAATTCTGGGAAGAATGAACCAAATGAATAAAAGTGAGGAAGCAGGGACAAAAGATGATGAGTGGGGAGGAGAGGGGAGTGCCAGATCATTTAGAATGCGAATTCATATAGTCACATTCACATATTCAGTGACAGGAATTTTATTCTTATTTTAGCTTCCCTAAGTCACAAAGTCTCTATTGATGAATGAATCAATAAGATGAGGCAGTGTGAAATAAGTGCCGCAAGAGAAATGCAGATGCTGTTCTGACCGCTCAGTGAAGGAAGCCCCTCAAGGCAAGTCCCCTAGGAAACATAACATCTGGTGTAGAACGTTGTACAATGACCTGGCGTGCCAAGCAAGGTTACAACACGAGCTACAGAGGTGAGAAAAGAATAAGAAGCAGTTTGGTGATGCCAGAGAGGCCAGTAAGGAGCACAGAGTGGGAAGAAACAAGGCGAGGAAAACCTAATTATGTCTTGGAGGCTGTGACCTTATCCTGCAGTGTACATGTATCACTGAAGGGTTTGTGAGCAGGAGGGAGACAATATAAGTTTTGTACTTTAAAGAGCTGACTCTGAATACTCAGAGGTCTAGCTGGGGTAGTTGTATTAATAACAGGAAGCATAATCAGGAAGCTGTGAGACAATTCCATCCAGACAGGAAATGATAAGGGCCTCAATGAGTAGTAATACACCTAGCAGGGAAGGGCAGAGTGCCAGAGGCATTTAGGAGGCAAAAATCAAAACGACCTGGAGATGGAGTCAACCATGTGTATATAGCAGAGAGAAGCATTAAAAGTGACATCCAGGCTTTAGCCTAGATAATCGAGAGGAAATCCTAGCCAGAGAAAGGGCCAATAAACTCCAAATGAGGTTGGAAATCATAAACTTCAGTGGTGTCCTCTCGATCTGACTGTCTCATAGTAACAACAAAAGCTGAAACAGAAAACAAGACAAACAGGTTATAGTGTAGGTGGATGGGTGGATAATAAATCTAATTTTGCACATATATGAGGTTACTTGGGGAGGTGCAGGAGGAAACATCTATTATGAAGCTGGACACACAGGTCTGAGGCTGAAAGAAGGGAGTCTGGACTGATCATCTTGTGTGATGTGGACACTGAAGTGTAGTGAGATCCTGGGAGTAAATGAGATAGTGTCAGATGAGAAGGGCAGAGGCCATGGACTGACTCTGGAACAAATGACCTTTAAAGGGCTGGCTAAGGAAGAGGAGAATGAAAGAGATAGAAGAAATGGTCAGAGGGACGTGAAAAAAAAAAAAAAATCAGACTGTATCAGCCAGTCAAGGACACAGAACGTCTGAATAAAAGAGAGAAAGATGGGGCTTCGCTGGTGGTCCAGTGGGTAAGGACACTGCCTTGCAGTGCAAGAGGCGCCAGTTCGATCCCTGGCCTGAGAAGATCCCACGTGCCATGGAGCAGCTGGACCGATGTGTCCAATTACCAGAGCTCTGGAGCGCATGTGCCTAGAGCCGGTGCTCTGTGACAACAGAGGCCGCGGCGATCGGAGGCCCACACGGGCCAAAGAACAAAAATGGATGAAAAATAGATAAATGAAAGACCAATCGAAGTGGCTCACCTGCCTCCCTCCCTCCCCTACCCACCCTCCCCACCCCCCTAAAAAGAGAGAGAGAAAGATGAACAGTCAATACTGAAAGTTCCACAAGGGGAGGTTGAAAGCCAGCTGTGATGGGGTGAACAACTGGGAAGAGGAAACTCTGCCAAGAAATACTGACAATTCTTGATAAATGTGGACAAAAAAAGGATGAGAAGGATGAAGGAATAGATAGTAGCTAGAGGGGGTGCAAGATAAAGGGAATGTTTTTTATTTGTTAAGACAGAGGAGATGTAAGTGTGCATAGGGACCAAGAAAGACACTGAAGACGCGTGAGAGGTGGAGGGTGACTAACAGAGCAAGGCTCCGGGCATGGGAGTGGATGGCGACCAAAGGCACAGATGGCAGGGCTGGCCCTGAATAAAACAAAGAAGCTCAGGATGGATATGGACCTATGTGAATTTCAGCCAGAGGGTAGGAAGCTAAGGGAGATCTCTCACAATGACCTCTATTTTCTCAATCAAGTGGGAAGCTGAGCTCTGGAGTGGAGGACACGAGAGGTGGGTGGAGTTGAGAAAAGCCAGGCCATTGGGAACAGATGCCAGGACCCTGGAAGGAGCTGACAAGAGGAGAAGCTCCAGATGAGGCTGGAAACTGTCAATTTAGGATGTGTCAGTATGATTTTTTTGGTAATGATCAAGGTTAGTGGGGAAGGCAAATCTTTGTCTTAAACCATGATGAGGTTTTGTTGTCAGAAAGATGACAGAAGGATATGGATGGAAGGGAATCTAGAACAACGGCTTAATAATAATGATAAAGTCACAATGATAAAAAGAATCCTGGCTTTCATGGCTAATATTTCTTTAGAGACTATTTTACACCAGGTACTAAGCTACACATGTGGCATTAACTGTCTCATTAAGTCTTTGCGGCAACCCTGACCATACAGGACTCTGTCCACTGCCCCTTCTACCTGCTGCTAGAACTCTATACTCACAGCACTTATGATGCTGTTGTTTCCGTGCTTGTCCTATTGTCAAAATCCACGAGACTGTCAAAATCCACGAGACTGTAAAACTCAGTCACTGACTCCTAAATGCCTAACACAGTGTTAAAAGTGAATGAAGGAAAGAAAACAAACCTCATTTATGTTTATTCTTGACTACTGACAGAAGGAACAAAATTCTGAATATAATTAATATCTCTCTGAAAATCAGATCAACATGGGTCACAAGAGGAAGAGAATAACATTTTAAGTCACTCAATAGTAAGAATTATCTGATTCCAATTGGAAAAATCATTTCCATGGAAGGGAAACAGGTCTTTGTTTGCAACTCATTCTTAAGCCACAAACCTCAACAATGAGCAATTCAGAGGCACCTTTCCTTTAACCACATAATATGGCCATTAAACATACTCCTCTAGCCAACCTTCTGCCCTCCTCTAGGTTATCCAAATATTTCTGTATTTGGATTTCCTGTACCTCAAAACTGTCAGAGTATCCACAGACATCTCTTAAATAGAGGAGTCCAACAACCACCACCCTCATGAGACACACTCACCGGGAGAGTTCTAGAGAAGTGAGCAGACTGGGTACTGGATAGACATTCACTGCTGTCAGTCCTAATCAGAAAACAAATCAGTGTTAGTGACATTCTCCAAAGAAGAATGTAACAGAGAGGAAACATGGGAGAAAACAGATGAAAATGTGTGTCATCTACTGAGCTGAGCTAAAGTTTGTGTGGAACAGTGAACTGAAGATCTGTCAGTATATCACTCAACCACTGAAGTTTGGATAGCAAACTTGGAAGCTAGGTCACAATGAACCTCAAACTCCACTTTGCAGAGCAGCTGAGGAACACCTCAGATGCCACTGTTCTCTTAGAAAGCTCAGACAAGAGCTACTAGAGGAAGCACAGGAGGCCAGGTAGAGAACTCACTGTTTGAATTGGCGTAGAGAGTTCGAAGGGAGAAGCCACTGAGCGTCAGCTCCCTCAACTGGTTCCGCTCACAATGCAGCTGCTCCAAGTTGCACAAGGAGCTAAGGTCTAAGTCAGTCAGCTGATTGTCCCGCAAATCCATGTGGGTGATGTACTTATTTCCTTCCAGATTCTCAATAATCACAGTTTTCAGATGGTTCATCCTTGATATTCAGAAATAAGAAAACCATTAGAAACAATTCTACTAAATGTGTTTACCAAAAGAAAAATAGGAGAAGTATAAGTCCCTTTTCTCTTTTCCTAAACAACCTAATAATTTCACTACTTGCCTCATTTTGCAAGGTGCAAAGTAAATAACCACAGATACCTGTACCTTGGGTTCTTCGTTTATAAACTAAGTTAGAGAACACGTAAACTGGTAAATACATGTACAAATTCAATAACAGGAAAAGGGATCATGTTCACAAACAGTTTAAAATTTGTACCCAAAGACCTAGTAAGGTTAGGTAGGAATGAAGGAATAAAACAAAGGAACAAGAAGATGAGCATAACCTCTGGGGTTGGGAGCAGCAGGACAGTCATGAAGTAAGTACCACAGAAGAGCAAGAGGAAGCAGTCACACTGCCTCTCGCTGCTCTGCCTGCTCTCCAGTGCCAAGGCTCCCATTACATTAATGAATGGAGAGGAAGGTAGTCTGCTTCTATACGGAATACTTCAAGGGCAAATAACAGGAAATGATGACTTCTTTGTTTTCTTCTATACAAGTATATCATTTAATGCATACAGGCCTGTTCTCATTTTCCTGTTACTTCAATAAATTTTTCTATTATGTTTTTATGAGGGGCATTGATGGCTTAGTGTAAACAACAGAATATCCAGTATGTGTTTTACTAGTTTCCTTCACAAAAAGATTATGAAGAAATAATTTTAAAAGGGAACTTTGAAAAAATTATTACTAGTAAAATTCATAACATTTCAATTCTAATACCACAGATTTCAAGAAGAAACCCAATAAACATACAAAAATATACTGAGCCTCAGTCATAATTGTTCAGTCACTAAGTCGTGTCCAACCCTTTGTGACCCCATGAACTGCAGCATGCCAGGCTTCTTGGTCACTCATAATTAAAATGACGAAATACTATTTTCTATTTACTACACTGACAATAAGGGAAAAGACTGCTAAAATTCAACACTGGTAAGGATGTGAGGAAAGGGGAATTCTCATAAAGTGTTGCTGGGAGAGTAAGTCAGAATGACCTTCGCCTCCTACATGGTACACCTACCTCATGTTCATTTCTCTGACAATGAGTGAAAATGAAGCTTTACTACAGCTTTGAAAACACACACTGTTCTAAAATGCCTCATTTTGGAGAAGTATAAGTCCCTTTTCTCTTTTCCTAAACAACCTAATAATTTCACTACTTGCCTCATTTTGCAAGGTGCAAAGTAAATAACCACAGATACCTGTACCTTGGGTTCTTCGTTTATAAACTAAGTTAGAGAACACGTAAACTGGTAAATACATGTACAAATTCAATAACAGGAAAAGGGATCATGTTCACAAACAGTTTAAAATTTGTACCCAAAGACCTAGTAAGGTTAGGTAGGAATGAAGGAATAAAACAAAGGAACAAGAAGATGAGCATAACCTCTGGGGTTGGGAGCAGCAGGACAGTCATGAAGTAAGTACCACAGAAGAGCAAGAGGAAGCAGTCACACTGCCTCTCGCTGCTCTGCCTGCTCTCCAGTGCCAAGGCTCCCATTACATTAATGAATGGAGAGGAAGGTAGTCTGCTTCTATACGGAATACTTCAAGGGCAAATAACAGGAAATGATGACTTCTTTGTTTTCTTCTATACAAGTATATCATTTAATGCATACAGGCCTGTTCTCATTTTCCTGTTACTTCAATAAATTTTTCTATTATGTTTTTATGAGGGGCATTGATGGCTTAGTGTAAACAACAGAATATCCAGTATGTGTTTTACTAGTTTCCTTCACAAAAAGATTATGAAGAAAAAATTTTTAAAAGGGAACTTTGAAAAAATTATTACTAGTAAAATTCATAACATTTCAATTCTAATACCACAGATTTCAAGAAGAAACCCAATAAACATACAAAAATATACTGAGCCTCAGTCATAATTGTTCAGTCACTAAGTCGTGTCCAACCCTTTGTGACCCCATGAACTGCAGCATGCCAGGCTTCTTGGTCACTCATAATTAAAATGACGAAATACTATTTTCTATTTACTACACTGACAATAAGGGAAAAGACTGCTAAAATTCAACACTGGTAAGGATGTGAGGAAAGGGGAATTCTCATAAAGTGTTGCTGGGAGAGTAAGTCAGAATGACCTTCGTCTCTCCTACATGGTACACCTACCTCATGTTCATTTCTCTGACAATGAGTGAAAAATGAAGCTTTACTACAGCTTTGAAAACACACACTGTTCTAAAATCCTTCTGGTTTCAAGAGTATATATTTTTAAAAAGAAAATGCAAAGGTCCATCAGAGGTCAAGTGAAAGGAAAACAGTGAAGAATGGCCTCACCAGACTTCCGTAGCTGTACAGTGGATAAGAATCCACTTGCCAATGCAGGGATACAGGCTCTATCCCTGGTCAGGAAAGATCCCACATGCCACGGAGCAACTAAGCCCGTGTACCACGACTACTGAGCTGGTACTCTATGGTCCAAGAGCCACAACTACTGAGCCCATGTGCTGCAACTACTGAAGCCCATGTGCCTAGAACCTGTGCTCCTCAACAAGAGAAGGCCCCACTCGCCACAAGTGGAGAAAAGTCTGCACGCAGCAACGAAGACCCAGTGCAATCAAAAACAAACAAGAATAACCTCACCTCAAATCCACATGTTTGACATGGCTCATCCGGTTCAGCACCCCGAGGCTCAGCACTTCCACTCGGTTTCCAGCCATAACCACTTTATCTAACATAGTGAGTTTCTCATAAACCTCGGGAATTTGACTAAAGTTGTTGAAGGAAACTCCCAGGGAGGAAAGTTGTTGCAGATTTCCCAATTCTTCAGGTAAAGTGGTCAGAAAGTTGCCATCGAGACAGAGGGTTTGAAGACTGCAGGAAGAAAACAACACAAAACTCACTGATGAAAGGTTTTAATTGGAATGGATAGAACTAGAAGTTTGGACTTTGACTTGTCATTACTTTTTATTATGAGTCCTAATGAATTCTAATACCACAGATTTCAAGAAGAAACCCAATAAACATACAAAAATATACTGAGCCTCAGTCATAATTGTTCAGTCACTAAGTCGTGTCCAACCCTTTGTGACCCCATGAACTGCAGCATGCCAGGCTTCTTGGTCACTCATAATTAAAATGACGAAATACTATTTTCTATTTACTACACTGACAATAAGGGAAAAGACTGCTAAAATTCAACACTGGTAAGGATGTGAGGAAAGGGGAATTCTCATAAAGTGTTGCTGGGAGAGTAAGTCAGAATGACCTTCGTCTCTCCTACATGGTACACCTACCTCATGTTCATTTCTCTGACAATGAGTGAAAAATGAAGCTTTACTACAGCTTTGAAAACACACACTGTTCTAAAATCCTTCTGGTTTCAAGAGTATATATTTTTAAAAAGAAAATGCAAAGGTCCATCAGAGGTCAAGTGAAAGGAAAACAGTGAAGAATGGCCTCACCAGACTTCCGTAGCTGTACAGTGGATAAGAATCCACTTGCCAATGCAGGGATACAGGCTCTATCCCTGGTCAGGAAAGATCCCACATGCCACGGAGCAACTAAGCCCGTGTACCACGACTACTGAGCTGGTACTCTATGGTCCAAGAGCCACAACTACTGAGCCCATGTGCTGCAACTACTGAAGCCCATGTGCCTAGAACCTGTGCTCCTCAACAAGAGAAGGCCCCACTCGCCACAAGTGGAGAAAAGTCTGCACGCAGCAACGAAGACCCAGTGCAATCAAAAACAAACAAGAATAACCTCACCTCAAATCCACATGTTTGACATGGCTCATCCGGTTCAGCACCCCGAGGCTCAGCACTTCCACTCGGTTTCCAGCCATAACCACTTTATCTAACATAGTGAGTTTCTCATAAACCTCGGGAATTTGACTAAAGTTGTTGAAGGAAACTCCCAGGGAGGAAAGTTGTTGCAGATTTCCCAATTCTTCAGGTAAAGTGGTCAGAAAGTTGCCATCGAGACAGAGGGTTTGAAGACTGCAGGAAGAAAACAACACAAAACTCACTGATGAAAGGTTTTAATTGGAATGGATAGAACTAGAAGTTTGGACTTTGACTTGTCATTACTTTATTATGAGTCCAATAATGATAAAATACCCTGAGTCTATCTGTAGAGACTTACTAAGATGAATTTAAATACAGCTGGTCCCTCTAACATCAAGAGTAGTCAGAGCCCCTGCTGGTAAAACTGAGGGAGTGATCATTTCTGTAGGCAAGTAACTGCTGCTACTAGAATCTTCATAACTACACGATTTATTTTACTGCAAGAGCACACAGAACTACATTCTTTCTAAATGCCAGATAAGGAAACAAAGGAAAAGACAAATGCAGTAAAAGTCATGTACTCACTTCAGCAGGCTGCCAATTTGACTCGGCAGGTCGTGGAACCCATTACAGGAAAGGTTAAGCTCAGTCAGGGTAGGAATTTCACATAACAATACAGGAAACGACCCAAGCTTATTATGGGACAAGTTCAGGCCTTTCAGCTGAGAAAATCTAAAAAGCAAAGGCATATTATACTAGTGAATGAGAAAGTGATCTGTTTTAAATGTCCATCAAAGAATCTGTTCTCCATATATTTACTGAACATTCAGTATGTGTCAAACAGTGTGTGTGTCACAGATGACTAATGTCCAGTTGGAGCTATCGAGGAAACCAGGGCTTATGCAATGGGAGCTGTTCTCTCTTCTCAAAAAGACAGAAACTCTTGAAAAGCTCATGTTGGTACATATTCTATCAAATTGAATCAATACCATTATTGATACACTTTAAATCTTTTCCTTTATGAAATTTCTATATGTAATATGCAAAAGCCTTACAATAATAAATTTACTCATGGACACTAGCTAACAAACCTGAGGATCAAATCCCATTATAAGCAACTTCTTTTTTTGTAAGTGACTGAGTCAGTTAGTTTTAAAATATGTAGGTGATACGGAGTTTTACTATAATGTGATGATATACAACATAAAATAGTAAGTTTTAATACTTCCTCCTTTTTTATTGTGGAAGTACCTGTATAACGTCTCACTGAGAGATAGTATCATCATAAATTGGATCCCTGGGAGTCACTCCTGTAATTCTACTTAGAAGTATCATTACTTCATTATTATACTATTGTAAGATGATAAGGCTGAGGTGGTGGTCTGAACGATGATAAACCGTATCCTCTGCTTCTTGAATCCTTGGTACCCCTCTCCAGTGCTCTTCTTCCAAAATTTCCACTTTTGACTTCCAGATATCCTGACTTTGAGGACTGACAGTTTCTTTGGTTTCGCACCCTGACTTCCAAATTTGTAAGCCAGCCCTCAAACTAGATTAACCCTATTTTCATAGAAATTCAGAAGGAAATAGTAGAAACTTGCTTCCTTAAAATTATAATTTCCTTTTGTTTTTAAAAATCCATAGTATTATCATCTCATTACTATGCATAGGCTTATATTTGAAAAACTTTGCAAAACATTTCAGATAAGGTAAAAATCATATGCTTTTTGAAAATTATTCTAGAAATACTAGTTACTAAGTATGCAAAATACATCATTTCAGTGTGCATTTAGCCTTTAGATCACCATGTAGTTTGAATGCTTTAACTTCCAATTTCTTCCCTCCCCACAAGAAGCCCAGACAATTATCTACACCATATACTTATTCACTTCCACCCATTTTTTTAAGGAGAGGAAGGAGGTGAAGTGGGTGCAGGATGGAAATATTCTAACAAAGGAGATGGAAAAATATATGGGTCATTGTCCCTTAGGACTGAAATGGTTGCTTTATTAGGAGAGAGAGGTTTCATAGCTGACAAAGGGGCTTAGGAGTTGGCAGTAGCAGGTGCAAAGGAAAGATAAAAGCCTTAACCTGGGAGGGAATTCTTGAAATATGGCCTATTTCCTTTAAGTTATTTAAGTTTGAAACTTCTGATTTAAAAACTTCCCATATATGGAATCTCTCCATTTATCCTGGCTACAGACCATGCATCACTGTCAATGACATAGAAAAAGATTATCCAGAACAAGGGCAGCTCAATGTTGCCTTCACAGCAGAAACTCTGCAAATTCTGTCTCTTGTATAGAGGGGAAATTTTCAAATATGTACATGATGGTAAACATGCATATTTACAGGTATTGACTATGATTAGGTTTCAGTAAGTTGGTCTGGAAACCTATGCCCCACGTACTTGTAGAAAGTGTCAAGGCCGCCTGGTCTTTCTAATCGCATGAAGTTGTGTCGCAAGTTGAGGTAGGTGATATCTTGACTGTAGAAGAGATGCTCGGGAACCTCCTCAAGGCTGTGACACGAGAGGTCAACAGTACTGATGCGCTGGGACACCACCTGAATGGGGTCAAAGAGAAGAGGCATCTGAGTCAGCCCCGAACGCCTCCCACCTGGTGGAGGACGACACGGCACTGACACAAAAAGGCACCGATTAAAAAGATGGGAAAGAAAAGACAGGTTAGGGCTTCCCTGGTGGTCCAGTGGGTAAGCACACCGCCTTGCAGTGCAAGGGGCGCCAGTTCGATCCCTGGTCTGGGAAGATCCCACGTGCCGCGGAGTGGCTGGACCGATGTATCCAATTACCAAGTCGGAGCTCTGAGGCGCATGCGCCCAGAACCGGCGATGGGAGGCCCACACGGGCCAAGGAACAAAGACGGATGAAAATAGATAAATGAAAGACCAATAGAAGTGTCCCGCCCGCCTCCCTCCTTCCCCAACCTGCCTCCTCCCCCCCCAAAAAAAGAAAAGACAGGTTATGAGATCCAATATTCATTTATAAGAAGCAGTTCATTTTTACTATTTCCCCAAACCATAAGATGCTTGAAAAACAGAAAGGTATAAGCTGTGAAGTATCTACAAGTAAAAGGAAAAAATAAATAAGTAAACCATAAAGATGGAAAGTTAGTAATAGTTCACGCAGGAAGTAAAGTTAAAGATGATTAAAAGTAACTACAAACATATGACTAATCTGGGATCATACATATCTGTAAACAACAAAACTCTGTAAAAGTAAAAAGTAAAATTAAAAGAAAAAAAAAAAGCAACTTCAAAACTTCAGGAAGGAGTGTGATATTGAAAGACACAGCCTTTTGCAGCCACACAAACCCTGTTCCTAACTTGTAAAGCTTCTTCATCTGTCATGAGGAAAATCAAATAACCAAATACACAGCACTGCTGCCTTCACAGCAGAAACTCTGCAAATTCTGTCTCTTGTATAGAGGGGAAATTTTCAAATATGTACATGATGGTAAACATGCATATTTACAGGTATTGACTATGATTAGGTTTCAGTAAGTTGGTCTGGAAACCTATGCCCCACGTACTTGTAGAAAGTGTCAAGGCCGCCTGGTCTTTCTAATCGCATGAAGTTGTGTCGCAAGTTGAGGTAGGTGATATCTTGACTGTAGAAGAGATGCTCGGGAACCTCCTCAAGGCTGTGACACGAGAGGTCAACAGTACTGATGCGCTGGGACACCACCTGAATGGGGTCAAAGAGAAGAGGCATCTGAGTCAGCCCCGAACGCCTCCCACCTGGTGGAGGACGACACGGCACTGACACAAAAAGGCACCGATTAAAAAGATGGGAAAGAAAAGACAGGTTAGGGCTTCCCTGGTGGTCCAGTGGGTAAGCACACCGCCTTGCAGTGCAAGGGGCGCCAGTTCGATCCCTGGTCTGGGAAGATCCCACGTGCCGCGGAGTGGCTGGACCGATGTATCCAATTACCAAGTCGGAGCTCTGAGGCGCATGCGCCCAGAACCGGCGATGGGAGGCCCACACGGGCCAAGGAACAAAGACGGATGAAAATAGATAAATGAAAGACCAATAGAAGTGTCCCGCCCGCCCCCCCCCCTCCCCCACCCTCCCCCCCCCCCCCCCAAAAAAAGAAAAGACAGGTTATGAGATCCAATATTCATTTATAAGAAGCAGTTCATTTTTACTATTTCCCCAAACCATAAGATGCTTGAAAAACAGAAAGGTATAAGCTGTGAAGTATCTACAAGTAAAAGGAAAAAATAAATAAGTAAACCATAAAGATGGAAAGTTAGTAATAGTTCACGCAGGAAGTAAAGTTAAAGATGATTAAAAGTAACTACAAACATATGACTAATCTGGGATCATACATATCTGTAAACAACAAAACTCTGTAAAAGTAAAAAGTAAAATTAAAAGAAAAAAAAAAAGCAACTTCAAAACTTCAGGAAGGAGTGTGATATTGAAAGACACAGCCTTTTGCAGCCACACAAACCCTGTTCCTAACTTGTAAAGCTTCTTCATCTGTCATGAGGAAAATCAAATAACCAAATACACAGCACTGCTGCTTACATGCAAAAGATGCTCAAAAAATATTAATTTCTCTTTATAAGAACAGAAGAATGAAGAAGATATTTAAAATTGAAACTCCTTTTATTCACAGCAGACTTTATTACTACTACAAGTACAGAAAATCCAATAATGCTGAAATAAGGTTAATACTGTTGTAATAATATACTAATAAAACATAGGCAGGGGCTTCCCTGGTGGTCCAGTAGGTAAGGACACCGCCTTGCAGTGCAAGGGGCACCAGTTCGATCCCTGGCCTGGGAAGATCCCACATGCCGCGGAGCGGCTGGACTGATGTGTCCAACTACTGAGCCGGAGCTCTGGAGCGCATGCGCCCAGAGCCAGCACTCTGTGACAACAGAGGCCACCGCAATGGGAGGCCCCCACGGGCTAAGGAACAAAGATGGATGAAAATAGACAAATGAAAGACCAATAGAAGTAGCCCGCCTGTCCCCTCCCTACCCAACCCCCAAAATAAATAAATAAATAAATCTTTAAAAAAAAAAAAAAGGCAGTAAAAATGGGTCTAAAACAAATAAACAAGCTTTCACTAAAAATCATTCATGTTTTGGTGCCATGTCATTATACTGAAACAATCTTTTGTGCAGCTATTTAGCTCTATAAAGAAAAATGTGTGTAAATCCTGAAAAGATGGCTAGAAGGACAAGAGAATTTGGAAAATGAAATACAATTTTAGAACATTTCATCTTTAAAGGCTTAAAGAAAGAAGAAATTTTGCTACAAAGTCCATTATCTTCTGTGTACAGGAATAATGGTTTGCAACAGAATCACAGGTCCATCAGTAAATTCAAATTTAAAGTGGTTCATCAAAGCTGTGCTAAACACATACTGAAACACTAGGCCGCAAGTTAGGGGATAGCTCTATCCATCACTGACCACCAGAGTGGAGAGCGAGTCACTTGAATCTCACTGTGTTTCAAGTCTGTCAAGGCCCTACCTTCATCACAGAGATGGTACCTGAAAATACTTTTGTAAACAGTCTGCACTGTGCAAATATAAAGTTAATGACATGGCAGAATTCCATTTCATTCACTATGTACTCAGAAAGGCCTAAAATGATGTGCGTAAGAATTATAGTTCAATCTCTTGGGAATAAGTTTAGTTTCAAAATAGCTTTCTGTTGGTTTCTCTGCTCTCATCTCCCCATCAGTACGTCTGACAGCATCTCACCTTGGATGCTTGCCGTTGCCATCTCTGGTACTCAGCCAAAGTCTCAAAGCTGACATGATAGGTCTGAGCTTGGGCTCCAGCTGAGCTGAATGCGAGGGAGTACTGACGTCGCTTTACTTCTTCTACCTGAGGAAAATGGGAGGAGAAATCCAGAACCAATTAAAAAGAACAATCTCAATCGAAAAACAATCAAAGAACGGTAACAAGATAAACAACTCAATTTTTTTTAAATAGGCAAAAGATCCAAGTAGGTATTTCTCCAAAGAAGACAGGAATGGCCAATAAGCACATAATACGACGTTCTATGTCATTAGTTATTTGATAAATGGTAGTCATAGCCACAAAGTACCATATTACATCCACAAGGACATTAAAATAAAAATCACAGATAATAAACAGGGTTGGGTATTAAGCATTGGCAAGAATGCAGAGAAACCGGAACCCTCATACACTGCTGGTGGAAAAGTAAAATGCTGCAGTCACTTTGGAAAATAGTCTGGCAATTCCTCAAAAGGTTAAACATATAGTAGCCATGTATGATCCAGCAATTCTATTCCTAGGTATACACCCAAGAAAAGATGCTTCCATACAAAAATTTCTATGTGAATTAGAGCAGCATTACTTATAAGTGCCAAAAAGTAGGAAAAAACCTAAATGTTTATTAACAAGCAAATGTATAAAAAAAATGAAAAACATCTATACAACGGAGTGCTCTTCAGCTATAAATGAGAATAAAATACTGATATACACTACACTACAATATATATGAACCTTGAAAACATTATGCTAAGTGAAAGAAGCCAATCACAAAGAACCATATATTGTATGACTCTACTTATACAAAATGTCCAGCGCCAGTAAATCCATAGGGACAGAAGGTAGATTAATGGGTACCTGGGGCTAAGAAAGAATCGGGGAGATAACAGCTAAGTGGTACAGGGTTTCTTTTCAAAGCGTCATGGAAGTATTCCAAAATCAATTATCGTAATGGCTGCACAACTCTGAATTTACTAAAAAGCCACTGAATTGTAAACTTTAAATGGGTTAACTGTACAGTATATGAATTCCATCTCAAAAAAAGCTATGTAGAAATAAAAAACAAAAACAAAAGGGGACTTCCCTGTTTGTCCAATGGTTAGGAATCCACAGTTCAACTGCATGGGGCCACAGGTTCAATCCCTGGTCGGAGAACTAAGATTCCACTGCTGTGCAGCATGGCCAAAAGGAAGGAACAGGCCAAAGGAATACTAATTTAACAGGCGTGTTGAAGGAGTAGGACTCATTGGGTATAATCGTAAATAAATTTATTTTATTACTCTTTAAACCACAAAACAGTCTCATTCTGAAAATTATCTGCTGAATGTATACATTTTACTATTCTGGGTACTGGGGACATAACAGGGGAAAAAAAACAACAAATCCTCCCTCAATGGAGTTTATACACCAAAATGGTGACATGATGTATAGCATAGTATCATAAAAATACAGAATGAGTAATATGAAGAAACATACAGCAGGGTACAGGATTGGAAAAGAACAGGGTGGGTGGTCTGAGTTATGAACAGTCAAGGAAGGGCTCAGAGAAGGTAACATGTGAGTAAAGACAAGGGCTGAGAAGCAGGGTGTGGAGCCTCCTGCGAAAGGAGCTTTCCCAGTTCGGCAACAGCCAGTACAAGTCCCCCCGAAATACAAGAATGTGTGCCTGTTTCCAAACAGGAGAATCTTCAGGCCCACATGGTAAGAGCCAAAGTTTTCACTTCAAAGGCAAGACTGCTCCAAGCCTCTTCCCTACCACTGCAGGTAGCTGCCTGCCTGACCGCAAGGGGTCCCCTGCCCTCCTTACTGAAGTGCCAATCTCTCTTACTTTTGAGGTGATGGGCTAGAAGTCATTTCTGACCCCCTCCAGCGTAGAAGTAGGGCAGGAGGGAGGACAGGGAAGATGCAAGCCTAAAGGTTCTTAGTAGACTAGCAGAGTCATAATGTGACTTTACATTCTCACAGTCTACTAGATTTTAAAGGGGATGATCTTCAAGAGGTCCTTTGTTCTTTGGATACCCAGCCCCTCAACAACTCAACCATGTACAGATCCCTTGAGCAGGCTAATGCATGATACTCCAGCAGGTGACCATCTGTCCTCAGATGTGAAGGAATCTGGAGGTTCACTGACAGTGCTGTTAGCCTCACCAGACATGTTCTAGGAGAATCCCCTCACCCACTCAATGGCTCCCACTCTCTCCCAATCCATCCGAGTCACATCCTAGCTAACTCAAGGAGGGCACACAATAATCCCAACACATGAGTTTGGCTCTGTGCTCTAACACCAAAGCAGCCGGGAGGACACCAGTGCACTCTTACTGTACTTCAGGGAACCTGTATCAGGCTTCCTTGGATGCTTTTTGAAAACTCTTTTGGGCTTCCCCTGGTGGTCCAGTGGATAAGGACACCGCCTTGCAGTGCAACGGGTGCCGGTTCGTGCCCTGGCCTGGGAAGATCCCACGTGCTGCGGAGCGGCTGGACTGATGTGTCCAATTACCGAGCCGGAGCTCTGGAGCGCATGCGCCCAGGGCCGGCGCTCTGCAACGACAGACGCCACAGTGATGGGAGGCCCACAGGAGCCAAAGAACAAAGACGGATGAACAGGGAGAAATGAAAGACCAAGCTCCCCTCCCTCCCCAACCCGACCCCCGCCCAAAAATAAATAAATAAATAAATCTTAAAAAAAAAAGAAAAACAAAAACAAAACTCTTTCACTAGGCTTGAGCAAAGAGACAGAAACTTCCACCAGTCCCACTTGGGTGGTGGTAGGGACTGACAGCATAATAACAGGTCTCTTCAGTGACCCATCCTATATACCTCTGATGAAGATGAAGTCTTTTTATAAGACTTTTTATGAGGTGGTTATAGAACCACTTACATCCTTGTCTGACATCTCACTTTGGTATGTCACTGCTATTGAATCTTGATGAGTCAGCTGGAAACTTCCACATTATAGTCACAAATCATTAGATTTCTGGTGCCAAGACTGAACCAAATGGCAGAAACACATAATACTTCTAAGCAAAAAGAATCACATTAAGAGGAGTCAATGAAATTAAATAATATTCATAATGTTCGACTATGATGCTCACAAGACGTTTGATTAGGAATAAATCACTATGATCTGTTGGGTCTGTGTCAAAATAAAGGATCCTGTTGAAATGAAGAACAGGTACTACTGATTGCTTTCCTTTAGAATAATCTTTTCTGCTAAATATTTTGTTATAGGATGTCTGACACAGAAAAATAGTCACATAATGTCAAATACCTTAAGAGCTTGTAAATCTCCTATCAGAATTTGTCAACTTCTGAGTAATTTCGTTAAGTTTTTCAATATGAATGGTTGAGACTACATTGTAATAAATGTACAACTTCAGAACTATTAAATATTCACAATGAAATGTTCCTCTCATCATTTTACAGTGAGCCTCTTTATCCTTATTAACGCCTTTGCCTGTTAAAAGTCTTTCTCAGGAGGCAAGTTTACTGAGGTATATAACTTACGTAAAATTTGTCAATTTTTTTAAAATTCATAAATTCTAAGTGAACAATTTGACAAGATTTAACAAATGTAGTTGTACAACCCCAAAACTTCTCTCATGCCCTTTCATGTTCAATCTCCTTCCATATGCTTAGCACAACCCCTGATCTCTTTTCTATGACAACAGGTTTTTGTCTTTATTTTTTAATTTCACATAAATAGAATCATACAATAAATAGACTTTTATATCTGTCTTTTTCCACTTAAAATAATGTTTCAAGACTCACCCTTGTTCCTGTATCAGCAGTTTGTATACTTTCACTGCTCAGAGGCACAGTGAATACAGCACATGTGGATACATCACATCTGCTTTATCAATTCACTACTCAGTGAATATTTGGGTTGCTTCCAATTTGGGGTGATTATAAAAGTTGCAGTGAACATTCACATCTTATAAATATTTGTGTTCACGTCTCACTATCTAGGACAATTGCTAGATCATCTGATAAGCAGATGTTTAACTTTGTAAGAAATAAAAAACTGTTTTCCAAAGTGACTGTGTTCCAAGTTACTCCCCAACTTTATCAAAACAGGTTGTCTATAACCAAGTTGTATATGTTCTTTATATAGTCTTTTTTCTGGGAGCGGGGGGCGGGTTGGGGAGGGAGGGGAGCGGGCGGCCACTTCTATTGGTCTTTCATTTATTTATCTATTCTCATCCTTCTTTGTTCTTTGGCCCGTGTGGGCCTCCCATCACAGTGGCCTCTGTTGTCACAGAACACCATTGGCTATCCCCTGGTCGTCATGCCTTCCCCCTCATGATCTTCAAATATTTTGTTATAGGATGTCTGACACAGAAAAATAGTCACATAATGTCAAATACCTTAAGAGCTTGTAAATCTCCTATCAGAATTTGTCAACTTCTGAGTAATTTCGTTAAGTTTTTCAATATGAATGGTTGAGACTACATTGTAATAAATGTACAACTTCAGAACTATTAAATATTCACAATGAAATGTTCCTCTCATCATTTTACAGTGAGCCTCTTTATCCTTATTAACGCCTTTGCCTGTTAAAAGTCTTTCTCAGGAGGCAAGTTTACTGAGGTATATAACTTACGTAAAATTTGTCAATTTTTTTAAAATTCATAAATTCTAAGTGAACAATTTGACAAGATTTAACAAATGTAGTTGTACAACCCCAAAACTTCTCTCATGCCCTTTCATGTTCAATCTCCTTCCATATGCTTAGCACAACCCCTGATCTCTTTTCTATGACAACAGGTTTTTGTCTTTATTTTTTAATTTCACATAAATAGAATCATACAATAAATAGACTTTTATATCTGTCTTTTTCCACTTAAAATAATGTTTCAAGACTCACCCTTGTTCCTGTATCAGCAGTTTGTATACTTTCACTGCTCAGAGGCACAGTGAATACAGCACATGTGGATACATCACATCTGCTTTATCAATTCACTACTCAGTGAATATTTGGGTTGCTTCCAATTTGGGGTGATTATAAAAGTTGCAGTGAACATTCACATCTTATAAATATTTGTGTTCACGTCTCACTATCTAGGACAATTGCTAGATCATCTGATAAGCAGATGTTTAACTTTGTAAGAAATAAAAAACTGTTTTCCAAAGTGACTGTGTTCCAAGTTACTCCCCAACTTTATCAAAACAGGTTGTCTATAACCAAGTTGTATATGTTCTTTATATAGTCTTTTTTCTGGGAGCGGGGGGCGGGTTGGGGAGGGAAGGGGGTGGGCGGGCCACTTCTATTGGTCTTTCATTTATTTATCTATTCTCATCCTTCTTTGTTCTTTGGCCCGTGTGGGCCTCCCATCACAGTGGCCTCTGTTGTCACAGAACACCAGCTCTGGGCACATGAGCTCCAGAGCTCTGGCTCGGTCATTGGACACATTGGTCCAGCCGCTCCGTGGCACGTGGGATCTTCCCAGGCCAGGGATCGAACCAGCGCCCCTTGCACTACAAGGCGGTGTCCTTACCCACTGGACTACCAGGGAAGCCCATCTTTATAAAGTCTTCGTAAGTCTTATGTTACATACAACTCTTACTTCCCTGACCAGCAACTGAACTTGGTCTGTAACAGTGAAAGCACCAAGTCCTAGCCACTGGACAAACAAGGAAGTCCTCAGATTTTATATGTCTGAAAAATGTGCTATTTTTCCTTGAATCTTCCGAAGTAATTCAGATGGATATAAAATACAGATTGACATTTATTTGCTCTCAGCAATTTTGTAAATACTCTCCTACACATATTGTTGATGAAAAGAAAGTCTGTCAATTCTTTGCAGGTAATCTTTTCTTGCTTACAACTTCCTATGAACAGTAGCATTGTCTACTTCCAGTCATCTATCATTCTGGTTTTTTCCTTTTTTTAATCTCTCTGTTTGATGACTTCAAACTGCCTTTCCTATCATGGGGAATCCTGACGTATAGATTCAAGAAATGGAAGGCCTCTCTGGTTTCACCTGATAGGAACTTATGAACACTCCAGACTCTGAATTTCAGTCTAATGGGGGAAAAGGAGAAATAAGAAAGAATCTGCTTGTGTGGTGGATGATAAGTTTCCAAAGGCAGCCTCTAGTGGCAGCACCCCTTAGTTACTCTTGGTGGTACCACCGACAGCATTTAGTGCCTAGCAATGGAGGCAGAGGTTTCTTCAACAGAGAGATTCTGCAACAGCATCTGAGGATGGACAGTCTCAATGGACATGAATGTGAGCAGACTCCAGGAGATGGAGGAGGGCAGAGGGGCCTAGCATGCTGCAGTCCACGGGGTTGCAAATAGAGACAACTTAGCAACTGATCAACAACAACATAGTCTTTGGACCTTCAATGGGGTCTGTGATATAAATAAATTTGTTTCATGCTTAAATTAGTATAAATTGGTTTTGCTTAAACCTAAGAATGAAATAATGTTTGAGCCTCCCAGCACAGTGGCCGCTGTTGTGACAGAACACCAGCGCGGGGCACATGAGCTCCAGCGCTCTGGCTCGGTCATTGGACACATTGGTCCAGCCGCTCCGTGGCACGTGGGATCTTCCCAGGCCAGGGATCGAACCAGCGCCCCTTGCACTACAAGGCGGTGTCCTTACCCACTGGACTACCAGGGAAGCCCATCTTTATAAAGTCTTCGTAAGTCTTATGTTACATACAACTCTTACTTCCCTGACCAGCAACTGAACTTGGTCTGTAACAGTGAAAGCACCAAGTCCTAGCCACTGGACAAACAAGGAAGTCCTCAGATTTTATATGTCTGAAAAATGTGCTATTTTTCCTTGAATCTTCCGAAGTAATTCAGATGGATATAAAATACAGATTGACATTTATTTGCTCTCAGCAATTTTGTAAATACTCTCCTACACATATTGTTGATGAAAAGAAAGTCTGTCAATTCTTTGCAGGTAATCTTTTCTTGCTTACAACTTCCTATGAACAGTAGCATTGTCTACTTCCAGTCATCTATCATTCTGGTTTTTTCCTTTTTTTAATCTCTCTGTTTGATGACTTCAAACTGCCTTTCCTATCATGGGGAATCCTGACGTATAGATTCAAGAAATGGAAGGCCTTTTGGTTTCACCTGATAGGAACTTATGAACACTCCAGACTCTGAATTTCAGTCTAATGGGGGAAAAGGAGAAATAAGAAAGAATCTGCTTGTGTGGTGGATGATAAGTTTCCAAAGGCAGCCTCTAGTGGCAGCACCCCTTAGTTACTCTTGGTGGTACCACCGACAGCATTTAGTGCCTAGCAATGGAGGCAGAGGTTTCTTCAACAGAGAGATTCTGCAACAGCATCTGAGGATGGACAGTCTCAATGGACATGAATGTGAGCAGACTCCAGGAGATGGAGGAGGGCAGAGGGGCCTAGCATGCTGCAGTCCACGGGGTTGCAAATAGAGACAACTTAGCAACTGATCAACAACAACATAGTCTTTGGACCTTCAATGGGGTCTGTGATATAAATAAATTTGTTTCATGCTTAAATTAGTATAAATTGGTTTTGCTTAAACCTAAGAATGCAGGAACTTTGTGATATAATTTTTAACAATGCTCAGAATGGCTTCTGTGAAAAGATATGAAAAAAGCTCTGAAAAGCATATGTGATTTTTTTTTTTAATTAAGATGACCAAAATAAGAATAATTTATCATTGTGGGTCTTACCTTTCCCCCAACCAGAGGCAAAATATGCATCTTCCCAGTCTGACAATCCTTCACTGAGGACACGATGAGGCAGGTGCCACAGAGAACAACCAGGCGTTCAGCCCACTTATGCAGCTGGGTCTTCCCCTTGCGTACATTATAGATGCCAGACAGAAGGATTCGATCCAGATGATCCATCTGGCATGGTTTTTCTGAAAAGAAAAGAGTACATCAGAAGCCACCATTAAGGTCGCATAAAAATAATGAAAAGGAAAAGACAGCATTACATGTCAACATTCAGTAACCCTAATACAGACTTTTTTTTCCCCCTAAAACAGATTTAAGTAATCGAGCAATAGAAGCATTACAAAATAAGCTCTCAATCTTAAAATGTTGTCCCATCACTAAAGTTATATAATGGAACACTATGAATTTTGGATGTCACTGTTAATCCTTCTTCCACGTACACGAAGAAAGGCAGTATTACAGAGTAGTTAAGATCATGGACTTAGGAGTCAGACATTCAAACTTGAGGTCTGCTACTTATTTTGTTTCCTTGAACTACATAATCTCACTGACCTGGACTTTCCTCATTTATACTGTTTGGATCTTAATACTATCTATGTTCCTCATATAAATTAAGACAATAAATGTAAAGTTAAGCATAGCTTTAGATACAAAAGAAGTATGGAATAAGTGACAGCCACTGTGGTTGTGCTTAGTCTATTCGAGAAGGTAGAAATTAATAACCAGTTTTGTACACAATCCTCCACCTTCCTGCTCTTTGTGAGGAAAAGCTTTTGAATGATATTTCCATCAACTATCCCAGTCATGGTGGCAGAAGCTGATACACGCATGCAAGAGCTTCTCTACCTTTGACCATCCTTTAGAAATCTTTATACAACTGAGATACAGTGAACAAAATGAAGCATTATGACAGAAAACACATTCTGGATTAAAGCACTACTAGAAACAGATAGGAACTCTACACCGAAGTGAACAGGAGCAGAAACAGTATGAGGTTGAGCAAACAACAAGAAACTTGGAACTAAAAAAATTGGACTGTAAAATAATTAAAAAAAAAACAAACTGGATTGTACTCAATATTCTTACATAATTGATTATGAAACCAACCCTAGGCATCACTTTGCCCTTTTGACTATGTGTTTTTCATATAAAAATGAGGAAATGGGATTACTTCAAAGCTTTAAACTTTGTATGTTAACACCACCATTTCTCCTTCTAGTCTAGGCCAATTCCTTCATCTATATTCTAAATTCCATCTTCCTTGGGGGAGCTTGGTTCTTCTTTCTTCTCTCTTCAACTCGATCCTCCCTATTGCTTCTATCAAAACTACCAAAGGGGGCTTCCCTGGTGGTCCAGTAGGTAAGGACACCGCCTTGCAGTGTAAGGGGTGCCAGTTCGATCCCTGGCCTGGGAAGATCCCACGTGCCGTGGAGTAGCTGGACTGATGTGTCCAATTACCGAGCCGGAGCTCTGGAGCACATGTGCCCAGAGTCAGTGCTCTGCGAAAACAGAGGCCACTGTGATGGGAGGCCCACACAGGCCAAAGAACAGAGATGGATGAAAACAGATAAATGAAAGACCAATAGAAGTGGCCCGCCCGCCCTCCTCCCTCCTGAACCCCCACCCCCTCCAAAAAAAATAACTACCAAAGGACTCAAGTTTTTCTCCCATTCCCTCTCAGTCTCAACTGCAGAATTTATTTAGATCAGGGACTCTGCAATTTCTATTGGAAAGAATTATCTGAAAATTAGTTTATAGTGCAGAATGCCAAGACCTACCCACTGAGTGTTTAATTCAGAGGGTCTGGGATGGAACAAAGGAAAATACATTCTTAACAAGTATCCCAAATAATTTAAATGCAGATGGACCATAAATGATATTTTAAGAAATTCTGTGGGCTTCCCTGGTGGTCCAGTGGGTATGGACACCGCCTTGCAGTGCAAGGGGCACCGGTTCGATCCCCAGCCTGGGAAGATCCCACGTGCCGTGGAGTGGTTGGACTGATGTGTCCAATTACTGAGCCGGAGCTCTGGTGCACATGCGCCCAGGGCCGGCGCTCTGCAACGACAGAGGCCACTGTGATGGGAGGCCCACAGGGGTCAAAGAACAAAGATGGATGAGAACAGATAAATGAAAGGCCATAATAGAAGTGGCCCGCCCGTCCCCCTCCCTCCTCACCCCCCAAAAAATAAATAAATAAAATAAATGTTGAAAAAAAAAAAAGAAAAGAAATTCTGTAAGTTTATCCTTTTAAGGCTCTTTTCTTCTCATTTGTGATTCTAAACCAGCTATCTGTACTTACTTTCAGAAAGAAACATTCAATTTTGGGGGGAATATGTTATTTATACACAAATAACATGCTGTTTCATTATTATTTTTCAGGAGTTTTGCTAGACATTCAGAGTGCCTCAAGCCTCTGATATTCTTAAAGTGGTAAAAAAAAAAAAAAAACCAGAATAAAGAAGTTCTAATAAATGTAATGTCTAAATCTCAAAAGTCAAGATTCTAAGTGGATAATCAGGGATAATTTTAATTTTCCTATATATTTATACTTTGAAATGTTCTATAAAGAAAAGGGATTGCTCTTATACTTAAAAAAAGAATTTCTAAAGAAAGAAGGACAACTCTGTAGCAATGAGTACTTCTCCTGCCCATAGTATAATCTGTAAACATCATGTTTCATTAAAATGAACCAGGAATCCTTAAAAAAATCATCTATTTTTGGTATGCATTAGATGATGAAAAGATCCACTTAGGCTATCTTTTTGTGCAAGAACTTAATGGAAAATCCAGAATGCTATCAAAGACTATGCTGGGCTCTGTCGGTCAGTCATGTCCGACTCCTTGTGACTCCATGGACTGTAGCCCTCCAGGCTCCTCTGTCTTTGGGATTCTCCCGTCAGGAATACTGAAGTGGGCTGTCATTTCCTCATCCAGGGTTCTTCTTATCTAGGGATGAATCCTGCACCTCCTGTGTCTCCTGCATTAGCAGACAGATTCTTTACCACTGGGCCACCTGAGAAGCCCTACTTGTGTTGGAAGGTCATGTTGGAAGGACACAGAAACCAACCTGTTCTGTGGGCTTCCCTGGTGGTCCAGTGGGTATGGACACCGCCTTGCAGTGCAAGGGGCACCGGTTCGATCCCCAGCCTGGGAAGATCCCACGTGCCGTGGAGTGGTTGGACTGATGTGTCCAATTACTGAGCCGGAGCTCTGGTGCACATGCGCCCAGGGCCGGCGCTCTGCAACGACAGAGGCCACTGTGATGGGAGGCCCACAGGGGTCAAAGAACAAAGATGGATGAGAACAGATAAATGAAAGGCCATAATAGAAGTGGCCCGCCCGTCCCCCTCCCTCCTCACCCCCCAAAAAATAAATAAATAAAATAAATGTTGAAAAAAAAAAAAGAAAAGAAATTCTGTAAGTTTATCCTTTTAAGGCTCTTTTCTTCTCATTTGTGATTCTAAACCAGCTATCTGTACTTACTTTCAGAAAGAAACATTCAATTTTGGGGGGAATATGTTATTTATACACAAATAACATGCTGTTTCATTATTATTTTTCAGGAGTTTTGCTAGACATTCAGAGTGCCTCAAGCCTCTGATATTCTTAAAGTGGTAAAAAAAAAACCAGAATAAAGAAGTTCTAATAAATGTAATGTCTAAATCTCAAAAGTCAAGATTCTAAGTGGATAATCAGGGATAATTTTAATTTTCCTATATATTTATACTTTGAAATGTTCTATAAAGAAAAGGGATTGCTCTTATACTTAAAAAAAGAATTTCTAAAGAAAGAAGGACAACTCTGTAGCAATGAGTACTTCTCCTGCCCATAGTATAATCTGTAAACATCATGTTTCATTAAAATGAACCAGGAATCCTTAAAAAAATCATCTATTTTTGGTATGCATTAGATGATGAAAAGATCCACTTAGGCTATCTTTTTGTGCAAGAACTTAATGGAAAATCCAGAATGCTATCAAAGACTATGCTGGGCTCTGTCGGTCAGTCATGTCCGACTCCTTGTGACTCCATGGACTGTAGCCCTCCAGGCTCCTCTGTCTTTGGGATTCTCCCGTCAGGAATACTGAAGTGGGCTGTCATTTCCTCATCCAGGGGTTCTTCTTATCTAGGGATGAATCCTGCACCTCCTGTGTCTCCTGCATTAGCAGACAGATTCTTTACCACTGAGCCACCTGGGAAGCCCTACTTGTGTTGGAAGGTCATGTTGGAAGGACACAGAAACCAACCTGAAGAGCTCCCAGGAGCTGAGATGGAACAAATTGAGCAAACGAATGCAAAATGGCTGCAATGAATTGAAATCAACATACATAAGCCCATGTGATCATGATGATACTCAAAACAGACAATAAAAATGAAGTCAGACAGATTGTGAATATGTGAAATGTAAAGCAATATAGCTTCTAGAAAATAATAAAGGGATTGTTAAATTGGACTCTATCACAATGAACTACTTCTTTTAATCAAAAGATACCATTAAGGTTCTGGTTCTGAGTTAGACAGAGAAGGCACATTCCACCCTGTCCCTCCCACTGAATTCACCTATAAAACCTGGACAGAACACTTGGAGCACTGGTGAACCCCGGTTTAAGCACAAAGAAATTCAAGCCCAGACATTTCATAATCAAACTGCTGAAAATTAAAGGCAAAGGAAAAGTCTTTAAAGAAGCCAGAGGAAAATGAAGCACTATTTATACGGGAACAACAGTTCAAGTGACTGCATGACAGCGGTGCAGGAGCACTCTGCTATCTTTCCAACTGCTCTGAAAATCTTAACTAGTTCAAAATAAAAGGTTAGACCGACAAATAACTAAAAACTGGCTGATATCATTGCAGGTAAAAATGAAACACTTACACTGAAAGAATAAAACAGGAAACTTCAAAACAGATCTCACACTTGGAAGAAGTGATTGGCTAAGCAACCCCACCATCTGGTTTTGTGACCCTGAACAAGTTCTTTAATATATTTTTAGGCCTTAATTTTCCAAGTTTAAGACCAAGGAGTTAGATTAGACGATCCCCATTCCTTGGAAGTTTTCCCAACTGTTTCTCCAGAATGCTATCAAAGATTATGCTGGGCTCTGTCGGTCAGTCATGTCCGACTCCTTGTGACTCCATGGACTGTAGCCCTCCAGGCTCCTCTGTCTTTGGGATTCTCCCGTCAGGAATACTGAAGTGGGCTGTCATTTCCTCATCCAGGGGTTCTTCTTATCTAGGGATGAATCCTGCACCTCCTGTGTCTCCTGCATTAGCAGACAGATTCTTTACCACTGAGCCACCTGGGAAGCCCTACTTGTGTTGGAAGGTCATGTTGGAAGGACACAGAAACCAACCTGAAGAGCTCCCAGGAGCTGAGATGGAACAAATTGAGCAAACGAATGCAAAATGGCTGCAATGAATTGAAATCAACATACATAAGCCCATGTGATCATGATGATACTCAAAACAGACAATAAAAATGAAGTCAGACAGATTGTGAATATGTGAAATGTAAAGCAATATAGCTTCTAGAAAATAATAAAGGGATTGTTAAATTGGACTCTATCACAATGAACTACTTCTTTTAATCAAAAGATACCATTAAGGTTCTGGTTCTGAGTTAGACAGAGAAGGCACATTCCACCCTGTCCCTCCCACTGAATTCACCTATAAAACCTGGACAGAACACTTGGAGCACTGGTGAACCCCGGTTTAAGCACAAAGAAATTCAAGCCCAGACATTTCATAATCAAACTGCTGAAAATTAAAGGCAAAGGAAAAGTCTTTAAAGAAGCCAGAGGAAAATGAAGCACTATTTATACGGGAACAACAGTTCAAGTGACTGCATGACAGCGGTGCAGGAGCACTCTGCTATCTTTCCAACTGCTCTGAAAATCTTAACTAGTTCAAAATAAAAGGTTAGACCGACAAATAACTAAAAACTGGCTGATATCATTGCAGGTAAAAATGAAACACTTACACTGAAAGAATAAAACAGGAAACTTCAAAACAGATCTCACACTTGGAAGAAGTGATTGGCTAAGCAACCCCACCATCTGGTTTTGTGACCCTGAACAAGTTCTTTAATATATTTTTAGGCCTTAATTTTCCAAGTTTAAGACCAAGGAGTTAGATTAGACGATCCCCATTCCTTCCCAGGTCTCACATTTTATGGATCTCTCTTATTCCTCTAAACTGTTTCTCCAGCAACTAAATAGTAGAATACCTTAATGAGATTTAGAATCAGCTAAGACTTCTCCAGAGTAATAATATCTACCTGAACGGCTCTAAGGATGAAACAAAAAAATGCACGCAGAGTGCTCAACACCTTAGTAGGTGCTCAGCACATAGTGAGGGTATGTTACCAATGTTACTTGTTATTAATATAATCAAAGTTCTATCTTAATCCACTTTCTTTTCCTGTATTTAAGTATTTTTTTCAAATCTTTCCACAGATTTAACACTCCCATGTACCTGACTCCCAAATCTGTATTTCCAAAGCTCCTGGTTCCACGTTTCCGACAACCTGCCAGACTCTCTAACTGGATGTCTCACACCACTGACAAGTACACATGCCTGAAACCAGAGCCTTCTCACAGCTCAAGTCCTGTCATTCTCCCCAAGTCGCCCAGGCTCAAAACCTCAGAGTCAGCTGTGCCTCAAGTCTTCTTCCTCAATTCCTTTTTCCAGTCAACCATCCACATTTACTGACTATCCCTTCAAAAAAAATCTCCATATGAATGATTCCTTCCCATTCCCTAGTTCAGATCCTTAACTAATTCAAGCCTGAATTATTACCCACCCTGGTGCCAGATTCATCTTTCTCAGGCCCACTTGGATCCCATCACTTCCTGCTACCATCTGCCAAAAGGCAAATTTTTGACATTACATTCAAGGTCCAGAACAATCTGGACTCAAATTATCTGATTCACAGAACATGCACTGAAATTCCTAATACCCCTCCTCTATCGTCCTTTTCCTTTCTGATTATTGAAACTGCATTCATTTTTAAAGAATCAACTCAAAAACTACTTCAGAAAGGTTTCTCTGATTCTAGAAAATTTTCTGAATTTCCTACAGTCAAGTCAAGGGAACTGGCTGATATCATTGCAGGTAAAAATGAAACACTTACACTGAAAGAATAAAACAGGAAACTTCAAAACAGATCTCACACTTGGAAGAAGTGATTGGCTAAGCAACCCCACCATCTGGTTTTGTGACCCTGAACAAGTTCTTTAATATATTTTTAGGCCTTAATTTTCCAAGTTTAAGACCAAGGAGTTAGATTAGACGATCCCCATTCCTTCCCAGGTCTCACATTTTATGGATCTCTCTTATTCCTCTAAACTGTTTCTCCAGCAACTAAATAGTAGAATACCTTAATGAGATTTAGAATCAGCTAAGACTTCTCCAGAGTAATAATATCTACCTGAACGGCTCTAAGGATGAAACAAAAAAATGCACGCAGAGTGCTCAACACCTTAGTAGGTGCTCAGCACATAGTGAGGGTATGTTACCAATGTTACTTGTTATTAATATAATCAAAGTTCTATCTTAATCCACTTTCTTTTCCTGTATTTAAGTATTTTTTTCAAATCTTTCCACAGATTTAACACTCCCATGTACCTGACTCCCAAATCTGTATTTCCAAAGCTCCTGGTTCCACGTTTCCGACAACCTGCCAGACTCTCTAACTGGATGTCTCACACCACTGACAAGTACACATGCCTGAAACCAGAGCCTTCTCACAGCTCAAGTCCTGTCATTCTCCCCAAGTCGCCCAGGCTCAAAACCTCAGAGTCAGCTGTGCCTCAAGTCTTCTTCCTCAATTCCTTTTTCCAGTCAACCATCCACATTTACTGACTATCCCTTCAAAAAAAATCTCCATATGAATGATTCCTTCCCATTCCCTAGTTCAGATCCTTAACTAATTCAAGCCTGAATTATTACCCACCCTGGTGCCAGATTCATCTTTCTCAGGCCCACTTGGATCCCATCACTTCCTGCTACCATCTGCCAAAAGGCAAATTTTTGACATTACATTCAAGGTCCAGAACAATCTGGACTCAAATTATCTGATTCACAGAACATGCACTGAAATTCCTAATACCCCTCCTCTATCGTCCTTTTCCTTTCTGATTATTGAAACTGCATTCATTTTTAAAGAATCAACTCAAAAACTACTTCAGAAAGGTTTCTCTGATTCTAGAAAATTTTCTGAATTTCCTACAGTCAAGTAAAGGGGAACTTCCTTATTGGCTATCAGACTCTATCATGTAGGTATATTAATAAAAAATACTACTGGGGGACTTCCCTGGTGGTCCAGTGGGTAAACAGCCTGCCCTGCAGTGCAGGGGGCAGAGGTTTCATCCCTTGCCTGGGAGGATCCCACATACCGTGGAGTGGCTGAACAGGTGTGTCCAATTGTGAGCCGGTGCTCTGGAGCATGTGCACCCAGAGCTGGTGCTCTGTAGTGAGAAAAGACACTGCAATGGGAGGCCCACAAATGCCAAAGAATAAAAAGATGGATGAAAATAAATATAAATAAAAGAGGCATGATGGGGAAAAAGAAAAAAAAAATACTGTTGGTATTAGCATTAGACAAAGAGATCAATGTAATGGGTTAAAGTCCAAAAATAGACCCCTGCCTGTATAGGAACTTAATAAAGGAGATGCTTCAGATCAATAGTGAAGGGATGAGCTATTTCATAAACTATTTCATAAGACAATTAGCTATCAGTAGAGAAAATAATAAAGTTAGATCCCTACCTCATATCATAATTTAAAACTATAAAAATACTGGAAGAAGGGATTTCCCTGGTAGTCCAGTAGCTAAGACTCTGTGCTCCCAAGGCTGGGAACCTGGGTTCAATCCCTGGTCAGGGAACTAGATCCCACATACCATAACTAAGACCTAGTACAAACAAATAAATACCTTAAAAAAAAAATACTGGAAGAAAATAGAGATATGTAATGACCTAGGATAGGGGAGGAATGCAAATGTATTAAAGTAAAACATTCACTAAATATGATTCAGTAAAATTTCTACACAATAAAACTACAAAAAAAAGTCACAGGTTGGAAAAAATACTAGTCACAAATACAGTATCCAGAGGATATATATTTAGAATATATACACAAGTCCTTCAGAGAATAAGAAAAAAGATAAACAGAAACATGCAAAGGCAAATTCAAAGGAGAAGAAACTAAGATCCAATATAACTATGAAACAATATTCTACCATACTAGTAATCTGTGAAGCAAAATTAAAACAATGAGACCATCAATTTATCCATCAGGTTGGTAAAAATTTTAAATGTTAATAATTTTAAATGGTGATACCGTGAGGAAAGGCGTATGCTGATATACTGATAGGCTACATTTGTTTGGGAGCAGTGACTATTAGTATTTTATTTTATTTTTAAAGATGTATTTATTTATTTATTTTGGGCGGGGGTCGTGTTGGGGAGGGAGGGGAGCAGGCCGGCCACTTCTATTGGTCTTTTATTTCTCTATTTTCATCCGTCTTTGTTCTTTGGCTCCTGTGGGCCTCCCATCGCGGTGGCATCTGTTGTTGCAGAGTGCTGGCTCTGGGTGCACGCGCTCCAGAGCTCTGGTTCGGTGATTGGACACATGGGTCCAGCCGCTCCGCGGCACGTGGGATCTTCCCAGGCCAGGGATCGAACCGGCACCCCTTGCACTGCAAGGCGGTGTCCTTACCCACTGCGCCACCAGGGGAAGCCCCCTATTAGTATTTTAAATGTGAACTTAATAAAGGAGATGCTTCAGATCAATAGTGAAGGGATGAGCTATTTCATAAACTATTTCATAAGACAATTAGCTATCAGTAGAGAAAATAATAAAGTTAGATCCCTACCTCATATCATAATTTAAAACTATAAAAATACTGGAAGAAGGGATTTCCCTGGTAGTCCAGTAGCTAAGACTCTGTGCTCCCAAGGCTGGGAACCTGGGTTCAATCCCTGGTCAGGGAACTAGATCCCACATACCATAACTAAGACCTAGTACAAACAAATAAATACCTTAAAAAAAAAATACTGGAAGAAAATAGAGATATGTAATGACCTAGGATAGGGGAGGAATGCAAATGTATTAAAGTAAAACATTCACTAAATATGATTCAGTAAAATTTCTACACAATAAAACTACAAAAAAAAGTCACAGGTTGGAAAAAATACTAGTCACAAATACAGTATCCAGAGGATATATATTTAGAATATATACACAAGTCCTTCAGAGAATAAGAAAAAAGATAAACAGAAACATGCAAAGGCAAATTCAAAGGAGAAGAAACTAAGATCCAATATAACTATGAAACAATATTCTACCATACTAGTAATCTGTGAAGCAAAATTAAAACAATGAGACCATCAATTTATCCATCAGGTTGGTAAAAATTTTAAATGTTAATAATTTTAAATGGTGATACCGTGAGGAAAGGCGTATGCTGATATACTGATAGGCTACATTTGTTTGGGAGCAGTGACTATTAGTATTTTATTTTATTTTTAAAGATGTATTTATTTATTTATTTTGGGCGGGGGTCGTGTTGGGGAGGGAGGGGAGCAGGCCGGCCACTTCTATTGGTCTTTTATTTCTCTATTTTCATCCGTCTTTGTTCTTTGGCTCCTGTGGGCCTCCCATCGCGGTGGCATCTGTTGTTGCAGAGTGCTGGCTCTGGGTGCACGCGCTCCAGAGCTCTGGTTCGGTGATTGGACACATGGGTCCAGCCGCTCCGCGGCACGTGGGATCTTCCCAGGCCAGGGATCGAACCGGCACCCCTTGCACTGCAAGGCGGTGTCCTTACCCACTGCGCCACCAGGGGAAGCCCCCTATTAGTATTTTAAATGTGAACAAATATATTATGACCCGATAACTTCATGTTAAGAGATTTACTTTGAAGAAGCACAAGTACACAAAGATGCAATTTTATCAGAGTGCCATATGAAATGCCCATCACTAGGGAAACTGTTATATGAAGTATAATACATAATGTGACATCAAACAGTATACAACATAAAGAAATGCATATAGCAGACACTTAAAAAAGACCTACAAAACATTGCTGGGAGGAAACAAGCAACAAAGACCAACACCAAATGAAAGCATTTATGCAAACAAAACATATTTCCGCAAACACACATTAGACAGGAACAAAAGTTAGCAAAGTTTCAACAGGTCTATACCAAATTGACTATTATAATGTAATTATCATATCATATGTCACTGCTTAATAGACAACTACTATTGGTATATATTTTTGCACTGACTCAAAAATACTATTTGTAGGAATCACTTCCTCCCTCAACCCTAGAGGTCAGCCATTCTCTTGACTTTTAGAATAATCATTTCCTTATTTTCTTTATACTTTTGCTACTTTTGTATTAGTTACAGCAGTTTTTTTTAACATTTTTATTTTATTTATTTTCATCCATCTTTATTCTTTGGCCTGTGTGGGCCTCCCATTGCAGTGGCCTCTCTCCTTGCAGAACACCAGCTCTGGATGCATGTGCCCCAGAGCACTGGCTCATAATTAGACACACTGGCCGAGTCACTCTGTGGCAAGTTGGATCTTCCGGGGCCAGGGATCAAACTAGTGACCCTTGCATTGCGAGATGGACTCTTTACCCACTGGACCACCAGGGAAGCCCCTTGCAGTTTTAACTATTGTAAGAAAACCAATATACCCAGACACAACAGCAATGCAATTCTCTGCTAGGGTGGGCAGTATGGGTGGCCAGGAGTCAACTCTGTGGAGAAATTCTGGCTGACGGTGGCTCTGCCATTTTCAACATAGGACTTTTTTTTTGTTTTTAAACATTTATTTATTTATTTATTTATCTTCTTGAGGGGTGGGGTGGGGAGGGAGGGGGATGGGCGGGCCACTTCTATTGGTCTTTCATTTCTCTATTTTCATCCATCTTTGTTCTTCGGCTCCTGTGGGCCTCCCATCGCGGTGGCCTCTGTCGTCGCAGAGCACCGGCTCTGGGCGCGTGCGCGCCAGAGCTCCAGCTCGGTAATTGGACACATCAGTCCAGCCGCTCTGCAGCACGTGGGATCTTCCCAGGCCAGGGATTGAACCGGCGTCCCTTGCACTGCAAGGCGGTGTCCTTACCCGCTGGACCACTAGGGGAAGCCCAACATATGACTTTGATGCTGCTTTGGTGACGACCTTGCTAGCCTACAGAAGAGGAAAAGAGCAAGAGTTCTGTCTACAAGGGAGGGGTCAGGAACGTGGAGTAAAAAGGGCACACAACAACTCCACTCCACACCACTGACAAAAATTCTGTCACAGGTGCACACCCAACTACACAAAAGATTGAGAATGAAGTGTAACCAGGCAGCTGAGTCCACCTCCAAGTCTTGTTACTACAAAAGGAAAAAGAGCAGATTTGGATGGACAGTCAGTGGTCCTGTCACACATTTCCAAACAAAACTGTTGAGTCTTGCCTGTTTTCAAACTTCAAATGAATGGAAACATACTATGTG
The DNA here is from genome assembly GCA_022376925.1 of Tragulus kanchil. Lineage (NCBI taxonomy): Eukaryota > Metazoa > Chordata > Mammalia > Artiodactyla > Tragulidae > Tragulus > Tragulus kanchil. The sequence continues at coordinate 166,964,504 of JAIOJX010000031.1, read as the reverse complement.
GTTCTTTTGTATGTTTCTTTTGTTTGTATTTATGCTCCTTGGATAGAAGTGTCTCAGACAATCTGAGAGAGAATATGGGACATAAAGAAATGCTCAGGCCAGGTACTATGCTACCTGAGCTATTCAGTCCCAGCAAGTCACACCTCCCAGACCTCGATTCCTCATATATAATAAGAAGTTGATTAACCCCTCGGATGCTCCCCCTCATTAGTATGACACTCTGTGGCAAGTTGGATCTTCCGGGGCCAGGGATCAAACTAGTGACCCTTGCATTGCGAGATGGACTCTTTACCCACTGGACCACCAGGGAAGCCCCTTGCAGTTTTAACTATTGTAAGAAAACCAATATACCCAGACACAACAGCAATGCAATTCTCTGCTAGGGTGGGCAGTATGGGTGGCCAGGAGTCAACTCTGTGGAGAAATTCTGGCTGACGGTGGCTCTGCCATTTTCAACATATGACTTTTTTTTTGTTTTTAAACATTTATTTATTTATTTATTTATCTTCTTGAGGGGTGGGGTGGGGAGGGAGGGGGATGGGCGGGCCACTTCTATTGGTCTTTCATTTCTCTATTTTCATCCATCTTTGTTCTTCGGCTCCTGTGGGCCTCCCATCGCGGTGGCCTCTGTCGTCGCAGAGCACCGGCTCTGGGCGCGTGCGCGCCAGAGCTCCAGCTCGGTAATTGGACACATCAGTCCAGCCGCTCTGCAGCACGTGGGATCTTCCCAGGCCAGGGATTGAACCGGCGTCCCTTGCACTGCAAGGCGGTGTCCTTACCCGCTGGACCACTAGGGGAAGCCCAACATATGACTTTGATGCTGCTTTGGTGACGACCTTGCTAGCCTACAGAAGAGGAAAAGAGCAAGAGTTCTGTCTACAAGGGAGGGGTCAGGAACGTGGAGTAAAAAGGGCACACAACAACTCCACTCCACACCACTGACAAAAATTCTGTCACAGGTGCACACCCAACTACACAAAAGATTGAGAATGAAGTGTAACCAGGCAGCTGAGTCCACCTCCAAGTCTTGTTACTACAAAAGGAAAAAGAGCAGATTTGGATGGACAGTCAGTGGTCCTGCCACACATTTCCAAACAAAACTGTTGAGTCTTGCCTGTTTTCAAACTTCAAATGAATGGAAACATACTATGTGGTTCTTTTGTATGTTTCTTTTGTTTGTATTTATGCTCCTTGGATAGAAGTGTCTCAGACAATCTGACAGAGAATATGGGACATAAAGAAATGCTCAGGCCAGGTACTATGCTACCTGAGCTATTCAGTCCCAGCAAGTCACACCTCCCAGACCTCGATTCCTCATATATAATAAGAAGTTGATTAATCTGCTCTCTTCATCTCTGTGATGATCATGCTAACCCACTTAACTTTAGTCACACACATTATTTCAAAGTTTTTACATCGTGAATCTGCACTGAGTCACCCACTCCACTCTCTTTCCCCCAGCACCCACCCCAGCAAGACTGATAACTAACATTTGCACAATGGCTCCTGGCGTACTGGGTACATTTTACATCCAACAAACACAGCAAAACTAACCGGTCTGAACTTGGGCCCCACTGATCCTGGCCCTAATAACACTATATTCTTCTTTTTTATTTTTTATTTTACGCTTTACTTTTACAGAGTTTTGTTGTTTACAGATATGTATGATCCCAGATTATTCATATGTATATTCTCCCCATCCCACCCCTACAGCCGTCACACAGTGCCCCTGCAGGATCCTCTTTTCTCACAGTGCAATGATAAAAGCTATTTATATATTCTAACCTAAGGTAATTCAACAAAGGCCCTATATATGAAATATTGAAAGCTGATTAAGATATTAATATTTGCTTCAAAAAAATACTTCAAATTCTTTAATACTCTTCAAAAGGTGAGGCCTAATTCCGCTCTCTGCAGTGTGTGCTGTTTCTGGTGACTCAATTCTAATAAACAAAAAATGTTGAAACAATGAAGACTTATGAAAGTAGGCTGTTAAAAACAATGATGACTTAGGAAGGTGGGTGGTAAAAAACATTGAGGCCTCTGTTTGGGTGTGTGTTGTGTGTGTTTGCATATACATGTATGCATATATGCTCATTCTCATCAACTGGAGGCCGCTATCTGTCACAATATGAAGACACCTAGGCAGCTCAACAGAGGGGTCCACAAAGTGAGGAACTGAGACTTCCTGCCAAAAGCTGGTGAGATACTGGGGTCTTTTACCAAAAGCCGCATGAGAGAGCCATGGTAGAAGTGAATCTTCTAGCCCCACTCAAGCCTTCAGATGACTACAACTTCAACATAGAGAGTACTCTCTCAGGGCTTCCCTGGTGGTCTAGTGGTTAAGGATCTCCCCATCAATGGAGGGAGCACGGGTTTGAGCTCTGGTCCAAAAAGATTCCACATGCTATGGAGTAACTAAGCCCATGCACCACAACTTCTGAGCCTTCACTCTAGGGCCCATGAGCTACAACCACTGAAGCCCACACACCTAGGGCCTGTGCTCCACCATAAGAGAAACCACTGCAATGATAAGCCATCACACCACAACTAGAGAGTAGGCCCCACTCTCTGCAATTAGAGAATGCCCACACACAGCAACGAAAGACCAAATACAACCAAAAATTAAAAAAAAAAAAAGATATATAAAAAAAAGAATGAAGTACTTAGGAAAAATATACCCAAAGAGGTGCAAGACTCATACACTGAAAGAAAGGGAAAAAAAGATCCTAAAAAAATAAAGCTTAGTAATTCAACAACATACACATGTGACGTATTCATCAAATGTTAAGTCATAAATGATAAAAACCACCTACTTATCAACATTCTTGAACTCTCCAGAAGTTCATGGACTTTTTAAGGAATTTGAAAACCAACAAGGACCTACTCTGCAGCACAGGATATATTCTAACCTAAGGTAATTCAACAAAGGCCCTATATATGAAATATTGAAAGCTGATTAAGATATTAATATTTGCTTCAAAAATACTTCAAATTCTTTAATACTCTTCAAAAGGTGAGGCCTAATTCCGCTCTCTGCAGTGTGTGCTGTTTCTGGTGACTCAATTCTAATAAACAAAAAATGTTGAAACAATGAAGACTTATGAAAGTAGGCTGTTAAAAACAATGATGACTTAGGAAGGTGGGTGGTAAAAAACATTGAGGCCTCTGTTTGGGTGTGTGTTGTGTGTGTTTGCATATACATGTATGCATATATGCTCATTCTCATCAACTGGAGGCCGCTATCTGTCACAATATGAAGACACCTAGGCAGCTCAACAGAGGGGTCCACAAAGTGAGGAACTGAGACTTCCTGCCAAAAGCTGGTGAGATACTGGGGCCTTTTACCAAAAGCCGCATGAGAGAGCCATGGTAGAAGTGAATCTTCTAGCCCCACTCAAGCCTTCAGATGACTACAACTTCAACATAAAGAGTACTCTCTCAGGGCTTCCCTGGTGGTCTAGTGGTTAAGGATCTCCCCATCAATGGAGGGAGCACGGGTTTGAGCTCTGGTCCAAAAAGATTCCACATGCTATGGAGTAACTAAGCCCATGCACCACAACTTCTGAGCCTTCACTCTAGGGCCCATGAGCTACAACCACTGAAGCCCACACACCTAGGGCCTGTGCTCCACCATAAGAGAAACCACTGCAATGATAAGCCATCACACCACAACTAGAGAGTAGGCCCCACTCTCTGCAATTAGAGAATGCCCACACACAGCAACGAAAGACCAAATACAACCAAAAATTAAAAAAAAAAAAAGATATATAAAAAAAAGAATGAAGTACTTAGGAAAAATATACCCAAAGAGGTGCAAGACTCATACACTGAAAGAAAGGGAAAAAAAGATCCTAAAAAAATAAAGCTTAGTAATTCAACAACATACACATGTGACGTATTCATCAAATGTTAAGTCATAAATGATAAAAACCACCTACTTATCAACATTCTTGAACTCTCCAGAAGTTCATGGACTTTTTAAGGAATTTGAAAACCAACAAGGACCTACTCTGCAGCACAGGGAGTTCTGCTCTATGTATTGTGGCAGCCTGGATGGAAGGGGAGTTTGGGAAGAGAATGGATACATGTATATGTATGCCTGAGTCCCTTCACTGTTCACCTAAAACTATCACAACACTGTTAATCAGCTATACCTCAATAAAAAAATAAAAAGTTTTTTAAAAAAGTAGTTAATATATTCACAAAGCCACTGAAAAATTCTTACCACCATAAAATCGAAGCATACAGCCAAGGTCAGGATTTGCCGCCTCCTCCTGTATTCGCACAGGGTCATCAAACCCCAGCCTGGACAAGTAATCATAAACAATCTGAAGAGGTCGTTCGGAAGGTTCCAGTCTCCTGCTTACACAATTCAAAAGAAAAATATTTGGTAAAGTATACACACATTTCATTTGATTTTTAAAAATCTTTTAATATGCTCTAGAGTTTTACTTCTATATCAAGTTTGTCTTTAGTATCTTATGATAAAACTAGGGATGCTCAGAGTTTCTGGTCTCAGGATCCCTCTATGGTCTTTGAGGCCCTCAAAGAGCTTTTGTTTCCATGGGGCCTAGCTACTGATACCTACACAGGATATAACTATTGACATGTATCTACTTATTTACTAAGAAACTAAAATTAAGAATTTCTAAATATTTATTTATTCATTTTAAGTAACAATAAACCCATTATGTGCTAACATTTATTTTCTGAGAACTTTATCTTCAAAATAAAACAAATGTAGTGACAAGACTTGCACGGTTCTGCATTTTGTAAGCCTCTTTAAGAGCTGGTTTAATGGAAGACAGCTAAGCTCTCAGATACGTAGTCCCTAGAAATCTCCATTGTATACTTATGAGACTGAGAATGAAAAGAAAATTAATACCTCATTATTATTATGAAATAGTTTTGACTTCATGAACCTCTTTAAAGAGTCTCAGCGATCCCCAGAGAGGCCTTTGAGAACCTTTGGTTCAAACTTAAAGGCATCAAAACTATGAAATGGGCCTTCCCCTGGTGGTCCAGTGGGTAAGGACACCGGCTTGCAGTGCAAGGTGCCGGTTCGATCCCTGGCCTGGGAAGATGCCACGTGCCACGGATCCGCCTGGGGGCCATGTATACCCTACTCTGCAGCACAGAGTTCTGCTCTATGGCAGCCTGGATGGAAGGGGAGTTTGGGAAGAGAATGGATACATGTATATGTATGCCTGAGTCCCTTCACTGTTCACCTAAAACTATCACAACACTGTTAATCAGCTATACCTCAATACAAAATAAAAGTTTTAAAAAAGTAGTTAATATATTCACAAAGCCACTGAAAAATTCTTACCACCATAAAATCGAAGCATACAGCCAAGGTCAGGATTTGCCGCCTCCTCCTGTATTCGCACAGGGTCATCAAACCCCAGCCTGGACAAGTAATCATAAACAATCTGAAGAGGTCGTTCGGAAGGTTCCAGTCTCCTGCTTACACAATTCAAAAGAAAAATATTTGGTAAAGTATACACACATTTCATTTGATTTTTAAAAATCTTTTAATATGCTCTAGAGTTTTACTTCTATATCAAGTTTGTCTTTAGTATCTTATGATAAAACTAGGGATGCTCAGAGTTTCTGGTCTCAGGATCCCTCTATGGTCTTTGAGGCCCTCAAAGAGCTTTTGTTTCCATGGGGCCTAGCTACTGATACCTACACAGGATATAACTATTGACATGTATCTACTTATTTACTAAGAAACTAAAATTAAGAATTTCTAAATATTTATTTATTCATTTTAAGTAACAATAAACCCATTATGTGCTAACATTTATTTTCTGAGAACTTTATCTTCAAAATAAAACAAATGTAGTGACAAGACTTGCACGGTTCTGCATTTTGTAAGCCTCTTTAAGAGCTGGTTTAATGGAAGACAGCTAAGCTCTCAGATACGTAGTCCCTAGAAATCTCCATTGTATACTTATGAGACTGAGAATGAAAAGAAAATTAATACCTCATTATTATTATGAAATAGTTTTGACTTCATGAACCTCTTTAAAGAGTCTCAGCGATCCCCAGAGAGGCCTTTGAGAACCTTTGGTTCAAACTTAAAGGCATCAAAACTATGAAATGGGCCTTCCCCTGGTGGTCCAGTGGGTAAGGACACCGCCTTGCAGTGCAAGGGGTGCCGGTTCGATCCCTGGCCTGGGAAGATGCCACGTGCCACGGAGCGGCTGGACCCATGTGTCCAATCACCGAGCCGGAGCTCTGGAGCACATGCACCCAGAGCCGGCGCTCTGCAACGACAGACGCCACCGCGATGGGAGGCCCGCAGGAGCCAAAGAACAAAGACGGATGAAAATAGAGAAATAAAAGACCAATAGAAGTGGCCCACCTGCTTCCCTCCCTCCCCAACACGACCCCCGCCCAAAATAAATAAATAAATAAATCTTTAAAAAAACCCCAATAACTATGAAATGCAAAACATTATACTTGGGGCTTCCCTGGTGGTCCAGCGGGCAAAGAGTCAGCTTGCAATGCAAGGGGTGCAGGTTTGAGTCCTGGCCAGGGAAGATCTCATGTGTTGTGGAGCTGTGGACCGGTGTGTCCAATTAAGAGCCAGTGCTCTGGAGCACATGTGCCCAGAGCTAGTGCTCTGCAATGAGAGAGGCCACTGTGATGGGAGGATCACACAGACCAGAGAATAAAGATGGATGAAAATAAAATAAATAAAAAACCAATAAAAGAGGCCAAAATTTAAAAAAAAAGGATTATACTTGGCCGTAACTGATTTCACATAAGTTGTAACACAATTATAAATGGAGACTTTAGGTTACTGACGTCTAGCTTCTTAGGTGGATTTCTGCAAAAAAATCAGGAATGAATTGCCCAGTAAGTCCCCATAAGTCATTCTATTACATGGTTCTGACTGAAAGCCAGGAAAAGTCAGAATGTCAGTAATCATTTGCGGTTTCTGGTGACACTGCATATTTTAAAAAGTAGTGACAAGACTTGCAGTCCATTTTGTAAGCCTCTTTAAGAGCTGGTTTAATGGAAGACAGCTAAGCTCTCAGATACGTAGTCCCTAGAAATCTCCATTGTATACTTATGAGACTGAGAATGAAAAGAAAATTAATACCTCATTATTATTATGAAATAGTTTTGACTTCATGAACCTCTTTAAAGAGTCTCAGCGATCCCCAGAGAGGCCTTTGAGAACCTTTGGTTCAAACTTAAAGGCATCAAAACTATGAAATGGGCCTTCCCCTGGTGGTCCAGTGGGTAAGGACACCGCCTTGCAGTGCAAGGGGTGCCGGTTCGATCCCTGGCCTGGGAAGATGCCACGTGCCACGGAGCGGCTGGACCCATGTGTCCAATCACCGAGCCGGAGCTCTGGAGCACATGCACCCAGAGCCGGCGCTCTGCAACGACAGACGCCACCGCGATGGGAGGCCCGCAGGAGCCAAAGAACAAAGACGGATGAAAATAGAGAAATAAAAGACCAATAGAAGTGGCCCACCTGCTTCCCTCCCTCCCCAACACGACCCCCGCCCAAAATAAATAAATAAATAAATCTTTAAAAAAACCCCAATAACTATGAAATGCAAAACATTATACTTGGGGCTTCCCTGGTGGTCCAGCGGGCAAAGAGTCAGCTTGCAATGCAAGGGGTGCAGGTTTGAGTCCTGGCCAGGGAAGATCTCATGTGTTGTGGAGCTGTGGACCGGTGTGTCCAATTAAGAGCCAGTGCTCTGGAGCACATGTGCCCAGAGCTAGTGCTCTGCAATGAGAGAGGCCACTGTGATGGGAGGATCACACAGACCAGAGAATAAAGATGGATGAAAATAAAATAAATAAAAAACCAATAAAAGAGGCCAAAATTTAAAAAAAAAGGATTATACTTGGCCGTAACTGATTTCACATAAGTTGTAACACAATTATAAATGGAGACTTTAGGTTACTGACGTCTAGCTTCTTAGGTGGATTTCTGCAAAAAAATCAGGAATGAATTGCCCAGTAAGTCCCCATAAGTCATTCTATTACATGGTTCTGACTGAAAGCCAGGAAAAGTCAGAATGTCAGTAATCATTTGCGGTTTCTGGTGACACTGCATATTTTAAAATCACACAGACTTAATGTCCCATTTACAATTCTTTAACCAGAAAGCAAACAGTCATAAATACTGAGAGTAGGAGTTGCAGAAGTCAGACTGCTTGGGCTTGAATCTCACTTCTGCCACTTACCATGTGTGTATGTGTCCCTACACAAGTTATTTAATCTCATTATCTTTTAAATTCCTCATCAGTATAATGGGAATGACAATAGTGCCTAACCCACAGAGCTGATACTAGAAGTATTTATTTATTTGCTTACAAGAAGATATCATATAGTATATAAACTGCTTAGCAAATTATTTCACATGTAGTAGTATTCAATAACATACTGACAATGATTATTTAATAAATTCTTAGGAATGGAATAAAATTTTAATTAGAATAAAAATAGAATGTCTCCCCCAACTGAAATAACAACTGAAAAAAAGTATAGGAAAGCCTTGTGTTCAAAAGATCTTGAAGACCATCACTATGTAAAAGGTTTCTGTTTAGAAAACTTGAAGACTTGAATTAATCACAAGAAACACGATACACTGTCTATTATGGCAAAAAGACATGAAGGACCTTTGTGTTTTGTGGTTAAAGAACTAGAAAATACTAGTTTGCAGTAAGATCTACTTTTTCAAAACATGAAATGAGAATACTACAAAGCAGAATATAAACTGCATGCTGTGCGACGGCCTGGAGGGGTGGGATGGGGGGGGATATACATATGACTAATCTGGGATCATACATGTCTGTAAAGAACAAAACTCTGTAAAAGCAAAAAGTAAAATAAAAATTAAAAAAAAAAAAAGAATATAAACTGTAAAAAAGGTCAGTTCTCCTATGAGCCGACTCGCTGTTCTAGCAGCATCTTCCACTTTAACAACTTCGATTCTCCCTTAAGCCAGCCCTCTGTACTGGCAGCGACTCTCCCTTCCCCCACTCTAATAGACTTTACTTTCCTCTCAAAAAATAAAAACAAAAAAATAAAAATAAACTAAAAAAAAGGCAAATGTAGGAATGGAAATCATATTGATGCACACAAAAATAAAAGCAATGATGTGGCCCCATCTGGCCACTCAGTCCTCTCTGATTTCCAGCTTCTGTAAACGTGGAACTATGACCAAAGAACTAAATGCCTCCAAAGACCAATAAATATTGAATTTAACAGAAATGGAAAAATATACTTTTCAGAATAAAAACATCAGTTACAATCAATTTCTAGTCAAACAAAAGAAAAATCCACAAAAGGCTATCACAATATTGGGCACCTTTTCTCATACAATGGTAGAATTCTTCTCAGAAAGATGCATTTGAAGAGAGACTTCTAATAAACTATCCAGGAGGGGTCAATTAGCCATGTAACAGGAAGACTGGCTGAAGGATTAAGTTAAAGACAGAGTGACCAGAGGCATAAAGAGCTCCGTCTTTCCATGTCAGGAAAGGTTAGATTTAGTCTAGATTGATCCAAAGGATGGGACTATGACCAGTGAGAATGTATGGGTAGACCTGCATTAAGAATGAGTTAGAATCTTAATAATTAGAGATGCCCAATAATGAAACAGACTGACGAATATATGTAAAAGGTTTTCAAAAGATCTTGAAGACCATCACTATGTAAAAGGTTTCTGTTTAGAAAACTTGAAGACTTGCATTAATCACAAGAAACACGATACACTGTCTATTATGGCAAAAAGACATGAAGGACCTTTGTGTTTTGTGGTTAAAGAACTAGAAAATACTAGTTTGCAGTAAGATCTACTTTTTCAAAACATGAAATGAGAATACTACAAAGCAGAATATAAACTGCATGCTGTGCGACGGCCTGGAGGGGTGGGATGGGGGGGGATATACATATGACTAATCTGGGATCATACATGTCTGTAAAGAACAAAACTCTGTAAAAGCAAAAAGTAAAATAAAAATTAAAAAAAAAAAAAGAATATAAACTGTAAAAAAGGTCAGTTCTCCTTTGAGCCGACTCGCTGTTCTAGCAGCATCTTCCACTTTAACAACTTCGATTCTCCCTTAAGCCAGCCCTCTGTACTGGCAGCGACTCTCCCTTCCCCCACTCTAATAGACTTTACTTTCCTCTCAAAAAATAAAAACAAAAAAATAAAAATAAACTAAAAAAAAGGCAAATGTAGGAATGGAAATCATATTGATGCACACAAAAATAAAAGCAATGATGTGGCCCCATCTGGCCACTCAGTCCTCTCTGATTTCCAGCTTCTGTAAACGTGGAACTATGACCAAAGAACTAAATGCCTCCAAAGACCAATAAATATTGAATTTAACAGAAATGGAAAAATATACTTTTCAGAATAAAAACATCAGTTACAATCAATTTCTAGTCAAACAAAAGAAAAATCCACAAAAGGCTATCACAATATTGGGCACCTTTTCTCATACAATGGTAGAATTCTTCTCAGAAAGATGCATTTGAAGAGAGACTTCTAATAAACTATCCAGGAGGGGTCAATTAGCCATGTAACAGGAAGACTGGCTGAAGGATTAAGTTAAAGACAGAGTGACCAGAGGCATAAAGAGCTCCGTCTTTCCATGTCAGGAAAGGTTAGATTTAGTCTAGATTGATCCAAAGGATGGGACTATGACCAGTGAGAATGTATGGGTAGACCTGCATTAAGAATGAGTTAGAATCTTAATAATTAGAGATGCCCAATAATGAAACAGACTGCTACTCAAATAACTCAGAGAGCCATCTGTCAGACACTTTACAAGAGCCTCCTCTAGGAACCAAGTCAGGCATTTTAGAACTCAGGGATCTATGAGATATCTAAGACACCTCCCTCATAAAATACGAATTCTACCTGAACACTCCTATTATTTTTGGATACAGAGTTCAGCGTATTTAACTATAATTCCATATAATGATCACATATTCAAGACTAAGAAATCCTACTTTCAGGCTATGTCTTACCAGCTCAATTTTCTTATTTCTTTCCGGAAAACCAAGAGGAATGGAAATATCTTAATTCTAACATATTTTGCATGATCAGATTTCCTGGTCTAAAAGGCTCTGCAAATTTTAGAAACCCTCTTTATATATTTCCACCGAAAGAAAGTATTTTCCCTGGGGGAGGGGAAAAGAAAAAAACAAGTGAATCTCAACATCTGCTCTCATTAATTTAGCATAAATGAGCAAACAAGAAATATTTCAAGAACTACAAAAACATGTAAAACAAGAGACTAATTCCATTTACTCATTAAACTCATCTGCTTAAGGGAGTAGAGTATGGGGGAGGGAAAATGCTGTAATGTGCTTACAGATCAATTTTGTGTTTCAAAGTTCCAAAAGCTTAACAGGCTGCTAATTAGCTACGTGCTAAATCTCTCACAAATCAAAGGAAATACATATATTGCAAAACAGGTGTTAAGAGAGAATATGTTAGCAAAGAAAGGTTCCATTCATCATCTGAATTACTTCTGTTAAGGCTTTAAAAAAGGGCTATCACAATATTGGGCACCTTTTCTCATACAATGGTAGAATTCTTCTCAGAAAGATGCATTTGAAGAGAGACTTCTAATAAACTATCCAGGAGGGGTCAATTAGCCATGTAACAGGAAGACTGGCTGAAGGATTAAGTTAAAGACAGAGTGACCAGAGGCATAAAGAGCTCCGTCTTTCCATGTCAGGAAAGGTTAGATTTAGTCTAGATTGATCCAAAGGATGGGACTATGACCAGTGAGAATGTATGGGTAGACCTGCATTAAGAATGAGTTAGAATCTTAATAATTAGAGATGCCCAATAATGAAACAGACTGCTACTCAAATAACTCAGAGAGCCATCTGTCAGACACTTTACAAGAGCCTCCTCTAGGAACCAAGTCAGGCATTTTAGAACTCAGGGATCTATGAGATATCTAAGACACCTCCCTCATAAAATACGAATTCTACCTGAACACTCCTATTATTTTTGGATACAGAGTTCAGCGTATTTAACTATAATTCCATATAATGATCACATATTCAAGACTAAGAAATCCTACTTTCAGGCTATGTCTTACCAGCTCAATTTTCTTATTTCTTTCCGGAAAACCAAGAGGAATGGAAATATCTTAATTCTAACATATTTTGCATGATCAGATTTCCTGGTCTAAAAAGGCTCTGCAAATTTTAGAAACCCTCTTTATATATTTCCACCGAAAGAAAGTATTTTCCCTGGGGGAGGGGAAAAGAAAAAAACAAGTGAATCTCAACATCTGCTCTCATTAATTTAGCATAAATGAGCAAACAAGAAATATTTCAAGAACTACAAAAACATGTAAAACAAGAGACTAATTCCATTTACTCATTAAACTCATCTGCTTAAGGGAGTAGAGTATGGGGGAGGGAAAATGCTGTAATGTGCTTACAGATCAATTTTGTGTTTCAAAGTTCCAAAAGCTTAACAGGCTGCTAATTAGCTACGTGCTAAATCTCTCACAAATCAAAGGAAATACATATATTGCAAAACAGGTGTTAAGAGAGAATATGTTAGCAAAGAAAGGTTCCATTCATCATCTGAATTACTTCTGTTAAGGCTTTAAAAAGAGACAGTAAGACTATTGTTAACAGTGTGCTTCTCAGGCTTCTAAGGAGCTACAACAGTCCTTGTAAATCTGAATATACATGTATCTGGTTATTTCCTCCAAACCAGCCAGCATATACAGTAATGCTGTCAACAGTGTTTGTAGCTCTCGTGTGGCTGCTAAGTTGCTTCAGTCATGTCCGACTCTGTGCAACACTATGGACTGTAACCTGTGTAACTCTTATCCAACAGTTATTCTGAACAGTGCCCACAGTTAAGTTATAGTAAGAGAAGAATACATTTCTTTCCAGGAAGCATTCCACATCAAGGAACCTGAAACTGAGCAAACTCCAGGAGACAATGGAGGACAGAGGACCTTGGTCTGCTACAGTCCATGGAGTCACAGAGAGGTGGTCTTTAGGGACTGAACAACAACAACAACCACTATACGAGAACTGTAGCTCACGGTGGGAGTACACTCTTGCACTCTTGGATACCGAACATACTGTATTCAAGACCCTAACACAGCAGAGAAGCATCTTTTACATCAAAGTCAGGTTAAAACTCAGTATCGGGCCAATAAGGTAAAATCTGCAAACTTTTAAGACCAACAATACAGAAAATGATACAAACAATAAGGATACTTTGATGAAAGTTTACTCCACATCTGACACTATACTGGAAGTGTCTCACATTTTACAAAACTAGAAAATACGGAATATAAGTCACATAATTAGTATATAGGGCATCAACGTTTGAACCTGTGTTCCTCACAAAGATTCCTTACAAACCTAGCCTTTAGGCAAACAGTATTATTTTTAAATTTAGTTAAAATAATTTATGCAGAAGAGAGCTCAAAGCACTTTCCATGGTAACTTACACCAAGAACATAAAAGGTTATGCTTTAAAATTACCGTACATCACAAGTCTAATACATCATCACTTCAAAGATTCACTATTTCTATGCATCATTGTTGTATAAGAATCTTTCAAGCCTTTGTAGTCCCTGATTCCTAGGAGGGGATTCTAAATCACTGAAATTTCCCATTGAGTAATGGGAGTGTTATTCAGGAGTCCCTTGGATCACCTCTCAGTTTATGCTAGGAGATGAGTTGACACAGAATGGGGAATGGTCATAAAGAGAGGCTTTGGGCTTGGTATGAGTTAACCTTGGGGAAGAAGAGGCTTGGAGATTTGAGTTCAAGAACATGAGCAGTGATTAAACTGATCAATTCCACCCTATAATTCCTCAATTAAAAACTCTATACTAAAGCTTCCTGGTGGATGAACACATGCATGTGCTGGGAGAGTAACAGGGATGCTCCCAGACATCGCCCTATGTGTGCATTCATTCATTTGGCTGGTCCTGATTTGTATTCTTTATAGTAAAACTGTTATAAAATTATATATAAATACTATAAATTTGCTATAAATTATTATAGTAAAATTTATAGTAAAAGAGGGCTTCCCTGGTGGCTCGGACAGTACAGAATCTGCCTGCAATGCAGGAGACCTGGATTCAGTCCCTGTGTTGGGAAGATCCCCCGGAGAAGGGAATGGCGACCCACTCTAGTATTTTGGCTTGGAGAATTCCATGGACAGAGGAGCCGGGTGGGCTACAATCCATGGGGTCGCAAAGAGTTAAGACACAACTGAGCGGAAACATCTTTTACATCAAAGTCAGGTTAAAACTCAGTATCGGGCCAATAAGGTAAAATCTGCAAACTTTTAAGACCAACAATACAGAAAATGATACAAACAATAAGGATACTTTGATGAAAGTTTACTCCACATCTGACACTATACTGGAAGTGTCTCACATTTTACAAAACTAGAAAATACGGAATATAAGTCACATAATTAGTATATAGGGCATCAACGTTTGAACCTGTGTTCCTCACAAAGATTCCTTACAAACCTAGCCTTTAGGCAAACAGTATTATTTTTAAATTTAGTTAAAATAATTTATGCAGAAGAGAGCTCAAAGCACTTTCCATGGTAACTTACACCAAGAACATAAAAGGTTATGCTTTAAAATTACCGTACATCACAAGTCTAATACATCATCACTTCAAAGATTCACTATTTCTATGCATCATTGTTGTATAAGAATCTTTCAAGCCTTTGTAGTCCCTGATTCCTAGGAGGGGATTCTAAATCACTGAAATTTCCCATTGAGTAATGGGAGTGTTATTCAGGAGTCCCTTGGATCACCTCTCAGTTTATGCTAGGAGATGAGTTGACACAGAATGGGGAATGGTCATAAAGAGAGGCTTTGGGCTTGGTATGAGTTAACCTTGGGGAAGAAGAGGCTTGGAGATTTGAGTTCAAGAACATGAGCAGTGATTAAACTGATCAATTCCACCCTATAATTCCTCAATTAAAAACTCTATACTAAAGCTTCCTGGTGGATGAACACATGCATGTGCTGGGAGAGTAACAGGGATGCTCCCAGACATCGCCCTATGTGTGCATTCATTCATTTGGCTGGTCCTGATTTGTATTCTTTATAGTAAAACTGTTATAAAATTATATATAAATACTATAAATTTGCTATAAATTATTATAGTAAAATTTATAGTAAAAGAGGGCTTCCCTGGTGGCTCGGACAGTACAGAATCTGCCTGCAATGCAGGAGACCTGGATTCAGTCCCTGTGTTGGGAAGATCCCCCGGAGAAGGGAATGGCGACCCACTCTAGTATTTTGGCTTGGAGAATTCCATGGACAGAGGAGCCGGGTGGGCTACAATCCATGGGGTCGCAAAGAGTTAAGACACAACTGAGCAACCAACATCTATACTAAAATTGTCATCTTAAATACTGCTTCCTTGAGCACAGTGAGACATTCTAGTGAATTACTGAACCTGAAGGGGCTATGGGAACCAGAAATGTGTTAGTTTCAGGTGTAATGTCCTATAACTTGTGAAGGAAGATTGTGCACAGTCTGGGTGGTTAAGTGTCAGAAGTGTATCGCAGTAAACCAGACAGCATTGCAATAACCATTAAGAAAGCAAAAAACACTGCCAATTAGACTATGACCTACCAACAACTGTAAGACACACACTGATTTCAGAAGTACTAAAATGTAAAGACAAAAGTTTTGACAAAAAACAAATCACATCCTTTTAAGGCTTTAAAATAGCACAGAAATACGAAATATAAAACAAAAATAATCTTTTTCATTCCTCAGAGTTAATCAGCTCAGTATGTATACTGAAACAGGACTTCTCATTCCACTTTTCTTTTAAATTTAATTTTGGCCTCTTTTATTGGTTTTTTATTTATTTATTTTCATCCATCTTTATTCTTCAGCCTGTGTGGGCCTCCCATGTGCAGAGAGCACCAGCTCTGGGCACATGCACTCCAGAGTGCTAGCTCGTAATTGGACACACTGGTCCAGCTGCTCTACAACACACGGGATCTTCCAGGCCAGAGATAGAACCGGTGTCTCTTCTACTGCAAGGCAGACTCTTTTCCCACAGGACCACCAGGGAAGCTCCTCTTTCCACTTTTTAATATTTAAAATATTAATATTTTCGAATATTTACTATTCTAAATATGGTAAACGAAACTTCAGAGACTTTGTAAGAGGCCACCCAGCAAGTCAGTGACAGTAAAAGAATTAGAACTCAGGATCCCAAATCCCAAGGGCATAACTTTCTGCTGGACATATCTTATCAATTATTAGATTATCTTAAAAGAGAGCATATCAATCAAAGAAATCTTAGTCATTTTGATGACTAAAAACAGAAGTATATGACCGTGAGCCAAAGGGCATTCCATTTTGTTACAGGTAATGCTGTTACAACTTTTCAAAGAGAAGGCAATGATTACACTAAGCATCACTAGTGAGTCATTTATCAAACAGTCCAATAAAACAGACAGGCCAAGTACTATCATATAAAGAACACTGGACTGGAAAACAGGACACCTGTGTTCCAGCTATAGCTCTAACACCAGGATGCTACAGGAATGTGCTCTGGACCTGACCTCTCCATATCTCAGTTTCACATCTATAAAATGAAAGAAAATGGTTTCAGTGATTCCCATGGGGAAGTTGCTGGCCTTTTAGGCGGGACAGTTTTTGCTATACAAGACTTTCCCACACATTGAGGATATTAAGGCTTTCTGGCCTTTGTTCCCTAGATGCTAGTAACCTTCCCCTGTAGCTGGAATGACAAAAGCTAGCCCTGCCCACATATTCCCAGATGGAAAGGGCAAGGAGGTGGTCAGGTTGTGAGGTTGAGTTCATTTTGTTAGTACATATCTCTCTCAAGTTCCTTCAAGTGCAAAAATTCTATAAATTAGTAACCCCTTAGTTAAATTCAAGTGACACGTCCATAACTAAAAAAGAATAAGGAAAGAATAAAGTCATGGATGATTTAGGAAAAATAATGGGGTAATTTTAGTATCAATAATCCCATTTCTAGGACCCGGTCCCAGATATCAACAATGTAGAGATTCATGGTCAAAGTTTACTTTGCCCCTCACACTACTTTCAAGTGTTGAATGACTTGAAACAACCCAAAGGGTAACACTTACTAAATATAGTGATCATTTTAAGTACTTAATTTCCCCAAGACTGAAAATGTTGCACATCACTTAGGAGCTTAATAGAATACAGACCCCAGAGTCACTGAATCCAAATCTGTATCTGAACAAGTTCCCCAGGTGGACACCGGAGTTTAAGAAGTGTTACAAGTATTAACTCATTTAATCTTCGCAACATGTATAATTTATTTAATCCTCAGGATAACTCTATAACTTAGTAAACTGAAGACAAAGCATTAACTCACTTGCACAGTAACAGTCAGAGCCAGGACCTGAACCCACAGGCTCTCAAATCCAGAACCCAAGCTCTAAACCAGTACTGCATATTTTAAATTTTAAATTTTAAACAAGTTATAGCATATAAATATAACAGAATATCCTGCAGCTATAAAAACTAGCATCTAAGGGATTTTTAACAACACATGGAAATTAGTTGAGGTAGGCCATAAATAAAACTGCATAAATAAGTCATGAGGGTCCAACTATGTAATTTTTAAAAATCACACATACCCACTCATTTTTAAAAAGACCTGGAAAAAAATGTCAGATGTTGGGGAAGGCAGAGGCAATATATGGAATCTAGTGTCAGGATCCAGAGTTCAAATTCCAGCTCTACATTTACCCGCTGAGTGATTGTAGATGAGATGATTAACCTTTTTTTTTTTATATATAGGTATTTGGGGAGGGAGGGGGACGAGCGGGCCACTTCTATTAGTCTTTTCATTTATCTATTCTCATCCTTCTTTGTTCTTTGGCCCGTGTGGGCCTCCCATTGCGGTGGCCTCTGTTGTCGCAGAGCACCGGCTCTGGGCGCATGCGCTCCAGAGCTCCGGCTCGGTAATTGGACACACCGGTCCAGCTGCTTCGCAGCACGTGGCATCTTCCCAGGCCAGGGATCAAACTGGCGCCCCTTGTACTGCAAGTGGGTGTCCTTACCCACTGGACCACCAGGGAAGCCTGATGATTAACCTTTTTAAGATGCATTTTCCTCATCTATAAAATGGGGAAAGTATTTGCCTCACAAAATTGTTATGAGGACCAAATGAGATAACCTACAAAAAGTCTAAGTATTTAAAATTGATTATTTCTCTGTATACATTTTCATTTTTCCCAAAATTTCTACAATGAATGTAAACTACACTTCAGTAAGTAGCAAAAAGAGATACTGCCTGGCCTTGAATACATTACCAGACCTCTTGAAAAGCCTCAAATTTCCCCAATGAGAAGGAATAATCCTACCTCTCTTAGACATACTGTGAGGATTTAAGGAGAAAACGTGTATAAAGCAGTAAGCCCACTAACTAGCAAAAGAAAGCACTTACTGCTACCTAAAATCTATCATTTCTTGGGCTGGCTAAGACTTCTTGACCTTCTACTCCAGCAAAGAAAATGTATTCTCATCTCAAATACTGTATGATACCACTTATAAATAAATAAATAAATAAATAAATCTTTAAAAAAAATAAATAAAAAGCACAGTAAAACTAGTGAATGTAATAAAAAAGGAGAAGACTCATAGATATAAAGAACAAACTAGTGGTTTACCAGTGAAGGGCTGGGGGGAGATTTGTCAGGGCAGTGTAGGGGAGGTACAAACTATAAGATATAAGACATTCTATAAGCATGTACCATACAACACAGGGAATATAGTCAATATTTTGTAATAACTGTAAATGGAGTGTAACCTTTAAAAATTGTATAAAACATTTAATTTTTTTAATTAAAAATATATATATATATTCATATCTTCAAACCACAGTTCAATAGTATTTTCATTATTTTGTAATCAGTTGTTATCAAAGAGCAGTTTCATTATAAAATTATCAAGGCCACACTCCCCATTTTAAGTACAGTTTAGGTTCACAGAAGTAAATTATATCACATATGGATTCCTAACTAACTATACAATTAGTAGTAGCAAGACAATTCTAGTGAGCTTTTCTCCACTTTACTAGTATCTCTGTATACATACACACTAGTATACAGATGAGTCAATCTAAGGTTTAAATACTTGAACTCCATCAATCACTAACAGCTATAATGTAGGTCAAGGCTATCCACCTGATAAAATTAGATCGGAATCAGTGTTAAGATTTAGAAAAGCCTAAGGATCACCAAGCCTGATCCTTTCGTTTTACAAATGGATTTAGGAAATGTAGTTAACTGGTGAACAATAAAAACATTCAAGGGCTAATCTACTTTTTCAGGAATTAGTTCAATTCCTAAAAGGAACACATAGTAAAACTCAGTTTAGACTTTTAAAATGATACCAATTTTTAGCTCTGCTAAAAGTGCTACTATTAATACCATATTTTTAGGTGTAAGTGGGAACTTCCTTTCTCACTTTCAACAGTACTGCATCCACAGTTTTGAATTCTGTTTCAAGACATTTATCCATTACAGGCAATGTGGAGGAGAGAAAGGCACTTAAGGAGATCTTATTTGAGGTCTAACTCAAAGAACTAATAGGTTTTAAAAAAAAAACCTGAATCAAAGAGTTCACATGCACAGTATAAGACTATGAGACTACTTTGTTTTTTTGCATTTATGTAAGACTTTAAAGAAAACACAAATTAGCTTTTCAGCTTATGAAAATATGCTCAACCTCACTCTTAACATAAATGAAAATTAAAATAACAAAATTCTTATCAGATTTTAAAATATCTAAGTCTTTAGACTTGAAAGAGATGTATCCTTGGAATGCTGAATTCACAATTCTCTAAAAACTGCTGACAATCATTTCTATTCATGATCAAGTATGTGCTCATGTGTGAGGATGTGTCTAAATATGTAAAATGTAACACTAACATGTTCTAGATAAATTAAGGGGGATATAGGTATACTTTTACATTATTTATCAAAGTATAACTTCTATGAAGAGGAATTTGACAACATCTATCAAAATGAAAAATGCACATATCCTTTAAGAGAACAATTCCATTCCTATAAGTTTACCCTACAGAAGACTTCCACATGGAAGAAATATCACAGGTACGATATTCACTACAGCAGTACCTGTAATAAACACCTGCCAACAACCGACACGTCCATCAATAGCAGACTGGCTAATTTTGGCAGACTCATAGAATGGGATACTATGTAGCCATTAAATAAATGAAAATTATATAAATATTAATATGGAAATATATCTAAGATATTAAGTTGACAATGCAAATAGTGACACATATTCATGCATGAGCATAGGTACTTGTCATTTTATTTCCTTTTACACCTTTTTTCTTTTTTTTTAAAGATTTATTTATTTATTTATTTTTGGGCAGGGGTTGGGTTGGGGAGGGAAGGGAGCGGGCAGGCCACTTGTATTGGTCTTTCATTTATCTATTTTCATCCGTCTTTTTTTTTTTTTTAAGATTTATTTATTTATTTATTTTGGGCCGTGGTCGGGTTGGGGAGGGAGGGGAGCGGGCAAGCCACTTCTATTGGTCTTTCATTTCTCTATTTTCATCTGTCTTTGTTCTTTGGCTCCTGTGGGCCTCCCATCATGGTGGCATCTGTCGTTGCAGAGCGCTGGCTCTGGGCGCATGCGCTCCAGAGCTCCGGCTCGGTGATTGGACATATCAGTCCAGCCGCTCCGCGGCACGTGGGATCTTCCCATGCCAGGGATCGAACCGGCGCCCCTTGCACTGCAAGGCGGTGTCCTTATCCACTGGACCACCAGGGGAAGCCCTTCATCCGTCTTTGTTCTTTGGCTCCTGTGGGCCTCCCATCTTGGTGGCATCTGTTGTTTCAGAGCACTGGCCCTGGGCGCATGCGCTCCAGAGCTCCGGCTCGGTAACTGGACACATCTGTCCAGCCGCTCCGCGGCATGTGGGATCTTCCCAGGCCAGGGATTGAACCGGCGCCCCTTGCAATGCAAGGCGGTGTCCTTACTCACTGGACCACCAGGGGAAGCCCCCTTTTACACCTTTTTATTTCTATTTATTTACATGTATTACTTAAAAAAAAGTGAAACTTGAAGGGCTTCCCTGGTCTTGCAATATAGGGGAAACAGGGTCGATCCCTGATCTGGAAGATCCCACGTGCTGCGGAGCATCTAATTCAGTGCATCACAACTACTGAGCCCACGTGCCTTAGAGCCCATGTTCCACAACAAGAGAAGCCACCTTAATGAGATGCCTATGCACCACAACTAGAGAACAGCCCCTGCTCGTCGCAACCAGAGAAAACCTGTAGGCAACAATGAAGACCCAGCACAGCCAAAAATAATAAAAATAAATAAATTTTTTTAAAAAGAAAACTTTAAAAATTATTTATTGTAAATCTAAGATATTTAATCTATGATGTGATGATCTATGTAACTACCTATGATGTACCCAAGTGAAGTAACTATCAAATTTTCCCTCACTAATAACGTTTAAATTCAAGAATCCTAATGTCAGCATTCCAAGGACAAGTCTATGTTCAAGTCTTGTGACTCTATAACCATCATCAGCTCCAGAACAAATAAAATCCTAAAGCCTACTTTCAAGCAGAAACACATATGACTTATACTGCAGTAGGATTAATGGTAAAACTCTGACCTCACCTGACCAGATCTCCATGAAGCTGCAAAAACAGGCTTTCCCTTCCCTCTCCAGCACAAATTTCTGATGCTGGTGTCTCTACTGTGCAAAGCACAAGATGTAAGTCGGAGGATGAGGAGGCAGCAGAGGAGGTGGAGACTGTAGTGGCAGTGGTCGTGTCCGCTCCGTACAGGTAAACACAGCCTCTTTTCACATCTTCTCTAAGCCAGTCTCTCTCCCGAGAACCAAACCTACTTCTCCTATTCAAACAACTTCTGCTCCCATTGCGTTTCATATTTCTCTAAAAAACGTCAAAAAAGAGAGAAATTATTAGCCCAACTGTCTAAATTAGACACACTTGGTCCCCACCCTATGCCAGAGTCACCAAGACTTGGCTGGGTACCGCTTCCTCTCAGGGAGCCTTTGGCACCTGCCACGCCCTTCCCTAAACTAGAAAATTTCATTTTCTTTACTGCTAGCCATTCATGTCACTGTCCATCATCTTCTGACCTCTTTTTTCCTTTATGCTCTCAGAAGAATGTCAAGAACAAGTCATGTAGCTACTAATTAACTTTCACAAACTGTAATATTTTGCCAGATTTAGTTCATATTATTCTAAAGAATATATGTATGATACATCCTTACATATATAGCTAAAGTCACCTACTACCTAAAACAATCCCATTCCCCTCCCTCTCTCCCCAGAAATACTCTACTCTATTTAGTGTGTACTGTTCAACACACTTTTACATCTGTACACACACACACACACATATATATAAACTCTATATAATATCATTTTACATGATTTAAAACTTTATCTAAAAACTAACATACTTATGTTTCACCTATAATTTTTCCCCTTGATTCAACATTGGTTTAGAGACACATCAGTGATTCTTTTGACACACCAGCTCATTCTTTTGAGTAACATTCCGTTACATGGACACACCAAAGTTTATCCCTTTCTGGCTGAGGGCATTTAATTTTCTTCTAATTTCTCACTGTTAGAAACAATGCTGCAATAAATATTTTTGTATGTCTCCATTTGGCAATGGAAAGTTTCTCAAGGGTCCTCATCCTCTGCGTTACATCCCAAATAACTACAGAATCAACACAATTCGTACAAATATTCTTCCATTTTCAAGTTTCAAAGAAAATTACTGTTGCATTTGATAACTTAGGTATGCATATACACTGTAAAGTCACATTGCCTCAAAGCAAAAACAATTGCTGCATCAACATAACAAGTTTCTAAAGATCAATCTTTACCGGCTGTATTTTTGTCATCGGTCATTTCTGTTCCCTTTAATATGAAACCATAAACAGTTGCACTGATGTATCTCTCCTGGGCCACTCCCCCTGGCATTTCACTGTTTCACTCATATCCAGCTCTGCCAATACACCAACTGTTTCACTATTCTGTGACTTATCTGAAATGTCCTTCTCCATCTTGTCCACCTGAGTAGTTACTTCTCAAAATTACTCAAATGTCACCCTCTCTGTGAAGCCTTCCATGTCACCCATCCCCATTTTCTCCTCCTACCTACAAAGAATTAATTACGCTCTCCTCACCAGAACTTCTTCATCTTGAACATACTTCCACTACTATATAAATCACCATGCATTTTTAATTACTTATTTGGCATTCTCCTCTCTTACACACTGAGAATTACTTGTAATATTTTGCCAGATTTAGTTCATATTATTCTAAAGAATATATGTATGATACATCCTTACATATATAGCTAAAGTCACCTACTACCTAAAACAATCCCATTCCCCTCCCTCTCTCCCCAGAAATACTCTACTCTATTTAGTGTGTACTGTTCAACACACTTTTACATCTGTACACACACACACACACATATATATAAACTCTATATAATATCATTTTACATGATTTAAAACTTTATCTAAAAACTAACATACTTATGTTTCACCTATAATTTTTCCCCTTGATTCAACATTGGTTTAGAGACACATCAGTGATTCTTTTGACACACCAGCTCATTCTTTTGAGTAACATTCCGTTACATGGACACACCAAAGTTTATCCCTTTCTGGCTGAGGGCATTTAATTTTCTTCTAATTTCTCACTGTTAGAAACAATGCTGCAATAAATATTTTTGTATGTCTCCATTTGGCAATGGAAAGTTTCTCAAGGGTCCTCATCCTCTGCGTTACATCCCAAATAACTACAGAATCAACACAATTCGTACAAATATTCTTCCATTTTCAAGTTTCAAAGAAAATTACTGTTGCATTTGATAACTTAGGTAAGCATATACACTGTAAAGTCACATTGCCTCAAAGCAAAAACAATTGCTGCATCAACATAACAAGTTTCTAAAGATCAATCTTTACCGGCTGTATTTTTGTCATCGGTCATTTCTGTTCCCTTTAATATGAAACCATAAACAGTTGCACTGATGTATCTCTCCTGGGCCACTCCCCCTGGCATTTCACTGTTTCACTCATATCCAGCTCTGCCAATACACCAACTGTTTCACTATTCTGTGACTTATCTGAAATGTCCTTCTCCATCTTGTCCACCTGAGTAGTTACTTCTCAAAATTACTCAAATGTCACCCTCTCTGTGAAGCCTTCCATGTCACCCATCCCCATTTTCTCCTCCTACCTACAAAGAATTAATTACGCTCTCCTCACCAGAACTTCTTCATCTTGAACATACTTCCACTACTATATAAATCACCATGCATTTTTAATTACTTATTTGGCATTTTCTCCTCTCTTACACACTGAGAACCTATTATAGTGCCTTACCACCTGGGTGGCAAACAGATGCATGCAGAACTTACCTGATATCACAGAAATGTATTTCAGGTCTGTACTGAAGCCTACCTAGTTCTGGCAAGAAAAATCCCCATTTTTTATAGGAAACCTTATCATCTTTTCTTTGTATCAGTCATACAGCAAATTAAAAAAACCTGCTAATATTCCTCACTGGAAAATGGAAATCTCTGTAAATAATGCTGATATTCTTATAATTACTGAAATTAAATATTTGAAGATGACTGTAGGACCCAAAATTCAATCTCTGAAGATGGTAAAGAAAGGGGAAGAAAAAGAATGTATTCCCCAGGGGGAGAGAAAGAAAAATAAGAAATGAGAATGGCTTCATTGTTTAAATTTAGGATCGCAGGTAATTGATCATTTTACAGATTTTAAGAACTGGAGTATGACTAACCAAACCCATGAGGATTATTACTAGTTTTAACTTTAGATTAAGTAGGATAAAGCCCTGCTACAAGTGGGAACCAGGTCTCTTTCTTTTCATCAAGAGCATTTTCTTTTTTTTTTTTAAAACATTTATTTTATTTATTTATCTTTTGGGGGGCGTGGGGTGGGGAGGGAGTGGGGCGGGCAGGCCACTTCTATTGGTCTTTCATTTGTCTATTTTCATCCGTCTTTGTTCTTCAGCTCCTGTGGGCCTCCCATCGTGGTTGCCTCTGTCGTTGCAGAGTGCCGGCTCTGGGCGCAATGGCGCCAGAGCTCCAGCTGGGTAATTGGACACATCAGTCCAGCCACTCCGCGGCACGTGGGATCTTCCCAGGCCAGGGATCAAACCGGCGCCCCTTGCAGTGCAAAGCGGTGTTCTTACCCGCTGGACCACCAGGGGAAGCCCAAGAGCATTTTCTCAAAGTTGAACATATCAGAATTAACAAAGAGCTTTCAAGCACTTGTAAACACAGGGACCATCATAACTACATCACTAAACACTTTTAACCACTGCATAATTAACCACCAATTTTAAATATTTCATGTTTTTTATTCTTTGGGAAAGATCAACTGAACCTCTGAAAATAGTGTTCTATATGGTACAGCTACATTTACACAAAGAAACCCTGCATTTTGCACTCAATGGAGAGAAAGTTTGCTCACTGCTATTGAGAGGGCCATTGGGCTCTACCCCATAAGTATCTTTTCAAAAACTTAACTTTGGGCTTCCTGGTAGTCCAGTCTGTACTGAAGCCTACCTAGTTCTGGCAAGAAAAATCCCCATTTTTATAGGAACCCATCTTTTCTTTGTATCAGTCATACAGCAAATTAAAAAAACCTGCTAATATTCCTCACTGGAAAATGGAAATCTCTGTAAATAATGCTGATATTCTTATAATTACTGAAATTAAATATTTGAAGATGACTGTAGGACCCAAAATTCAATCTCTGAAGATGGTAAAGAAAGGGGAAGAAAAAGAATGTATTCCCCAGGGGGAGAGAAAGAAAAATAAGAAATGAGAATGGCTTCATTGTTTAAATTTAGGATCGCAGGTAATTGATCATTTTACAGATTTTAAGAACTGGAGTATGACTAACCAAACCCATGAGGATTATTACTAGTTTTAACTTTAGATTAAGTAGGATAAAGCCCTGCTACAAGTGGGAACCAGGTCTCTTTCTTTTCATCAAGAGCATTTTCTTTTTTTTTTTTAAAACATTTATTTTATTTATTTATCTTTTGGGGGGCGTGGGGTGGGGAGGGAGTGGGCGGGCCACTTCTATTGGTCTTTCATTTGTCTATTTTCATCCGTCTTTGTTCTTCAGCTCCTGTGGGCCTCCCATCGTGGTTGCCTCTGTCGTTGCAGAGTGCCGGCTCTGGGCGCAATGGCGCCAGAGCTCCAGCTGGGTAATTGGACACATCAGTCCAGCCACTCCGCGGCACGTGGGATCTTCCCAGGCCAGGGATCAAACCGGCGCCCCTTGCAGTGCAAAGCGGTGTTCTTACCCGCTGGACCACCAGGGGAAGCCCAAGAGCATTTTCTCAAAGTTGAACATATCAGAATTAACAAAGAGCTTTCAAGCACTTGTAAACACAGGGACCATCATAACTACATCACTAAACACTTTTAACCACTGCATAATTAACCACCAATTTTAAATATTTCATGTTTTTTATTCTTTGGGAAAGATCAACTGAACCTCTGAAAATAGTGTTCTATATGGTACAGCTACATTTACACAAAGAAACCCTGCATTTTGCACTCAATGGAGAGAAATTTTGCTCACTGCTATTGAGAGGGCCATTGGGCTCTACCCCATAAGTATCTTTTCAAAAAACTTAACTTTGGGCTTCCCTGGTAGTCCAGTGGGTAAAGAGTCTGCCTTGCAGTGCAAGGGGCACAGGTTAGATCCCTGGGCCGGGAAGATTCCATGCGCCGTGGGGCAGCTGGACTGGTGTGTCCAATTACGAGCCAGAGCTCTGCAAGGAGAGAGGCCACTGCAATGAGAGGCCCACACATGCCAAAGAATAAATATGGATGAAAATAAACAAATAAAAAAAACAATTAAAAAAGCCCAAATTAAAAAAAAAACAAACAAGAAAACTTAACATCAAATAATACCCCATTAACCTTCTCGGAAAGTTAAGCCAGACCTCAGGAAGTATTACATTAATTCATCCATGATTCTCCTTCTGTTAGAATTTTTAACAGTCATTTTTTAACAGGTATATCTATTTCCCTTAAGACTATACATAAATTCTTTGAGAACATTATACTGTTGAAACACGTATTGCTGGTCAAAGAATGTATCTCCTTTTATATGACATATCTCACCCTATGAAAATAAACTGCTGAGTTATAACTTCAGTAGATATCATTCTCTTAAACCTGTTCAACAAGCATTCAAAGGCCTAGATACCAAGAAGGCATAGCGTTCTGGGAACAATCTACATGAATTGTTCAGCTATTGTTATTGTTTAGCTGATTAAGTCATGTCTGATTCTTTTGCGAACCCATAGACTGTAGGCTGCCAGGCTCCTCTGTCCATGGGATTCTCCAGGCAAGAATACTGGAAAGAATATTGGAACAGGTTGCCATTTCCTCCTCCAGGGGATCTTCCCAACCCAGGGAATAAATCCTAGTCTTTTGCATTGTAGCCGAATTCTATACCACTGAGCCATCAGGGAAACCTTGAGCTACCATTAGTCACTGCTGAACTACATAGTGCTTCCTTCTCCACTACACGAACCATCAAGTAAGTGTTGAAAAGGTCAGTTCTCTCTGCTAAGAGGTCTGCAGTTTTTTAAATTACTATTCTACTGGAATTGCTAGACTGAGAATACTTTATTTCCTTACTTACTCTTCTTATGTAAGAACTATTGACAAGTTTCTTTAAAAGAACACAACTGTAATCACCCTCCCATCAAACAAGTGAATTAAGAGCATATTTAAAATTTAAAGATATTTCTGGATAGTAGAAATCTTCAGAGTAAGCCATGAAATAAGTGCTTACTTCACTTTCACACTTTTCTTTAATTTTTTTTTGGGGGGGGTGGGGACGGAGGGGGTGGGCAGGCCACTTCTATTGGTCTTTCATTCATTAATTTTCATCCATCTTTGTTCTTTGGCCCGTGTGGGCCTCCCATCACAGTGGCCTCTGTTGTTGCAGAGCACCGGCTCTGGGCGCATGCGCTTCAGAGCTCTGGCTCGGTAATTGGACACATGGGTCCAGCCGCTCCGCGGCACGTGGGATCTTTCCAGGCCAGGGATCCAACCCGCGCCCCTTGCACTGCAAGCGGTGTCCTTACCCACTGGACCACCAGGGAAGCCCACTTTTATGCTTTTTACCCTCTAAAAAATGAAGACAACATTGAGGGCTGGCTCTGATCAGTTCAAAGGTGATAAAGTAAGATATGCACGGTAGAACAAAATCTACTGTAGTAACGCTGCATAGTAAGGGATCTCTACTAGACTGTGAAATATCCTAAAGTAGGAGATATGTTCCCATATTCAAAACTTAAGAATCTCTATAGAGGAATATACATGCCAAGAAATATTTAGAAAGGGGTTGAGAAAATAAAGAGACAAATATTTCAGTTCATTAAAATTTTCAGGTGTAATAACTGATTTTAAAAACCATATATATATACATCATTTTGATAAAAACTTAAAACTAGTATTGAAAAAAATGGGTCTCATAGCAGTCATTGATTGACCTGATGTGCTACAACTTCATTCTTATAGAGACTCAGCTGAAAAAAAAAAAAAGCCAAACTGTATCTTGGCTACAAAAAGTCAAATTTTCATTTTCAAATTTCTGCTTCAAAGATACTCCTGACAATTTTAAAGACTATTAAAAATATCATACTTACATTCTAACTACAGTTATGTTTATATTCTAAACAGCAATGTGCTCAATAAATCTGGGGGCAGATTCTGAATCAAATTTTCCAATACTCCATACAGTGGTCTGTACATGCTCAGTTGCTTCAGCTGTGTCTGACACTTTGAGACCCCATAGATCACAGCCCGCCAGGCTCTTCTGTCCAAGGGATTTTCGCAAGCACACTGCAGTGGGTTGCTATGTCCACCTCCAGGGGATCTTCCTAGCTCAAGGATCAAACCAACATCTCCTGCAGTGCAGGTAGAACCTAGATCTAATCTGGCTAAATTAAACCAGCTTAGCTATATTAGCCTTCTTATAAAGATCTATACTCTTTGACAATAATGATTTTCATGATTTGGTATTGAGTATTAGAGAAAGGAGCAGCAGAGGAGGAGATGGCTAGATAGCATCAGTGACTCAACAGACATGAATCTGAGCAAACTCCAGGAGATAGTGAAGGACAGAGGAGCCTGGCGTGCTATAGTCCATCAGGTCTGGAGATGACTGAAAAACAACAACAGAAGAGTTACCAAAAAAAAATGATGTCTTTTTCAAAGGGTTTTCAGAGAAGAGTATGTAGGAAACTATGGCTTTCTTTTCGATTCTAAAAGTTTCCTACATATATATTCCTTTCCAGTTTCATCTGGCCCAAAATTCTACCAGTCACTGAAATGAATTTTTGTTTGTAAAAACACACACACACACACACACAGAGCAATTTTCTTCACAGCCAGTTTATCTGCAAAGATGCAAAGGTCTTAGATACTGTTAGCCTCTCATACCACCCACTTAGCACTAGAATCAGTATCCATTTCTGGAATCTTTCTAATGGTCCCCAGATTGGAACCCCATGGAACCAGTGGTAGGTTGGATCACTTCCTGGAACTGTAGGACCATGGGAATCTTCAATAAAGATCCTCATTTCTCAACTCCTTCCCTCCCACAAAGCACTTCCCATGGAAAAATAGTCGCTGTAAAAATAGCCAAGGCTGTTTACCTTCAAGGCCAGAGGGCATTACCTATCTCTGACTTGCCCTTTCCTGATAAAGCAAGCCAGCAGAATTCTTTAAAGTTCATTCACAATTTACATTTTGGTGACCTTACTGTTGTAAGTAAATATCCAAAAGCCTTTTGAGTAATTAAATGTAAACATGATTAAACAGTTTACCATAAATAGGTAAAAGCTCTATGTGGAAGTAAACTATGAGAAGTAATTTCATGTCGCTGTATTAAGACTGGGAGGTAGCAGCAGAAAAAAATGTTTTATATTTGACACAGTTCTAAATTATGTCGGTTCGCAGATTCACCGACTGTTTCAAATCTACCATTTTTTTTTCAGTGTTGCCCTCTGTGATGTCCTATGAAAAACCTCAGTAGCGAGTATATGGTGCGGATTCTCAATCCCAACGAAAAACTATTACTTAATGAATTTTTCAACATGATGTATTTTCATTGTCTTGCCAAGTATTTATGAGTCTAAATTTTCTTTGCCCTCTTCCTTTTCTCTGGCAAGCTTTAAAATCCTGCTGATTCCTCTTCCAGAACTCGTGAAGGAATTTCTTTCCTTCTCCAGGACACCTAGTTTACATATTTGACCTAGGGAAAAAACTTCTCTCCATCTAGAGATTTCGAAGGCTAAAACTCCCTCCAGCGATTCTGCCACAGCCCCTCCTTCTAACCACCTTCACCGTCCCCACCCCACCCTACATTTCTCGTGCATTTCAACTTCTTGTCATCACCTTCAAGACTCCATTCCCCACCCCACACACCCGCCACTTGCCGGCATCTGCCTGCATTTCCTCCTACTTCCCCCAATTCCTGCCAAAAAGCCCCGTTAGCTGCCTGTTGCATAACTGCTCCCCCATCACCGTCTCCCTGGATTGTTCTGCCCCACTCCCGCCAGCAGGAATGCCCCCTTTTTGTGCAACCCCTCCTCCCTCCTGCAACACGCCCAGCGCTTCCCCGAGATTAAGCTCCTCCGGGGATTCTCTCTGCAGGCGGGGCAGGTCTTGCTCCCAAGGCTGGCGCTCCGGCGCGGGGAGCGGGTCTTAACTTCGGTGGGAAGCTCGGAGGGCAGAGGCGCCGCTCCCAGCCGGCGCAGCCCCGAACACCGCAGCGCCGGGCCAATCACCGCCGCCATCCTCCCGCTGGGGTGATGTCTTCAGGTGTCCGGGGAGAAAGCCCTGCGTACTTCCAGCTCCGCTCTCGGGCCAGCAGCCGCCGGCTCGGGGGCCTCGAGCGCGGCCGGGGGAGGCAGAGGCGGGCCCCCGGGTCCCGAAGGAGCTGAGTGGGCGGCGGCGGCCGGGCGGACGCCAGCCCCAAGGCGTGGGCCTGTGAGGCGGGTGGCGCGCGGCCAGGGATGGGCAGCGGTGGGGACTGAGGCGGCTGCGGCCTCGGCGGGGGCCCGGCGCAGAGGCCTCCGCGGCTGCCGCGGCCCCTCCAGCCGGGTCTGAGGGGCGGCCGAGCCGCGAGGCTGACGGACCGACGCGAGGCGGGGGTCGCCTGCTAGCTCAGCCACCGCGCGGGGCAAGGGCGGCCTCTTACAAGAATTTTTCAACATGATGTATTTTCATTGTCTTGCCAAGTATTTATGAGTCTAAATTTTCTTTGCCCTCTTCCTTTTCTCTGGCAAGCTTTAAAATCCTGCTGATTCCTCTTCTAGAACTCGTGAAGGAATTTCTTTCCTTCTCCAGGACACCTAGTTTACATATTTGACCTAGGGAAAAAACTTCTCTCCATCTAGAGATTTCGAAGGCTAAAACTCCCTCCAGCGATTCTGCCACAGCCCCTCCTTCTAACCACCTTCACCGTCCCCACCCCACCCTACATTTCTCGTGCATTTCAACTTCTTGTCATCACCTTCAAGACTCCATTCCCCACCCCACACACCCGCCACTTGCCGGCATCTGCCTGCATTTCCTCCTACTTCCCCCAATTCCTGCCAAAAAGCCCCGTTAGCTGCCTGTTGCATAACTGCTCCCCCATCACCGTCTCCCTGGATTGTTCTGCCCCACTCCCGCCAGCAGGAATGCCCCCTTTTTGTGCAACCCCTCCTCCCTCCTGCAACACGCCCAGCGCTTTCCCGAGATTAAGCTCCTCCGGGGATTCTCTCTGCAGGCGGGGCAGGTCTTGCTCCCAAGGCTGGCGCTCCGGCGCGGGGAGCGGGTCTTAACTTCGGTGGGAAGCTCGGAGGGCAGAGGCGCCGCTCCCAGCCGGCGCAGCCCCGAACACCGCAGCGCCGGGCCAATCACCGCCGCCATCCTCCCGCTGGGGTGATGTCTTCAGGTGTCCGGGGAGAAAGCCCTGCGTACTTCCAGCTCCGCTCTCGGGCCAGCAGCCGCCGGCTCGGGGGCCTCGAGCGCGGCCGGGGGAGGCAGAGGCGGGCCCCCGGGTCCCGAAGGAGCTGAGTGGGCGGCGGCGGCCGGGCGGACGCCAGCCCCAAGGCGTGGGCCTGTGAGGCGGGTGGCGCGCGGCCAGGGATGGGCAGCGGTGGGGACTGAGGCGGCTGCGGCCTCGGCGGGGGCCCGGCGCAGAGGCCTCCGCGGCTGCCGCGGCCCCTCCAGCCGGGTCTGAGGGGCGGCCGAGCCGCGAGGCTGACGGACCGACGCGAGGCGGGGGTCGCCTGCTAGCTCAGCCACCACGCGGGGCAAGGGCGGCCTCTCCCCTCTTTCGCTCTTTCCCCAACCCGCCCGCGCGTCTCACCTTCAAGACCCGGATCCCGCCCGGCCGGCGGCTCGCGGATGCTTCGGGCGGCTCCGGGGGCTCGAGCGGGCCCGCGGGCCCCGGCTCCACCTCCCCCATCGGCGGCTAGCGGCGGCAGCACAGGGACGGCCGGCCGGCGCGACGCCGCGCGGAGCCTCGGCGGCGCGCGCGAACACCCAGCGGCCCCGCCCCTCGCGGCTCAGCCCCGCCCCTAGCCCCGCCCCTCCCGGGCGTGCGTAGCTGCGGGCCCAGCGCGTCCCCGGCTCTGCGGTTCTTGGGCCGGCGGGCAGTCGGCAGTGAGGCCCGCGGGCGGAGCCCAGCGCCGCGGCAGGGCTGGGCCTCTGCTGTCAGCTGCCGTTGGTTTCCAGGACTGAGGCGCGGAGTTATTTGTTGCTCTCCTCGCCTCGAAAGTAAGGGCTGAATAAGGGGCACGGGAGGTCTGCGCCTGTTAATAGTGCCCTCCGCACAAGGTGGCTTTTGTAACTTACCTCTCCCAGACGTTTCCTCTCTACTCCAAAACTTGCACCCTCACGTGCAGGCCATTGGACGAATTGTTGAGAACACTCACCTTAAGCAAGGCCCTTTCTTTTTCTTTTTTTCTGCCCTTTCTTATTATAGATGCACATGGCCTTCCTCAGCAAATTCCACCCCACCTCGTACAAAATGTCATCTCATCTCCCAGCCGCACTTGAATTCCCTCTTTCCTCATGTAGTAAAATTATCAGAATATTGTACTCTGCTTCAAGCAAATAATGTGGTCTGG
The DNA here is from genome assembly GCA_022376925.1 of Tragulus kanchil. Taxonomy (NCBI): domain Eukaryota; kingdom Metazoa; phylum Chordata; class Mammalia; order Artiodactyla; family Tragulidae; genus Tragulus; species Tragulus kanchil. Next base: position 166,931,224 of record JAIOJX010000031.1, on the reverse strand, counting down.
TCTCTAAGCTATTTTATTATTTGCAATTCTAATTCAGAAGTTTTATTATTCTCTTTTAGTTCCTGCAGTGATAGTTTTGTGGCCGGCCAGTGAGCCAAATCAGAGCCTGATTCCAAATTTCAGCGCTACCTCTTATTAGCTCTATACCCTTGTGCAAGTTTCCTGATCTAAGCATTTGGTTCTTAGTTGTGTAACAGAAATTAGCCTTTCTAGTAGATATTTTTCAAATGCATACAAAGTGCTTGACACATAGTAGTGATTCGTGGCAGTCACTATTACTCTGAATTTTCAAATTGAAGATACACTTAATTCCTCAGAGTCCTCTTCTTAATTCAGCCCTGAATTTCCTTAGGAAACATCCTAGACCTCAGAATTTTAAGGCCTTCCCCTCCTACACAGGTGCTGAGTCTCCAAGCAACTTCTCAAGAATGAAGCAGAGGGCTTCCCTGGTGGTCCAGTGAGTAAGGACACTGCCTTGCAGTGCAAGGGGCGCTGGTTCGATCCCTGGCCTGGGAAGATCCCACGTGCCACAGAGCAGCTGGACCAATGTATCCAACTACCAAGCTGAAGTTCTGGAGAGCATGCGCCCAGAGCTAGTGCTCTGTGACAACCGAGGCCACTGTGATGGGAGGCCCACACGGGCCAAAGAACAAAGGTGGATGAAAACAGATAAATGAAAGACCAATAGAAGCGGCCCGCCCGCCTCCTCCCTTCCCAATCCCCACCCCCACCCGCAAAAAGAATGAAGCAGAAAAAAGCAATTTCTTACACTTTGACTAATTGGTATAAACGGTATTACTGATTATCCATTGCTTCAGCTAACCTAATCCAGACCAACTGTATGTTAAGAATATTTTAATTGTTAAGTTTAGTCCAAGAGAGTTTTGAGGTCTAACACTGCAAACTGTTCCCTTCTCGGAGATACATGTCCATTTATAGATATTTGTAAGTCCAAACAAAATTTGACTCTTGCGAGATCTGACATGGCCTTCCTCAGCAAATTCCACCCACCTCGTACAAAATGTCATCTCATCTCCCAGCCGCACTTGAATTCCCTCTTTCCTCATGTAGTAAAATTATCAGAATATTGTACTCTGCTTCAAGCAAATAATGTGGTCTGGTCTCTAAGCTATTTTATTATTTGCAATTCTAATTCAGAAGTTTTATTATTCTCTTTTAGTTCCTGCAGTGATAGTTTTGTGGCCGGCCAGTGAGCCAAATCAGAGCCTGATTCCAAATTTCAGCGCTACCTCTTATTAGCTCTATACCCTTGTGCAAGTTTCCTGATCTAAGCATTTGGTTCTTAGTTGTGTAACAGAAATTAGCCTTTCTAGTAGATATTTTTCAAATGCATACAAAGTGCTTGACACATAGTAGTGATTCGTGGCAGTCACTATTACTCTGAATTTTCAAATTGAAGATACACTTAATTCCTCAGAGTCCTCTTCTTAATTCAGCCCTGAATTTCCTTAGGAAACATCCTAGACCTCAGAATTTTAAGGCCTTCCCCTCCTACACAGGTGCTGAGTCTCCAAGCAACTTCTCAAGAATGAAGCAGAGGGCTTCCCTGGTGGTCCAGTGAGTAAGGACACTGCCTTGCAGTGCAAGGGGCGCTGGTTCGATCCCTGGCCTGGGAAGATCCCACGTGCCACAGAGCAGCTGGACCAATGTATCCAACTACCAAGCTGAAGTTCTGGAGAGCATGCGCCCAGAGCTAGTGCTCTGTGACAACCGAGGCCACTGTGATGGGAGGCCCACACGGGCCAAAGAACAAAGGTGGATGAAAACAGATAAATGAAAGACCAATAGAAGCGGCCCGCCCGCCTCCTCCCTTCCCAATCCCCACCCCCCCCCCCACCCGCAAAAAAGAATGAAGCAGAAAAAAGCAATTTCTTACACTTTGACTAATTGGTATAAACGGTATTACTGATTATCCATTGCTTCAGCTAACCTAATCCAGACCAACTGTATGTTAAGAATATTTTAATTGTTAAGTTTAGTCCAAGAGAGTTTTGAGGTCTAACACTGCAAACTGTTCCCTTCTCGGAGATACATGTCCATTTATAGATATTTGTAAGTCCAAACAAAATTTGACTCTTGCAGATTCTGACTCTGTACAGATTTCTGTGAAAGTTTGGTCACTATTTTGTCCCTTCACTTGAGTTACTTTATATATACCAGAAGTCCAGTCTCCAGTTATCTTCATTTGTTTCATTTTAGTGAATTCCAAATGATGTCTCTGTGAGTCTGGCATAAGGAAGTTTTTACATCGTCTACCTCCAGGGTCTTCCTTCTATCCTGAAATTACCTTCAAGAAAGCTACTTTCAAAGTAGTTGGATTCCCATTACAGTGTTTACTGGGTAACTTCCTCCAGCAAGAACACCGATAGGTGAGGGATAGGCACCAATATGAAGACAACAGTGGACTTGATCAAGGGCAGACGGGCAGAGGAAAGAATGAAAATGTGACTCAGAGTGTTTCTAAAAGCCTATTTTTTGAAGTATTACACATTGCCATTGCCACATTTCATGAGAAGCTCTTCAGTAGTTCATCACCTGAAGGAGAAGGATCTTGTTCCAGGACCAGCACTTGAGGTCATGCTGGGGAACAGCAGTGCTTAGATGATGGGTTCACTGTTGCTGTTGTTGTAATTAATGGAAGAGTGGGCTCAAGCATCAATTCAGAATACAAGCGTATGCTGAGTTATGTATTTACTACTTCTTCAACAGCATCAGAAGTACCTCTTTTAAAAGGAGAACCACAAACAGCTACGAGCCCAGGTGTTCCAGGGTAACTTAGGAAACGCTTTTTAAATCTCCATGGTTTAAGATCCAATTCCCCTATGAGTGTGTTCACACGGGCCAAAGAACAAAGACGGATGAAAACAGAGAAATGAAAGACCAATAGAAGCGGCCCGCCCGCCTCCTCCCTTCCCCATCCCCACCCCCACCCGCAAAAAAGAATGAAGCAGAAAAAAGCAATTTCTTACACTTTGACTAATTGGTATAAACGGTATTACTGATTATCCATTGCTTCAGCTAACCTAATCCAGACCAACTGTATGTTAAGAATATTTTAATTGTTAAGTTTAGTCCAAGAGAGTTTTGAGGTCTAACACTGCAAACTTTTCCCCTTCTCGGAGATACATGTCCATTTATAGATATTTGTAAGTCCAAACAAAATTTGACTCTTGCAGATTCTGACTCTGTACAGATTTCTGTGAAAGTTTGGTCACTATTTTGTCCCTTCACTTGAGTTACTTTATATATACCAGAAGTCCAGTCTCCAGTTATCTTCATTTGTTTCATTTTAGTGAATTCCAAATGATGTGTCTGTGAGTCTGGCATAAGGAAGTTTTACATCGTCACCTCCAGGGTCTTCCTTCTATCCTGAAATTACCTTCAAGAAAGCTACTTTCAAAGTAGTTGGATTCCCATTACAGTGTTTACTGGGTAACTTCCTCCAGCAAGAACACCGATAGGTGAGGGATAGGCACCAATATGAAGACAACAGTGGACTTGATCAAGGGCAGACGGGCAGAGGAAAGAATGAAAATGTGACTCAGAGTGTTTCTAAAAGCCTATTTTTTGAAGTATTACACATTGCCATTGCCACATTTCATGAGAAGCTCTTCAGTAGTTCATCACCTGAAGGAGAAGGTTCTTGTTCCAGGACCAGCACTTGAGGTCATGCTGGGGAACAGCAGTGCTTAGATGATGGGTTCACTGTTGCTGTTGTTGTAATTAATGGAAGAGTGGGCTCAAGCATCAATTCAGAATACAAGCGTATGCTGAGTTATGTATTTACTACTTCTTCAACAGCATCAGAAGTACCTCTTTTAAAAGGAGAACCACAAACAGCTACGAGCCCAGGTGTTCCAGGGGTAACTTAGGATTCAGCGCTTTTTTAAATCTCCATGGTTTAAGATCCAATTCAGTAAGTGATGCCCACCTGATTCAGAGTTTTCTTCTCAAATCATGTACTGCCATTCACATTTTCTACTGTTTCAAGGGTCACAGTTTCCTGCTCTCCCCCAGTTCAAGGCAGTGTGCATTATGTATGCCAAGGGTTATGTAACTACAATTTCTGGAAATGGTAAACAGCTGAGACTAACCCTAAAAATAAATTCCTCGGGGAGTTTTTGTGCAAAAATTCATCTGCCCCCACTGCAGGTTCATCATTATAAAAATCACTGTTTGAACCAAGCCAAGAGACAGAGAAGTCATTAGACTCTCTCCTGGCTGTATGCTTCCTATCAGTAACTGTGCATACACCTCTCTCTCCACCTGGAAAGGCTTGGGGGAGGACACACACACACACACATTTATCCTAGGAGCTTTTCCTAATCCTTACTACAAAATGCAAAGAGAAGTCTGGGAAAGAAGAGTTCATGTCTATCAGATTTTGCTAAAGGAGCCATAAGAGCTTACTATATATACCTCTTTATACCTAGTTTCCACTCCTTTAATGATCACAGGTCATCTCTGAGCAGGTTTGGATATTTATTTTAGTTTCAAATAAACAGGCTGGACTTACCTGGCTTCCAGGTTTATAGAACTATTTTTTCCCTTGAACACTTTTGTATTTTTTGACTATAGAGACACTTGAACTAGAGCAGGAAATAGCATGAAAAATACTTCAAAGTGGTAAAAATTAATTTGGTCCTTCTGGATGGAAGTTCAAATCTGCACTCTTCACTGTATTTTTTAGGAAATTTCTGGAGTCCATTTCTTGCTTTTTTTTTTTGGCCTCTTTTTATTGATTTATCTTTCATCCATCCTTATTCTTTGGCCTGTGTAGGCCTCCTATTGCAGTGGCCTCTCTCACTGCAGAGCACCAGTTCAGGGCGTATGCACTCGAGAGCACTGGCTTGTAACTGGACACAGCGGTCCAGCTGCTCTGTGGCCTGTGGGATCTTCCCAGGGCAAGGATGGAACCGGTGCTCCATGCACTGCAAGGCGGACTCTTTACCCACTGGACCACCATAGAAGCCCACTAGCTAACATTTTTATTATAGTTTTTATATTTTCATCTGATAAGGAGATGAAAACGTCAAGTTTAATACAAGAAATAAAGATGAACTTTAAGTCACATACAAGGAAAGATTAGAGAAATGTCACTTATCAAGGAGCACCCAGGGGCACTTCTGCATAAACCAGATAATTGGTAAGGCATACTTCCTAAAAAATAAATTCCTAAAATAAATTCCTCGGGAGTTTTGTGCAAAATTCATCTGCCCCCACTGCAGGTTCATCATTATAAAATCACTGTTTGAACCAAGCCAAGAGACAGAGAAGTCATTAGACTCTCTCCTGGCTGTATGCTTCCTATCAGTAACTGTGCATACACCTCTCTCTCCACCTGGAAAGGCTTGGGGGAGGACACACACACACACACATTTATCCTAGGAGCTTTTCCTAATCCTTACTACAAAATGCAAAGAGAAGTCTGGGAAAGAAGAGTTCATGTCTATCAGATTTTGCTAAAGGAGCCATAAGAGCTTACTATATATACCTCTTTATACCTAGTTTCCACTCCTTTAATGATCACAGGTCATCTCTGAGCAGGTTTGGATATTTATTTTAGTTTCAAATAAACAGGCTGGACTTACCTGGCTTCCAGGTTTATAGAACTATTTTTTCCCTTGAACACTTTTGTATTTTTTGACTATAGAGACACTTGAACTAGAGCAGGAAATAGCATGAAAAATACTTCAAAGTGGTAAAAATTAATTTGGTCCTTCTGGATGGAAGTTCAAATCTGCACTCTTCACTGTATTTTTAGGGAAATATCTGGAGTCCATTACTGGCTTTTTTTTTTGGCCTCTTTTTATTGATTTATCTTTCATCCATCCTTATTCTTTGGCCTGTGTAGGCCTCCTATTGCAGTGGCCTCTCTCACTGCAGAGCACCAGTTCAGGGCGTATGCACTCGAGAGCACTGGCTTGTAACTGGACACAGCGGTCCAGCTGCTCTGTGGCCTGTGGGATCTTCCCAGGGCAAGGATGGAACCGGTGCTCCATGCACTGCAAGGCGGACTCTTTACCCACTGGACCACCATAGAAGCCCACTAGCTAACATTTTTTATTATAGTTTTTATATTTTCATCTGATAAGGAGATGAAAACGTCAAGTTTAATACAAGAAATAAAGATGAACTTTAAGTCACATACAAGGAAAGATTAGAGAAATGTCACTTATCAAGGAGCACCCAGGGGCACTTCTGCATAAACCAGATAATTGGTAAGGCATACTTCCTCCTACTTTTCAATAAGGGGACTAACTATCACATTCTTCTTCCTTCTCAATCAAGTGACTGTCAGGGATTATCTGAATACTAGAACACATAAGCTCCCAACTTTCAACCACTCTCACTTCTGTGGAAGAGTTTTTATATAATAAATCAGGAAACAGAATTCATTTTGGCTGGTCAAGCCTTCCTCTTCCTATTCACAGATAAACAAGTCACAAATAGAAGCTTATAACTAAAAGTTCATGACCACCTCAAATATGGGTTTCATCTTGACATGATTTCTTTGCCGTGTTTTGAGAATTCACCCCTCTGGAGAAGATCAGCATAGAAACAATCACTAGTTAAAATTTCCAGTTGCACCTTTCACTATAACTACAAGTTTTTAAAAATCTGTTCAAATTCCTCTTGGTAAGTTTTCTGTAGAAAAGGAACATTAAAAACTTAGTGGGTTTAGCTCAAAGTTCTGGAATAAGAACTCATCCAAGGCTTCCCTAATCCACTTGGAAGAAGTGAGGAAGCAGAATTTAAATCATTGAGTATTGACTTTTTATTATTAGTCACTGTTCATAATTTGTTTCAACCAAAAGACAATACACACAGCAGAATTCTAATGCATCCCATGTAAATGTTTACATCCATTTTATTCCTCACTCGCCTCTAAGACTTACCATTTAATTTTAAATTTTTTTACATCTCAAAAATATGTCTGCAATAATTAGAACTTCATTAGCTGTCCCACTTGGAAACAGCCTTTTAATATTTTTACAGTAAAGAAGATGTGATGGGGCTTAATGAAAATGTAACTTACAACATTCTGAAAGAAAAGGGACTATACAGGGACACACTGGGAGTTCACAGAGGAAAGAGTACAGAAGCTCTTTCCCATGGGCCCCCAAAGAGAAATCAAAAACAAAACACACAAAGCGAAACAGCAGGTTCCAAAAACAAAAACAAAACTCCAATGCTCTGTCTGGAAGCCAGAATCAGCCTCGTGGAAGTTCCTGAAGCAAGCTGCTTCAGTCTTGTCTTCTGTTTGAATGTTCCAAGTCCTAGAATCCTGTAGATGGGACCCACTCTCTGCTATTGCTTGAAAAAGAGTTCATTCACTTCCAGTTCTATGAGCAGCCCCACCCTCCTGAGCCAGAGCTGGTCAGTGTTTTCAACTTCAGGACTTTCTGAGCAAGTCTCTCTCCGGTGATCCTCCCCTTTTCCAAACTCAAGGGCATGGACATGTACCACCTCACCACCCACCACAAAGTTGGTGACTATCCACTTTTTGCTCTCAAGCTCTCTGTCTGTTTAACACACCAGGGATAACATACATTCACTAGAAACAACACCACCAAAAGAAAACCCATACATATTCAAACTTTCCTTCCCTTAGGTCTCATAGCCCCGGTATTTTCCAATGCCTAGAAAGAATCAGCATAGAAAAAATCACTAGTTAAAATTTCCAGTTGCACCTTTCACTATAACTACAAGTTTTTAAAAATCTGTTCAAATTCCTCTTGGTAAGTTTTCTGTAGAAAAGGAACATTAAAAACTTAGTGGGTTTAGCTCAAAGTTCTGGAATAAGAACTCATCCAAGGCTTCCCTAATCCACTTGGAAGAAGTGAGGAAGCAGAATTTAAATCATTGAGTATTGACTTTTTATTATTAGTCACTGTTCATAATTTGTTTCAACCAAAAGACAATACACACAGCAGAATTCTAATGCATCCCATGTAAATGTTTACATCCATTTTATTCCTCACTCGCCTCTAAGACTTACCATTTAATTTTAAATTTTTTTACATCTCAAAAATATGTCTGCAATAATTAGAACTTCATTAGCTGTCCCACTTGGAAACAGCCTTTTAATATTTTTACAGTAAAGAAGATGTGATGGGGCTTAATGAAAATGTAACTTACAACATTCTGAAAGAAAAGGGACTATACAGGGACACACTGGGAGTTCACAGAGGAAAGAGTACAGAAGCTCTTTCCCATGGGCCCCCAAAGAGAAATCAAAAACAAAACACACAAAGCGAAACAGCAGGTTCCAAAAACAAAAACAAAACTCCAATGCTCTGTCTGGAAGCCAGAATCAGCCTCGTGGAAGTTCCTGAAGCAAGCTGCTTCAGTCTTGTCTTCTGTTTGAATGTTCCAAGTCCTAGAATCCTGTAGATGGGACCCACTCTCTGCTATTGCTTGAAAAAGAGTTCATTCACTTCCAGTTCTATGAGCAGCCCCACCCTCCTGAGCCAGAGCTGGTCAAAGTGTTTTCAACTTCAGGACTTTCTGAGCAAGTCTCTCTCCGGTGATCCTCCCCTTTTCCAAACTCAAGGGCATGGACATGTACCACCTCACCACCCACCACAAAGTTGGTGACTATCCACTTTTTGCTCTCAAGCTCTCTGTCTGTTTAACACACCAGGGATAACATACATTCACTAGAAACAACACCACCAAAAGAAAACCCATACATATTCAAACTTTCCTTCCCTTAGGTCTCATAGCCCCGGTATTTTCCAATGCAGAAGATAATGAAGTTGAGCCTCAAAAACAGTGTCCCCTCATTTCCAACCTCTTGGAAGAACATAAACATGGAAAGCATGTTATATGATAGATGGCAACACTCAAAACTGTGAGTGCTCAAAGGTTCCTGATATAAATGGGACAAACATGGCGGTACAAACCACATCTTTAACCTACCAAGAGGGGAGAATCCCCTCAAAAATATGCTGAGGAATGTTTCTTTAAATGAGAAAGACCTTAAAACAGACAAATGATCACTGTACACAGCATGAAGCGTCCCATGGCTATCCAAATCACCTCCAGGTAAAGCACCGGAGCATTGTGGGAAAAGTTTCTTGGGTAGAGCACCCTTTCTCCAATTTTTGAGATTACTTAGACAAATTATCCCTTAGGATTCCTATGAGGGTAGGCAGGAAGTACAGAACAAAAAGTACTCCAGAAGAGGAGGAAAAAATGAGGTAAAAGTGCTTGTGAAATTGTCCAAGTTAAGTGCGTGGAGGCTCAACGGCTTATCACCCTAGAGTTATTAGAACAGCCATGGAAATCACCCTTCCTCACAATGGCTCTGAAGTTGTGAGTCTATCCAAATTTGCTCCCCCTTGAACGATTATACTAGGGAAAGGAAGAATCGAAATGTGCGAGTGTTCATAGAAATTAAGAGATTTCTCCTTTAGCATCAAGGTCAAGTGAGAGCAGAACAAATTCTGATCCTAGAAACTAAGGCACGCTGAAGCTTTCAAATTTGTCTTTGAATGTTCCAAGTCCTAGAATCCTGTAGATGGGACCCACTCTCTGCTATTGCTTGAAAAAGAGTTCATTCACTTCCAGTTCTATGAGCAGCCCCACCCTCCTGAGCCAGAGCTGGTCAGTGTTTTCAACTTCAGGACTTTCTGAGCAAGTCTCTCTCCGGTGATCCTCCCCTTTTCCAAACTCAAGGGCATGGACATGTACCACCTCACCACCCACCACAAAGTTGGTGACTATCCACTTTTTGCTCTCAAGCTCTCTGTCTGTTTAACACACCAGGGATAACATACATTCACTAGAAACAACACCACCAAAAGAAAACCCATACATATTCAAACTTTCCTTCCCTTAGGTCTCATAGCCCCGGTATTTTCCAATGCAGAAGATAATGAAGTTGAGCCTCAAAAACAGTGTCCCCTCATTTCCAACCTCTTGGAAGAACATAAACATGGAAAGCATGTTATATGATAGATGGCAACACTCAAAACTGTGAGTGCTCAAAGGTTCCTGATATAAATGGGACAAACATGGCGGTACAAACCACATCTTTAACCTACCAAGAGGGGAGAATCCCCTCAAAAATATGCTGAGGAATGTTTCTTTAAATGAGAAAGACCTTAAAACAGACAAATGATCACTGTACACAGCATGAAGCGTCCCATGGCTATCCAAATCACCTCCAGGTAAAGCACCGGAGCATTGTGGGAAAAGTTTCTTGGGTAGAGCACCCTTTCTCCAATTTTTGAGATTACTTAGACAAATTATCCCTTAGGATTCCTATGAGGGTAGGCAGGAAGTACAGAACAAAAAGTACTCCAGAAGAGGAGGAAAAAATGAGGTAAAAGTGCTTGTGAAATTGTCCAAGTTAAGTGCGTGGAGGCTCAACGGCTTATCACCCTAGAGTTATTAGAACAGCCATGGAAATCACCCTTCCTCACAATGGCTCTGAAGTTGTGAGTCTATCCAAATTTGCTCCCCCTTGAACGATTATACTAGGGAAAGGAAGAATCGAAATGTGCGAGTGTTCATAGAAATTAAGAGATTTCTCCTTTAGCATCAAGGTCAAGTGAGAGCAGAACAAATTCTGATCCTAGAAACTAAGGCACGCTGAAGCTTTCAAAGATCCGATCATTTGAAACAGTCTTCACAACTATCAGTATCCTAGGCAAGTCATCTGGCTGCAAGTCCTTCACTATGGTGCTCAGGTTCACTCTGGAATCATTTCAGATTCTACACAGCATCCTTCATGTTAAGGCCATGATTTTTACTGTCTGGATGAAGCCACAGATGATCACGTAACTCTATCTCAAAGTGACATCCACCCAAGGAGACACTTTGTTCAGAGAGCAGCCCCTTTTCCAGCCCCATCCATCTGTGCTGTCTCGTAGCATGATCTTTAGTAGATTTCTGAGGTTCAACATAGTTCAGCTAAAGAAACTTGAGCTGGTTAACTACAGACATGAGAGAGAAACTAAAGCCTCAACCACAAAGAGGAATGTTAGACAAATTCTATTCAAGAAATCCACCAATATTATGTTAATCCTATCACATTTCACAGCATTAAGTATCCATCCAATGAAATTCGTCCACAAAGAAACCTTGGAAGGCTATTTTTCATCTCATAGGCAGCGCAGTTGTCTGAAACATACACTAGTTCACACTTACTTAACTGAAAACTGTGCACTAGATAATGTCCTGTTCTTGACTCAATCAATCACTTACCCAGTAGAGTTTTAGCAAATCTTGCTTTTCTAAAATAAGAACAAGAGAATTCCCCTGTTGGAGCCTTCAGTTCTACTCCAGTTTGTCAAATGTTGGAATACTCTAGCATCTGATACAGAGCTAGATTTGACAAGACTCTGAAGATTTTCAAAAGCTTGGAAAAGAGACATGTACTCAGTTCTAAGATCAAAGCTGAAGTAGTCTTTATATTGTACTTAATACAGTAACGATTCAAAATGTTTTAAGAGCGTGGAGAGTTATCTAGAAACAGCCATGGAAATCACCCTTCCTCACAATGGCTCTGAAGTTGTGAGTCTATCCAAATTTGCTCCCCCTTGAACGATTATACTAGGGAAAGGAAGAATCGAAATGTGCGAGTGTTCATAGAAATTAAGAGATTTCTCCTTTAGCATCAAGGTCAAGTGAGAGCAGAACAAATTCTGATCCTAGAAACTAAGGCACGCTGAAGCTTTCAAAGATCCGATCATTTGAAACAGTCTTCACAACTATCAGTATCCTAGGCAAGTCATCTGGCTGCAAGTCCTTCACTATGGTGCTCAGGTTCACTCTGGAATCATTTCAGATTCTACACAGCATCCTTCATGTTAAGGCCATGATTTTTACTGTCTGGATGAAGCCACAGATGATCACGTAACTCTATCTCAAAGTGACATCCACCCAAGGAGACACTTTGTTCAGAGAGCAGCCCCTTTTCCAGCCCCATCCATCTGTGCTGTCTCGTAGCATGATCTTTAGTAGATTTCTGAGGTTCAACATAGTTCAGCTAAAGAAACTTGAGCTGGTTAACTACAGACATGAGAGAGAAACTAAAGCCTCAACCACAAAGAGGAATGTTAGACAAATTCTATTCAAGAAATCCACCAATATTATGTTAATCCTATCACATTTCACAGCATTAAGTATCCATCCAATGAAATTCGTCCACAAAGAAACCTTGGAAGGCTATTTTTCATCTCATAGGCAGCGCAGTTGTCTGAAACATACACTAGTTCACACTTACTTAACTGAAAACTGTGCACTAGATAATGTCCTGTTCTTGACTCAATCAATCACTTACCCAGTAGAGTTTTAGCAAATCTTGCTTTTCTAAAATAAGAACAAGAGAATTCCCCTGTTGGAGCCTTCAGTTCTACTCCAGTTTGTCAAATGTTGGAATACTCTAGCATCTGATACAGAGCTAGATTTGACAAGACTCTGAAGATTTTCAATAAAGGCTTGGTGAAATGGAGAGGAAAAAAATGGCTATCTGTACTCAGTTCTAAGATCAAAGCTGAAGTAGTCTTTATATTGTACTTAATACAGTAACGATTCAAAATGTTTTAAGAGCAAGGTGGGGCTGACTCTTCCTTTTCTCAAGCACATCAGACGTGGCATCTGTGCACCTGAACATACACAGTACATTCAACATGTGCCACAGAAGAGTCACCTTACCTCATGGAAGCCAACTCAATTCTAAGGTCAGATACCATGAGAGTCCTTCCTAAAAGCACTTTCACTAGTTTAAAAGCTCCAGACCTCAAGTATTTGATGCAGATACTCATGAGATCGGTCTCTATAGAGAAAGACCAACTTCTCAGACTCGGGAAATGATATGCCTACCCTATGGTGTCCATAAGATCTCCTCTAACATAGGGGACAAGAAGCTTCAAGGCTTCATTCCAACACCATAAAGTACAATATAGGAAAGATTTCTTTAACCGTGTGGTCTTTATTTCAGTGCCAGTGTTACAGATACAACACAAATGTTCCAGTTAGAAGAAGGAGTTCAAACGGAATGCCAAGGTCCAAGCCAGGCTCAGGAAATAAAAAAGGGGAAATCTGGAATAATGGAGAAGACAACTCCAATACACTCTAGAGTGAGTCAGCTACTCACTCTTCCAATGGGCAAAGGTGCTTTTATTAGGAGTCTGTACTTTCAAAGTGGCAAACTCCTCCTTCCACCCATTTACCACATTTCTTCAGGCCAGTTATGGGTTTCGGAGAAACTTTAAAATCTGTTGTGGGAAAAGGGGCATTAATTTCACAGCATTAAGTATCCATCCAATGAAATTGCACAAAGAAACCTTGGAAGGCTATTTTTCATCTCATAGGCAGCGCAGTTGTCTGAAACATACACTAGTTCACACTTACTTAACTGAAAACTGTGCACTAGATAATGTCCTGTTCTTGACTCAATCAATCACTTACCCAGTAGAGTTTTAGCAAATCTTGCTTTTCTAAAATAAGAACAAGAGAATTCCCCTGTTGGAGCCTTCAGTTCTACTCCAGTTTGTCAAATGTTGGAATACTCTAGCATCTGATACAGAGCTAGATTTGACAAGACTCTGAAGATTTTCAATAAAGGCTTGGTGAAATGGAGAGGAAAAAAATGGCTATCTGTACTCAGTTCTAAGATCAAAGCTGAAGTAGTCTTTATATTGTACTTAATACAGTAACGATTCAAAATGTTTTAAGAGCAAGGTGGGGCTGACTCTTCCTTTTCTCAAGCACATCAGACGTGGCATCTGTGCACCTGAACATACACAGTACATTCAACATGTGCCACAGAAGAGTCACCTTACCTCATGGAAGCCAACTCAATTCTAAGGTCAGATACCATGAGAGTCCTTCCTAAAAGCACTTTCACTAGTTTAAAAGCTCCAGACCTCAAGTATTTGATGCAGATACTCATGAGATCGGTCTCTATAGAGAAAGACCAACTTCTCAGACTCGGGAAATGATATGCCTACCCTATGGTGTCCATAAGATCTCCTCTAACATAGGGGACAAGAAGCTTCAAGGCTTCATTCCAACACCATAAAGTACAATATAGGAAAGATTTCTTTAACCGTGTGGTCTTTATTTCAGTGCCAGTGTTACAGATACAACACAAATGTTCCAGTTAGAAGAAGGAGTTCAAACGGAATGCCAAGGTCCAAGCCAGGCTCAGGAAATAAAAAGGGAAGTCTGGAATAATGGAGAAGACAACTCCAATACACTCTAGAGTGAGTCAGCTACTCACTCTTCCAATGGGCAAAGGTGCTTTTATTAGGGAGTCTGTACTTTCAAAGTGGCAAACTCCTCCTTCCACCCATTTACCACATTTCTTCAGGCCAGTTATGGGTTTCGGAGAAACTTTAAAATCTGTTGTGGGAAAAGGGGCATTAATAACTATTAATAATATCTTTTAGAAGTTGTTCACTTTGTACTTTAAGGGGATCAGTTTTGAAAATCATGGAGAGAATTCATGACTAGAGCTAAAGAATGGAGAGAAAGGGGAGCTGCAAGAGCCCTGGAAGTTTCTATTACAAATAGAGCACCATAACCTTCATGCCAAATCTCGACACAAGCTCTTCTTAAAACTGCATCTGTCCAGTGTTTACAAATAACCTCTCAAGGTCTGACCGGTCCTTGGTAACAAACATACATACGTGTGTGTGTCTGTGTATATACAGCAATGCACAGAAGAGGCTACCAGGAGCCTAATGCCTCTTTCAAACAAACACTGGGGGAACCGGTAGAAAAAGGCAGGGCTCCCTCATGTCCACTGTTACATTTCCATTCTGAATGCCAGATGTAAGAAGCGCCTGAAGATGGTAACCCAGCTAGTGAGGAGTAAGTACCCCACTTCACCCAGTCCACAGAGAAACACGGTAGAAAGAAGGGGCAACTCTTTGCTGCAGAGACAGAGTGAGTGTTTTCTTGTCATGGATTCCAGTCCTCTCCTCCAGACCAGCTGCTTATTTCCTCAGGGGCCCAGGGAATGTTGATTCTGGCTGTAAATGTAGGAGGGGTGGTGAAGTGCGGAAACAGGAGAAGAGGAGGAAGAGTGCAAAGTAACCTCCAGAAGCAGCCGGCCTCAACAGTGGAGGAGAGGAGATTAGTCTTTAACAACGCTTCAAGGTCAGCAATAACTTTAGGAAAATCCTCCTCAACAGTTCTCTTCAGATCCTCATGCCGATGGTACAGTTGAGGGGGACTTGCCAGCGATCACAACCTCCTTCCCAGAGTTTCTTTGACTGAGTGGGATAAGAATGAGAATGGTGCTGGACCTCATTGCCAGGACTGTGGGGGAAAGTTGTTCACCTCTGCTAGATCTTGCATTGCTGAGCCCTTGTGATTATATGTGAGCTTGATCCGCATTCGCAGCTGTTGCTGTGAGAAGAAAAGTGAAGACAAAATTACACACTGAAATAAAATCCCCAGAATCTACACAGTCTATAAATAGGCTTTTTTTTCTGGCCACAGCACTTGGCATGTGGGATCTTAGTTCCATGACTAGGGATCGAACCCACATTCTTTGAAGTGGAAGCGCAGTCTTAACTACTGGATTGCCAGGAACGACCAAAGAATAGACTTTTGATCTTAGAAAACAGAAATTATTTTGAAGCAAAACTGTCTCTTAAAATAAATGACATACAGACAAACAACAACAAAAAACCACCTAGTGCTCTAGCTATAAGCCAACATCATGCAGTCAAATAGAGAAAAATGGATCTCCAGAATGTACTGTTGGCTTCAATCCTTGAACCACATTAACAGGAGGAACCACTCAGGAGCATTTTCATAGTAACATTTGCTGAGTGCTTTGCACAAAGACTCAACCCTTGTATCCAATCTGCTAGAACAATGAGGTTAAATATACTCATATTACACTCTACATTCAGATCTACTGGTTGTTTTGTCTGTAAAGCTGACAGTAAATGTGAATCAACTTGTTTTGTAAAAGGATAGGAAAAAACAGAGTCAACCTCTGATAACAGTAGTATTTTAAAGGAATTTAATTACAAGTGCTTTTTATTTTATAGGCAGATTTCAAATATCTAAGAAAATTTTTACTCTATTGGTTAAAGGAATTTGTACTTATGCTCTGGGCAGATAGTCAAAATATAGTGGATAGCAGAAGAGAAGCAAGGTGTTTTAAGAGAAGTTAGTCACTCAAGTCGTGTCTGATTCTTTGCAATCCCATGGACTGTAGCCCATAAGACTCCTATGTCCATGGAAGTCTCCAGGCAAGAATACTGGAGTGCATTGCCACTCCCTTCTCCATGGGATCTTCCCAACCCAGAGATGGAACCTGGGTCTCCTGCACTGCAGACAGATTCTTTACCGTCTAAGCCACGAGGAAAGCTAAGACAAGGAAATCACACTGGTATTTATAAGACACTACTAGAAATCTCTTAGAAGTCTCTAGAAATTCTCCGAACAATTTTCAAAACTGCTGAAAACTTAGTCAACTGATCAGTATTAAGTGGAGTCAATTCGCAGCTTGCTGTGAGAAGAAAAGTGAAGACAAAATTACACACTGGAATCTACACAGTCTATAAATAGGCTTTTTTTTCTGGCCACAGCACTTGGCATGTGGGATCTTAGTTCCATGACTAGGGATCGAACCCACATTCTTTGAAGTGGAAGCGCAGTCTTAACTACTGGATTGCCAGGAACGACCAAAGAATAGACTTTTGATCTTAGAAAACAGAAATTATTTTGAAGCAAAACTGTCTCTTAAAATAAATGACATACAGACAAACAACAACAAAAAACCACCTAGTGCTCTAGCTATAAGCCAACATCATGCAGTCAAATAGAGAAAAATGGATCTCCAGAATGTACTGTTGGCTTCAATCCTTGAACCACATTAACAGGAGGAACCACTCAGGAGCATTTTCATAGTAACATTTGCTGAGTGCTTTGCACAAAGACTCAACCCTTGTATCCAATCTGCTAGAACAATGAGGTTAAATATACTCATATTACACTCTACATTCAGATCTACTGGTTGTTTTGTCTGTAAAGCTGACAGTAAATGTGAATCAACTTGTTTTGTAAAAGGATAGGAAAAAACAGAGTCAACCTCTGATAACAGTAGTATTTTAAAGGAATTTAATTACAAGTGCTTTTTATTTTATAGGCAGATTTCAAATATCTAAGAAAATTTTTACTCTATTGGTTAAAGGAATTTGTACTTATGCTCTGGGCAGATAGTCAAAATATAGTGGATAGCAGAAGAGAAGCAAGGTGTTTTAAGAGAAGTTAGTCACTCAAGTCGTGTCTGATTCTTTGCAATCCCATGGACTGTAGCCCATAAGACTCCTATGTCCATGGAAGTCTCCAGGCAAGAATACTGGAGTGCATTGCCACTCCCTTCTCCATGGGATCTTCCCAACCCAGAGATGGAACCTGGGTCTCCTGCACTGCAGACAGATTCTTTACCGTCTAAGCCACGAGGAAAGCTAAGACAAGGAAATCACACTGGTATTTATAAGACACTACTAGAAATCTCTTAGAAGTCTCTAGAAATTCTCCGAACAATTTTCAAAAACTGCTGAAAACTTAGTCAACTGATCAGTATTAAGTGGAGTCAATTTAGTTCTTTGGGAAGATGTAATAAAAACACTGCTTACTAAATGTTACTGAAGTTGTTTTTCATTTGGCCATTTCATTAAGAATGTCTCCGCTTTTCCTATGTATACTTAATAATTACAGTGGATATGTACTTCAAGAAATGCTCTTAAACCCAGACTACAACCAGGATAAAAATTAAAATGTGTAAGCTTTTCCCCTCCGTTTAAGTCTCTAAACAGAGAAATCTTTAAATGTGCATTTTAATAAAATGCCACTGAGCCATTTCGTGTGTCTGGGCTTCACTTATTACCTACAAAAGAACAAAGAGGTTAGATAAGATACTTTAATAGATTTCTTTTCTGCTATGAGTCAAAAAAAAAAAATCCCAGAGAAACAAAGCAAATTTTATTTTAGGGAAATGCTTACGTCTTACTCAAATAATGTCTTGGAATGGGATACTCACCTTCTGTGGGTTCAGAACTTTAATGACCTGTGTGATAGTCCCTGTGTTAAATGCTGGGACGATACTGCTGCTAGGAGACAGAAGCTGCAGCTGGAATGTCTAGGGGGCACAACAAAGGACACTCTTCACAAAATACACTCAATACTGTGTCAGAGATGTCAACAAGTCATCTCAGATACCCAGACGATGTTTCAATGAACAGATTTACCTACTATTAAATTCTATTCGTTTTTCAGATAACAGCAATTCCCAGCATGCAGACTACTGCTTTATGGTATTTATGAAAGGTTATTGTTTCTAGCAATGAGCAACCTTCTCCTTCTGGCAGAAGCAACTTTAGCCAAACACTTTTCAAAAGGTAACCAATTCTTGGTCTGGTAGCCTCACTGAATAGTCATAGATCAACTATGTAGGTGAAACAAACAAGTGAACAAAACAATCCTGGGTGCCTGTGGTTAAAAAAAAAAAAAAGAAATGAAAAGCTTTCTAAAAATAGTAAACCAGCACACCAGTCACCAACAACAGGCCTTCATGCTTCTGTATATTTGGACGGTTGCGGTCACAGAGACTTGAACTTTGTTTTCAAAAGCCTATATAATCTGGAATGTGTCAAGGGTCACTCCCACACAACAGAGGTTCAGGAGAGGCTAAAGAGAGGCAGCCTGTTCACGTGGATGTGGAACACATTAGGATCTCCTCACTGAACACTGAGTCCTAGCAGAAAAATGATGTGCGGAACTAGCCTGTACAGCGAAAAGATCTGAAAAAGCCAAACACGAGAATTTGTTGATTGTTGATGGATTTTTGTTTGTTTACAGGGAAGAGAAATAAAAGTGCTATGAACAAGATAGGTAAGTCGTAGTTAGGAAAATAAAGTATGTACGGTGCTATTTTATAGACTAGGATTTTTTAATTTCCTCCAAGTTTAGTCTCCTAAAATATTGGAGAAGAGAGAGAAAAAAGAGAAAAGTGGGGAGAGGAAGAAGGGCATGGAGAGAGAGAAAAGTAAGAGCAAAGGGAAAAAAAAGGGAGGCAGCGAGGCAAAAAAGGAGGGCCATGGTATACCTAGTCTTTTCTCTAAGGCCAAAAATTACATGAGTAGAGATTTAATCTCAATATACAGATTTACCACATAAGTCCTACTGTCAAGATAAATGATGGAAACTATCATTTATTTATTTACATTTAATTGATTAATGTTAGGTGCCATCAATTGCAATCCACAGCATTATTTTATACACCACTGAAAAACAGGCTACTAATGAAACTATGACAAGGGTATCAATTTTAAAATGTACCTCATACTGATAAAAACTATTTGCAGAGCAGGAATAGAAATACCAAAGTAGAGAACAAACTTGTGGATACACAGAGAAAAGGAGAGGGTGGGACGAATGGGAAGCTGCCGTACAGCACAGGGTGCTCGGCTTGGTGCTCTGTGATGACCTAAACAGGTGCAGTGGGGGAGGCTGAAAGGATGGCTCAAGAGAGAGGGGTTGTATGCACACTTAATAGCTATTCACGACGTTGTACACAGAAACTAACACAACATTGTGAAGCAATTATACTTCAACTAAAAATACATTTTAAAAATACATAAAAATAAAATGTACCTCAGTTTCAGAAATAACAAGAAATAAAATAGTATCAGAATCTATGAAATACAATGTTTTGAAGTTTAAGATGTATCATGGTATGTAAACAGGCATTGCATAGTACAGCACCAAGAATAAGGCTATGCTTTAAAGCAGAAATGGTAGGCACCCAACATATGAAAAGTGCTTAAAACACTACCTTAAAATAAAACTCATTTATTCCTCAAGGGACCCCTATGAAGTAGATATCATGATGGCTCCCTTTTCAGATAAAAACTCTGAGGCATAAAGATTAAGTAGCCTGCTTAATGTCACAGAACTAGCATTGAAACCACTAACTCTACTGCTTCTGAAGCATCTAAAT
Source organism: Tragulus kanchil (assembly GCA_022376925.1). Lineage (NCBI taxonomy): Eukaryota > Metazoa > Chordata > Mammalia > Artiodactyla > Tragulidae > Tragulus > Tragulus kanchil. Next base: position 166,911,219 of record JAIOJX010000031.1, on the reverse strand, counting down.
TATTCTCATTCCGAAACATGCAAGCAAACATGGGTGCAAAGTCAGCAGTAACCACAAAAAGGTCTTCAATTTCCAAAATTACAAGGTCTCAATGTTGTATTTCACATGTTTCTGAAAAGATTCACTTAGCCTAACTTATCCTAGCAGTTGGCGAAACATAATCCATGGGCCAAGAATGAACCAACACCTGCTTCTGCAAGTGTTTCATTGGACCAGAACCACACACCTTTATGTCTCATCATAGTGTTGGCACTCTGACCACACACAGCTTAAAATACTATCTCATCGTTTACAGATTAAATCTTGTCCACTCCTCATTCTGAATTTTCCTTTTTCAAAACTTTTCATTATTCAATGAACATAAATATTCCTTAAACTAAGAACTGGTATAAACAAAACTTCAATATACAAAAACAAGCAGTCATTGCGTTAATGGTAAACTAGATGTTAATGAAGCAGGAATGTTTCTCTCACTTACATTACCAAGAGACAAGAACTTTAAATTCTGATCCAGTGACTATAGGAGAATACCAAATACATTTCACTTTGACTGAACCTTAATTCTATGTTAGAATTTGTGTTTTTTTAGGTCTTCATCACTGTATTACTGAACCCCAACCTATCATCAATGCCCTGAGCATTAATGAACCATCTTAAAGAATTCTACTCTCTCACTAACTAACTACTATTAAACTGCCCTTCCTTTATCCTACAATACTAACTGTAAGACTATTTATGACTAAGCAAAAGAATTCATTAAAAATGACATGCTCCAATGCAACATAATAGTTACATTACTGATAGTTTGAGTTGAATCTGGAAATTTAATCTCTAGACACAAAAATATATCCCTTACCAAATGAGTAAAAGATAATCAGCCAATCTTCAATTCAAGGATAAAGGCCAAGAAGACAATTAGAGTACCTTTGGTACTGCAGCCTGGAAAACAAAGTCCGTCATGTCCAACTCTGTGCTGTTGGAGGCCTGTATCGTAATCACTGTGACACTGGGGTTGGTGTTTGACCGTTCAAAGGTGAATTCTATCTTCAAGCCATTCTTACTGTATGCTGTGATGGAGGGGATGCCTGGAAGAACACAGGAAGATCAGCTGAAATGCAGTCAGCCTAATGCTTGCCAAACCACTGCTTCCCTTCTTCAGCAACTACCTCTCATTGGTCTAATGATGATAACACCAGTAACAGTACCTGTAGCAATGTCATTGAAGAGAGGCTGTGATGAAAGCCCATCCAACAAGAAGGGGGGCTGGGATATCTGTGGGACTGAGGCAGGGGCAGGAGCAGCAGCTGGAGCACCTAAATGACACATCCCATAGTTAAGTCAACCTGAGCTGACAAATCTCACCAAGAAAACACAGAAGAAAATTATCATGACCTCAAATTAAGGGAAGAAGGACTTAAGCTAAGAACTGGTATAAACAAAACTTCAATATACAAAAACAAGCAGTCATTGCGTTAATGGTAAACTAGATGTTAATGAAGCAGGAATGTTTCTCTCACTTACATTACCAAGAGACAAGAACTTTAAATTCTGATCCAGTGACTATAGGAGAATACCAAATACATTTCACTTTGACTGAACCTTAATTCTATGTTAGAATTTGTGTTTTTTTAGGTCTTCATCACTGTATTACTGAACCCCAACCTATCATCAATGCCCTGAGCATTAATGAACCATCTTAAAGAATTCTACTCTCTCACTAACTAACTACTATTAAACTGCCCTTCCTTTATCCTACAATACTAACTGTAAGACTATTTATGACTAAGCAAAAGAATTCATTAAAAATGACATGCTCCAATGCAACATAATAGTTACATTACTGATAGTTTGAGTTGAATCTGGAAATTTAATCTCTAGACACAAAAATATATCCCTTACCAAATGAGTAAAAGATAATCAGCCAATCTTCAATTCAAGGATAAAGGCCAAGAAGACAATTAGAGTACCTTTGGTACTGCAGCCTGGAAAACAAAGTCCGTCATGTCCAACTCTGTGCTGTTGGAGGCCTGTATCGTAATCACTGTGACACTGGGGTTGGTGTTTGACCGTTCAAAGGTGAATTCTATCTTCAAGCCATTCTTACTGTATGCTGTGATGGAGGGGATGCCTGGAAGAACACAGGAAGATCAGCTGAAATGCAGTCAGCCTAATGCTTGCCAAACCACTGCTTCCCTTCTTCAGCAACTACCTCTCATTGGTCTAATGATGATAACACCAGTAACAGTACCTGTAGCAATGTCATTGAAGAGAGGCTGTGATGAAAGCCCATCCAACAAGAAGGGGGGCTGGGATATCTGTGGGACTGAGGCAGGGGCAGGAGCAGCAGCTGGAGCACCTAAATGACACATCCCATAGTTAAGTCAACCTGAGCTGACAAATCTCACCAAGAAAACACAGAAGAAAATTATCATGACCTCAAATTAAGGGAAGAAGGACTTAAGCAAGATGCAAAAAACATGAAACACAAAAATTTTCAAAATTAAAATACTTTAAAATAAGTAACCTCTATTCACTAAAAAAAAACACCATAGAAATAGACTAAAAGCAGAAGAAAATGTATGCTAAAAATAAATAGATGAGTATCCTGAATTATAAATATCTTCTACAAATCAATAAAGAAAAAACATTACCCAATTTACAAGTGGTAAGAGAAATATGAACAAGCAAGTTACAGAAGAAGCATGACTAAAAAGGGCATCTTTAATGAGGAACATGGAATTTATTTATTTATTTATTTTAAATTTTGGCCTCTTTTTATCAGTCCTTCATTTATTTATTTTCATCCATCTTAATTCTTTGTCCTGTGTGGGCCTCCCATCACAGTGGCCCCTCTTGTTGCAGAGCACCAGCTCTGGGCGCATGCACCTCAAAGCTCTGGTTTGTAACTGGACACACTGGCCCAGCCGCTCCGCAGCATGTGGGATCTTCCCGGGCCAGGGATCAAACCAGTGCCTCTTGCACTGCAAGGCGGACTCTTTACCCACTGGACCACCAGAGAAGCCCCAGGAAAATGGAATTTAAAACCATATACCCTGAATGGTGACTTCACATCCCTCAGAATGATGACTATTTCAGTGTCTAATAACACCAGATACTAGTAAGACTATGGAACAATAAGGTTTCTAATCTCTGCCATATGGATGTAAACTGGAGAACAATTTGGCAAAAGCAGAGTGGCTTTCCTGGTGGTTCAGCAGCAAAGAATCCACCTGCAATGGACGTGGGTTCGATCCCTGGATCAGCAAAATCCCCTGGAGATTCATTCTCCCAGTTCTGACAATCAAAAATATCTCCAGACACTGCCAATCCTTGGTGGGCAAAATCTTCCCCCGTTAAGAACCACTGCCTTTCTTAGGAATGCTCTAATTCTTGCAGATTTACACAGGGAGACATGTATAGAAAGTGTGCTGAGCAAGATAATTTCTGACAATGAAATTCTGGAAACAATCAAAATGTTCACCACCAAAATAATGGGTAAGTAAATTGTGGTACACTGTCTAAAAAAATAAAATACTATTCATTGTTTGTTGTTTTTTAGTCAGTAACTTATGTCTGACTCTGCAACAGCATGCACTGCAGCCCATCAGGCTCCTCTGTCCATAGGATTTCCCAAGCAAAAATACAGGAGTGGGCTGCCATTTCCTTCTCCAAGAATCGGGGATCGAAACAGCATCTCTATATCTCTGGCATTGGCAGGGAGATTTATCAAGCTACCATGGAAGCCCAAAATATTATACATATACAGCAATAAAAATGAATGGGGCTTCCCTGGTGGTCCAGTGGGTAAGGACACCACCGTGCAGTGCAAGGGGCGCCGGTTCAATGCCTGGCCTGGGAAGATCCCATGTGCCATGGAGCTGCTGGACCGATGTGTCCAATTACCCAGCCAGAGCTCTAGAGTGCATGTGCCCACGTCCACTGCAATGGTAGGCCCACACTGGCCAAAGAACAAAGATGGATCAAAATAAATAAATGAAAGACCAGTAAGAGTGGCCAAAAAAAGAAAAATGTGAATGAATTAGAAATACACTTAAAATTGATTATTCACAAATTCAACGTATAGAAAAAAAGCAAGGTACAAAAGTACACATTCAACAGGATATCAGCTCTAAAAAGGCAAAATAATACTCCCACTGCATCATTCTAGAAATATGCAGGAATGGTAAAACACCAAAGCTAACACTATTTTAGGACAGATAATAGTTACCACTGGGATCAGGAGGGAAAGAGAAAAGGGGGCTGTACACAGGGAATGTCAAGCATCTTAGTAACATTTTATTTGTACAAACTAAGTAGATCAAGACATTCATAGAGTCTTACAGATACTAAGTATTGCATAGTAAAATTTTAACACACACATACAACCTGGGAAACATGGTGTGGAATGAGGGAACAGAATCATCACTTTACCAGGTTTTCGTTTTTTTTTTTTTGATCCTTCCAAATAAGAACAAGGAGGACAAATGACAGAACATGAACATGAACTGACAGAAATCAAGATTCTAAGAAGCAGCATAGGAAAATGCAGCAAAAGAAAGAAAATGCATTTTTACGCTTAAATGAATTTCAAACGACTTATGAAATTACACCATTTTAAATGAAAATCATAAGCTACCTAAGCCACATAGGCAAAATATGGGTCCCTAGTCCCTCGAATTTTAGCTTTTTTATCCTCCTATAATGATACAACAGGTAGTTCTGAAAAACAACAGAAACTCAGGGTTCAAGTTCCTCTTAAAGGACATATTAAATTTGTTACCTAATTTCTACTGATTTAAATGACTGTGTATTAGCATATAACTGTAACAGTAGCTTAAAAAAAAAAAACAGCATCTCTATATCTCTGGCATTGGCAGGGAGATTTATCAAGCTACCATGGAAGCCCAAAATATTATACATATACAGCAATAAAAATGAATGGGGCTTCCCTGGTGGTCCAGTGGGTAAGGACACCACCGTGCAGTGCAAGGGGCGCCGGTTCAATGCCTGGCCTGGGAAGATCCCATGTGCCATGGAGCTGCTGGACCGATGTGTCCAATTACCCAGCCAGAGCTCTAGAGTGCATGTGCCCACGTCCACTGCAATGGTAGGCCCACACTGGCCAAAGAACAAAGATGGATCAAAATAAATAAATGAAAGACCAGTAAGAGTGGCCCGAAAAAGAAAATGTGAATGAATTAGAAATACACTTAAAATTGATTATTCACAAATTCAACGTATAGAAAAAAAGCAAGGTACAAAAGTACACATTCAACAGGATATCAGCTCTAAAAAGGCAAAATAATACTCCCACTGCATCATTCTAGAAATATGCAGGAATGGTAAAACACCAAAGCTAACACTATTTTAGGACAGATAATAGTTACCACTGGGATCAGGAGGGAAAGAGAAAAGGGGGCTGTACACAGGGAATGTCAAGCATCTTAGTAACATTTTATTTGTACAAACTAAGTAGATCAAGACATTCATAGAGTCTTACAGATACTAAGTATTGCATAGTAAAATTTTAACACACACATACAACCTGGGAAACATGGTGTGGAATGAGGGAACAGAATCATCACTTTACCAGGTTTTCGTTTTTTTTTTTTTGATCCTTCCAAATAAGAACAAGGAGGACAAATGACAGAACATGAACATGAACTGACAGAAATCAAGATTCTAAGAAGCAGCATAGGAAAATGCAGCAAAAGAAAGAAAATGCATTTTTACGCTTAAATGAATTTCAAACGACTTATGAAATTACACCATTTTAAATGAAAATCATAAGCTACCTAAGCCACATAGGCAAAATATGGGTCCCTAGTCCCTCAAATTTTAGCTTTTTTATCCTCCTATAATGATACAACAGGTAGTTCTGAAAAACAACAGAAACTCAGGGTTCAAGTTCCTCTTAAAGGACATATTAAATTTGTTACCTAATTTCTACTGATTTAAATGACTGTGTATTAGCATATAACTGTAACAGTGGCCTAAAGAATCTATCACTCCATTTTTTTTTATTTAAAAATGTAAAGAAAATGGGAAAATGTCTTTAAAACACATTATGTTATACAGAGTAAGTCAGGAAAATAAATATCCTTTATTAATGCATATATATATATACACACACACATATATATATGGAATCGAGAAAAATGGTATTGATGAACCTATTTTCAGGGAAGGATTGGAGATACAGATGTAGAGAATTGACTTGTGGACATGGTGGGAGAAGGAAAGGGTGGGATGAATGGACAAGTAGCATCAACATATATACATTATCATGTGTAAAATATATGGCTGGTGGGAAGTCGCTGTATAGCACAGGGAAGCCAGCCTTGCACTCTGTGATGAGCTAGAGGGGTGAGATGAGGGGAGGGGAGAAAGCACAGGAGGAAGCGAATGCATGTATAATTACCGCTTATTCGAGCTGTTGTACAGCAGAAATCAACACAGCATTGTAATGCAATGCTTCTTGAATTAAAAAATAAATTTAAAAAATAAAACACATTATGAATTAGGAGTTTTTAAACATTTTATCATTTTACCTCTTCATATAACACTAGAAAAGCAAGAAAGTAGAACAAAAACAAGACACTAAGGCTCCAGAATGAGTTAAAGGATACAAAAGGAATGTGCAAAAAAGGAAATACATGTATAATGCAAATATGGACAAAAATAAAACATTTCCTGGATTGAAGAAATAAAAATTAACAAAAGGATGGAGTCAATTTTTCAACTGTTGGAACGTTTTTAAAAAGAAAATAAATAATTATTTATGACTATACAGTGAAACTCATAGCCATATATATTGAGAAAAAGATATGTAACAGGGCCTTCCCTGGTGGTCCAGTGGCTAAAACTCCATGCTCCCAACACAGGGGGCCCAGGCTCGATCCATGGTCAGGGAACTAGATCCCACATGCTGCAACTAAAGATCCCATGCTGCAACTAAGACCCAGCACAGCCAAAATAAATAAAAATAAATATTTTTTTAAAAAAAGAAAAAGATATGTAACATTTGCCAAGTGCCTTAGGTAGCCAATTAATTTTCCATGCATGCACTAAGTCACTGTTCCTCACGAATACCTATGATGGTAAGTATCATTCTTAATTTACATAGGTTCAGAAAGAGTAAGTCTAACTTAACTTAGCCTAAGAATATAAACCCAAAAAAATCCGGACAAATTTATGTAATAACAATATTTATTGAGGCATCAGTTATGATAAACAAAATGTTCAATAGTAAGGAACTAAATAAATAATGGTTCAAAATTCTTAATGAAATATAGATAGTCATTTTAAACTATAGTTGTAAATATTATGTACCAGCATGGAAATGCTAATATGTTAGTAAGTAGTGCAATATCATATACACACTGTTTTGGTTTTTCGTTTATTTGGCCTTGCCACACAGCTTGTGGGATCCTAGGGATTGAACCTGGGCCCCTGGCAGTGAAAGTACAAAGTCCTACCCACTGGGCTGCCAAGGAAGTCTGCACAGACTATGTTTTAAACATAAGATTGTTCTTGTTTTTCCAAATATTCAGGATAGCTTTGGCATCCCAGGATTTGAAACTGACTACCTGTGAATGACTCTAAGCACATGACAAGCAATAGTTAGAAATTCTGTGATATAAGACATAAATATAAACCATAAGCTCTGGGAGGTTGCTGTGTTAGGAATAAAAAACATTTAGCCTGTGACAACCAGTCTAGATGACCATCCAACAGCCTTATCCTATGGCTGTTTTCTGCTCAAGGTCATACATGCTGTAACCCTCCATTTCAATTTTGAAGAAGTCATCACTATAGATAGAAATTACATGCTATAGTGATATTCTTGGACTCTCTTGATCTCTTGTGTTTACAATATCTCTGACACACTAATCATAAATGTCTACTACATGTAAATAAAGATATTCCCAAATGAAAAGTTATGTTTGAATATGATAATCCAGGATGACTTTCCCGTTCCACTGCTTTAATACCAAGAAGAGATGTTAACATCTCTCACTCCCCACAAACAGCCACAACTCTTGAAAACTAACCATGAACAGGAAGAAACCTAGAAAAAATAACGTATTTCTCGGATGTGTTTCTTTTCTAGCCAATTAATTTTCCATGCATGCACTAAGTCACTGTTCCTCACGAATACCTATGATGGTAAGTATCATTCTTAATTTACATAGGTTCAGAAAGAGTAAGTCTAACTTAACTTAGCCTAAGAATATAAACCCAAAAAAATCCGGACAAATTTATGTAATAACAATATTTATTGAGGCATCAGTTATGATAAACAAAATGTTCAATAGTAAGGAACTAAATAAATAATGGTTCAAAATTCTTAATGAAATATAGATAGTCATTTTAAACTATAGTTGTAAATATTATGTACCAGCATGGAAATGCTAATATGTTAGTAAGTAGTGCAATATCATATACACACTGTTTTGGTTTTTCGTTTATTTGGCCTTGCCACACAGCTTGTGGGATCCTAGGGATTGAACCTGGGCCCCTGGCAGTGAAAGTACAAAGTCCTACCCACTGGGCTGCCAAGGAAGTCTGCACAGACTATGTTTTAAACATAAGATTGTTCTTGTTTTTCCAAATATTCAGGATAGCTTTGGCATCCCAGGATTTGAAACTGACTACCTGTGAATGACTCTAAGCACATGACAAGCAATAGTTAGAAATTCTGTGATATAAGACATAAATATAAACCATAAGCTCTGGGAGGTTGCTGTGTTAGGAATAAAAAACATTTAGCCTGTGACAACCAGTCTAGATGACCATCCAACAGCCTTATCCTATGGCTGTTTTCTGCTCAAGGTCATACATGCTGTAACCCTCCATTTCAATTTTGAAGAAGTCATCACTATAGATAGAAATTACATGCTATAGTGATATTCTTGGACTCTCTTGATCTCTTGTGTTTACAATATCTCTGACACACTAATCATAAATGTCTACTACATGTAAATAAAGATATTCCCAAATGAAAAGTTATGTTTGAATATGATAATCCAGGATGACTTTCCCGTTCCACTGCTTTAATACCAAGAAGAGATGTTAACATCTCTCCACTCCCCACAAACAGCCACAACTCTTGAAAACTAACCATGAACAGGAAGAAACCTAGAAAAAATAACGTATTTCTCGGATGTGTTTCTTTTCTAGCCTGAGATAACCCTTTCTATCCTAAAATGTTGAGTAATTTACCCTCCAAAAATAAAAAAACTGGACCTTGAGGAATCCCTATAACTTGTCTCTAGAGTGTTAGTATGGCAACATATGGAAATGCTGTGAAGATTTTTGCTTTTCACTTACCCTCTGCCATCTTCAATTGTCACACGGGCTACACAGAAAGTCTATATTCAGTGTAGATTTTCCCTAAGGCCCTTATAGGTATAAGCACAAAATAACTCTAGTCTGAACTCACCTGTAAGGCTGATGTCTCCCAGCAAATCAAGAAGTTCTCCACCAGCAGAGGCTGGTTTGTTTGTAGGTGCAGTTGGAATAACAGGTGTTATGTCATTTCCTCCCAACAAATCCAATAAATCATTGGCCTAAACAAGGAAATAATACCTTATTCATTAGTCACTGTCTAATCTATATCTAATGCAAAGCCCTTTTAACACTTAAAAATAAAGAACAGAACCATCAACTAACCCAAGGGATTACTGAAGGGAATCAGCTGAAGGAACTAGCTGGTCTAAAGAACTACAAGATCATGAGGATCCCCAGACAAGCAAGGGGAAAGCTACCTGGCTGGTGGGCTGTGGTCCAGAGGGCGGTGGCTTGGTCTCTAGAGGAGCTGGTTCTGTCTCTCCATTTGTCTGCACAATCTCAGCAGGGCCATTTGTGGTCACTTTCTCCATGACAGGCATTCTCTCACGCAGGGCAGCCTTATCCTATGGCTGTTTTCTGCTCAAGGTCATACATGCTGTAACCCTCCATTTCAATTTTGAAGAAGTCATCACTATAGATAGAAATTACATGCTATAGTGATATTCTTGGACTCTCTTGATCTCTTGTGTTTACAATATCTCTGACACACTAATCATAAATGTCTACTACATGTAAATAAAGATATTCCCAAATGAAAAGTTATGTTTGAATATGATAATCCAGGATGATTTTCCCCGTTCCACTGCTTTAATACCAAGAAGAGATGTTAACATCTCTCCACTCCCCACAAACAGCCACAACTCTTGAAAACTAACCATGAACAGGAAGAAACCTAGAAAAAATAACGTATTTCTCGGATGTGTTTCTTTTCTAGCCTGAGATAACCCTTTCTATCCTAAAATGTTGAGTAATTTACCCTCCAAAAATAAAAAAACTGGACCTTGAGGAATCCCTATAACTTGTCTCTAGAGTGTTAGTATGGCAACATATGGAAATGCTGTGAAGATTTTTGCTTTTCACTTACCCTCTGCCATCTTCAATTGTCACACGGGCTACACAGAAAGTCTATATTCAGTGTAGATTTTCCCTAAGGCCCTTATAGGTATAAGCACAAAATAACTCTAGTCTGAACTCACCTGTAAGGCTGATGTCTCCCAGCAAATCAAGAAGTTCTCCACCAGCAGAGGCTGGTTTGTTTGTAGGTGCAGTTGGAATAACAGGTGTTATGTCATTTCCTCCCAACAAATCCAATAAATCATTGGCCTAAACAAGGAAATAATACCTTATTCATTAGTCACTGTCTAATCTATATCTAATGCAAAGCCCTTTTAACACTTAAAAATAAAGAACAGAACCATCAACTAACCCAAGGGATTACTGAAGGGAATCAGCTGAAGGAACTAGCTGGTCTAAAGAACTACAAGATCATGAGGATCCCCAGACAAGCAAGGGGAAAGCTACCTGGCTGGTGGGCTGTGGTCCAGAGGGCGGTGGCTTGGTCTCTAGAGGAGCTGGTTCTGTCTCTCCATTTGTCTGCACAATCTCAGCAGGGCCATTTGTGGTCACTTTCTCCATGACAGGCATTCTCTCAAGCAGGGCAGACCTGGAAGAATCTGAAGTGGTTAAATTCTAGGCAGTTAACCTAGATTCCCTACCCAAAACAACCACTGTAACCATATGGAGCCGAGCATGAAGAGACATCTCCCCTCTCCACATACAATAAAATAGAAGCTGGATTATAAGAATTCATGACCTACATTCCTGACTGGATTAAGGGCAACCAGGAAACCTTGAATGGATAAACTGTCCATCTAAATCCCAAGAGCTTGGGAATTCTCAGTGACAGAGAAATTGGAATGAAAAGAAAGGTAAACAAGTACATATTAGCAATTTCCAATAGAAAGGATACTGCAGAACAGAAAGTGGAAAAAAGACAACACACACCACAAACGGTAATAGTAATGATATCTGAATGACAGTCTCTTGAAAAAAAACAACTCTCACTTCTTCACCAAATAAAATGAAGCAAACTTTCCTTACCAAAAGAAAGGAGAGAAGGGGAATAAACAATACAGTTTACTTATTTCTTTCAAGGCTAGGCAGAAGCAAAGATGGTCAAGACAGAAGCAGCCAAGCAGTTAGAACTGAGCAGGGTTGTGAAGTCCTGCCAATAAAGCATGAGGATCAACCTCCTTTACAGGTTAGTATGGCAATGTGTCTGGGATGCTAAGAGGCACATGCATTGTTTAGTTTCTTTCACTTACCTCATATGGTCATATTTCTTAAAAAGTGCATTGTATTCTACTGCCCTCTGCTGGAGTTCCACATCAATGCTGCTTCCATAGATGGAAACCACTTTCTTAATCCGGCTATGTTAGTCACTGTCTAATCTATCTAATGCAAAGCCCTTTTAACACTTAAAAATAAAGAACAGAACCATCAACTAACCCAAGGGATTACTGAAGGGAATCAGCTGAAGGAACTAGCTGGTCTAAAGAACTACAAGATCATGAGGATCCCCAGACAAGCAAGGGGAAAGCTACCTGGCTGGTGGGCTGTGGTCCAGAGGGCGGTGGCTTGGTCTCTAGAGGAGCTGGTTCTGTCTCTCCATTTGTCTGCACAATCTCAGCAGGGCCATTTGTGGTCACTTTCTCCATGACAGGCATTCTCTCAAGCAGGGCAGACCTGGAAGAATCTGAAGTGGTTAAATTCTAGGCAGTTAACCTAGATTCCCTACCCAAAACAACCACTGTAACCATATGGAGCCGAGCATGAAGAGACATCTCCCCTCTCCACATACAATAAAATAGAAGCTGGATTATAAGAATTCATGACCTACATTCCTGACTGGATTAAGGGCAACCAGGAAACCTTGAATGGATAAACTGTCCATCTAAATCCCAAGAGCTTGGGAATTTTCAGTGACAGAGAAATTGGAATGAAAAGAAAGGTAAACAAGTACATATTAGCAATTTCCAATAGAAAGGATACTGCAGAACAGAAAGTGGAAAAAAGACAACACACACCACAAACGGTAATAGTAATGATATCTGAATGACAGTCTCTTGAAAAAAAACAACTCTCACTTCTTCACCAAATAAAATGAAGCAAACTTTCCTTACCAAAAGAAAGGAGAGAAGGGGAATAAACAATACAGTTTACTTATTTCTTTCAAGGCTAGGCAGAAGCAAAGATGGTCAAGACAGAAGCAGCCAAGCAGTTAGAACTGAGCAGGGTTGTGAAGTCCTGCCAATAAAGCATGAGGATCAACCTCCTTTACAGGTTAGTATGGCAATGTGTCTGGGATGCTAAGAGGCACATGCATTGTTTAGTTTCTTTCACTTACCTCATATGGTCATATTTCTTAAAAAGTGCATTGTATTCTACTGCCCTCTGCTGGAGTTCCACATCAATGCTGCTTCCATAGATGGAAACCACTTTCTTAATCCGGCTATGGGATAAAATGACAAACAAATTCAAACATCCAAAAGAAGGTTCATAAACAAACAGAAAGAATAATGTTTAAAACAGAAGTTTCTGGCTAAAATTTTGAAATGTCCATTTTTTCTTAATGTACATAACTTTTCAAAAACAAAACACCTTTCCTTTATGGTCATCTAACAGACAGCTCAAAGACCATCAATAGTTATTGCTAGATTTTGTCTGTTAACTATCTCTTACCCTATAATTTGCTAGAGAAAAGTACCAATTATTAATTGGCTACAAAAGAATAAATGTATAATGTTTTCTCTTTTTTAATAGCTCTAAAATAAGCTTTCATCAACGAAGGGTCAATCAGACTTATAAACAAAGGGTCACTACCTGACACCAAATTCTTACACTTCACAATTTAAACAGTGAAAAATATCATTCTTCATGAGGCTTTACACTAAGAACAAAAGCAAAAGGCCTGAGACAAGTAAGTTTATCTTAAATATGCCTGGCTGGGAAACTGATTAAGAATTGAATTTTATTTAAAATAGAGTTAAAAAAAAAAAGAAAAGCAGAACTTGAAGATCTGTACATCAAAACCTGAAAACAGGCCCATGATTTTAAAAACATTACTTTTTAACCTTCGAAATAAGCTATGGTGAGATGAGGGGATGAGAGGGAGCAAAGTGTAGATATAATATGGATCAACCATGAAGTGTTGATTGTTTTTGAAGAGTAACAGGAATATGCATTTGATTTTACTATTCTACTTTTGCCTTAGCTTGAAATTTCCCATAATAAAGTTTTTTAAAATTACAAAATTATACAAGGTGATTCGAAGCAAACTTTCCTTACCAAAAGAAAGGAGAGAAGGGGAATAAACAATACAGTTTACTTATTTCTTTCAAGGCTAGGCAGAAGCAAAGATGGTCAAGACAGAAGCAGCCAAGCAGTTAGAACTGAGCAGGGTTGTGAAGTCCTGCCAATAAAGCATGAGGATCAACCTCCTTTACAGGTTAGTATGGCAATGTGTCTGGGATGCTAAGAGGCACATGCATTGTTTAGTTTCTTTCACTTACCTCATATGGTCATATTTCTTAAAAAGTGCATTGTATTCTACTGCCCTCTGCTGGAGTTCCACATCAATGCTGCTTCCATAGATGGAAACCACTTTCTTAATCCGGCTATGGGATAAAATGACAAACAAATTCAAACATCCAAAAGAAGGTTCATAAACAAACAGAAAGAATAATGTTTAAAACAGAAGTTTCTGGCTAAAATTTTGAAATGTCCATTTTTTCTTAATGTACATAACTTTTCAAAAACAAAACACCTTTCCTTTATGGTCATCTAACAGACAGCTCAAAGACCATCAATAGTTATTGCTAGATTTTGTCTGTTAACTATCTCTTACCCTATAATTTGCTAGAGAAAAGTACCAATTATTAATTGGCTACAAAAGAATAAATGTATAATGTTTTCTCTTTTTTAATAGCTCTAAAATAAGCTTTCATCAACGAAGGGTCAATCAGACTTATAAACAAAGGGTCACTACCTGACACCAAATTCTTACACTTCACAATTTAAACAGTGAAAAATATCATTCTTCATGAGGCTTTACACTAAGAACAAAAGCAAAAGGCCTGAGACAAGTAAGTTTATCTTAAATATGCCTGGCTGGGAAACTGATTAAGAATTGAATTTTATTTAAAATAGAGTTAAAAAAAAAAAGAAAAGCAGAACTTGAAGATCTGTACATCAAAACCTGAAAACAGGCCCATGATTTTAAAAACATTACTTTTTAACCTTCGAAATAAGCTATGGTGAGATGAGGGGATGAGAGGGAGCAAAGTGTAGATATAATATGGATCAACCATGAAGTGTTGATTGTTTTTGAAGAGTAACAGGAATATGCATTTGATTTTACTATTCTACTTTTGCCTTAGCTTGAAATTTCCCATAATAAAGTTTTTTAAAATTACAAAATGTGTTCACCCTGCTTTTTTCTCCATACTCACTTTACAGTACAGGTGAATCGAGTAGAAAGCTTCATAATGGCAGTGAGGGCATAACCTCGTGTCACAGAGGTGGACATATTAGAAATTAGGACACTTTCTAAAATATCCAGAACTTCATCCTCTGTTACCTGGAGAGAAAAAAGGACAACACAGGATGAATTTTAACTAAATATCTGTATCAAATCACAGGATGCCATCAGAAAGACAATCCTGTCGTCATCACCAAAGCTTCTAACACAATCTGTGCTCTGCCAAAGTAATGGTCCAACCTAATCCACCAACCAGAAGCAGGCAGGAGAGAGGTTAAAAAAAAAAGAGTGGGGGCTTCCCCTGGTGGTCCAGTGGGTAAGGACACCGCCTTGCAGTGCAAGGGGCGCCGGTTCGAGCCCTGGCCTGGGAAGATCCCACGTGCCGCGGAGCGGCTGGACTGATGTGTCCAATCACCGAGCCGGAGCTCTGGAGCGCACGCGCCCAGAGCCAGTGCTCTGCAACGACAGACGCCACCGCGTTGGGAGGCCCACAGGAGCCAAGGAACAAAGACAAATGAAAACAGAGAAATGAAAGACCAATAGAAGTGGCCCACCCACTCCTCTTCCCTCCCCAACCCGAGCCCCGCCCAAAGTAAATAAATAAATAAATAAAATCTTAAAAAAAAAAAAAAAGAGTGGGAAGAAGTACCCACTGGGGACTGAGAAGCATTTTATGACTTTAAGAGGCAGAAGGAGAGGAAGAAAAGGAAAACATCTGAAATCCAGTCCTTTAATGAGCAAATGGAAACATGAAAATACACTCTCATTTCTCATCAGTCAAAGGGTAAAAGAAACAATGAAAGCCCACTCTGATGGGGGAGGGGAGAGGGTCCAAAAAGTGGTTTTCTAATCTCACAATGGTCCAGTAAGTTCGGACTCAAAAATTAGCAAGTCTTCCAATGTACTGATATTTCTGGCACTGCTTCTTTCGTTTTCAAGGAATCAACCTCAACTCATTAAACACTACTCTTTTAAAACCCAAATCACTAGTTTTCCCCTCCTTAACCAAGAGTGACAAAAGGTACCTGAATAGGCTCTTCCTCTTCACATTGGCCAGATATGAGAAGATCTCCATATTCACCTATACACCATGCAGCTACTTGCACCAAAGGTTGCTATCAAAAGAGAGTTGCATTTTGTCAAAGATTTCTATCCTTCACAAGATTAGTACAAATCATAGGTCATCTAACCATAAAAGGTCAAAACTGAAGCACCTCTAGAGTGATATTAATAAGAGTATATCAGAAAAATAAAGAGAATTTCACCCCAAAGTAAAAGTACTTACCTGAGAATAATCACCAAGAATTGCTTTGTACAAGCGCTGGACAGTGTAGGCGTGCATCTCCACACTATTCGTTATTAACTGGATCAAGTTAGGAACCGCATCATCACGAACATAGCTTCCTGCCTAAAAGGAAATGCAGACAGTCACCCCTAGAAATGCACAGTAGTGATAAGAAACATCAGCTAGTATTACTGTTGCTCAAGACAGTATCCTAAAAACCCTTCAAAATAAAGTTAATACCACCATGTTCAGAAGCAGCTCAAACTTTAAAGTCTTATTTAAATGAAAATTCTTAAGTTCTGGGGTTTCATAAAAAGATAAAATAAAACATTCTCTTTGTCCAAAGTAAAAATAAAAGATAAAGGTTTCAAATTTCAAGAAGGGCCTTTTCTACTCAAAACAGGTAAGATCTACAAACGCAGAAATGTAAGAAGTACATTTACTGGGAACTTAATTACAACACCCTCCTTTCCCACAACTCTCCAACAGATGTGTTAAAAGCCTATGAGCCAGCCCTAGTAAGCTACTTCAGAGAAAAGAAACATCTGAAATCCAGTCCTTTAATGAGCAATGAAACATAAAACACTCTCATTTCTCATCAGTCAAAGGGTAAAAGAAACAATGAAAGCCCACTCTGATGGGGGAGGGGAGAGGGTCCAAAAAGTGGTTTTCTAATCTCACAATGGTCCAGTAAGTTCGGACTCAAAAATTAGCAAGTCTTCCAATGTACTGATATTTCTGGCACTGCTTCTTTCGTTTTCAAGGAATCAACCTCAACTCATTAAACACTACTCTTTTAAAACCCAAATCACTAGTTTTCCCCTCCTTAACCAAGAGTGACAAAAGGTACCTGAATAGGCTCTTCCTCTTCACATTGGCCAGATATGAGAAGATCTCCATATTCACCTATACACCATGCAGCTACTTGCACCAAAGGTTGCTATCAAAAGAGAGTTGCATTTTGTCAAAGATTTCTATCCTTCACAAGATTAGTACAAATCATAGGTCATCTAACCATAAAAGGTCAAAACTGAAGCACCTCTAGAGTGATATTAATAAGAGTATATCAGAAAAATAAAGAGAATTTCACCCCAAAGTAAAAGTACTTACCTGAGAATAATCACCAAGAATTGCTTTGTACAAGCGCTGGACAGTGTAGGCGTGCATCTCCACACTATTCGTTATTAACTGGATCAAGTTAGGAACCGCATCATCACGAACATAGCTTCCTGCCTAAAAGGAAATGCAGACAGTCACCCCTAGAAATGCACAGTAGTGATAAGAAACATCAGCTAGTATTACTGTTGCTCAAGACAGTATCCTAAAAACCCTTCAAAATAAAGTTAATACCACCATGTTCAGAAGCAGCTCAAACTTTAAAGTCTTATTTAAATGAAAATTCTTAAGTTCTGGGGTTTCATAAAAAGATAAAATAAAACATTCTCTTTGTCCAAAGTAAAAATAAAAGATAAAGGTTTCAAATTTCAAGAAGGGCCTTTTCTACTCAAAACAGGTAAGATCTACAAACGCAGAAATGTAAGAAGTACATTTACTGGGAACTTAATTACAACACCCTCTCCTTTCCCACAACTCTCCAACAGATGTGTTAAAAGCCTATGAGCCAGCCCAGTAGTCAAGCTACTTCAGAGAAAGAAGAAAGGGGTGTATATCAACAGTTCAAAAAGGCTTATTAAGTAAAACTGAAATAAATAGTAACTTTTTAAAAACCTGAGTTCACCTGAAAACAAGAGCTTATAAATATTATAGAACCAATAAGTAGTCCAAGGAATGGGAAATATTTTGTATTTCCTTATTCATATTAAAGACAAAAAACAAAACAACAGTTGATCTCTTTACTGTCCTCCTGACTAATGGAATCTGAGATTTATCACCATGGAGACAAAGTGTTTTAACCTACAAGGAAACTAAATTTTGGTGTCATCAGAGTATTATGATAATTGGGCTGCACAGGATATACAAACTGTGGAATCTATGCCTCCTATCAGCCCATCTTGGTCAATCTCCCATTACTGGACAGAAGAGTGGATCTAACTCACAAGACTGAGTGAGACCTGGCCTACCCACGTGTACTCTGCAGAAGAAAGAGAAAAACACAAAGAAGAAAAACTCCCAGATGGGTAGGATACCCACTCCTGTTAAGAAACACAAAGACGAAATAAGTTTGTTATAGTTATTCAGTTGTGTGCGGCTCTTTGTGACCCCGTGGACTGGAGCCTGTCAAGTTCCTCTGTCCATGGGATTCTCCAGGCAAGACTACTGGAGTGGGTTGCCATGCCCTTCTTCAGGGGATCTCCCTGACCCAGGGATTAAACCCATGTCTCCTAAGATTCTTTACTGTCGGAGTCACCAGGCAAGCCCAGAAAGGAAAGGCAGACAGTCGCCCCTAGAAATGCACAGTAGTGATAAGAAACATCAGCTAGTATTACTGTTGCTCAAGACAGTATCCTAAAAACCCTTCAAAATAAAGTTAATACCACCATGTTCAGAAGCAGCTCAAACTTTAAAGTCTTATTTAAATGAAAATTCTTAAGTTCTGGGGTTTCATAAAAAGATAAAATAAAACATTCTCTTTGTCCAAAGTAAAAATAAAAGATAAAGGTTTCAAATTTCAAGAAGGGCCTTTTCTACTCAAAACAGGTAAGATCTACAAACGCAGAAATGTAAGAAGTACATTTACTGGGAACTTAATTACAACACCCTCTCCTTTCCCACAACTCTCCAACAGATGTGTTAAAAGCCTATGAGCCAGCCCAGTAGTCAAGCTACTTCAGAGAAAGAAGAAAGGGGTGTATATCAACAGTTCAAAAAGGCTTATTAAGTAAAACTGAAATAAATAGTAACTTTTTAAAAACCTGAGTTCACCTGAAAACAAGAGCTTATAAATATTATAGAACCAATAAGTAGTCCAAGGAATGGGAAATATTTTGTATTTCCTTATTCATATTAAAGACAAAAAACAAAACAACAGTTGATCTCTTTACTGTCCTCCTGACTAATGGAATCTGAGATTTATCACCATGGAGACAAAGTGTTTTAACCTACAAGGAAACTAAATTTTGGTGTCATCAGAGTATTATGATAATTGGGCTGCACAGGATATACAAACTGTGGAATCTATGCCTCCTATCAGCCCATCTTGGTCAATCTCCCATTACTGGACAGAAGAGTGGATCTAACTCACAAGACTGAGTGAGACCTGGCCTACCCACGTGTACTCTGCAGAAGAAAGAGAAAAACACAAAGAAGAAAAACTCCCAGATGGGTAGGATACCCACTCCTGTTAAGAAACACAAAGACGAAATAAGTTTGTTATAGTTATTCAGTTGTGTGCGGCTCTTTGTGACCCCGTGGACTGGAGCCTGTCAAGTTCCTCTGTCCATGGGATTCTCCAGGCAAGACTACTGGAGTGGGTTGCCATGCCCTTCTTCAGGGGATCTCCCTGACCCAGGGATTAAACCCATGTCTCCTAAGATTCTTTACTGTCGGAGTCACCAGGCAAGCCCAGAAAGGAAAGGTAAGAATCTAAAAAACAGGTACTTAGTGGTATGACTTAGACATTCATATTCTTCCCTAACAAGAAAAAGTAAAATGTTTTTAAGTGAGAGAAAGCACCAACATGATCTAATTGACATTTAGAGATCTGTCATTCAACAATAGCATACACATTCTTCTCAACCTCACATTAAGCATTCATCAAGACAAATCACATTCTGAGTCATTAAGAGTATCTTAAATTTAAAAGAAAAGAAATCATATGAAATTAAACTAGAAACAAGTAATACAAAGATAGCTGGAAAGCCCTTGAGTATTCAGAGATTAAACAAAACACTATTAAATAAAACAAAGGTCAAGAAAACATCAGGGGGCTTCCCTGGTGGTCCAGTGGGTAAGGACACCGCCTTGCAGTGCAAGGGGCGCCAGTTCGATCCCTGGCCTGGGAAGATCCCATGTGCCATGGAGTGGCTGGACCGATGTGTCCAACTACTGAGTCAGCACTCTGGAGCACATGCACCCAGAGCCGGTGCTCTGCAGAGAGAGAGGCCACTGCGATGGGAGGCCTACACAGGTCAAAGAACAAAGATGGATGGAAATAAATAAATCAAAGATCAATAGAAGTGGCCAAAAAAAAAAAGAAACAAAGAAAACAAAGAAAGAAGAAAACATCAGGAACAGAAAACTACAGGCCAGCTTCTTCATGAACACAGACGTAAATATCCTTAAACATATTATCAAATCAAATCCAACAGTGTGTCAGAGAAAACTACACACCAGAACCATGTGGGATTTATTCCAGTTATGGAAGCCTGGTTTGACATTCATAATTCAAGTAATGTAAATAAACCAATGGGTAGGATACCCACTCCTGTTAAGAAACACAAAGACGAAATAAGTTTGTTATAGTTATTCAGTTGTGTGCGGCTCTTTGTGACCCCGTGGACTGGAGCCTGTCAAGTTCCTCTGTCCATGGGATTCTCCAGGCAAGACTACTGGAGTGGGTTGCCATGCCCTTCTTCAGGGGATCTCCCTGACCCAGGGATTAAACCCATGTCTCCTAAGATTCTTTACTGTCGGAGTCACCAGGCAAGCCCAGAAAGGAAAGGTAAGAATCTAAAAAACAGGTACTTAGTGGTATGACTTAGACATTCATATTCTTCCCTAACAAGAAAAAGTAAAATGTTTTTAAGTGAGAGAAAGCACCAACATGATCTAATTGACATTTAGAGATCTGTCATTCAACAATAGCATACACATTCTTCTCAACCTCACATTAAGCATTCATCAAGACAAATCACATTCTGAGTCATTAAGAGTATCTTAAATTTAAAAGAAAAGAAATCATATGAAATTAAACTAGAAACAAGTAATACAAAGATAGCTGGAAAGCCCTTGAGTATTCAGAGATTAAACAAAACACTATTAAATAAAACAAAGGTCAAGAAAACATCAGGGGGCTTCCCTGGTGGTCCAGTGGGTAAGGACACCGCCTTGCAGTGCAAGGGGCGCCAGTTCGATCCCTGGCCTGGGAAGATCCCATGTGCCATGGAGTGGCTGGACCGATGTGTCCAACTACTGAGTCAGCACTCTGGAGCACATGCACCCAGAGCCGGTGCTCTGCAGAGAGAGAGGCCACTGCGATGGGAGGCCTACACAGGTCAAAGAACAAAGATGGATGGAAATAAATAAATCAAAGATCAATAGAAGTGGCCAAAAAAAAAAAGAAACAAAGAAAACAAAGAAAGAAGAAAACATCAGGAACAGAAAACTACAGGCCAGCTTCTTCATGAACACAGACGTAAATATCCTTAAACATATTATCAAATCAAATCCAACAGTGTGTCAGAGAAAACTACACACCAGAACCATGTGGGATTTATTCCAGTTATGGAAGCCTGGTTTGACATTCATAATTCAAGTAATGTAAATAAACCAATGAAACGTCAATTAACTAATTTAAAAAAGTCAAATAGTGTAACCTAGCACATCAACAGGCTAAATAAAAATCATATGCTCACATAAATAAGAGAACATAAAGTGACTGGAAAAATGAAAAGTTGAAGCTTTTTTTTTTTAATTTGGCTGCACCAGATCTTAGTGGCAGCATGTGGGATCTAGTTCCCTGTTCAGGGATTAAACTCTGGTCCCCTGCATTGGGAACTCAGAGTCTTACCCACTGGACCACCAGGGAAGTCCCTGAAGCATTTTTTAAAAACAGATTTTGATATGGGCACTTCCCTGGTAGTCCAGTGGTTAATACTCTGTGCTTTCACAGCACAGGGAACGGGTTTGATCCCTAGTCATGGAACTAAGATCCCACATGCTACGCAGTGCAGCCAAAACAAAACAAAAAGGAAACTTCCCAACGATTTCTGATCACATTCAAAATAGAATCCTGACTCCTGCGAGACCTTACAGAACCTAGCCCCTGCCTCAGTCCTACCATTCTCTGCCTCTCTCGGTCTACTAGTTGCACTGGCCTTCTTGATGCTGTGTAAGCAGTTCAAGCTTTGTACCATCCTTGGCTTTGCAGAACTAACTGTTCCCTGGATGTGTACACGCTTCCTCTAAATCATGGCACACCTCCTCACTTTACCAAGTCCTCTACTCAAATGTTACCTCCTCTCAGTGACCTGCATGACTATTCTACCAAAGACCCTGGCCCACTGCCCCATATCCCATCCTCCTCTTTCATCACTATCGTCCCTCATACTGCTCTAGTATTTTTCACAGCATTTCCCACTGCCTGACAGGAGTGTACCTACTTCCTCATGAATTTCCTATCTCCCCCACTGGAACATAAGATTCATGAGCACAAGGGCTTTGTCTGCCTCATTAATCAACACATCCACTCAGTATGTGTGCGTGAATATCAAGTTACTTCAGTCATGTCTGACTCTTTGTGACCCGATGGATTGTAACCCTGCCAGGCTCCTCTGAATTCCAAACAAGTTAGCCCCTTTCGACCCCAGGGATCAAATGCATCTCTTTGGTCTCCTACACTGGCAGGCCACCTAAGACCATAAACGTTAAATTTAAAAAAAACTAACTTTAAAAAAGTCAAATAGTGTAACCTAGCACATCAACAGGCTAAATAAAAATCATATGCTCACATAAATAAGAGAACATAAAGTGACTGGAAAAATGAAAAGTTGAAGCTTTTTTTTTTTAATTTGGCTGCACCAGATCTTAGTGGCAGCATGTGGGATCTAGTTCCCTGTTCAGGGATTAAACTCTGGTCCCCTGCATTGGGAACTCAGAGTCTTACCCACTGGACCACCAGGGAAGTCCCTGAAGCATTTTTTAAAAACAGATTTTGATATGGGCACTTCCCTGGTAGTCCAGTGGTTAATACTCTGTGCTTTCACAGCACAGGGAACGGGTTTGATCCCTAGTCATGGAACTAAGATCCCACATGCTACGCAGTGCAGCCAAAACAAAACAAAAAGGAAACTTCCCAACGATTTCTGATCACATTCAAAATAGAATCCTGACTCCTGCGAGACCTTACAGAACCTAGCCCCTGCCTCAGTCCTACCATTCTCTGCCTCTCTCGGTCTACTAGTTGCACTGGCCTTCTTGATGCTGTGTAAGCAGTTCAAGCTTTGTACCATCCTTGGCTTTGCAGAACTAACTGTTCCCTGGATGTGTACACGCTTCCTCTAAATCATGGCACACCTCCTCACTTTACCAAGTCCTCTACTCAAATGTTACCTCCTCTCAGTGACCTGCATGACTATTCTACCAAAGACCCTGGCCCACTGCCCCATATCCCATCCTCCTCTTTCATCACTATCGTCCCTCATACTGCTCTAGTATTTTTCACAGCATTTCCCACTGCCTGACAGGAGTGTACCTACTTCCTCATGAATTTCCTATCTCCCCCACTGGAACATAAGATTCATGAGCACAAGGGCTTTGTCTGCCTCATTAATCAACACATCCACTCAGTATGTGTGCGTGAATATCAAGTTACTTCAGTCATGTCTGACTCTTTGTGACCCGATGGATTGTAACCCTGCCAGGCTCCTCTGTCCATGGGATTCTCCAGACAAGATCACTAGAATAGATTGCCATGCCCTCCTCCAGGGGAGTTTTTCGACCCCAGGGATCAAATGCATCTCTTTGGTCTCCTACATTGGCAGGTAGCTTCTTTAGCACTAGTGCCACCTGGGAAGCCCAGCACTTAGTTCACACAGACTTAAATACTTACCGTTGTCAGAACGCGCATAATCGTGTCTATATGCCACCGTTTGGAAGGTGCATACCTGAGAAAATAAGAGCACAGGTGAAAAAAACTGGTAGCTGTAAACTAAGCTCTGCTCAGTGACTTTCAAAAATCCTGTCCTACACTCTTCTTGAGGTTCACAGGTTAAGTGGCTATATCTGGACACATTTCACCTTCAAAACTAGCATGATTCCCCTTTCAAAGGCTGATGAAACAGTACATGGTCAAATTCAGATATAAATACTCCAACAGGAGCTGCTAAACTGTGAAGTGACAACTCTGTCTCCAGCTTTTTTAGAAAACAAATCATAAAGTCAGGACAGGAGAGGACAGAGAAGAAAGAATAAAGGAACTATACCCAGACCCAAGCAACATCAGGACTAGGCACTTACCTTCCCTTAAATAATGGGACACCTAAAATTATTACATGTTTAAACACCTTTACAACACTTCCCTCGTGTATTAAAGATGTTTCCCAAGAAGTTCTAAGCATTTTTCACCAATGAATGTAAAAAAATAAATCTTACTTTTCCGCAGCAAGGAAGATTCCAGATGCACAGTCTGCTTTAAATTCTGGCTCACACGAGTCCAGAAAATACAGTAACTCCTTCATCATCCCTCGAATATTATTCCCATTAACCAGGGCAAAACTCAATTCCATTGCACGCCTTGTGGAGGTGGGGGGAGGGAGGGGAAAAAAAGTTATGTTATTTACAGTGGGAATGAAACAAAAAACCCAGGTATGTTGTCCTTGAACATTAAGCACTAGTGAATGTACTGATATCTTTGCATGGTCTTGTAATCCCAATCTTTGCACGAGAGATAACCAAAGTTATTTTGAACCTTCATCAACACTTTTCTTCAAAAATTCCCGAGAAACACACTGCGAAAGACCAAAAATGCAGTTTGGGTTTAACAGTCTACTCTATGAAGCTGAAATTTAGAATACTGAAAAGGCTCAAAAAGAGAGGCAAAGAAATTAATACCCAATGGTAATACCTCTCTGCATTATTAAAAACATACAGTCATCATATTCTCCTTTTACTACATCCGCTTCAGTCCAAAGATGATGTAGCATACTTACATCAAAGGGTACACAGAAGATTAGAGTAACAAACCCTGAGGGCTAAGTGAAATGTTAAAGACAAATACTGTACGCTATCACTCATATGTGGAAGTTAAAAAAGCTGAACGCATAGAAATAGAGCTAGAATGGCGGTTACTAGGGTCTGAGGGGTGGGGAAAATAGAGAGATGTTAGTCAAAGAGCATGAACATTCACCTGTGAGAGAAACAGGTTCTGGAGATTTAATGTATAGCATGATGGCTACTGTTAATAACAACGTATTGTATACTTGAAAGCTGCTAAGAGAGTAGATTTTAAATATTTTCACCAAGTAAAAAAATGGTAATTATGTGATATGATGCAGGAGCTAACTAATGCTACAGTGATAATCAGTATGCAAAGGGGACAAATCAATGTAGTACTTGTAAAAGCTGGCTAAGACCACCCCTTAAATAATGGGACACCTAAAATTATTACATGTTTAAACACCTTTACAACACTTCCTCGTGTATTAAAGATGTTTCCCAAGAAGTTCTAAGCATTTTTCACCAATGAATGTAAAAAAATAAATCTTACTTTTCCGCAGCAAGGAAGATTCCAGATGCACAGTCTGCTTTAAATTCTGGCTCACACGAGTCCAGAAAATACAGTAACTCCTTCATCATCCCTCGAATATTATTCCCATTAACCAGGGCAAAACTCAATTCCATTGCACGCCTTGTGGAGGTGGGGGGAGGGAGGGGAAAAAAAGTTATGTTATTTACAGTGGGAATGAAACAAAAAACCCAGGTATGTTGTCCTTGAACATTAAGCACTAGTGAATGTACTGATATCTTTGCATGGTCTTGTAATCCCAATCTTTGCACGAGAGATAACCAAAGTTATTTTGAACCTTCATCAACACTTTTCTTCAAAAATTCCCGAGAAACACACTGCGAAAGACCAAAAATGCAGTTTGGGTTTAACAGTCTACTCTATGAAGCTGAAATTTAGAATACTGAAAAGGCTCAAAAAGAGAGGCAAAGAAATTAATACCCAATGGTAATACCTCTCTGCATTATTAAAAACATACAGTCATCATATTCTCCTTTTACTACATCCGCTTCAGTCCAAAGATGATGTAGCATACTTACATCAAAGGGTACACAGAAGATTAGAGTAACAAACCCTGAGGGCTAAGTGAAATGTTAAAGACAAATACTGTACGCTATCACTCATATGTGGAAGTTAAAAAAGCTGAATGCATAGAAATAGAGCTAGAATGGCGGTTACTAGGGTCTGAGGGGTGGGGAAAATAGAGAGATGTTAGTCAAAGAGCATGAACATTCACCTGTGAGAGAAACAGGTTCTGGAGATTTAATGTATAGCATGATGGCTACTGTTAATAACAACGTATTGTATACTTGAAAGCTGCTAAGAGAGTAGATTTTAAATATTTTCACCAAGTAAAAAAATGGTAATTATGTGATATGATGCAGGAGCTAACTAATGCTACAGTGATAATCAGTATGCAATAGGTAAGTGTGACAAATCAATGTGATGTACATCTTAGATCTACACAATGGTGTATGAATAAAACTGAGAAAAAAAAAAACTAAAAAAGAGAGCAACAGTCATGAAAAGGAAAAACAAAAAAAGTATGTGCTATAAGCAAACAGGAGTTTCTCAAATAGCATCACCAGCTCCGGGGGACAGTTAAGGACAGGGGAGCCTGGTAGGCTGCAGTCCACGGGGTCTCAATGAGTTGGACATGACTGAGTGACTGAACAACAAGAAGTAACTGCCTATCAAATGTGGCAACCAAAGAAAATTTGGGTATTTTTAACATAAAAAAGTTATAAAGTTACTACACACATCTCTTCATATTTGGTCAATAATGTCAAACCACGGCATATAACTGACTTTCAAAAATGTTAATTTAGTAAGTAGAAAATACTTTCATCATAGTTAATCTACAAGCAACAGAAACTCAATCCTAAAAGAAATGCAATAATAGCTAATTCTTATACAGTGCTTAAGTACTTTACATATGTTAATCCAGTTAATCCTGCATAACCCTTGGAAGTGGGTGCTCTTGTATCCACACTTTGCATATGGAGACAAGTGAAGCACAGAAAGGCTAAGTAACTAGACTATATTTATTAAGGGCAGAGTTAGGATTTGAAATTAGGCCTTTTGGCTCTAGAGCCTTAGCTCTTATTGTTACATAACCTGTCAAAGAGACCCAGGTTTTACCTTTTGAAATGCAAAGCCCCGTCATGAGCTCTACAGAAACAACACAAGTCAGAAAGTCTGATTTCTATTCCCAGGTCTGCCATGTCCAAGGAGTGAGGTTTGGAGTTAAGTCATTTGATTCCTTTGGGACTGTACTTTAATCTGATAATTGAGGACAGAAGTAATTGCCTAGTCCCTCTTACTGGCCTGCTCTGAGAACCAACTGAGAGGGTGCTTTTAAATCCTTCACAAATACTATATAAAAGTCATTACTAGGGCTTCCCTGGTGGTCCAGAGGGTAAACAGTCCACCTTGCAGTGCAAGGGGTGCCGGTTCAATCCCTGGCCTGGGAGGGTCCCATATGCTGTGCAGAGGCTGGACCAGTGTGTCCAATTATGAGCCAGAACTCTGGAGTGCATGCGCTCAGAGCTGGTGCTCTGCAACGAGAGAGGCCACTGAAATGGGAGGCCCACACAGGCCAAGGAACAAAGACAGATGAAAATAAATGAAGACCAACAAAAGAGGTCAAAATTTAAAAAAAAAAAAAAAGTCATTACTAAAAGAAAAAAAAAAGAAATAGTCACTATTACTGAGACTAGGTCTTATTTTTAGTTTTCCCAACCACTTAGCACCTGTTCCCTGTAAATAATAGGAACTCAATTCTCAATGTTTGTTAAGTGAATAGTGAAACTTCAGAGATCATTTCAAATTTATTTTTTCTGGTTTGAACAGTAAACCAAAAGTTCATTGAAGCCTACTATAACTAGATTTTACAAACATCTAGAGTTATTCTAAGAGAACCAGTAAAGTTAATCAATCAAGGAAAAAATATATATGCCTTTTGAAGTCCTATGCTGAATGAAATAAGTCAGACAGAGAAGGAGCAATAGCATGACATCTCTTATAGCCAGAATCTAAAAAGAAATGATACAATGAACTTACGAAAGAGAAAAGAGACTCACAGACTAAAACTAACTTATGCATACCAGCAGAGAAGAGAAGGGGGAAAGAGATAACAGAACTCTGGATCAACACTGCTTTATTTTAAATGGATAACCAGCAAGGTCCTACTGTATAGCACAGAGGACCCTGCTCAATGTTATGTGACAGCCTAGATGTTAGGAGAGTCTGAGGGAGAATGAATACATGTATATTTATGGCTGAGTCCCTTGGCTGTTCACCTGAAATTATCAGAACATCGTTAATCAGTTATTCCCCAATACAAAATAAAAGTTAAAAAAAAAATAAGTCCTATATGTGTGGTCTAAAACTCATTCCCAGATGCACTGTTCTGAAAAACACTGCACTGCCTCTAGTGTCCTGGGGCATTAAGCACTGTGAGAAAACGTGTACTGTCAGCAGTTCGAGTCTCAGCACAGTGATAAAACACTCGGCCGATGGATCACTCCGAAGTTTCATCCTCCAGCACACAGAACACAGTATCTCTGTCGAGCAAACGTCTACCCAGCCTATCTGTACCTGTTTTATTTGTCAAAGAACCAAGGACAACCTCAGTGTGCACTTAGGTATTTCTTACTGGCCTCTCTCACTGATAAAAACTCCTCCCTGCCAATCCTTTTCAAAAAAACATTTAGTCTGTCAAGATAATGACTAAATACATAAATGTCAACGTTTTCCCTTCTGAAACTCGATTACAGAGTTATCAGATAGGGGGCGGGGCACAGAGCTTTCAGGAATCTGTTACCGTTTTATGGAGACATCCAGATCTTTTAGACAGTCCACAATTGTGCTTCTGTGTCTCTGCACGGCATTGTGATCTGTCTGCACAGTC
Organism: Tragulus kanchil; assembly: GCA_022376925.1. Classification (NCBI taxonomy): domain Eukaryota; kingdom Metazoa; phylum Chordata; class Mammalia; order Artiodactyla; family Tragulidae; genus Tragulus; species Tragulus kanchil. The sequence continues at coordinate 166,882,226 of JAIOJX010000031.1, read as the reverse complement.
TTCAACAAAGATGTCAAAGCTACGTATCTGGATGAGATAAAGTTGCAGAAGAATAGAATTAAAATGGAAAATTCAGGATAGTCCTCTGCTTAATGACAAAGAAAATGTTCAATGATTAAGGAAAACCATACATGGTTAAATATTTAAAAGACACAACAGAGTTAGTGAGCAAAACAGAAACACTGTAAGGTCACAAACACTACGATCTAAAGCTGGGACAATCAGAAGCCTCGGAATTCGACTTGCATTCATGGTCAAGTTCATTTAACTTCTAAAAGTGATGGAACTTGATTCTCCCAAACTCTTTCAACTACCACAAGAAAATAAACATATAGTATGTTTTTTCAGCCTGTGTGAGCTCCAAAAGAGAAAATGATTTCAATTTTACCATTTGCATTTTCTCTGCTTTTGTTTGATACCAGTACCAAAACTGCTCCCGCAAAAATCTGAGTTTACCATCCAACTATAAAAAATTATTCTGAAAAAAAAAAAAAATTATTCTGGAAGAAGAAGAAAATTCAGGATACCATGATTATTTCCACCTTTTTTTCAATCGTAACATAAAAAAGAATAAAAGAGAATACTAACAAATTCACTCACGTTTTAAAAGTAACTGGAGTTCACAAACATGTTCTAAGTTTGGAATTGAACTGTTCTGTTTTTCTTCTTAATTTTCAGCAGGGGTCAGAAAACTATAGCCTGTATAGCCCTCTGCTGTCTGGTCTGGCGAATCAATCTTTACTGCAGTACAGCCACACTCATCATGCACAGTCTACGGCTGCTTTCACACCAAGAGGCAGAGCTGAGTAGTTGCCAAAGAGACCTGAAGGCCCATGGAGTCTAAAATACTGACCATCTGGTCCCTTACAGAAAAAGTTTGCTGACTCCTAATGCTAAAGTATAAATAGGACTAAATACTCAAATTCTTATCAAAGCAGTTTTCAGATCAGACTAAAAATAAAAATCCTCAGTTGAAGTTCTAGATATGTCATGCTACACGTGTAATCTTGAGCAAAGTCACTCTTGACTACACTGAGTTTATAAGAGCCAGATACAAGATATTTTTCAGTTGACTTACCTAATATTCTTGTCATTGTTCAATAAGAAACGACCCAAGATATTTATGGCTAGGACCTATGGAAAAATAGCACAGTTTAAAAATTTAGGAAAACCAAGTGTCTATACTGTTTTAAGGATCACTTCCTGGCCTCTGATGGGCGCAAACTGTTTAAAGGTGGTAGTTTAGGTGCCACTTCTATAGATTGCTGGCCAAACAACAATAAAAAAAAACTCTGAAGGCAAACTCTGAAAACCATATTTCAACAGTAACTGCAGAAAGATTGAATTTTTTTATATTGTTAGAAAAATAATACTGGTACAGCTTCACTGGAGGGTAACTTGGCAGTAACTATAAATACTTAAAATGAGGAGGAATTCACTGGTGGTTAGAACTCCGAGCTCCCACTGCAGGGGACACAGGCTCAATCCATGCCTTATGCACGGTCAAAAAAAGTTAAATAAATAAATAAATAATACAAAATAAAATTACACCCTCTGCTTCAACAATTTCACTTTCAGGAATTTAGCTGACAAATATACTTGTACGTACACACAAAAAGCTACTGCAGCACTATCTGTAATCACTAATGATACCAGTGTCCATTAAGAGCAAATTTGCTAAATGTACTACGGCATATTCACACAATGGATCATTTTTACAACCATTAAAAAGATGAACCCATGGACTTCCCCTGGTGGTCCAGTGGGTAAGGACACCGCCTTGCAGTGCAAGGGGCGCCGGTTCGATCCCTGGCCTGGGAAGATCCCACGTGCCCCGGAGCGGCTGGACCGATGTGTCCAATTACCGAGCCAGAGTTCTGGAGCGCATGCGCCCAGAGCCGACGCTCTGCAACGAGAGGCCACTGCGATGGGAGGCCCACAGGAGCCAAAGAACAAAGACGGATGAAAATAGATAAATGAAAGACCAATAGAAGTGGCCCGCCTGCTCCCCTCCCTCCCCAACCCGACCCCCACCCAAAATAAATAAATAAAATCTTTAAAAAAAAAAAAAAAAGATGAACCCTGACACATGCTTTGACAGGTATGCACCTTGAAGACATTACATTAGAGAAATAAACCCGGCACAAACACCCCATATTATATGATTCCACTTATGGGAAGTGTCCTGAATAGGCAAATCCATACAGACAGAAAGTAGAACAGTGGTGGCCAGGGGCTGGGGATAGGGGAAAATGGGGAGTTACTGTTTAATGGGCACATCATTTCAGTTTGCAAAAGCAAAATATTCTGAAGATAAATGGTGGGTATTGGTTACACAACAGTGTGAATATACCTAATGACAGTGAACTATACAATTAGAAATGGCTAAAATGATAAGTTTTATATTATTCTATCAATCTTTTTAAAAATGATAATAATCTCTATACGTGAATATAAACTACCCCCAACATAATGTTTCCACTTAGTAAAAAGCATAAGGCGCAGAACCACCTAGGTGACAAAAGAACTGTACATACTGTAGTGCAGTCAGTAAATTTGGTTCTTACACAGCGATGGGTTATCAATTATCATATTAATAAATGGCTGAAAGAATGAATGAATTCTCAGGGGAGAGTTCTCCCCTGAGAATTCCAATTATTTAATGAGTAAAAAATGAGGGCATTAGAAAAGTATTATTATAACACCACCCTAATAACTGTTGCAGACAAAATTCTCAGATGAATACTAAAACTGGTGGGCAAAAGTCTTGAGAACAGGGTATCTGCAGTGTCAAAGTGCTTCCTCCAAAATATTTGTAACTACAAAGGGAAAACTAACAATTACAGTGGACAGACACAGCAGACACCACCTTGCCCAAAAGATCAACGTTAATATCACCAGTAATGAGACAAACAGATAGCATGTACCTCCTGATATGAAACTGGGAAGGACATACCACTTTGTGATAGCCTTGCCAAAAGAGCATAACCTCAAACTAATTATTATAAGAATGTATCAGACAGAGTCAAATTCAGGGATTTGCAATGGAGAGGTGCTCTTCAAAAGTGTCACAGAAGACAAGGAAAGATGAAGGAAATGTCAAGATTAGAGGAGACTAAGCAGACATAATAAATGCAATGTGGGATGAAGGGTTGGTATGGAACAGAAAAATGACATCAGTAGAAAAAGTGATAAAATCTCAATAAAATCTATAATTCAACTAATGGTACTTAACCAATATCAATTTCTTAGTTTTAATAATCACACTATAGGTATGCAAGACTGTTAATATTAGGGGAGGCCGAGTGAACGGTATTATGGAAACTTGGAACTATTTTTGCAACTTTTCTATAAGCCTAAAACTATTTTAAATAAAGTTTTTAAAAGTGGGTAAGATAAGATATACACATGGGCAGACACATTTAAATATAGGTAAATATCTCCATAAAAAGTACACTAGAAAATGGTAACCACATTTCCCACTAGAAGTCTAGATGTGAAACCCATAGGCAGACATTTTCCTCCCTGTATACCTTTTTTATTGAATTTTTTACTTTATGTGTTTTATTTTTAAATTTAAGAAAAAACTCAAATATGATGTCTTGCTTGAAGGGACTGAACCCAACTCAAATCACGGCTCTAAAAAAAGCTTACTCAGAAAAGATTCTCTCATTCAACATTATCTTTATATCTAACCATACATAAGCTTTTCCAATTTCTATTATAATCAATATGAATCCTTCAGTGCAGAAAATACTTCAAATACCAAAATCAAACCATCATACATTCTGCATCATTCTTCTCTAAAGTTAATTTCTAAATGGAACTCATTTCCGAAATTCAAGTCAATTATTTTAAATAAAATGTTTAGAGAAGAAAAGATTAAAAGACTTACTCGCAGTCCACTCTCTGACTTAATATCCATGATAGTCAAAACCGTTTCATAAAGAATAGCATTTCCTACATTTTTACTAGTCTCCGTATTAGTGGCAACCTGAAAAGACAAGAGTGTTACATAAGTGACAAAAAATGCTTCCGAAAAATATCCTGAGGTACCAAGAGACATTTTGTGGTTGTTTCTAGTCACCAATGAGAAAACACAAATAAAAGCTGCTCCATATAATCATAATCATTCTGCTCCCTCCTATATTAAAATGAGTGTTTACAAAAATGCAAGTTTTGGTCAACTCACCTGTGCTAATATATCATTCATAGCTTCACTTGAGTCATCATCATTTCGTCCTAAAATTCTTAATAACCGCAAAATTCGTACCTAAATGTATAAAATACCACAAATATCAACAAATTTGTCTAGCACAAGGGAACTTTGCTTGATATAAAATTGCTAATGAAGTCTTCGACCCCAAAGTAAAATGCAAGACTGTTAATATTAGGGGAGGCCGAGTGAACGGTATTATGGAAACTTGGAACTATTTTTGCAACTTTTCTATAAGCCTAAAACTATTTTAAATAAAGTTTTTAAAAGTGGGTAAGATAAGATATACACATGGGCAGACACATTTAAATATAGGTAAATATCTCCATAAAAAGTACACTAGAAAATGGTAACCACATTTCCCACTAGAAGTCTAGATGTGAAACCCATAGGCAGACATTTTCCTCCCTGTATACCTTTTTTATTGAATTTTTTACTTTATGTGTTTTATTTTTAAATTTAAGAAAAAACTCAAATATGATGTCTTGCTTGAAGGGACTGAACCCAACTCAAATCACGGCTCTAAAAAAAGCTTACTCAGAAAAGATTCTCTCATTCAACATTATCTTTATATCTAACCATACATAAGCTTTTCCAATTTCTATTATAATCAATATGAATCCTTCAGTGCAGAAAATACTTCAAATACCAAAATCAAACCATCATACATTCTGCATCATTCTTCTCTAAAGTTAATTTCTAAATGGAACTCATTTCCGAAATTCAAGTCAATTATTTTAAATAAAATGTTTAGAGAAGAAAAGATTAAAAGACTTACTCGCAGTCCACTCTCTGACTTAATATCCATGATAGTCAAAACCGTTTCATAAAGAATAGCATTTCCTACATTTTTACTAGTCTCCGTATTAGTGGCAACCTGAAAAGACAAGAGTGTTACATAAGTGACAAAAAATGCTTCCGAAAAATATCCTGAGGTACCAAGAGACATTTTGTGGTTGTTTCTAGTCACCAATGAGAAAACACAAATAAAAGCTGCTCCATATAATCATAATCATTCTGCTCCCTCCTATATTAAAATGAGTGTTTACAAAAATGCAAGTTTTGGTCAACTCACCTGTGCTAATATATCATTCATAGCTTCACTTGAGTCATCATCATTTCGTCCTAAAATTCTTAATAACCGCAAAATTCGTACCTAAATGTATAAAATACCACAAATATCAACAAATTTGTCTAGCACAAGGGAACTTTGCTTGATATAAAATTCGAATAACTTCAATGAAGTCTTCGACCCCAAAGAGAAGTGGTCAAAATTCAAACAGAAGAATTTTAAACATTTTCTTTAGAGAAGTTATGTATGGCCCTATGTCTTGTTGAAGTTATTAGACAACTTATACTTTTTGACACTTCACACCTGCAAAGCTATATTATATTGAAATATCAAATTTCTGTGTGGCATATGATTTGACTATTATACCCATAATTTTATCCTATTAATCTAATAGAGAATTGTGTCACTACTCATTTATTAATGTAATTAACTTAATCAATTAACTACTAAATCTCTACCCAACAGAAACATAAGAGGAAGGAAAAAATTATTCCAAAATACATCATTTACCCTAAACTTTCTTTCAATCTCACCTGCAAGAAGGGGTCACTGATCCCAGAAACATCATGTTCTGGTGAATATCCGGACATGATGAGGTTTTTTAGAATGCGAACTAATTGGGGCACAAGCTGCAGGGAAGAGACATGCATCAAAAACAGTGAACATCAAAGACTTTCTCAGAAAAAGGCAGAGGTAACTTGCTTAAAAAAAAAAAAAAAAAGATGCAAGGGTCTGAGTCCAAGCAAACTCTACTAATACAATATACTAGTATACTATTGATGTTTGATGAATATAACTTAGGAGTATTCTGGCCAAGAACTCAAGAATGAATATGGATGCTACCTGAATTAAAAACAAATCAGACAGGGCTTCCCTGGTGGTCCAGTGGGTAAGGACACCTCCTTGCAGTGCAAGAGGCACCAGTTCGAACCCTGGACTGAGAAGATCCCACGTGCTGCGGAGCAGCTGGACCGATGTGTCCAATTACCGAGCCAGAGCTCTGGAGCGCGTGCGCCCGCACTCCGCAGCAGGAGAGGCCACTGTGATGGGAGGCCCACACAGGCCAAAGAACAAAGATGGATGAAAATACATAAATGAAAGACCAATAGAAGTGGCCAAAAAAAAAAAAACCCCAAATTAGACATTTTTATTCCATAGTTATATATGCAAAGATACTACAAATAACAGTAGGTCAGAAAGTCTATGAGTATCAAGTAAAACAGATGTGTATGGGGCATACTGCTTTTCTACTTCTATGGGATCTGACACACCTATGTTGTACAAACATGTTCAGTTTTTATTCCGGTCAACACGTTGATATAAAATGTTAGCACATCCAAAACACTGGTAATTTTATTAAAATTATACTTTTAAAACAAATTATCTTAAATAGAGAAACAAATTCTCTCCTCTTAATATATAGCTAGTTATATCCTTTCCCAATAAGCAACAGGGAACACAAAAGTCTCCAATGCTGCCCAAATGGAAAAGACACATGAAAAACTGCTTCCCCTGAGGAAGATAGCAAGTCCATGAAGAGTGGCTTTGTCCTAGTCTTAACTCATATGACACAACTGTCAATAAAACTTAATTTCAGAACCTAATTATCCATCTGTTGCCTGTCTTATCTTACTAATTAAACTCTACATTCCTTATGGTCAGAATGCCCTTCTTTTTCTCTGTCCATTAAGCTGACACCCAGCAGAGGCAATTTTATTGCCAAGCTAAACTTTAAAACGCTTTAAATATTATTATTCATTTTACTCTGATAATCATTTAAGGTTAAAACCCTTTTTCAAAATGCTTGCCACAGGAAGAACCTTTCCATCTTCCAATTACAAACTCAATTTAGCTATACAGACAACTGTGATCATCTAACGTACTACAACTCAGTTATTTTTTCCTCATGGTATCTGGTTTCCTCCCTACTCTCCAATTCTAAAAGGGGATCAAGACTGAAACAAAAGCCAAACTGTGTCCAGGGTATGCACTCAAAACACAACATGAAGTCTACTGCTGAATACAAGGCAACATAATCTGTGTGAATTTAGGTTAAGTGTGGCCATATCACTTCAGAATTAAGCACTTCATAAGTCACCTAAACCAAAATCTAATTTGGACAACTCCAAGAGGAAAACAAATCTAAGCTACGATGACCTGTAAATTCTAAACAGGTTCCTCATTAAACTGTCAACTGTGGACAGATTCAATTAGAGGTCAGAATAATATAACTGCATAAACTGCTTTAAAATGCAATAAAAGTAGGATCATCTACCTCTCCTTGCATACTTCTCAATGGTCTATTTTTTTGAACTACACACATTCTTGATTATTTCTTTAAATCTGGTTTCTGTCTCAAAAAAGCCCTTTTCCCCTCAGCTACTAAACTCATATCACATAAGAGGACCCTGGGACAAAAAGCACAAATATCTAACCGTTAAGAATACAAATTCTCACAACCCAGCTTTATTTTTTAGACAAAAAAGCAAGTTACTAAAACCAATGACAAGACAAACAAAATAAAATGACAAACAGAAAAGTTGCAGCCATGAAAATCAGTTGATGCCCATCCACTCTACCTCAAAAATCTCTGATCATCCCAAAACTTCAAGGTAAGACTGAGTGCAAGTCAGGGGAAAAGTAAAGCTCTAACTCTGAACTGAAAGTTCAAAAGTACTGTACAGAGCTTTTAAAAGTATGAGGTTACCCAGACATGGCTCTACAGTATCTACTTCAAAAAGAAGCAGTGTTTGATGTCAGGCTCCAAACTGATCTGGAACTGCCATCACCAATGCCACTGGAAAATTGCTCTAAGTTTCTCAAGGGAAGATAAAGGAAAGGCAGACAGAGGCTTAAAAATCAGGAAAGGCTGCAACTGAAATCCAAGGCTGACTGGAGTCAGTTTAAGTGACAAGACAAAAATGTGAACTTAGGAGTGAGTCAAAACTGCTAGGACAAATAACATGGTATTAAGCATATATTTAGCATTAGTATATTTTTAAAGCCACATTTGTGGATGGATACACAAAAGCTACTAAAGACCTAACGCTAGCATGCACCATCTAAAAGTGGGTTAATTCTTACCTTTTCATTCTAACATACAGCAGGATTCCAAACAGACAACAGGAACAAAACATACAAAGCAAGCATTAGGGACAGGTATGGGCCTCATACTATTTTATAATAATTTAATCAAGACATGACCATCTAAGGGGAACAAAAGCCCTCCGCCCAAAATAGAGCTGTTATTAGAGCTCCATTAGATCTCAAGCACAAAGTAAGCCCAGTTTATGGAGTGATCAGCACCCTACAAAAGGAATTGAATACATTTAATTACCCAAAGAACAGTCTTTTCTGAGTCCCCCCTTACTAATGCCTTCTGAATGTAAGTGGAAAAAAAACAAAAATTTCCACTTTAGAATGCCCTAAGAAAGGGAGGGAGAGACTTCAAAAAGCTTGAGACATCCATCACCAGAGTTACCAAAGCATAAAATGAATAATGGTATTCATGAAATGAATACCTATGTTAGGTCAAAGTAATGTCAAATCTTAAGCTTGCAGTTTTCACCTTAAAAAAAAAAAAAAATCACCTGCCTTAAACACACACACACACACACACACACAACTCCTTTCGTAATTCAACCTCAGGTTATATTTCCTACTGTGAGAACAGTAGATAAAGCACATGAGAGATTCGTGCGTCTGCCAACTTGAGAAGACTTCTATTATCAAAGGAGAAACACTGCACTACTGCCAGTTCTTATATGCCCAAAGTTGGCTTCCTACCACACCGAAAGGCTAGGTAAGTCCTTTATTCAGTTCCATACCTTTCTTTCAAGAGAAAAATTCCTAAATGAGAAAATCATGTACTCTTTAGGAAAATCATTTTCAATCAAGAGAGGCTTAGTTATACAGAATCACACCTACCTTTCTGAAATGTGCAAGCATGTCTGGGCTTCGCTCACACATTTCTGTGAGAAGGACTACAGAAGTGTGAAGGACACCTGAAAGAAAGAGTCAATGAAAATTAAAAATGAGGTGAATTCACCTTCATAGGCCAAGGCTTTCAGTTCTGATGGTCAGTTCCAAAAAGGTAGCTACTACTTTTTTTTAATAATCTTCCAAAGAATCTATGCATCGAGGTGAATACAAAGAAGGTATTAATAGATATCTACTGATTTAATACTAGTGATGTCACTTAAATCAGAATATTCTCAAGTTATCTGGTCAAAATAATTGCTAAGGGCTTCCCCTGGTGGTCCAGTGGGTAAGGACACCGCCTTGCAGTGCAAGGGGCGCCGGTTCGATCCCTGGCCTGGGAAGATCCCACGTATCGCGGAGCGGCTGGACCAATGTGTCCAATTGCCGAGCCGGAGCTCTGCAGCGACAGACACCACCGCGATGGGAGGCCCACAGGAGCCAAAGAACAAAGTCGGATGAAAATAGAGAAATGAAAAAGCCAATAGAAGTGGCCCACCTGCTCCCCTCCCTCCCCAACCCGACCCCCGCCCAAAATAAATAAATAAATCTAAAAAAAAAAAAAAAAAATAATTGCTAAAAAATGACATTCAATATCCATAAAGACAAGCTCAGTCAACATAAACTGGGTATCACCGCCTCCAGACTTAATAAGCTCTTAGCTGATTTTTGAAAGATATTTCAAAAAATCTTACTAAGGTTTAAGAACTCTAGACAAAATATAGTCATGAATGACAAAGTAAATTTGCTTGTTCAAAGAGTCAGTGAAAAGAATCACATCATACTTTCACTAAATACATGCCCTAGACATTCATTTGTTCAACAAGTGTATTTTGAGTCTTCTAGAGAGGATTACATTGATCAAATTAAATACACATTACCATTTTTTTCTCTTAGCATTTGTGACACAAGAATTTTCTTCACTCACAGTTTGTTTCACTAACTTCAAAACAAGAATAAAATGTTCAGTAAAGAACAGTCACATTTCATGCAATTCCTCTGAAGTTTTATATAAATGTATCTCGAATACCCATTACAAATTCCTGTTACAAGTAACCTAAAAGGAGTTTCACAAATCTTACACTAAAATGGCAAAACAATAAAGAAATAACTTTTTCTTCTATTGTACAATAGCTAGGAAATCAAAGGGTTTTACTCATGAAAATCAAAGCTAGGATCACTTGTAATTACACGAGTATTAGTTAATTCGTATTTTTTTAATACAATAAAAGAGAACCAGAAATGAAAAACAAGCTTACTATAAAGGAATCAATCTTTAATTACAAAACTAGAATCTGAGAGTAGAAGAGAGATTCAACCCATTGGCCCTTCCTGGAAACAGTGTCCAAGCACAGTAGAAAATTGAGGGCACTGCATTAGACAGACGCCAACGGTACCGGAAGCCTGCTCTCTTTCCCCTTCTCCCTCAGTACTTCACAGGCGCATCCAAATCACATTACCATGGTTCTTTTCATTCAATAAATTTTTTGTTGCTGGTAAAAACATCTCCATAAGTTCAGGAACTTTCCTGATGACATGAACAGCACAAAGTGCTGCCTACAAAAAAATAAAAATAAAAACATAAAAAGGACAAAAAATTTATTTCAATTAAGTCAGGACAACCAATCTTACAAACAGAACCTAGATTTGGTTTATTACTTATCATTACCAGAGTAGTCATTAATTGGTTAGGGCTTTCCAATTTATACTACTGCATTAATGAGAACTTCTAGCTCACCTGTCCCTTTGGTCAACTATTACCAAAAACTCTCTCAGATTATGCTTAACACAAGCTTACCAAACATATTAAACATAACTTACGTGAAGTTTTGCAAAGTATAAAAAATTAAGCCTTCCATCTGTGATAATCATTCTTCTAATAAAACTAAAAGGTTTTATAAAAACATTATGCAATTAAAATATATATATGTATCTATATTGCAGATCCTTTAAATCTGCTGCTACTTTTAATAATACCTATACTTTCCCCAATTTACTCTTTACTAAAATCAAGGTCATTTGAACACTACTTAGAATCTTACTTAAGTCTCTCAGTTAGCTAGTCTCTACTGAAGAAAAGATGGGCATAAATTGTTCACAGGGAGAATGGAACACTCAAAGACTAATTACTATTATTTTCCCGCCCCCCCCAGAGGAACCTTACCTACTATTTGTTGGAACTGAATACCATAATAGTTTAAGTACATTAACAAGAAAAAATTTCACCTAATTCTCCCCATGATACAGCTGGGGAAAACATTTTTATTTTCTACTTTGCAGGGATATTTTATTAAGTCTTTATTAATCTTTCTGAACGAGAGCATCCCAGACATTCTTTAAGGACTGGCTTTGGTCTACAGTGATCATTAACAGAGTATAATCCTGGAATTTTTCAACCCATTGGCCCTTCCTGGAAACAGTGTCCAAGCACAGTAGAAAATTGAGGGCACTGCATTAGACAGACGCCAACGGTACCGGAAGCCTGCTCTCTTTCCCCTTCTCCCTCAGTACTTCACAGGCGCATCCAAATCACATTACCATGGTTCTTTTCATTCAATAAATTTTTTGTTGCTGGTAAAAACATCTCCATAAGTTCAGGAACTTTCCTGATGACATGAACAGCACAAAGTGCTGCCTACAAAAAAATAAAAATAAAAACATAAAAAGGACAAAAAATTTATTTCAATTAAGTCAGGACAACCAATCTTACAAACAGAACCTAGATTTGGTTTATTACTTATCATTACCAGAGTAGTCATTAATTGGTTAGGGCTTTCCAATTTATACTACTGCATTAATGAGAACTTCTAGCTCACCTGTCCCTTTGGTCAACTATTACCAAAAACTCTCTCAGATTATGCTTAACACAAGCTTACCAAACATATTAAACATAACTTACGTGAAGTTTTGCAAAGTATAAAAAATTAAGCCTTCCATCTGTGATAATCATTCTTCTAATAAAACTAAAAGGTTTTATAAAAACATTATGCAATTAAAATATATATATGTATCTATATTGCAGATCCTTTAAATCTGCTGCTACTTTTAATAATACCTATACTTTCCCCAATTTACTCTTTACTAAAATCAAGGTCATTTGAACACTACTTAGAATCTTACTTAAGTCTCTCAGTTAGCTAGTCTCTACTGAAGAAAAGATGGGCATAAATTGTTCACAGGGAGAATGGAACACTCAAAGACTAATTACTATTATTTTCCCCGCCCCACCCAGAGGAACCTTAACTACTATTTGTTGGAACTGAATACCATAATAGTTTAAGTACATTAACAAGAAAAAATTTCACCTAATTCTCCCCATGATACAGCTGGGGAAAACATTTTTATTTTCTACTTTGCAGGGATATTTTATTAAGTCTTTATTAATCTTTCTGAACGAGAGCATCCCAGACATTCTTTAAGGACTGGCTTTGGTCTACAGTGATCATTAACAGAGTATAATCCTGGAAAACAACTTGTCCCTTTAATAGCTTTGTTTCACACCATTTCTGCAGAGCCAAAATAAATGCTAACCAGATGATCTCATATCATTCACTTCTGGAGACCTAAACCTTCATTTATTTATGAAGGTTTTAGGATTCTAGCACAATAAAATAACAAGAAAATTTTTATATCAACAAATAAAAGCAGGTAAGAGAATAAGATTGCTGTCTTCCATTACCATTTCACTTAAGATATACCAATTTTAGGAAGTATGTTCTAATCATTCCCTAATAATTAGCTACATCCCAACAGAACTGTACTTTCAAGATTCAAAGGCCCTAATATATAGGTGTGGGCATCAAAATTTATAAAGATCTGTTCATTATCATTTTGTTTAACACTGTTGATTATGTAATTTAGAAAGTAATTAGGTACGCCCTCTAGGATCCAGTGACATTTGTTTGGTTCTATATCATTTTCTTGAAAAGTGAGGAATTAAGAGAATTAAAGTGTTCACAATAACTTACCAACAGGAGGGTTAAATAGCAATAAAAAAAATCACCTCCAAGATCAGCAAAGAAAATAGATTTTGATTTATAAACAACCGATTCATATACAGTCACTGAAAAGACATTTACTGCACAAAGAAAGAGAAGTTGTATTATCACTTGAGCTTTCAAAAATGAATCATCCTGGAGCTTCCCTGGTGGCTCAGTGGTAAAGAATCTGCCTGCCAGTGCAGGAGGCTAAGGTTCGACCCCTGATTCAGGAAGATCCCACATGCCTTGGAGCAACTAAGCCCATGGTGAAATAAATTAAAAAAAAAAAAAAAGAATCATCCTTCTCTCCATAATACTTCCTGATCTAAAAGCAGACATTCGGTTTCATGGAAAGTTACCTTTTTTCTCAAGTAAGAGTTGGAAGTTTTCAGGAGTTTCTCCACCTCTCCTGCAAGATCTCTGCACATCTCTGAGGAGCCCATTTAAGTACATTAACAAAAATTCACCTAATTCTCCCCATGATACAGCTGGGGAAAACATTTTTATTTTCTACTTTGCAGGGATATTTTATTAAGTCTTTATTAATCTTTCTGAACGAGAGCATCCCAGACATTCTTTAAGGACTGGCTTTGGTCTACAGTGATCATTAACAGAGTATAATCCTGGAAAACAACTTGTCCCTTTAATAGCTTTGTTTCACACCATTTCTGCAGAGCCAAAATAAATGCTAACCAGATGATCTCATATCATTCACTTCTGGAGACCTAAACCTTCATTTATTTATGAAGGTTTTAGGATTCAAGCACAATAAAATAACAAGAAAATTTTTATATCAACAAATAAAAGCAGGTAAGAGAATAAGATTGCTGTCTTCCATTACCATTTCACTTAAGATATACCAATTTTAGGAAGTATGTTCTAATCATTCCCTAATAATTAGCTACATCCCAACAGAACTGTACTTCCAAGATTCAAAGGCCCTAATATATAGGTGTGGGCATCAAAATTTATAAAGATCTGTTCATTATCATTTTGTTTAACACTGTTGATTATGTAATTTAGAAAGTAATTAGGTACGCCCTCTAGGATCCAGTGACATTTGTTTGGTTCTATATCATTTTCTTGAAAAGTGAGGAATTAAGAGAATTAAAGTGTTCACAATAACTTACCAACAGGAGGGTTAAATAGCAATAAAAAAATCACCTCCAAGATCAGCAAAGAAAATAGATTTTGATTTATAAACAACCGATTCATATACAGTCACTGAAAAGACATTTACTGCACAAAGAAAGAGAAGTTGTATTATCACTTGAGCTTTCAAAAATGAATCATCCTGGAGCTTCCCTGGTGGCTCAGTGGTAAAGAATCTGCCTGCCAGTGCAGGAGGCTAAGGTTCGACCCCTGATTCAGGAAGATCCCACATGCCTTGGAGCAACTAAGCCCATGGTGAAATAAATTAAAAAAAAAAAAAAAGAATCATCCTTCTCTCCATAATACTTCCTGATCTAAAAGCAGACATTCGGTTTCATGGAAAGTTACCTTTTTTCTCAAGTAAGAGTTGGAAGTTTTCAGGAGTTTCTCCACCTCTCCTGCAAGATCTCTGCACATCTCTGAGGAGCCCATGCAGCCAAGGGTACAAAGTGCTAGCCCCTGGACATACTGCGTGCTGTGATTGAGATCACTGCAAAAGAAAGAAGGCGCCAGAAATGAACATGCCCTTGCTCAGTGCTCCCTGTGAAGAAGCTTCACAATCTAATGAGACAGCAATGAAGGATTCACGATCTCTTTAAGAAAATAACTATTTATTAGGACAATTTTTGCAAAAAGTGTTTATGCTAACATTGTTATCAATACAAATTATAACACAGTAAACTGACAATCCATTCTTCATGCTTGCAACCCAATGTTTCCAAATACCACAAATAACAGAAACTGCACAACCTGCTCTCTGCAGGATGCCAAAAGAACTCGCTTTACTAGCAGTGAGAGAATATGAAGCACAATTGTATCTTTAAAGGATATTAACATGTTCTACTACTAACAACAAAAAAAGTAAGATATTTACCAAAATGTTAAAAAAAAAAATTCAGGGCTTCCTTGGTGGTCCAGTGGGTAGACAGCCTGCCTTGCAGTGCAAGGGGTACTGGTTCGATCCCTGGCCTGGGAAGATCCCACGTGCCATGGAGCCGCTGGACCGGTGTGTCCAATTATGAGCCAGCACTCTGGAATGCATGTGCGCAGAGCTGCTGCTCTGCAATGAGAGAGGCCACTGCAATGGGAGGCCCACACAGGCCAAAAAATAAAGATGGATAAAAAATTAAAAAAAAAAAATTCAGAAAACACAATCTCTACGGCTAGAGTATTTATCCCAGGTGGTGCTAATGCTAAAGAACCTGCCTGGTGAATGCAGGAGGAGACATAAGAGATGCAGGTTTGATTCCTAGGTTAGGAAGATCCCCTGGAGAAGAGCATGGCAAGAATACACTCCAGTATTCTTGCCTAGAGAATTCCACAGACAGAGAAGCCTGGAGGGCTATGGTCCATAGGGTTGCAAAGGGTCAGACACAACTAAAGCAACTTAGTGCACACGCACACACACACACACACACATACAAACATCATAGCAGAAACACTCTAAAATCTTTGATCTTAGGGTACAGCATTAACCTTTTTTTGGGGGGGAGGGCGTTGGGAGGGAGGGGAGCAGGTGGGCCACTTCTGTTGGTTTTTTCATTTGTCTATTTTCATCCGTCTTTGTTCTTTGGCTCCTGTGGGCCTCCCATCGCAGTGGCCACTGTCGTCACAGAGCGCCGGCTCTGGGCGCACGTGCGTCAGAGCTCTGGATCGGTAATTGGACACATCAGTCCAGCCGCTCTGCGGCATGTGGGATCCTCCCAGGCCAGGGATCGAACCGGGGCCTTGCACTGCAAGGCGGTGTCCCTACCCACTGGACCACCAGGAAGCCCAGATTAATGGTTTTTAATATAACAAAGCAACAAACTTCACTGATAGGATTTCAGAGTCCACATTATACCTAACCGTAAAGAAGTTACCACTTGTGGAATTTGGTATGGTATCACAGAAGATTATCCATAGTTGTCTGAAAACTATGAAAACTTATTTTACAAAAGTGTAAAATAATATTCTTCTCTCTGAATTGTTTTTGTTCTGGAAAACAGTTTATTTTTCAAAAGATGTTTGTCAATTCTTGAGGTCATTAACATGTTCTACACTAACAAAAAAAGTAAGATATTTACCAAAATGTTAAAAAAAAAAATTCAGGGCTTCCTTGGTGGTCCAGTGGGTAGACAGCCTGCCTTGCAGTGCAAGGGGTACTGGTTCGATCCCTGGCCTGGGAAGATCCCACGTGCCATGGAGCAGCTGGACCGGTGTGTCCAATTATGAGCCAGCACTCTGGAATGCATGTGCGCAGAGCTGCTGCTCTGCAATGAGAGAGGCCACTGCAATGGGAGGCCCACACAGGCCAAAAAATAAAGATGGATAAAAAATTAAAAAAAAAAAATTCAGAAAACACAATCTCTACGGCTAGAGTATTTATCCCAGGTGGTGCTAATGCTAAAGAACCTGCCTGGTGAATGCAGGAGGAGACATAAGAGATGCAGGTTTGATTCCTAGGTTAGGAAGATCCCCTGGAGAAGAGCATGGCAAGAATACACTCCAGTATTCTTGCCTAGAGAATTCCACAGACAGAGAAGCCTGGAGGGCTATGGTCCATAGGGTTGCAAAGGGTCAGACACAACTAAAGCAACTTAGTGCACACGCACACACACACACACACACATACAAACATCATAGCAGAAACACTCTAAAATCTTTGATCTTAGGGTACAGCATTAACCTTTTTTTGGGGGGGTGGGCGTTGGGAGGGAGGGGAATGGGCGGGCCACTTCCATTGGTCTTTCATTTCTCTATTTTCATCCGTCTTTGTTCTTTGGCTCCTGTGGGCCTCCCATCGCAGTGGCCACTGTCGTCACAGAGCGCCGGCTCTGGGCGCACGTGCGTCAGAGCTCTGGATCGGTAATTGGACACATCAGTCCAGCCGCTCTGCGGCATGTGGGATCCTCCCAGGCCAGGGATCGAACCGGCGCCCCTTGCACTGCAAGGCGGTGTCCCTACCCACTGGACCACCAGGGAAGCCCAGATTAATGGTTTTTAATATAACAAAGCAACAAACTTCACTGATAGGATTTCAGAGTCCACATTATACCTAACCGTAAAGAAGTTACCACTTGTGGAATTTGGTATGGTATCACAGAAGATTATCCATAGTTGTCTGAAAACTATGAAAACTTATTTTACAAAAGTGTAAAATAATATTCTTCTCTCTGAATTGTTTTTGTTCTGGAAAACAGTTTATTTTTCAAAAGATGTATTTCTGCTAATTTTGAAAAGGCTCATTAATGATAATTTATGTTTTTTACAATAAATGTTTTTGTAAAACATTAAATGTTTAATTAAACATTAAAAAACAATAATTTTTTTTAATCTTCCCTAGAGAACAAAGAAACATAAGGAAAATATTAGTCAGGTTTGCTATTTTCCACCAATTTGAATATTTAAGACAAAAAATTACTGATAAAGTTTAACTTAATTACAGCTTTACCATTTAGTGTCCTACTTCCCAAGAACATTTAGTTAATTCTTCATTCATTTTCTAATGACTAAGAACATTTATATAATGCAAACTCTTAAAATAATATATCTAATTATTAAAGACTTAAGTCCAATATTATTAAAATCTTAGAGTTTTTCTGGGCCAATGAACAATGAGGTAAACACTGATCATCAAATAGAAAAACTGCTAGTACACTATGACAAACAAAAAGCAAAAAACCTCACAAATAAACAAAAAAACCCATTCAGCAACAGATTCAAAAAAACAATTGAAAGGACAAAGTCATATAACTAAACTTAAACTGTCAGATCAATTCCCAACTATTAGAAGCTCTCTCCTAAGTTCACTAGGTATTTGGCTGGGTCTCATTAAACACAAACATTTCTTCTGTGCCTATATGCCTCATTCTTCAATCTTAATCAAGCTACAAACCTGTTCTTGAATTTGGTACTAATACTCTAATATGAACTTGCTGCTAGGCAGAACTGCCAAATTACCAGCATGTGATCTAAAGCTTGAAAATAAGTGCATCAGAGCATGCAAGAACAAAAATAAAAGAAACTTTCAGAGGCCTGTCCAAAATAACAGTATAAAGTCATGTTAAAACACCTAGAAAGTAACCTACGTGATCAGCATGTGCACTTAGAACAAATAAAAAAGGATTAATTTATACTTCACTGATAGGATTTCAGAGTCCACATTATACCTAACCGTAAGAAGTTACCACTTGTGGAATTTGGTATGGTATCACAGAAGATTATCCATAGTTGTCTGAAAACTATGAAAACTTATTTTACAAAAGTGTAAAATAATATTCTTCTCTCTGAATTGTTTTTGTTCTGGAAAACAGTTTATTTTTCAAAAGATGTATTTCTGCTAATTTTGAAAAGGCTCATTAATGATAATTTATGTTTTTTTTTACAATAAATGTTTTTGTAAAACATTAAATGTTTAATTAAACATTAAAAAACAATAATTTTTTTTAATCTTCCCTAGAGAACAAAGAAACATAAGGAAAATATTAGTCAGGTTTGCTATTTTCCACCAATTTGAATATTTAAGACAAAAAATTACTGATAAAGTTTAACTTAATTACAGCTTTACCATTTAGTGTCCTACTTCCCAAGAACATTTAGTTAATTCTTCATTCATTTTCTAATGACTAAGAACATTTATATAATGCAAACTCTTAAAATAATATATCTAATTATTAAAGACTTAAGTCCAATATTATTAAAATCTTAGAGTTTTTCTGGGCCAATGAACAATGAGGTAAACACTGATCATCAAATAGAAAAACTGCTAGTACACTATGACAAACAAAAAGCAAAAAACCTCACAAATAAACAAAAAAACCCATTCAGCAACAGATTCAAAAAAACAATTGAAAGGACAAAGTCATATAACTAAACTTAAACTGTCAGATCAATTCCCAACTATTAGAAGCTCTCTCCTAAGTTCACTAGGTATTTGGCTGGGTCTCATTAAACACAAACATTTCTTCTGTGCCTATATGCCTCATTCTTCAATCTTAATCAAGCTACAAACCTGTTCTTGAATTTGGTACTAATACTCTAATATGAACTTGCTGCTAGGCAGAACTGCCAAATTACCAGCATGTGATCTAAAGCTTGAAAATAAGTGCATCAGAGCATGCAAGAACAAAAATAAAAGAAACTTTCAGAGGCCTGTCCAAAATAACAGTATAAAGTCATGTTAAAACACCTAGAAAGTAACCTACGTGACTTCAAGGACTTATGTCCATTTTTTTTTTCATTTTCCATATGTAGCACTTAGAACAGTTCTGACATACAATAAATATTTGTGGAATAAACACAGCAACTTAGTATTTTCATTATTATTGTCTACTTTAAGGCCAAAAAGAACAAGATTCTCCCAAATCAAGTTACAAAGTCAATGTATTTAAATGATACACTCTTTTTTTTTTTTAAAAGCTTTATTTATTTTTGGCTGTGTTAGGTCTTTGTTGATGTGTGGGTTTAGCTGCTCTGTGATATGTGGGATCCTCCCGTATCAGGGATCGAACCTGTGTCTCCTGTATTGGCAGACGGGTTCTTATCCACTGAGCCACAAGGGAAGCCCAATACACTCTATTTATACAAGCAAATCACAGGTTTCTTTCTGAAAATTTTCACTATCCATAGGGAAATTTTAAGATTTATTTATTTATTTATTTGCGGGGGTGGGGTGGGTAGGAAGCACGCGGGCTATTTCTATTGGTCTTTCATTTGTCTATTTTCATCCATCTTTGTTCTTTGGCCTGTGTGGGCCTCCAATCACAGTGGCCTCTGTTGTCGCAGAATGCCGGCTCTGGGTGCATGCACTCCAGAGCTCCGGCTCGGTAACTGGACACATAGGTCCAGCCACTCTGCGGGACGTGGGATCTTCCCAGGCCAGGGATCGAACCGGCGCCCCCTGCACTGCAAGGCGGTATCCTTACCCACTGGACCACCAGGGAAGCCCCATAGGGAAATTTTAAATTAAAATATTTACTGAAGCAAAATAAATGAGTTCAATGTTTACAAACTGATCACCTATATCCACCTACTTCTACTTTCTGTCAAATACAGAAATACTGCAAATGAAAAAAGGAAATCTAAGAAAGGAGATTAAACTGACAAGATATACCAAAACCAAAATAAACCAAAAAGAACCTTTAACCAATAAGGCCATCAAAACTTATGTAACTTAACAGAAATTTTTTAAAAAGACATATACTAACATGAACTGTTAATTCCCTACTCACAGTCTTCTAATCTTTCTAGAAAGGCAAGAATTTTTCAGCTTCTAAGTTAAACACATAACTGGACTAGTAAATCAGTAAAGTACCTGTTAAGAGAAAAAAAGGACTTATGCACAAAAGTTCACAGCAACTGAACTTTTACAACTGCCAGCAACTGAAATCTGGGATTAGACTGCTGACAAGCAAGACCTCTCTTTCTGCCTTTAAATGGTATTAATTTAGAATATACACTGGTAATTACTGAATAAATAAGATCTTTCATTATTCATGGTATTCAAAAAAAATTCTATGCTAAGAAAGCTCAGATTCACCAATGCTTCTTCTATTCTATGAAAGTTCTAATGCTTATTCACTGTTAAATGGTGGCTATATCTCAAGAGGTACAGCAATACTTTCATTTAGCTAAATTATCCCCTACAGAGCTTCCCTGGTGGTCCAGTGGGTAAAGAGTCCAACCTGCAGTGCTAGAAGCACCGGTTTGATCCCCAGCCCAGGAAGATGCCACGTGCCGAAGAGCAGCTGGATCAGTGTGCCCAATTATAAGCCAGCGCTCTGTAACGCATGCACCCAGAGCTGGCCGGTGCTCTGCAACTAGAGAGGCCACTGCAATGGGAGGCCCACACAGGCCAAAGAATAAAGATGGATGAAAATAATAAATAACTGAGAAAGAACTCATGGCATGAAGCAAAAAATAAATAAATAAATTATCCCCTATATAAGATTTTTTTTCCCTTACAGAAGTTTTAATCCTATGCTTAGCCTCTTTACAAATAAGCTCCAGAACCAAAAGCAACTCAAATGTATTAGACAGTAAATATAAAATCAATAAACAGACGCCTCTGACATCATATTTTTAAAAAGACCTAAATGTGCAAAGTAGTTACTAGAAAAAGAAATTTCTAAGACTTACTTCTTGATACAGTTGGTCATGAGAAGATGGACATCTTGTCTTTCATCTAGCAGCAGCATTGCCTAAATAGCCAATGCGTTTATCTGTGAATTTTGAGAGGCGATAAGCTTGAGGCATTCCAACTACAATTTAAAATCAAAAGAAGAAGGAAAACTACATGAACTGTTAAATTCCCTACTCACAGTCTTCTAATCTTTCTAGAAAGGCAAGAATTTTTCAGCTTCTAAGTTAAACACATAACTGGACTAGTAAATCAGTAAAGTACCTGTTAAGAGAAAAAAAGGACTTATGCACAAAAGTTCACAGCAACTGAACTTTTACAACTGCCAGCAACTGAAATCTGGGATTAGACTGCTGACAAGCAAGACCTCTCTTTCTGCCTTTAAATGGTATTAATTTAGAATATACACTGGTAATTACTGAATAAATAAGATCTTTCATTATTCATGGTATTCAAAAAAAATTCTATGCTAAGAAAGCTCAGATTCACCAATGCTTCTTCTATTCTATGAAAGTTCTAATGCTTATTCACTGTTAAATGGTGGCTATATCTCAAGAGGTACAGCAATACTTTCATTTAGCTAAATTATCCCCTACAGAGCTTCCCTGGTGGTCCAGTGGGTAAAGAGTCCAACCTGCAGTGCTAGAAGCACCGGTTTGATCCCCAGCCCAGGAAGATGCCACGTGCCGAAGAGCAGCTGGATCAGTGTGCCCAATTATAAGCCAGCGCTCTGTAACGCATGCACCCAGAGCTGGCCGGTGCTCTGCAACTAGAGAGGCCACTGCAATGGGAGGCCCACACAGGCCAAAGAATAAAGATGGATGAAAATAATAAATAACTGAGAAAGAACTCATGGCATGAAGCAAAAAATAAATAAATAAATTATCCCCTATATAAGATTTTTTTTCCCTTACAGAAGTTTTAATCCTATGCTTAGCCTCTTTACAAATAAGCTCCAGAACCAAAAGCAACTCAAATGTATTAGACAGTAAATATAAAATCAATAAACAGACGCCTCTGACATCATATTTTTAAAAAGACCTAAATGTGCAAAGTAGTTACTAGAAAAAGAAATTTCTAAGACTTACTTCTTGATACAGTTGGTCATGAGAAGATGGACATCTTGTCTTTCATCTAGCAGCAGCATTGCGCCTAAATAGCCAATGCGTTTATCTGTGAATTTTTGAGAGGCGATAAGCTTGAGGCATTCCAACTACAAATTTAAAATCAAAAAAGAAAGAAAGGAAAAAAGACATTAAGAAATAGCTATCACCATCAGGAAAGCAATGTTTTTAACCCAGTCAATGGATAACTAATGTACACAGGTATAACCTGTATCATCAAACACCTAAACAAAGGCAAAGATTTAAGATCTTTCACTCTCTTGATAATAATGAAGTTCTGGAATAGACCCTCTTGTCAAGGTCCTATGATATTTGCCATCCAAATCATCTGAAGTTTATGTTAGATCTACATACTCATACAGACTACGAGAGTGTCATGATAAGGTTTAATAAACCTTATTCCTAATTTAATTCCCAAGGTACACTGAACAAGCACCTAAACGAGCGTCTAGCATGTGTGTATATCTAAGGTCTGGTTCCTACAAGTTCAGTAACTGAAACGTATCGAAGTGCCAAGCACTGTCCTAAACATCATGAAGGTACAATTTAAAAAGAAATAGATAATAACTAACTTTAACACTAGGTGGAAAAGTGCTACATTTGGAGCTTGAATAAGTACATGAAAAGGAGAGGTTTTAGGAATCAAACAGAAGTAAACAATAGACACCCATAGGAAAACTCAGTAATGGAATTAACCTAAAATATTTTATACGCTTTTTTTATATAATTTTTTCTTTACACAACTCGCAGAGCTTAAGAATCCATGAAGTTATTCACAATAGCTAAGGCTCAGAAATAACCCAAGTGCCCATCAAAAGATGACTGGTGCAAGGCACGTGCGGTGTGTGCCTGTGTGTGCGTGTATGTGTATACAGAAATATTAGTCATAAAAAGAACAAATACTACCATTTGCAGCAACATGGACGGACTTAGAAAGCTATCATCAGTCGTTTGTACAATTTTTAAAAAGACCTAAATGTGCAAAGTAGTTACTAGAAAAAGAAATTTCTAAGACTTACTTCTTGATACAGTTGGTCATGAGAAGATGGACATCTTGTCTTTCATCTAGCAGCAGCATTGCGCCTAAATAGCCAATGCGTTTATCTGTGAATTTTTGAGAGGCGATAAGCTTGAGGCATTCCAACTACAAATTTAAAATCAAAAAAGAAAGAAAGGAAAAAAGACATTAAGAAATAGCTATCACCATCAGGAAAGCAATGTTTTTAACCCAGTCAATGGATAACTAATGTACACAGGTATAACCTGTATCATCAAACACCTAAACAAAGGCAAAGATTTAAGATCTTTCACTCTCTTGATAATAATGAAGTTCTGGAATAGACCCTCTTGTCAAGGTCCTATGATATTTGCCATCCAAATCATCTGAAGTTTATGTTAGATCTACATACTCATACAGACTACGAGAGTGTCATGATAAGGTTTAATAAACCTTATTCCTAATTTAATTCCCAAGGTACACTGAACAAGCACCTAAACGAGCGTCTAGCATGTGTGTATATCTAAGGTCTGGTTCCTACAAGTTCAGTAACTGAAACGTATCGAAGTGCCAAGCACTGTCCTAAACATCATGAAGGTACAATTTAAAAAGAAATAGATAATAACTAACTTTAACACTAGGTGGAAAAGTGCTACATTTGGAGCTTGAATAAGTACATGAAAAGGAGAGGTTTTAGGAATCAAACAGAAGTAAACAATAGACACCCATAGGAAAACTCAGTAATGGAATTAACCTAAAATATTTTATACGCTTTTTTTATATAATTTTTTCTTTACACAACTCGCAGAGCTTAAGAATCCATGAAGTTATTCACAATAGCTAAGGCTCAGAAATAACCCAAGTGCCCATCAAAAGATGACTGGTGCAAGGCACGTGCGGTGTGTGCCTGTGTGTGCGTGTGTATGTGTATACAGAAATATTAGTCATAAAAAAGAACAAATACTACCATTTGCAGCAACATGGACGGACTTAGAAAGTATCATATCAGGTGAAGCAAGTGAAAGACAAACGGTATATGGTATCACTTATATGTAGAATCGAAAAAGGAATACAAATGAATCTACTTACAAAACAGAAACAAACCAAGTACACAGAAAACTTACAGTTATCAGAGGGAAAAGAGAGGAGAGGGAAAATTAAGTAATTTATATAAAATAGATAAGCAACAAAGATTTACTGTATAGCACAGTGAACTACATTCAATATCTTATAATAACTTATAAGATACATATAATACATACAGTAATACATATAATTCAATCACTCTGCTATACAACAAAAACACAGAAAATATTATAAATAAAAAATACTTCAATACTGGGCTTCCCCTGGTGGTCCAGTGGATAAGGACAACGCCTTGCAGTGCAAGGGGCGCCGGTTCGATCCCTGGCCTGGGAAAATCCCACGTGCTGCGGAGCGGCTGGACTGATGTATCCAATTACCAAGCTGGAGCTCTGGGGCACATGCGCCCAGAGCCAGCATTCTGCGACAACAGAGGCCACCGCGATGGGAGGCCCACAGGAGCCAAAGAACAAAGACGGATGAAAACAGAGAAATGAAAGACCAATAGAAGTGGCTCACCCGTCCCCTCCTCTCCCCACCCCACCCCCCAAAAGATAAATAAATAAAAATAAATGTTTAAAAAAAAATACTTCAATACTTCAATAAAGAAAAAAAGTTCTTCCAATTAAAGTTTGTCTCTCTACTTAGCCTTTCTTGAACATCACCATCACTGTAACACACTCTACAATTCCATCTTGACTAACATGGAAGAAGCCAAATATTCCCTCTAGGGCAGTGGTTTTCAAAGGTTATACACAAGTTAAGACTCTTGAAGAGTCTTTCCAAACTATGCTCCCATTTAGAATTACTGCATTCCAAGGAAAGGGGCTCAGATGCAGATCAGAGCACACAGCAATGTAAGATCACATGAGACTATTCCCCACATGAATCTGCCTTTAAGTATGAAAGTCAAATTGAGGAATGTAAAAGCGGTTACAAATAAACCTGTCTCAAGCTTTTTAAAAACTGCTCTCTCAATGTACCTACATTAAAAACACCTAAAGGTTGTGGGATGACTACAGCATCATGACCAAGTCAAAGAAACCTCCAAGGGAGAATAACCAGGATCCCAAAGAAAACTGAAATGCCTCTGAGGTCAACAACAATTATCTAACAACTCTTCCTTTCCATCAACACAATTTAAATTTCAAAAAACAATTTCTGAAGCAAATGATTAGTCATCCTTACAATGTCAGCAGAAAACTTACTGGTGAGATGAATGAGAAAATTACAAGTAAAATGTTATCAGAAAAATCTTTCAGGACTTCCCTGGTGGTCCAGTGGGTAAGTCTCTGTGCTCCTAATGCAGGGGGCCTGGGTTCGAGTCCTGGTCAGGGAACTAGATCCCACATGTCACAACTAAGACTCAGTGCAGTCAAATTAAAACAAAGCAATAATTTTAAAAAAAAGAAAAATCTTTGTCTTTTTTAAACTGAAGGCTTTTAAATTTCATTTAAGCATTCTATGAATAAGTATTTTAGCAGTGAAAGAAAATGTTCTAAGAATCAATCCGGTGTCACTGAAATGTTTATCATCCCTACTGAATCATGTTTTTGAAAAATACTAAGCATTCAATAATCTATCCAAAAATCTTTATCAAGATGAACTAATGAGAAGGACCTTTAGAGGCACCAAAGGCCAAGTTTTAACATACGTGTGTGTCTGTGTATGTGCTCAGTCGTGTCTCTTTGCAACCCTATGGACTGCAGCCCGCCAGACTCCTTTGTCCATGAGGATTTTCCAGGCAAAAATACTGGAGTGGGTTGCCATTTCCTCCCCCACAGGAACTCCCCAAACCAGGGGTCAAACATGTATCTCCTGCAGCTCCTGCATTGGCAGGTGGATTCTTCACCACTGAGCCACCTGGGAAGCCAAGTTTTAAGATAGTCAGACTAAAAATCATCATGATTGGTGAGTACAATTTGTTGCTTTCTGTGACCACTGTTAAAACTTATCTTGTAACTAAATAGCCAAATTGAGGAATGTAAAAGCGGTTACAAATAAACCTGTCTCAAGCTTTTTAAAAAATGCTCTCTCAATGTACCTACATTAAAAACACCTAAAGGTTGTGGGATGACTACAGCATCATGACCAAGTCAAAGAAACCTCCAAGGGAGAATAACCAGGATCCCAAAGAAAACTGAAATGCCTCTGAGGTCAACAACAATTATCTAACAACTCTTCCTTTCCATCAACACAATTTAAATTTCAAAAAACAATTTCTGAAGCAAATGATTAGTCATCCTTACAATGTCAGCAGAAAACTTACTGGTGAGATGAATGAGAAAATTACAAGTAAAATGTTATCAGAAAAATCTTTCAGGACTTCCCTGGTGGTCCAGTGGGTAAGTCTCTGTGCTCCTAATGCAGGGGGCCTGGGTTCGAGTCCTGGTCAGGGAACTAGATCCCACATGTCACAACTAAGACTCAGTGCAGTCAAATTAAAACAAAGCAATAATTTTAAAAAAAAGAAAAATCTTTGTCTTTTTTAAACTGAAGGCTTTTAAATTTCATTTAAGCATTCTATGAATAAGTATTTTAGCAGTGAAAGAAAATGTTCTAAGAATCAATCCGGTGTCACTGAAATGTTTATCATCCCTACTGAATCATGTTTTTGAAAAATACTAAGCATTCAATAATCTATCCAAAAATCTTTATCAAGATGAACTAATGAGAAGGACCTTTAGAGGCACCAAAGGCCAAGTTTTAACATACGTGTGTGTCTGTGTATGTGCTCAGTCGTGTCTCTTTGCAACCCTATGGACTGCAGCCCGCCAGACTCCTTTGTCCATGAGGATTTTCCAGGCAAAAATACTGGAGTGGGTTGCCATTTCCTCCCCCACAGGAACTCCCCAAACCAGGGGTCAAACATGTATCTCCTGCAGCTCCTGCATTGGCAGGTGGATTCTTCACCACTGAGCCACCTGGGAAGCCAAGTTTTAAGATAGTCAGACTAAAAATCATCATGATTGGTGAGTACAATTTGTTGCTTTCTGTGACCACTGTTAAAACTTATCTTGTAACTAAATAGCCAAAAGAAAAAAAACTAAAATTAAAGGGACAAACACTAAAGTAATTCTTAAAAAAAAAAAAAATCTCACTGGTACTGCGACTTTTGCTTCAAGTATGACCTGCCTTTGTTTTTTTTTTTTGGAAGGTCACCATTTGAGGGAAAAATATACGATGATACACTGGAAATGGCCTCTGAAATACATCCTTCAATGAAGGACTGACTCTGATTACACTTCACACTTACATGGCAATGGCCAGCAATAGAGCTCAGAATATACCACGTGTCATCAGTAAGACTGTTATGAAGTTTTCAAATATTCAAAAAGGAAATGATCAGAGGGTTATACAATGGAATGTGGGTAAATGTGAGGAGAGGACATTCATTTAGGGGCAGCCATCACTAAAAACACAACACATGAGTTACAGAAGAAAAATAGTCACCAATTAAATGTATATACCCCTTAGACAGCAACCTCAACTTCATCCCAGTACTACTCCACCTCACTACAGCTCCTGAAACTTCCACCTGAAACACAGCTAACTCACCAATATAGTTTTAAATCCACCACAAACAAGAAGATATCTTGGTCTACCACCAAGATAAAAGAAAACTTTCGCTTTTACCACAAACCCTGTGACCAAGGTCAAAACAAAAAACAAACCTGAAAAAACCATTTGTAACCAGACATGAGATCCTACACAACAGAATTCTATACTTATTTTTTAAAAAGACCCACAATGAATATAAAAAGACAAAAATATATGAAGAGACAGTTCAAACTAAGAAATAATTCAAATATATGAAATGAAGTTCAATCTCCTCATAAAATAAATGCAAACCCAACCAGGAAAATCTGGCCTTCCCTGGTGGTCCAGTGTGTAAACAACCCGCCTTGCAGTGCAGGGGTTACCGGTTCAATCCCTGGCCCAGGAAGTTCCCGCGTGCCACAGAGCGGCGTGACCAGTGCGTCCAATTATGTGCCAGTGCTCTGGAGCGAGGGAGGTCGCTCTGATGGGAGGTCTACACAGGCCAGAGAATAAGGATAGATGAAAATAAATAAATAAATAACCAATAAAAGAGGCCAAAATTTTTAAAAAAGACAAAAATTAGGAAAATCTAGCATAAAAAAAAATCATTGACCTTGTACACCTGAAAAAGGGTGAATTATACAATATGTAAAATATGATTCAATGAAGTTATCAGAAAAAAAAAATGCAAACCAAAACCATACTGAGACACTACTTTTTAATCCTATTACATTAGCAAAGATAAAAGTGCCATAAGAGGGCGAGGACATTAGTAATGGGAGTTATCTGGCACAAGAAGTAGTGAGAAAGATTTAGTCAATCTACATTACAAATACCCATGCCTTTCCTGCTCATCAAATCTATTTTTAGGAACTGACAATCCATTTATATTTACACATGAGAAAGATAATGGGTATTATTCCATTGTAGTATTATTTTAAATACTAAGATTGGAAACAAGTGTCTACTAATAAGACGACAGTTTACGATTCATACATACCATGATGGATTTATTACCATGACCTTGTCAACAAAGCTGAAAAACATATGTACAAGGTAGTTCTTTATACATTGGTAGGGGTTAATCTTTATGATGGATTAGTAAGTGGACAGTACAAACAGTAGGTTACAATATATCTTTGGAAGAGGTAAGGAATATATATGTCCACTGCCTGGAGATGTATAAAATATCTCTGGAGGACAGTCAAGGAACGAATTGCCTGTAAGCAGGGAAATTTTGGAAGAGAATGGAAAGCATAGTTTTCATCATATATCCTTTTTTATCTTTTAAATTTTGCATCAATGAACTGTCATTATTTCAAAGATGAATAATATTGGACTGGGAAGAAAAAAGAAACAGAAAGACAAAGAGAATTTCTATCCAATTTGTGATTAGAAAGTTAATACAATAATATTATAACTAAACAGGAAAAAAACAGCTGAAATTATTTGTTCCCCCTTCCAAAGTTAAACAACACATGTTTCAAAAAAGCACTTAATGGACTTCCCTGGTGGTCCAGTGGCTAAGACTCTGGTTCCCAAAGGAAGGGGCCTGGGTTCAATCCCTGGTCAGGGAATTAGAGCCTACATGCTGCAACTAACAGTTCATATGCTGCAACTAAGACCTGGTTCAGACAAATAAATTAATAAATAAAATAAAATATGTATTTTAAAAAGAACATTTAAGTCCTGGAATCATTTTTTGAAGAACCCTTTGAAAACTTAATACAGAATTCTATAAAAATACACCTCAGTAAATGGAAACAATCAGCCTTTTTAAAATAACTTAAAATCACAGTAAGCAGGTACTGTGCTATTTTATCACACTTGTGATGCTGTTGTCGAAGCCTGCTAAGTACATTCCTTTCTATTCGCCACACTGGCTGTGCTTTTGTCTGCTGAGTTATCTTGTATTCTTCACCCACCATCAATTTCTCCCTTAACAACACTCTTTATAGACTTGCTTATCCACAGCAACTTTCTCCCTCTCTCTCCAACTACCATCCCAAAGGGCTGTGGTAACTCTGCTACTCAATGATTTTTTTTTTATATGTACTTTCCAAGTGTTCTGAGATATGTATGCTTTTGCTTTACCTTAGTACATTCCTGCTGTGTCCAAACCAATGCGCTAGTCATTCTCACTGATACACAATTAGGACACATGAAAACCAGCATTTGAATATTTACCATAAAATACAATATATATACTGCGACAGCTTTACACAAGCTACTGTGAAAACAGGGTAGGAAAGACACACAACTCAGGTTAAAAACTGAAAAGAAAACATTCAAGAAAAGTTTCTATCTCTGTACATATCACACAGTGGAACAGAAAGAAACCAATCAGAGTTAGAAGCTGTGTCTAAGATTGGTTCTAGCTGAGAAAGAGACCTAAGCAAGTTGTTTCAACATTGTGGGCCTAGTTTCCTCATCACTAAGGTAACAGCCACATCATAGAAGACAGCACCGTAATGGTTTTCCTACATGCCGTATCTTCAAGGTAAATAGTTACTAATTTTCTCCAGCTGATCCTTGAATTTTTCTAAGAATATTTTCTCATCAGAAGCATTCCAGAATTCCAGACAATCATTAGCAACAAACCTTAAGGGAATGAAATTATCAGCCCTCTTTAGAAGAAATATAATGCCTTAAAAATCACGAATCAGGATCATCTGGGAGGGTTCTGAAATATACAGGTCACCCCCAGAATATTCTGATGGAGTAGATGTGAGGTAAAGCCTAACAACTTAATTTTCTACATACTCTTTCTAGATGACTCACTGCTCCAATTTTATTTGAATTTCAAAACAATTTTTAAAAGGAGAACGTCACCAAGTTTTTGGCCTTGTCATATTTTTCTGAAGCAAGTAGAAATACTGCTTTTACCAACATTTAATCTGGTTGCCTTTAATGCAAATAGCTATAGATTTAAACTAAACACAAAGAATGATCAAGTTTTAGAGTTATGCAAGGCTGAGGTCTAATCTTTTCTCTTGTATTTATCGGCTGTGTGAATTTAAACAAGTCACTTAAAACTCTGAATTTAAAGTCAGTTTCTTCATCTGTACTATGAGAATACTACCTGTCTCAAGGGTTTTACTGTAAAATTTTAAAACTGTTATTCATTTATTTATGTCTGGCTGTGCTGGGTCTTTGCTGCTGCCAGTCAGCCTCTTCTAACTGCCTGGAGCGAGAGCTATTCTTAGTTGCAGTGCAGGGGCTTCTCACTGTGGTGGCTTCCTTCTTGTAGCGCCTGGACTTAGCTGCTCCAAGGCATGTGGGAGTTTCCAGACCAGGGATTGAACCCATGTCCCCTGCATTGGCAGGCAGATACTTAACCTCTGAACCACCAGAAAAGCCCCTGTAAAATTTAAATAAGACTTTTAAAATATGGCTACAAGACATTTTTAAACTATACATCTGGGCTTTCCTGGTGGTCCATTGGGTAAAGAGTCTGCCTTGCAGTGCAAGGGGCACCGGTTCAATCCCTGGCGAAGTGGCTGGACTGGTGTGTCCAATTGTGAGCCAGCACTCTGTAGCACATGCGCATGGAGCGGGTACTCTGCAACGGGAGAGGCCACTGTGATGCGAGGCCCATACAGGCCAAAGAACAAAGATAAATGAATGAAAGATCAATAGAAGTGGCCAAAAAAAACCCCAACAAACAACAACAACTATACATCTGGTTCATATTTAATTTCTGTTGTACAGTATCATGTTAAGAGTCTGCATTAAAAGATAAAAAGAAACAGGTGAAATTAACTTTAATAATATATTTTATTTAACCCAATATATCTAAAATATCATTTCAATATATCAACATAAAAATTATTAGCTATTTTACATCTTCCTTTTATACTAACGCTTCTAAATACTGTATGTATTTTACAGTTACAGCACATCTCAATTTGTATACCACAGATCCAACAGAAATATCTGAACTACATTTAGATTTTTTAAGTTACAATTGATAAAAAAAGAATCACGTATCCAAGTTGTTGAAACATGCTTAAAAGGTTTCTAATAACTGCATCAAGTACTCCCTCAATTTATTTTCCTTTAATATTCGCCTCAGTAGAACCAGCCACATTTCCAAAAGACCAGTGGCTATGTAGCTAGTGGCTACCATAATGAACAGTGCAGGTCTAACAGATAAAATGCAATTAAAAGGTGGCTGGTTTCACACATAATTAAATGAAAATGGCACTGTGACTCATACATGCAGGAAAGAGAATCTTAATCTCAATAAGAACCTTTTTATGGGTACACGATAAAGGCAATTCCAATGGGTGCGGTACCAAATTACTGATATGGATTATACTGTGACTATTCAAACACAGGAAATAGAATGAGGGCCTTAAAAGTACGATTACTATTCCCATTAAGAGAAATCTTTATTTTTTGTATCAAAATTTTAGTAGTTTCCTTGAGTATTAACACTCTCTCTCCACTTAAGATTTAAATGTTTTATCTAAGTTCCAAAACACCTAAAAAACACTATCTAGACAGACTCAGAAAACATATTTTTTTAATTTTGCTTTTCCAGAGTTTTGTTGTTTACAGATATGTATACTCCCAGATTAATCATATGTATATCCCATCCCCTCATCCCACCCCTCTAGGCCATCACACAGCCCTCATGTAAGATCCCTTAACCCACAGCACATTGACAATAGTAGTCTCTTTTGCATATGCTAGTATAGGGCCCCTGTTACTCTTTCCGTATTCCCCTTTCCCTCCCCGTGTCTTAAAAAACCCCCCTACATCTGGTTCATATTTAATTTCTGTTGTACAGTATCATGTTAAGAGTCTGCATTAAAAGATAAAAAGAAACAGGTGAAATTAACTTTAATAATATATTTTATTTAACCCAATATATCTAAAATATCATTTCAATATATCAACATAAAAATTATTAGCTATTTTACATCTTCCTTTTATACTAACGCTTCTAAATACTGTATGTATTTTACAGTTACAGCACATCTCAATTTGTATACCACAGATCCAACAGAAATATCTGAACTACATTTAGATTTTTTAAGTTACAATTGATAAAAAAAGAATCACGTATCCAAGTTGTTGAAACATGCTTAAAAGGTTTCTAATAACTGCATCAAGTACTCCCTCAATTTATTTTCCTTTAATATTCGCCTCAGTAGAACCAGCCACATTTCCAAAAGACCAGTGGCTATGTAGCTAGTGGCTACCATAATGAACAGTGCAGGTCTAACAGATAAAATGCAATTAAAAGGTGGCTGGTTTCACACATAATTAAATGAAAATGGCACTGTGACTCATACATGCAGGAAAGAGAATCTTAATCTCAATAAGAACCTTTTTATGGGTACACGATAAAGGCAATTCCAATGGGTGCGGTACCAAATTACTGATATGGATTATACTGTGACTATTCAAACACAGGAAATAGAATGAGGGCCTTAAAAGTACGATTACTATTCCCATTAAGAGAAATCTTTATTTTTTGTATCAAAATTTTAGTAGTTTCCTTGAGTATTAACACTCTCTCTCCACTTAAGATTTAAATGTTTTATCTAAGTTCCAAAACACCTAAAAAACACTATCTAGACAGACTCAGAAAACATATTTTTTTAATTTTGCTTTTCCAGAGTTTTGTTGTTTACAGATATGTATACTCCCAGATTAATCATATGTATATCCCATCCCCCCTCATCCCACCCCTCTAGGCCATCACACAGCCCTCATGTAAGATCCCTTAACCCACAGCACATTGACAATAGTAGTCTCTTTTGCATATGCTAGTATAGGGCTCCATGTTACTCTTTCCGTATCTCTCACCTACTTCTTCCCTCTCCCCAGTGTCCATAAGTCTGTTCTGTATGACTCTTTTTCTATTGATGCTCTGCATGTGTATTTATCAGTACAATCTTACTAGATTCCATATATATGTGTAAGTATACTATACTTGTCGTTCTCTTTTTGACTTACTTCAGTTTGTATAATAGGTTCTGAATTCATCCATCTCATTAGGACTGAATCTTCTGTATTTCAGAAAACATATTCTACTTAAACATGCTATAGGAATGAATCTAAGAAATATAAAGTTCTTTTACAAAATGAGGTATCACCAAAGTCTATGCAATGATTTTAAATTCAAGAGTTTGCCTTTAAGAAACACCTTTAGGAGTATATAAATCTGCTTCTACTCTCTGAGTGGAAGAATTAAGAGTCTTCTCTCCACTTGACCAACTTACGCAGCTACTTAAAATCAACCAACAAGAATATATGAATAGCTATTTGCTTTATACAAATTATGTCACACACTACATGGATAACTACCTAGATCCATTTCTGGTAGATAAAAGCATGTTTATTTATAGGAGACACCTGTTGTTTTTAACTGCTTAGAATCCAGTCTTTTCCTCTGATATTAACACCTTTTCCTTCAGAGAAATAATGATCTCCCACACTTACTCATGCATTTCTAGAGAGGTTGATCTCACTTCCAGCCCCAAAATAAGCATAAAAACCACAAGTCAACCTGTTAGATCCACTCCCATTACTTGTCTGTTTTAACTCAAATGTGAGGGAATCTCCTTTCACTGACGTCAATGAGCCGAACAGAAGATAAAACTGATGGCCCTCTTTTCTGATAAATATATCACAGCATTAACATATTATCTTTGAATAATGCAAATATTGGTGGTATTTTTTCTCCTTATATCTAGGATTGCACATTTTCTTTTAATTTTGCAGTCTTTTCCTTAGAACGACTATCTATTATACAATTAAATTCTAAAGTGAAATAAAACTTAATAGCATTCATAAGAATTAAAAAACCACCCACTACACCCTTCTCTGTGACTCAGTCTCCCTTACCATGCATAAATGTGGAAAGAAGAAAATACTTATCACCAAGAATATCATGCCCAAACTGGCTACATCAAACAATATGTGTTTAAAAAATAATAAGTATGTGTTTGTGTGTGGGAGTGAAACAATAGACAGACCTTGATTGCTATCAAGGAATTGAGGTTAAGCACAAAATCCTTAAATGCCATTACTTGGCAACCGCTGAATTTCTTTTACTTAAAGACATCTGTCAGCAGTGTTTCTCCTCATAATATCATTACACTGAGAAATTAAGTAAGAAAGCATTTAGTAAACTTTTCTTAAACGTGTACTCATTCCAGTCCAGGCCCTCTGACAGAACAATCACAGTCTACTGGTTAATCCCAGTCAATTTTTAAACTCACTACCACCCTTAAAACACACTCTAATCCACAAAATGGGAGATTCCCAGTGGAAAGGACAATTGATGGCAATATCATGCCTTCCCAGGGCTGCAGCTTTCTATCTCAATTCAACTCTCAGTTCCATAATAATCAGACTACAGAGACATCAAAAATATCCTGTCTTCCTTGGCACACTCTGACCTATTGACATTAAAATAAGAGTACTCTTGCTAGATGTGGTCTAGCCCAGCCTACCTGTCCAAAGTGAGCAGGGTAGCCCAGCATGTGCATATATAGTAATTTTGCCACATTCCGACACCGGTATGTATTGTCTTCTTCTCTAAAAGATGACCGAATTGCAGCACACTCTTTCTGGATCATTTCTCGTTCTTCGGCTTGGGTTCGGGCTGTCCGGATGGTCCGGATCAGCTCCCGCAATCTGATGGGGGCTGGCATCCTCTGGATATAGAAAGACATTAAATAAAGATGTTCACATTTTTTACTACGGAAGTCACACACACAACTTCCCACATACATTTCTGATTTTTAAGAATTTAAGATGAGTCCAGTAATAAAAGTTCCAACAAACCTATTACATTCAAATCCCTCAATTCACTAAACTTATGTAAAGAACACAAATAGAAATGTTAAATGGGGGCTTCCCCTGGTGGTCCAGTGGGTAAGGACACCGTCTTGCAGTGCAAGGGGCAGCGGTTCGAGCCCTGGCCTGGGAAGACCCCACGTACCGCGGAGCGGCTGGAACTGATGTGTCCAATTACCGAGCCAGAACTCTGGAGCGCATGCGCCCTGAGCCGGCGCTCTACAACGACAGACTCCACCGCGATGGGAGGTCCACAGGAGCCAAAGAACAAAGACAGATGAACACAGAGAAACGAAAGACCAATAGAAGTGGCCCGCCTGCTCCCCTCCCTCCCCAACCCGACCCCCGCCCAAAATAAATAAATAAATAACTAAATCTGAAAAAAAAAAAAAGAAATATTAAATGGTAACTAAAGCAATAAGAAATAAAATACACCAATGATGTAAAATCTAGTATCAAAATTTCTTAGGAACTAACTCAAGCCAAATCTTTAGGCAATCCTTCACTTAAGTAAAGGATTATGCCTAACCTTAAAGAAGATAGGTATTTTCTGCGAACTGTCCTTAAACTCAACATAGCTCAACAAAGTATGAGATGAATGCTGAATATCATAATTAAACCTCAATTCAATAAAATGAGAGATGAGGAGAAAAGATCAAATATCTAATTTAAACACCTACTGAAGAAACATAATCATCTCAGTAGATACTAGGTACTCTTTGAAAATATGATGAAAAATAAGTAAATAAATAAATAAACAAATCTCAGCAGATAAAACTGCTGACCAAAAAGAGTATAGCCCAGAAACAGCCTCTCAGGGCTCTTCCAAAGAAGGAAGGAAGGAGCCAGGATATATATGAGGTTCTGCTGTGAAAAAAAACATGTAGTTGAACATCACTAGATGATTGTTTTTCATAAAAATTGACATCTCCAAGTAATAATTTTATTGCTC
This sequence comes from Tragulus kanchil, assembly GCA_022376925.1. Taxonomy (NCBI): domain Eukaryota; kingdom Metazoa; phylum Chordata; class Mammalia; order Artiodactyla; family Tragulidae; genus Tragulus; species Tragulus kanchil. The sequence goes on along the minus strand of JAIOJX010000031.1, from coordinate 166,845,194 downwards.
TTCTATGTTATGCAAGTCTGAGCTTATGAAATGCCCTGGCAATCTGATGGGGCTGGCATCCTCTGGATATAGAAAGACATTAAATAAAGATGTTCACATTTTTTACTACGGAAGTCACACACACAACTTCCCACATACATTTCTGATTTTTAAGAATTTAAGATGAGTCCAGTAATAAAAGTTCCAACAAACCTATTACATTCAAATCCCTCAATTCACTAAACTTATGTAAAGAACACAAATAGAAATGTTAAATGGGGGCTTCCCCTGGTGGTCCAGTGGGTAAGGACACCGTCTTGCAGTGCAAGGGGCAGCGGTTCGAGCCCTGGCCTGGGAAGATCCCACGTGCCATGGAGCGGCTGGAACTGATGTGTCCAATTACCGAGCCAGAACTCTGGAGCGCATGCGCCCTGAGCCGGCGCTCTACAACGACAGACTCCACCGCGATGGGAGGTCCACAGGAGCCAAAGAACAAAGACAGATGAACACAGAGAAACGAAAGACCAATAGAAGTGGCCCGCCTGCTCCCCTCCCTCCCCAACCCGACCCCCGCCCAAAATAAATAAATAAATAAATAAATCTGAAAAAAAAAAAAAGAAATATTAAATGGTAACTAAAGCAATAAGAAATAAAATACACCAATGATGTAAAATCTAGTATCAAAATTTCTTAGGAACTAACTCAAGCCAAATCTTTAGGCAATCCTTCACTTAAGTAAAGGATTATGCCTAACCTTAAAGAAGATAGGTATTTTCTGCGCAACTGTCCTTAAACTCAACATAGCTCAACAAAGTATGAGATGAATGCTGAATATCATAATTAAACCTCAATTCAATAAAATGAGAGATGAGGAGAAAAGATCAAATATCTAATTTAAACACCTACTGAAGAAACATAATCATCTCAGTAGATACTAGGTACTCTTTGAAAATATGATGAAAAATAAGTAAATAAATAAATAAACAAATCTCAGCAGATAAAACTGCTGACCAAAAAGAGTATAGCCCAGAAAACAGCCTCTCAGGGCTCTTCCAAAGAAGGAAGGAAGGAGCCAGGATATATATGAGGTTCTGCTGTGAAAAAAAACATGTAGTTGAACATCACTAGATGATTGTTTTTCATAAAAATTGACATCTCCAAGTAATAATTTTAGTGCTCTTCTATGTTTGGGAAGATGCAAAAGTCTGAGCTTACTGAAATTATTCTTCTGACACACATCTTTAACTATCTAGGGCCATTATCCTGTTTTACACCATCTAGAATTCCCCTCAGGTACACCAGCAGGGGCGGCTGCACAGGTTGATGCCTTTACAGTCACAACATTCTCTGTTTACTGAAATGGCAGGCGACATTTTTTGTCTAGAAGTCTACTAGCATCATGAGGAAAAAAAAAAAAATTAACCCAGCATTCTAATCTCACACAACATACAAAAATTAACTCAAAATGAACACAGAAGGAAATATTTGGAAACGTGGATTGAGCAACAATCTCATACACAAGCACAAAATACAAGAAAAAAATAATAATCTGCTTTTCATAAAAATTTTAAACTTTTACCCTTTAAAAGATGTCATTATAAAAATAAGGCAAAACAAAGAAAGAACAATAATACAACTCCTATCTTACAAAGGAACTGTGTTCAGAATACAATTTTATAACTCAAAAACAAAACAACCTTAAAATACAGAAAAGATTTGATTAGACATTTATCAAAAGAAGATATATGGGGTGCCCCTGGTAGTCCAGTGGGTGAAGAGCCCAACTTGCAGAGCGGGGGGCACCGGTTCAATCCCCGGCCACATGCCTCAGAGCAGCTAGACCAGTGTGTCCAATTACGAGCCAGCGCTCTGGAGCTCATGCGCTGAAGCTGGTGCTCTGCAGTGAGGGAGGCCACTGCGATGGGAGGCCCACACAGGCCAAAGAATAAACGTGGATGAAAATAAATAAAGAAAGAAAAACAATAAAATATGCCAATATTAAAAAAAAAAAGATACAAGAATGGCCACAAGCACATGAAATGATGCTAATGTCATCAATCAACAGAGAAATGCAAATTAAAACTATTAAGGAGATTATCACCCCACACCAGTAGAACGGCTAAAATTGTAAGCAGTAATATAGAACAAATGAACTTTCACACACTGCTCATGGGAGTGTAAAATGGCTCAAATACTTTGTAAAACAGTTTTTGGCAACTTCATGTAGAGTTATACACTTAGCATATGATTCACCAAATCCATGCAGCAGTTACCCAAGAGAAACGAAAAACGTGTGTTCTCACCAAGACGTGCACAAAAATGTTCAAAGATGTTTCATTTATAATAGTCAAAAACTGGAAATAAATATTCATAAACAGGTGAATCATAACTGGCATATCCACACAAAAGAATACTTATCAGAATAAAACAGAACTAATACACAACCCACAAGAGTCTCAAAAGCATTCTGTTGAGTAAAAGAAGCAAGAACAAGAACACATTGTATGATTTCATTTATATGAAACTCGGTAAAAAAGACAAGTCTCATCTACAGTGATGTCACAAAGAGACCAACGATATCCTGAGAGGACAGGGAGTAGACTAGGAGGAAAGGAAAGCTTCTGGGGTAATAGAAATGGATATAGACACTTCCTGAAATTCACCAAACTGCACACTTAGAAAACTGATGAATTTTACACCTAACTAAAAAAATACAACGTTCTGACTCCACTTGTTTGACTTAGTATGAATAGAATGCTAGACTTCTAATTAAAAAATACAGATATGCAACAAAGGCTTTCTGTAGAGTACAGGAAAGTACAGTCAGTAGCCTGTTAATAACCTCTATAATGGAAAATAATTTCAAAAATAATACGTGTGTATGTATCACCTTGCTGTGCACCTGAAACATTGTTTAAGTCAACTATACTTCAATAAAATATATATATTAAGAAAAAAATTGTTCATAACCAAAAGCTTGTTAAAATTCAAAAGGCTTCAATGAGGCATTTAGATCCTTAAAATTTTCATAAATAATAAAAAATGTTAATAGAGATCTATTGAAAGAACTACTTCTTTCAAAACAATCATCAATATCAATAATTTTAGGACAAAACAAAATTCAAAGGTATGCAAAACCAATGTACTATATGTACTTTCAACACAGTGAAATATAACTAAGAAAAGCATAAAGCCATTACAGCTCTCAGAGATCAAGAACTAAATGTAAAATCAGGTGTTGACTATCTAAAGCCCAATAACTTATTTTCAAAAAGAATCTTATTTGAAAATCACTCCAACCCTAACATGGTGTGTAGGGAATGAGAGAAGGCTTAAATCATTTGAGGGCTTCCCTGGTAGCTCAGTGCTAAGGAATGTGCCTGCCAATGCAGGAGACAAAGGGTTTAATCCCTGATCCAGGAAGATCCCACATGCCAAAGAGCAACTAAGCCTATGCACCACAACTACTAAACCTGTGCTCTAGAGTCCAGAGAACCACAACTACTGAAGCTCTTGTGCCCTAGAACCCATGCCCAGAAACACAAGAAGTCATAGCAGCGAGAAGCCTATGCACCACAACCAGAGAGTAGCCCTCTCTCCCTGCAACTAGGGAAAAGTCCATGCAGCAAAGACCAAGCAAAGCCAAAAAATTAAATACCTAAATAAACTCAAAACAAAAACCAATCAATTGAGATCAGTGGTAATACTCTGCTAGTATATAACTTCTCTCTAGGAAGACCTCTACAAAGCAAATAAAGACTATCAGAAAAAGTCTTAAATCCACTCCCAAAATACACAAAAGTTTAAGCCAGCTGAGACAAAAACAAGTTACCTGGAGCAATTTCTCACCTATAAGCCTCAGACTCACAGAAATACAGTTTAATGCCACTAGTCCTTTTTTTTAAATACTCTTCTGGCTGCACCATGAGGCATATGGGATCTTAGTTCCCCAGCAAGTGGTAGAACCCAATGGAAGCATGGAGTCTTAACCACTGGACCACCAGTGAAGTCCCAATGACACTAGTTGTTTTTTTTTTTTTTGGCAACTTCTATCTATCCTTCATCTATTCATCCCTGCTCCTTGGCCTGTGCAGGCCTCCCATCGCAGTGGCCCCTCTTGTCACAGAGCACCAGCTCTGGGCTCATGCGCTCCAGGGCTCCGGCTTGGTAGTTGGACACATCGGTCCAGCCGCTCCGTGGCACGCAGGGTCTTCCCAGGGCAGGGATCGAACCGGCACCCCTTGCACTGCAAGGGGGTGTCCTTACCCACTGCACCATCAGGGAAGCCCTAGCTTTTAAAAAAAAAAAAAAAAAAAACTGTACCTATGTTCTCTTTTTTAATTTTGGCCTCTTTTATTGGTCTTTCAGTTATTTATTTTCATCCGTCTTCATTCTTTGGCTTGTGTGGGCCTCTCATCACAGTGGCCTCTCTAGTTGCAGAGCACCGGCTCTGGGCAAATGCGCTCCAGAGCACTGACTCGTAATTGAACACACTGGTCCAGCCACTCCATGGCATATGGAATCTTTCCGTGCCAAGGATCGAACTGGTACCCACCCCTTGCACTACAAGGCAGACTCTTTACCCACTGGACCACTGGGGAAGCCCCATGACACTAGTTTTACATGGAAGAAATGGAGGATCCAGAATGCTAACTAGCTTGTACAAGGTCACAGAATTAGTCACTAACCTAACTCATGTCTCGATTTCCCCATTTAGCACTCTTCTTCCAATACCAGGCTGCCTCTAACTTAGAGAAATGCAGTATTTATTTTCCCTTGGGCTGTGACCACTTACTACTACTTAATTTCTTTCTTTATCACTTGAAAATATCTTCGTAAGTGTCAACTGAAAAAAATGCACAACCTGAAAAATTGAGAATTGTATTTTATTCAGGGAATTAACTGAAGACTATATAGACAGTGATACAGGTAGCTCAAAGGGAATGTTCCAAAAAGGTAAGGGAGGAGCCAGGACATATAAGAGCTGGAGGTGGGGGGACCAAAAAACCAAAAACATGTAGTTAAACAAACATCACAAGATGACTGCTAATCACAAAAACCAGACATTTCAAGTTAATGATTTTAGTGCTTTTCTGTGTATGTGAAAATACAAGAGTCTGGGTTTACTGAAGTCATTCCTTTAATATGCATCTTATCTAGGGTCAGCATTCTGCTTTCCTCCATCCCCAATTCCCTTCAGGGTGCACCACCGGGTGGCAGCAGTAGCAGCAGTGGCTCATGGCTTGACGACAGGCACACTCGCAGTTTACTGAAACATACTGGGTTTTTTCGGTCCACGCAGGTATGAAAGAAAAACAAAAGTTTATTTACATAGTAAAGGATTTAGTGTATTTTGTACAAGGAAAAAAATAAACTATACCAAACTTCAATAATGAGCAGAATATTATATACAAAACTTCACATAAACTGTGGGAATCCTGAACTGAAAAAGCAGCAAGATCAAAGCGTTCAATCAGAAAATGAAAAAAAAAAAATTTTCATAGTTCAAGGCCTATTAGACTACAGTTATAAAACAGAGATTACAATATCATAAATGACATCAACACATCAACATAAGCATAATTTAAATCCACTTCAAAATGGAAAGAGAGAATTTAAGAAACATACAATCAGAAGTTAGCTTCATGTACCTCTTCCTTTTCTTCCTTGTTCAATTCACCCTATCCCAGAGATGACCTAAGTAATAGGGAAACATGTTATACCAGTAAGTGCCAATCACTCTTTCGACAAATATTTGCAAAGCCTTTGCTATGCCAGGCATTGTAATAGGTGCTGGGGACTGGCAAGGACATAAGGTCTGTCCTTAAGATCTCAAGTCTACTAAGGAAAACAGATTTTTAAATTTCAGCCACATAATAACAGGCAGAAACTGCTGATCGATAACAGAAATGCAGTATTTATTTTCCTTTGGGGGACCACTTACTACTACTTAATTTCTTTCTTTATCACTTGAAAATATCTTCATAAGTGTCAACTGAAAATGCACAACCTGAAAAATTGAGAATTGTATTTTATTCAGGGAATTAACTGAAGACTATATAGACAGTGATACAGGTAGCTCAAAGGGAATGTTCCAAAAAGGTAAGGGAGGAGCCAGGACATATAAGAGCTGGAGGTGGGGGGACCAAAAAACCAAAAACATGTAGTTAAACAAACATCACAAGATGACTGCTAATCACAAAAACCAGACATTTCAAGTTAATGATTTTAGTGCTTTTCTGTGTATGTGAAAATACAAGAGTCTGGGTTTACTGAAGTCATTCCTTTAATATGCATCTTATCTAGGGTCAGCATTCTGCTTTCCTCCATCCCCAATTCCCTTCAGGGTGCACCACCGGGTGGCAGCAGTAGCAGCAGTGGCTCATGGCTTGACGACAGGCACACTCGCAGTTTACTGAAACATACTGGGTTTTTTCGGTCCACGCAGGTATGAAAGAAAAACAAAAGTTTATTTACATAGTAAAGGATTTAGTGTATTTTGTACAAGGAAAAAAATAAACTATACCAAACTTCAATAATGAGCAGAATATTATATACAAAACTTCACATAAACTGTGGGAATCCTGAACTGAAAAAGCAGCAAGATCAAAGCGTTCAATCAGAAAATGAAAAAAAAAAAATTTTCATAGTTCAAGGCCTATTAGACTACAGTTATAAAACAGAGATTACAATATCATAAATGACATCAACACATCAACATAAGCATAATTTAAATCCACTTCAAAATGGAAAGGGAGAATTTAAGAAACATACAATCAGAAGTTAGCTTCATGTACCTCTTCCTTTTCTTCCTTGTTCAATTCACCCTATCCCAGAGATGACCTAAGTAATAGGGAAACATGTTATACCAGTAAGTGCCAATCACTCTTTCGACAAATATTTGCAAAGCCTTTGCTATGCCAGGCATTGTAATAGGTGCTGGGGACTGGCAAGGACATAAGGTCTGTCCTTAAGATCTCAAGTCTACTAAGGAAAACAGATTTTTAAATTTCAGCCACATAATAACAGGCAGAAACTGCTGATCGATAACAGAACACTATTTATGATAAGCCAAATACTGTCATGGCCAAACTAACTCAATATATTTAGAATTTTTTTCTTTTGTGAGTAAATGATTTCTGGATCAAATGAATCCAAAATCTCATATAGAAAGCAGGTTGTAGCACCTGCTGTTTATTCACTCAGTTGTGTCCAACTCTTTTGCAACTCCACTGACTGTAGCCTGTCAGTCTCCTCTGTTCGTTAAATTTTCCAGGCAAGAGTAACAGAGTGGGTTGCATTTCCTACTCAATGGGATCTACCTCTCGACCCAGGAATCAAACCCATGTCTCCTGCACTGGCAAGCAGATTCTTCACCACTGAACCACCTGAGAAGCCCATATGTAGCACATTACCAATTCACAGCTACTTATCCAAAAACGTTTAGGGGAGGACTAAGAATTTTCTGAATTTCAGAAAGGTAATACAGTACCTACACAAAATGTCATAATTTGCCCACTATGTCTGGACCAGCAGTTCCATTATTAAACAATATTTCTGCAGTAACACATAGGAATATTCACACCAAATTAGAGAAATAAATAGTACAGTCTCACATCTAATCAGATCAGACTTTAACACCAAAAGAATTACGAAGAATGTCTTCTGTGGATTTTAGAACTGACAAGAGATTGTGCACCCTTATTCTTATTCAATGACCTATTGTTTAAAATGATGCAAAATTACCCAGCTTTAAATCCCAGCTCCACAACTTATTAGCTGTCCTTGTATAAATGTCTTAACCTCTCGGAGTTCAGTTTCCTCATCTGTAAAATGGGGAGAGGACCTTAATGGATTGTTACAAGAATTAAATAAGAAAAATAAAATTCTTAGCAAAGCACGTAACACACAGAAATCTAAAAAACATACAATCAGAATACTTCTGTCCTTCCTTTTCTTCCTTGTTCAATTCACCCTATCCCAGAGATGACCTAAGTAATAGGGAAACATGTTATACCAGTAAGTGCCAATCACTCTTTCGACAAATATTTGCAAAGCCTTTGCTATGCCAGGCATTGTAATAGGTGCTGGGGACTGGCAAGGACATAAGGTCTGTCCTTAAGATCTCAAGTCTACTAAGGAAAACAGATTTTTAAATTTCAGCCACATAATAACAGGCAGAAACTGCTGATCGATAACAGAACACTATTTATGATAAGCCAAATACTGTCATGGCCAAACTAACTCAATATATTTAGAATTTTTTTCTTTTGTGAGTAAATGATTTCTGGATCAAATGAATCCAAAATCTCATATAGAAAGCAGGTTGTAGCACCTGCTGTTTATTCACTCAGTTGTGTCCAACTCTTTTGCAACTCCACTGACTGTAGCCTGTCAGTCTCCTCTGTTCGTTAAATTTTCCAGGCAAGAGTAACAGAGTGGGTTGCATTTCCTACTCAATGGGATCTACCTCTCGACCCAGGAATCAAACCCATGTCTCCTGCACTGGCAAGCAGATTCTTCACCACTGAACCACCTGAGAAGCCCATATGTAGCACATTACCAATTCACAGCTACTTATCCAAAAACGTTTAGGGGAGGACTAAGAATTTTCTGAATTTCAGAAAGGTAATACAGTACCTACACAAAATGTCATAATTTGCCCACTATGTCTGGACCAGCAGTTCCATTATTAAACAATATTTCTGCAGTAACACATAGGAATATTCACACCAAATTAGAGAAATAAATAGTACAGTCTCACATCTAATCAGATCAGACTTTAACACCAAAAGAATTACGAAGAATGTCTTCTGTGGATTTTAGAACTGACAAGAGATTGTGCACCCTTATTCTTATTCAATGACCTGTTGTTTAAAATGATGCAAAATTACCCAGCTTTAAATCCCAGCTCCACAACTTATTAGCTGTCCTTGTATAAATGTCTTAACCTCTCGGAGTTCAGTTTCCTCATCTGTAAAATGGGGAGAGGACCTTAATGGATTGTTACAAGAAATAAATCAGAATACATATAAAATTCTTAGCAAAGCACGTAACACACAGAAATCTAAAAAAATGTTGGCCAGGTCTTCCCTGGTGGTCCAGTGGGTAAAGCGTCTGCCTTGCTATGCAAGGGGCACCCGGGAAGATCCCACTTGCCACAGAGCGGCTGGGCTGATGTGTCCAGTTACGAGCTGGCGCCCTGGGGCGCGTGCACCCAGAACTGGCACTCTGCAGCAAGAGACACTGTTGCAATGCAAGGCCCACACATGTCAAAGAATAAAGATGGATGAAAAAAAAAAGTTGGTCATAATGGTCCAATATGAATAAATTATCCTTGCATAAAATAATTGAGCAAAAATAAATTTATAGAAAGATATACAGTATTAATATTTATAAAAGTTCAAAGCACATGAAAGTACCTATTCTTTAGAGATACTACAAAAATGCAGTAATAGCATATGTATACCTGAATCACTGTGCTGTACACTTGAAACAAACTTCAATTCTGAAAATGCAGTAAGAGAATAAGAATGTGCATGTGAAAAATCATCATCTAGGAAGGAGAGGAGTATGACTAGGGTAGTAATAAACGGGAAACTTCAGCTACATTAGCAATATTGTATTTCTTGGACTAAGTAGTAAGTAAATGAGTTTATTATTATTACTTTCCATATGCTTTATATCCGAAATACTTCTAAAAATTAGATTCAAATACATCCATATATTAGATGTATGTAGTGAATGTTGTAGACTACATTCCCTACATTTATTACTACAATGTTGAGGATTTCCTCATTTTTTAATTGTTTACCTGCTTTTCAAAATACCCAAAAACCATGATGAAAAACTGAAAGCATTTCCTCTAAGATCAGGAACAAGACAAGGGTGTCCACTTTCACCACTCTTATTCAACATAGTCCTGGAAGTTCTAGCAACAGCAATAAGTGAAGAGAAAGAAATCAAAGGAATCCAGATTGGAAAGGAAGAAGTCAAACTCTATTTGCAGATGACATGATATTATACATAGAAAATCCCAAAGACACTATTACAAAACTACTAGAGTTAATCAGTGAATTCAGCAAAGTCGCAGGATACAAAATCAATATACAGAAATCACTGGCAAAAAAAGAAAGAAAAGAAAAAAAAAAAAAAGAAATCACTGGCATTCCTATACACAAACAATGAAAAATCAGAAAATGAAATCAAAGAGGCAATCCCCTTCACCATCACAACCAAAAGAATCAAATATCTAGGAATAAACCTACCCAAAGAAACAAAAGAACTGTACACAGAAAATTATAAGACACTCATGAGAGACATTAAAGAAGACTTAAACAGATGGAGAGATATTCCGTGCTCCTGGGTCGAAAGAATCAATATTGTGAAAATGACCATACTACCAAATGTCATCTATAGATTCAATGCGATCCCTATCAAACTTCCAATGACATTCTTCACAGAACTAGACCAAAGAATCACACAGTTCATATGGAAACACAAAAGACCTCGAATAGCCAAAGCAATCCTGAGGAAGAAGAATGGAGCTGGAGGGATCAGTCTCCCCAACTTCAGACTCTACTACAAAGCAACAGTTATCAAGATAGTATGGTACTGGCACAAAAACAGAACTATAGACCAATGGAACAAGATCGAGAACCCAGAGATAAACCCACGCACCTATGGGTACCTTATTTTTGACAAAGGAGGCAAACATATAAAATGGGACAAAGACAGCCTCTTCAACAAATGGTGCTGGGAACACGCTACTCAAATAAGTTTATTATTATTACTTTCCATATGCTTTATATCCAACTTAAATAGATTCAAATTCCATGTATTAGATGTATGTAGTGAATGTTGTAGACTACATTCCCTACATTTATTACTACAATGTTGAGGATTTCCTCATTTTTTAATTGTTTACCTGCTTTTCAAAATACCCAAAAACCATGATGAAAAACTGAAAGCATTTCCTCTAAGATCAGGAACAAGACAAGGGTGTCCACTTTCACCACTCTTATTCAACATAGTCCTGGAAGTTCTAGCAACAGCAATAAGTGAAGAGAAAGAAATCAAAGGAATCCAGATTGGAAAGGAAGAAGTCAAACTCTATTTGCAGATGACATGATATTATACATAGAAAATCCCAAAGACACTATTACAAAACTACTAGAGTTAATCAGTGAATTCAGCAAAGTCGCAGGATACAAAATCAATATACAGAAATCACTGGCAAAAAAAGAAAGAAAAGAAAAAAAAAAAAAAGAAATCACTGGCATTCCTATACACAAACAATGAAAAATCAGAAAATGAAATCAAAGAGGCAATCCCCTTCACCATCACAACCAAAAGAATCAAATATCTAGGAATAAACCTACCCAAAGAAACAAAAGAACTGTACACAGAAAATTATAAGACACTCATGAGAGACATTAAAGAAGACTTAAACAGATGGAGAGATATTCCGTGCTCCTGGGTCGAAAGAATCAATATTGTGAAAATGACCATACTACCAAATGTCATCTATAGATTCAATGCGATCCCTATCAAACTTCCAATGACATTCTTCACAGAACTAGACCAAAGAATCACACAGTTCATATGGAAACACAAAAGACCTCGAATAGCCAAAGCAATCCTGAGGAAGAAGAATGGAGCTGGAGGGATCAGTCTCCCCAACTTCAGACTCTACTACAAAGCAACAGTTATCAAGATAGTATGGTACTGGCACAAAAACAGAACTATAGACCAATGGAACAAGATCGAGAACCCAGAGATAAACCCACGCACCTATGGGTACCTTATTTTTGACAAAGGAGGCAAACATATAAAATGGGACAAAGACAGCCTCTTCAACAAATGGTGCTGGGAAAACTAGACAGCTACATGCAAAAAAAATGAAGTTGGAACATTCCCTGACACCATGCACAAAGATCAACTCAAAATGAATTAAAGATCTAAATGAAAGACCAGAAACCATCAAACTCTTAGAGAAGAATATAGGCAAAACCCTCAAGGACATAAATCAAAGCAAGATCTTCTCTGACCCACCTACTAGAATAACGGAACTAAAAAGACAAATGAACATGTGGGACCTAATGAAACTTAAAAGCTTTTGTACAGCGAAAGAAATCACAAAAAAGCTGAACAGACAGCCCACAGAATGGGAGAAAATCATAGCAAATGAAACAACAGACAGAGAATTAAGCTCCAAAATCTACAAGCAACTCAGACAACTCAGCACCAGAAAAACGAACAACCCAATCAAAAAATGGGAAAAGGACCTAAACAGACACCTCTCCAACGACGACATACAGATGGTCCAAAAGCACATGAAACGATGCTCAACTTCACTTATAATTAGAGAAATGCAAATTAAAACGACAATGAATTATCACCTCACACCCGTCAGAATGGCCATCATCCACAAATCGATAGACAATAAATGCTGGAGAGGGTGCGGAGAAAAGGGAATCCTCTTGCATTGCTGATGGGAATGTAAATTGATACAGCCTCTATGGAAGACAGTCTGGCAATTTCTTAAAAAACTAAAAATGGAAGTACCATACGACCCAGCAATCCCACTCTTAGGCTTATACCCTGATGAAATCAAACCTGAAAGAAGCACCTGTACCCCAATGTTCACTGAAGCTCTCTATACAATAGCTAGAACATGGAAGAAACCTAGATGCCCATCAACGCACGAATGGATCCAAAAGTTCTGGTACATATATACAATGGAATACTACACAGCTGTAAAGAGAAATGCAGAAGAATCAACCCTAATGAGGTGGCTGGATCTAGAACGTATCATCAAAAGTGAAGTCAGTCAGAAAGAGAAGGACAAATACAGTATATTAACACATATATATGGAATCTAGTAGGATGGTGATGATGGCACATGCAGTGAAGCAATGGAAAGACAGACATGGGACAGTGGACATATGGACATTGCAGGGAAGGAACAGAGGGTGGGAGGCGTAAAGGAAGTAGCATGAAGGCCTGTACTATCATTAAGTGAAGAAAATAGCTCTAGTCATTGCTCTGTGAGAAAAGGGGATCCTTCAGGGGTGCTGTGTGATGGTTGGGAGGGGTGGGAAGTAGTGGGAGATACATATGACTAATTTGGGAACATACATATCTGTAAACAACAAAACTCTGTAAAAGTTAAAAGCAAAATAACGGTTTAAAAAAAAAAATGAGATTCCTTAAAATACAACAGCTTGGGCTTCCCTGGTGGTCCAATGGGTAAGGACACCACCTTGCAGTGCAAGGGGCGCCAGTTCGATTCCTGGCCTGGGAGGATCCCACGTGCCGTGGAGCGGCTGGACTGATGTGTCCAATTACTGAGCCGGAGCTCTAGGAGCGCATGCGTCCAGAGCTAGTGCTCTGCGAAAACAGAGGCCACTGCAATGGGAGGTCCACGTGGGCCAAAGAACAAAGATGGATGAAAAATAGATAAATGAAAGACCAACAGAAGTGGCCCGCCCACTCCCCTCCCTCCCCACCCCTCCCCAAACCGACCCCCCACCAAAAAAAAGAAATGAAAATACAACAGCTTAATCACCTACTTAAAAAAACAATAACTCTATCCTTTTAAAAAAAGAAGGTAAGAATATATTATATAGTAATGACTCAGCTAAACAGAACATAGCTGATAATCCAAAACACATTTTTATAATCTCGTGCAGCCAACAGAAAGCATCACATTAACACACATCTACACAGAACATCTACTTTACTCCATCTATAGGCTCTTATTCAGTCTTTTCCAGAACAAAACAAATTAGAAAACTGAATGAGAAACTCATGAGGGGGGAGGCCAGGAGAAAGAAGTTGTTTCGGGAAAGGACACTGATAGTAGCTAAAATGTCACCTAACAGCAAGGGAAAACGCAAAAGCAGTTGGAAAACAAACACAACTTATATCTAACAGAAACAAGCATTTCAAAAGCATAGTAGCAAGGTTAAAAAATTCTGGAGCTCTGCTGTAACAATATTGCACCTATAAAGTAGTATACTGTGCAACTGAAATTTTGTCAAGAGGATAGCTCTTGTATGCTTACCACAGTTTAAAAAATAAAATCGGAGCCTTACTTCATCCATTTCTATCTTACTAAAAATTTTAAATAATTAATCCAAAGACTTCCACAATAATTACCTTAACTTAGAACCTTTTTAATAAATCCAAAATGAAAGCAAATTTGGATCCTTCAGGGGTGCTGTGTGATGGTTGGGAGGGGTGGGAAGTAGTGGGAGATACATATGACTAATTTGGGAACATACATATCTGTAAACAACAAAACTCTGTAAAAGTTAAAAGCAAAATAACGGTTTAAAAAAAAAAATGAGATTCCTTAAAATACAACAGCTTGGGCTTCCCTGGTGGTCCAATGGGTAAGGACACCACCTTGCAGTGCAAGGGGCGCCAGTTCGATTCCTGGCCTGGGAGGATCCCACGTGCCGTGGAGCGGCTGGACTGATGTGTCCAATTACTGAGCCGGAGCTCTAGGAGCGCATGCGTCCAGAGCTAGTGCTCTGCGAAAACAGAGGCCACTGCAATGGGAGGTCCACGTGGGCCAAAGAACAAAGATGGATGAAAAATAGATAAATGAAAGACCAACAGAAGTGGCCCGCCCACTCCCTCCCTCCCTCCCTCCCCAAACCGACCCCCCACCAAAAAAAAGAAATGAAAATACAACAGCTTAATCACCTACTTAAAAAAACAATAACTCTATCCTTTTAAAAAAAGAAGGTAAGAATATATTATATAGTAATGACTCAGCTAAACAGAACATAGCTGATAATCCAAAACACATTTTTATAATCTCGTGCAGCCAACAGAAAGCATCACATTAACACACATCTACACAGAACATCTACTTTACTCCATCTATAGGCTCTTATTCAGTCTTTTCCAGAACAAAACAAATTAGAAAACTGAATGAGAAACTCATGAGGGGGGAGGCCAGGAGAAAGAAGTTGTTTCGGGAAAGGACACTGATAGTAGCTAAAATGTCACCTAACAGCAAGGGAAAACGCAAAAGCAGTTGGAAAACAAACACAACTTATATCTAACAGAAACAAGCATTTCAAAAGCATAGTAGCAAGGTTAAAAAATTCTGGAGCTCTGCTGTAACAATATTGCACCTATAAAGTAGTATACTGTGCAACTGAAATTTTGTCAAGAGGATAGCTCTTGTATGCTTACCACAGTTTAAAAATAAAATCGGAGCCTTACTTCATCCATTTCTATCTTACTAAAAATTTTAAATAATTAATCCAAAGACTTCCACAATAATTACCTTAACTTAGAACCTTTTTAATAAATCCAAAATGAAAGCATTTATTTTACACACACACAAAACATTGCAGTCGAAGGATACTTACTGTGCTGGTAAAGTTTTCAACTCTCCCTGAAGGCCTAAGAGTACTAACAAATTACAAACAGTACCATAATCAGGTTTCTTAATAATAAGACCCTGGCTCATCAAGGAATGGTTCAAAAAGATCAACATTTAACGGAGAAGGCAGAAAAAAGCTGAATATAAAATTATATCCTAGCTCATCAAATTGTACATTGTTGTTTGGTCCCTCAGTTGTGTCTAACTCTTTGCAACACCATGGACTGTAACCCACCATGCTCCTCTGCCCATGGGATTTCCCAGGCAAAAATACTGAAGTGAGTTCCCGTTTCCTTCTCCAGGGGAATCATTCCAACCCAGGGATTGCATTGGCAGGCGGATTCGTCACCACTCAGCGACAAGGGAAGCCCGAATTATACGTTAAGTATGTTCAATTTTGCGTGTATCTCTATTATAAAGCTGTTTTAAAAATTAAAAGTAACAAATAAATGAAAATAAAAGAGTATCTGTGGAATAACCAATCCCTAAAAACTACATAGTTCAGATACTGTCTGCTCTTACTAGCTTAACTACCTGAACCATTAAAGACTGGAAAAGATGTTTAAGTCTATTACCATGAGTAGGTGTCTGTCAATTTCTCCTTTTACATCTAACAGATTAAGTATTTCAATGGTTTCAGTCAATGCCTAAATGTCCATGTGCTTTATATGTACTCACTTGTACACTTTTTCAAAATAAAAGGCCCCTCTTTGTTTCAAACAGCAAGGGAAAACGCAAAAGCAGTTGGAAAACAAACACAACTTATATCTAACAGAAACAAGCATTTCAAAAGCATAGTAGCAAGGTTAAAAAATTCTGGAGCTCTGCTGTAACAATATTGCACCTATAAAGTAGTATACTGTGCAACTGAAATTTTGTCAAGAGGATAGCTCTTGTATGCTTACCACAGTTTAAAAAATAAAATCGGAGCCTTACTTCATCCATTTCTATCTTACTAAAAATTTTAAATAATTAATCCAAAGACTTCCACAATAATTACCTTAACTTAGAACCTTTTTAATAAATCCAAAATGAAAGCATTTATTTTACACACACACAAAACATTGCAGTCGAAGGATACTTACTGTGCTGGTAAAGTTTTCAACTCTCCCTGAAGGCCTAAGAGTACTAACAAATTACAAACAGTACCATAATCAGGTTTCTTAATAATAAGACCCTGGCTCATCAAGGAATGGTTCAAAAAGATCAACATTTAACGGAGAAGGCAGAAAAAGCTGAATATAAAATTATATCCTAGCTCATCAAATTGTACATTGTTGTTTGGTCCCTCAGTTGTGTCTAACTCTTTGCAACACCATGGACTGTAACCCACCATGCTCCTCTGCCCATGGGATTTCCCAGGCAAAAATACTGAAGTGAGTTCCCGTTTCCTTCTCCAGGGGAATCATTCCAACCCAGGGATTGCATTGGCAGGCGGATTCGTCACCACTCAGCGACAAGGGAAGCCCGAATTATACGTTAAGTATGTTCAATTTTGCGTGTATCTCTATTATAAAGCTGTTTTAAAAATTAAAAGTAACAAATAAATGAAAATAAAAGAGTATCTGTGGAATAACCAATCCCTAAAAACTACATAGTTCAGATACTGTCTGCTCTTACTAGCTTAACTACCTGAACCATTAAAGACTGGAAAAGATGTTTAAGTCTATTACCATGAGTAGGTGTCTGTCAATTTCTCCTTTTACATCTAACAGATTAAGTATTTCAATGGTTTCAGTCAATGCCTAAATGTCCATGTGCTTTATATGTACTCACTTGTACACTTTTTCAAAATAAAAGGCCCCTCTTTGTCATAGTTTTAAAAACTAATAATGAGGGCTTCCCTGGTAACTCAGTAGTAAAGAATTCCCATGCCAGACACGGGTTCGATCCCTGATACGGGAAGATCCCACATGCTGCAGAGCAACTAAGCCCATGCACCACAACTACTAAGCCTGTGCTCTAGAGACTCAGAGGCGCAACTGTTGGGCCTGTGTGTCTCAACTACTGAAGCCTCTGTGCCCCAGAGCCACAACAAGAGAAACCACCGCAACAAGAAGCCTGCTCACCTCAACTAGATAGTAGCCCCCGCTCCCTACAATTAGAGAAGAGCCTGTGACTGCAGTGAAAACCCAGAATCGCCAAGGATAAATAAATAACAACAACAAAAAACAAAACTAATGATGAGGGGCTTCCCTGTGGTACAGTGGGTAAGGAGCTTGCCTTGCAATTCAAGGGGCGCCAGTTCAATCCCTGGCCCAGGAAGATTCCACGTGCCGTGAAGCAGCTGGACTGGCTGGACTGGTGTGTCCAACTGCGAGTCAGCACTCTGGAGCGCATGGGCCCAGAGCCAGTGCTCTGCAGCGAGAGAAGTCACTGCAATGGGAGGCCCACACAGGTCAAAGAATAAAAAAAGATGGATGGGGCTTCCCTGGTGGTCCAGTGTTACGGTAAGGACACCGCCTTGCGCAAGGGGCGCCGGTTCGATCCCTTACCTGAGAAGATCCCACGTGCCACGGAGCGGCTGGACCAATGTGTCCAATTATCGAGCCGGAGCTCTGGAGCGCATGCACCCAGAGCCAGTGCTCTGCAACAACAGAGGCCACTGCGATGGGAGGCCCCCACGTGCCAAAGAACAAAGATGGATGAAATTAGATAAATGAAAGACCAATAGAAGTGGCCCGCCCACCCCCTCCCTCCGCAACCCCCTCAAAAAATGGATTAAAATAAATAAAATAGGCCAAAAATCTAAAAAAAACTAATAATGAAAAGTAAAACATTTATTAGGACAAGGATGGAAAGGCAACACAGAAAAATTAAAAGCCTGACTTGTTAAGGTACATGGACCATGCATAAATGTATATTATTTAATTAATAGTTATTTGCTAAATAATGATGAAAATAGAAAAAAGGAAACATGAAGTTCACTTTGGAAGAATTCCGATTCAAAACTGTCAAACAAAATTAGGTTTTGGAGCTTTAAACTAAATTAGATTACTGCACATATCCAAGTAATCAAAACTGTAAGTGCTTTATATAGGAAAGAATGAGAAGGAAATGGCAACCCACTCCAGTATTCCTGCCTGGAGAATTCCATGGACAGAGGAATCTGAAGGGCCACAGTCAATGTGGTCGCAAACAACTAACACTTTCATTGGAAAGAAATATTTTAAGTTGCAGAAGAAACCAAAAAAAAAAAAAAAAAAGACTGCAATTCTCCTAAATCTTATCCCTGAAATGGAGAAAAAGGTTATTTTCCAAAATTTCCAAATTTCTTCTGGGATAAAGATTTTCCTTATCCATCAATGCCATCTGCTAGCCATGATCACCTTTTTTTTTTTCCCTTTGAAATACCTATTTTCCCACTCAAATATAAGCTCCCTAAAGCCTGATTCTTGTTTTATTAACCCTTGTATACCCCTTGCCTGAATAGGAACTCAACAAATACTGAATTTATTGAATTCTAAAGGCCAGAAGACCCTTGTCTAAAGAAAATATACTTGTCCTTTCCAAAGCATACAACATAAAGTACACTGGCTGCTCAATAACAGCTATGGGAAAAGCATTAGGACTTAACCTAGTCCTCTATTCTACCCTGACTCGGTTAACTTTCTTCCTACCTCTGACCTCCCACTCCTTGGCTGTGACCTCTGAGCTGACAGCCAACAGTCAAAAACATGTAACCAAAAGGCTGGGGCTCCTGCTACTATTTGATCCCGCTTCCTCTAAACTTAAAAGGTATTTGAGCTCTAAATCTAAAAAAAAATCCTAAATTAAAAATGATTTTTTGGGCTTCCCTGGTGGTCCAGTGGGTGAAGACAGCGCCTTGCAGTGCAAGGGGCACCAGTTCGATCCCTGGCCTGGGAAAATCCCACGTGTCGCGGAGCTGTGTCGTGAAGCAGCTGGACCGGTGCGTCCAACTGCGAGCCAGTGCTCTGGAGCGCATGCGCTCAGAGTTGGTGCTCTGTGAAGGGTGCGTTCACTGCAGTGGGAGGCCCACACAGCCCAAAGAACAAAGATGGATGAAAACAACTAAAATGAAAGACCAATAAAAAAGGACAAAATTAAAAAAAAAAAAATTTTCAATGTGAAAATTATTCCCTTTTCTAGCCACCCACTATACTTGAAATCTTTTCAATGAGAAAAGAAATTAGATTTCTGTTAACTTTACCAAACTAATTGTAACATCTAGTCACAGACTTGCAAGTATGGCTGAGAGTGCTCAAGGGACCTAACAATGGGCAAAACCCTTCAAAAGAAGTCGCCGTACTTTCTCTCTCACTCTCTCCATACGGCCTACTGCTTTCAAATTCGTCTCCACAAAGAACCTCAATTTCAGCTTTTTATCTCATATGTATACTTGAATAGCTTTAGTGTATTTAAAACTTGCAAAATACCATGACCAAAATAGTAAGAAAGCTTAATAGAAACGTAAACCAAACTGATCAACATTACTATGCTTCAGTTAGACTTTTACTTTATAATGTATCTGCTAGCCTTTGAAATACCTATTTTCCCACTTATAAGCCCTTGATTCTTGTTTTATTAACCCTTGTATACCTTGCCTGAATAGGAACTCAACAAATACTGAATTTATTGAATTCTAAAGGCCAGAAGACCCTTGTCTAAAGAAAATATACTTATCCTTTCCAAAGCATACAACATAAAGTACACTGGCTGCTCAATAACAGCTATGGGAAAAGCATTAGGACTTAACCTAGTCCTCTATTCTACCCTGACTCGGTTAACTTTCTTCCTACCTCTGACCTCCCACTCCTTGGCTGTGACCTCTGAGCTGACAGCCAACAGTCAAAAACATGTAACCAAAAGGCTGGGGCTCCTGCTACTATTTGATCCCGCTTCCTCTAAACTTAAAAGGCATTTGAGCTCTAAATCTAAAAAAAAATCCTAAATTAAAAATGATTTTTTGGGCTTCCCTGGTGGTCCAGTGGGTGAAGACAGCGCCTTGCAGTGCAAGGGGCACCAGTTCGATCCCTGGCCTGGGAAAATCCCACGTGTCGCGGAGCTGTGTCGTGAAGCAGCTGGACCGGTGCGTCCAACTGCGAGCCAGTGCTCTGGAGCGCATGCGCTCAGAGTTGGTGCTCTGTGAAGGGTGCGTTCACTGCAGTGGGAGGCCCACACAGCCCAAAGAACAAAGATGGATGAAAACAACTAAAATGAAAGACCAATAAAAGAGGACAAAATTAAAAAAAAAAAAATTTTCAATGTGAAAATTATTCCCTTTTCTAGCCACCCACTATACTTGAAATCTTTTCAATGAGAAAAGAAATTAGATTTCTGTTAACTTTACCAAACTAATTGTAACATCTAGTCACAGACTTGCAAGTATGGCTGAGAGTGCTCAAGGGACCTAACAATGGGCAAAACCCTTCAAAAGAAGTCGCCGTACTTTCTCTCTCACTCTCTCCATACGGCCTACTGCTTTCAAATTCGTCTCCACAAAGAACCTCAATTTCAGCTTTTTATCTCATATGTATACTTGAATAGCTTTAGTGTATTTAAAACTTGCAAAATACCATGACCAAAATAGTAAGAAAGCTTAATAGAAACGTAAACCAAACTGATCAACATTACTATGCTTCAGTTAGACTTTTACTTTATAATGTATCATACAAACACCACCCGTTATTAATATGACTTAGGTGGGTTCTCTCACTGTCTGTGTTTTTGTGGTTTTCTTTCTTTGGGGGAAGCAGGGAGGGTGAGCCGATGCACATCTATTTCTCCTGTACGAAGAGATGTGTTCATAAAAAAGAAATGTTCTACAGAGTGAAGGAAAAAAGGGGAGCCCAGTGTTAGTACATGGTTGTTTGAATAGAGGATTCTAAATCTGGGGATAAGTATTTTGGTCTCTGGAGACGCAAAACACCATTGTGGGATAGGGATAAGTCTTTCATCAAGTTTCACCATGGCCTAGAATGACAAAACACTCAAGCTCATCCAACTTTATAGGCTCTGGTTTCAGCCTCACAATGCAGCTTTCTGATTATTAATCACCTTCTGAAGCACCTTGCCTCCCAAGCACCTCCATACAAGGAACAGAATACTCTGGAAAGTAGATACCGATAATTCAGTAGAAAAGCCCTAACCCTTATGAATGACAATGCTGGTGTCTTAACTTACACAGTGAGTTTGATCAGGATGAATCATTCCTAGGTGAAATACGAAAATAGAATTTCTGGATCTTCAAGGGGAAGGCTGCAAAATGTGTTACCACATGAGGAAACCACCACACCCTGTCTATGCAGCCAGCCGGCATCCCTCTAGGAGGCCTTAAGCTCACTGTCCCTCTACTGTCAATGCTATAGGAAACTTTTATACTTAATTATCCATAGGCAAAACTCACTAAAACTGAGATTTTAAAAATAGATGCATGCAAATGCAAATACACCTACTGAACAATTCAGTCACCTTCATTAACACAAAAAGTTATTACACTGATAGATGAACATGATCAATCAAATCTGAAACAAACAAAAAACCTGACAAAAATAAAAATCAATTCTTTACTCTCTTAATCCTAATTACTAGCAAAGATATACTAATAGAGGCCTCAATTATCAAAAATCGTCACAAAATTCTTCAAATAAAATCTTAATTTTTTGAATATACACCAAAGAATAAGTTTCAAGGGAGATTCTGTGCCTTGTGTGAATACAGGTGCACTTCTAACTTCTCTACATTTTGGTATCTTTTATAGAGAATGGATAAATAAAGCAAAACTGTGAACTTTCAAGATAATAAGGTGGCACTCATCCTAAAACGACAGTAACAATTATCTATGGGCACTTCTCTACAGGTGACTTTAGAAAGTCATAACAAAGTGATTTAATACTGAGATAACAAATTTTCCCTAGTGTGTTCTTCACAAATCCAACTTCCTTTAATTTGGGATAGCAAGAAGGGGTTGGGGAGGAAAGGAACTGGTGTTTAGGAAATGAAAGATTCATTTTTAACCTATGTTTGACATTAGTTAGAAACAGAGGAAAAGTCCCACTGACAAGAGAGTCTAAAACTATAACATAACTATAACTATAATTATAACATAGCTAGGAATAAATTTAGCAAGAAAGGTATATGAACTAAATGAAGACAACTATTAAATCTATAAAACCTTTATTGATGAAACTAAGACTTTAATAAATGGAAACATCATAGTAAGGAAAAATTATCATCATTTAAAAATGTCAGGTTTCCCCAAATTAATGTATGAATACAGTGCAATTCCAAACACTGACCCGTTTTCTGATCAGAATTGTTTTCTGGATCTTCAAGGGAAGGCTGCAAAATGTGTTACCACATGAAAACCACCACACCCTGTCTATGCAGCCAGCCGGCATCCCTCTAGGAGGCCTTAAGCTCACTGTCCCTCTACTGTCAATGCTATAGGAAACTTTTATACTTAATTATCCATAGGCAAAACTCACTAAAACTGAGATTTTAAAAATAGATGCATGCAAATGCAAATACACCTACTGAACAATTCAGTCACCTTCATTAACACAAAAAGTTATTACACTGATAGATGAACATGATCAATCAAATCTGAAACAAACAAAAAACCTGACAAAAATAAAAATCAATTCTTTACTCTCTTAATCCTAATTACTAGCAAAGATATACTAATAGAGGCCTCAATTATCAAAAATCGTCACAAAATTCTTCAAATAAAATCTTAATTTTTTGAATATACACCAAAGAATAAGTTTCAAGGGAGATTCTGTGCCTTGTGTGAATACAGGTGCACTTCTAACTTCTCTACATTTTGGTATCTTTTATAGAGAATGGATAAATAAAGCAAAACTGTGAACTTTCAAGATAATAAGGTGGCACTCATCCTAAAACGACAGTAACAATTATCTATGGGCACTTCTCTACAGGTGACTTTAGAAAGTCATAACAAAGTGATTTAATACTGAGATAACAAATTTTCCCTAGTGTGTTCTTCACAAATCCAACTTCCTTTAATTTGGGATAGCAAGAAGGGGTTGGGGAGGAAAGGAACTGGTGTTTAGGAAATGAAAGATTCATTTTTAACCTATGTTTGACATTAGTTAGAAACAGAGGAAAAGTCCCACTGACAAGAGAGTCTAAAACTATAACATAACTATAACTATAATTATAACATAGCTAGGAATAAATTTAGCAAGAAAGGTATATGAACTAAATGAAGACAACTATTAAATCTATGAAACCTTTATTGATGAAACTAAGACTTTAATAAATGGAAACATCATAGTAAGGAAAAATTATCATCATTTAAAAATGTCAGGTTTCCCCAAATTAATGTATGAATACAGTGCAATTCCAAACACTGACTGGGCTTTTTTGCAGTTTTCTGAACTCAACAGAATTGTTTTCAACCAATACAGATATAAGAATAAATGTTTAAGAGTAGTCAAGAAAACTGAAAAGTATAGTGACAGGAGCTCTTCTTAACAGAGAGTAACTTCCTATATAAAGATATGATATTCAAAACAGTAAAATAATGGTACAGGAAGCGTAAAACAGAACATCCAGAAATAGAGCAAATGTATGGGAACTTAACGTATGATAAGGCAGCAAAATTCATTGAGAAAAGGACAGCTTATTTAGTCTGGACATAGCTGGCTCTCTGTACAGAAGAAAACCATGTTAAGACCCCTTAATTCATACCAGAAAAAAATTAACTCTAGATTAATAAATTCATGTGTTATACAACAAAGAACTAATACACCACAGGATGTTCCTACAAGATAAGGAGAAAAAGAAAGACGAAACAAGGACATGAACAGGTAATTCTCAGAAAAGGAAATCCAAAAGACCACAAAACATATCAAAAGAGACTAGCTCCAGCAATAATCAAGGAAATTAAAATTAAGACAAAACTGAGGAACTATTTAGTAACTAGCTGACCAGCAAAAAATTTAAATTTAAATAATGTTATCTAATGATGTGACATTATGGAGAACCCATAGCTAGTGGAGATGGAAATTATGATAACCTATGAAGAGAGTAATCTGCCTACAGCAATATTTAAAATATAATTCCTTAACTCAGAAATCCCACCTAGGAGTCTACTCTTTGAAATAAGAGCATCAGCTATGAAAGAGCAGGGTCAAAAGGGGTTGGGGAGGAAAGGAACTGGTGTTTAGGAAATGAAAGATTCATTTTTAACCTATGTTTGACATTAGTTAGAAACAGAGGAAAAGTCCCACTGACAAGAGAGTCTAAAACTATAACATAACTATAACTATAATTATAACATAGCTAGGAATAAATTTAGCAAGAAAGGTATATGAACTAAATGAAGACAACTATTAAATCTATAAAACCTTTATTGATGAAACTAAGACTTTAATAAATGGAAACATCATAGTAAGGAAAAATTATCATCATTTAAAAATGTCAGGTTTCCCCAAATTAATGTATGAATACAGTGCAATTCCAAACACTGACTGGGCTTTTTTGCAGTTTTCTGAACTCAACAGAATTGTTTTCAACCAATACAGATATAAGAATAAATGTTTAAGAGTAGTCAAGAAAACTGAAAAGTATAGTGACAGGAGCTCTTCTTAACAGAGAGTAACTTCCTATATAAAGATATGATATTCAAAACAGTAAAATAATGGTACAGGAAGCGTAAAACAGAACATCCAGAAATAGAGCAAATGTATGGGAACTTAACGTATGATAAGGCAGCAAAATTCATTGAGAAAAGGACAGCTTATTTAGTCTGGACATAGCTGGCTCTCTGTACAGAAGAAAACCATGTTAAGACCCCTTAATTCATACCAGAAAAAAATTAACTCTAGATTAATAAATTCATGTGTTATACAACAAAGAACTAATACACCACAGGATGTTCCTACAAGATAAGGAGAAAAAGAAAAACGAACCAAGGACATGAACAGGTAATTCTCAGAAAAGGAAATCCAAAAGACCACAAAACATATCAAAAGAGACTAGCTCCAGCAATAATCAAGGAAATTAAAATTAAGACAAAACTGAGGAACTATTTAGTAACTAGCTGACCAGCAAAAATTAATTAAGTAATGTTATCTAATGATGTGACATTATGGAGAACCCATAGCTAGTGGAGATGGAAATTATGATAACCTATGAAGAGAGTAATCTGCCTACAGCAATATTTAAAATATAATTCCTTAACTCAGAAATCCCACCTAGGAGTCTACTCTGTAGAAATAAGAGCATCAGCAAATAAGATGACATGAAAAAGGATGTTTTCTGCAGTGCTGTTTGTAGTGCAAAATCTAGGAAGAGCCTATATGTATACAAGAAAATGATCTAATTATGTAGAGTACATTCACACTGTGAGACATAATAGGGGTTTTTGTCTTTTTTTAATCTTTTTCAATTGGAAGATAATTGCTTTACAATGTGGTGCTGGACTCTGCTGCACAAAATGAATCAGCTGTAAGCATACATATATCTCCTCTCTCTTGAGCCTCCCCTTCACCCTCCCATCCCACTCCTCTAACAAGATAGAATTATACTTACTGACCATGGTATGCTAAGAAAATTTTGTTACAGGGCAACATAAAGATGATCTATCCTTTGTAAAACCAAAGAATCCCTATGTATGTACATTAATGTTGTATATACAGTATTTGACCAAGAATGGAAAGAAGCACCGAAGCATACTCAAAACCTTGTAAGATGGTTAAGAAGGAGTAACAAAGCGGTTAGAGAAATGAATGGCTTTTTTAGAAGTATGTCTTTAGATTTTTTTCATTCATTACAAAAGATATCTATTATTTCGTAAATTAAACAGATTAAGAACTTTTTAAAAACACCTCAGCACTGTTAAAGTAGATGATTCAAAAACAGGGAGAAAGTCAGTAACAAATCACTGAACTATCACTATACTCCATATTGGGGGAAAAGACTAAAGCTCTCAACTCACTATTAGTTTCTTGAGCATAATGCATTACATAACAGGTATATGAAAGAAAGAAAAAAGATGGCAGCAGAGCAGCTTTCTTTGCTGTCACTTGAAGCTTTTGCATAAGAAAGGGTCTGAGTAAATTATAACGAGAAAAGGAACAAGTCCATCTTGGAATTAAATATCTAAATAATATTTCCAAAGACAGATAAGGTTTTTTATATGTTCTAAACCTGAAAATGAACTTTAGTGACATAGCTCTATCAGTCACAAGTAAATGACCTGCAATACACTCCCAGAGCCCATTCAGGACCCAGATTGCTTTTGACTTGACCAATTACCATCTATCTGAGGACCTGAACATTTCCAGATTATTTTCGCTCACATCATCTATTCTTTAGAGTAGCTACTAAATGCCAGGCACTGTGCTATGTACTAGGGATGCCATAAATCAGACAGTTCCTGTCCTCTGGAGCTCAGGAAAAATAAACAATTCCATAAATATGAAAACAAACAAACAAACAGGGCTTCCCTGGTGGTCCAGTGGGTAAGGACACCGCCTTGCAGTGCAAGGAGCGCCAGTTCCATCCCTGGCCTGGGAGGATCCCACGTGCTGCAGAGCGGCTGGACTGATGTGTCCAACTACTGAGCTGGAGCTCTGGAGCACACGCGCCCAGAGCCGGTGCTCTGCAGAGAGAGAGGCCACTGCGATGGGAGGCCCACACAGGCCAAAGAACAAAGATAAATAAATGAAGGATCAATAGAAGTGGCCAAAAACAAACAAACAAACAAAGTATTACATTCCTTTGCCTGAGGTAAAGAGGAAGGAAGAACAGGTTCACTTGTTGTAAGAGAGAAAGAAAAGCATTCCAGGTATAAGCAGAATAGGTACAGTGAATGAAAGAACATGAAGTATTCAAGAAACAACAAAAAGTTCAGTGTGCGTAAATAATACAACCAAATGCTAGCAAAGTCAAATTATAAGTAACTTCCTCATTCTACTTTCTTAAATAATCAACATCATTTATTAAACTTTCAGCATGTAAAGTTTCTAAAGAAAATGCAGAGCCCATCCCCGTACTGCTAGAAATACACATTTTAAAAAGTCACATATATTGGGGGTACCCTGGTACATTGGGTAAGGACACTGCTTACAGTGCAAGGGGCACTGGTTCGATCCCTGGCCTAGGAGGATCTCACGTGCTGTGGAGCGGCTGGACCGATGTATCCAACTACTGAGCCAGAGCTGTGGAGCGCGTGCCCCCAGAGCCAGTGCTCTGCAGCGAGAGAAGCCACTGTGATGGGAGGCCCCACAGGCCAAAGAACAAAGATGGATGAAAATAAATAGATGAAAGACCAACAGAAGTGGCCAAAAAATAAAAGGGTCACTATACATTGACTGAGTACTATCAGAAAGGAGTCCCAGGTGGTTCAGGGGTAAAGTACCCACCTGCCAATGCAGAAGACCCTGGGTAGATCCCCTGGAGGAGGGCATGGCAACCCACTCCAGTATTCTTGTCTGGGAAAGTCCATGGACGGAGGAGCCTGGCAGCCTTCAGTCTATGGAGTCGCAAAGAGCTGGACACAACTAAGCAAGTGAACAACCATTAGAAAAAGAGACTCCTTCTACTTTTTTTCCTTCTTTTTTTGGCCACAGGCATGCAGGATCTTGGTTCCCCAACTAGGGATCAAACTCGAGCCCCCTACAGTGCAAGCAAAGAGTTTTAACCACTGGAGCGTCAGGTAAATCCCGAGGCTCTTTCTTCGTACAATAGTTTTCCTTCAATTATCAGACTTCAAAACCTCTAATATCTACAAAGATTCAATTAACTCTACTTTCCCCAACCATCAAAAACCAGTACTTTCACTGTATTTTAAAAGTATCATGTTTTCAAAAATTTCAAAAAGTGGGAAGGGAATCTCTTGTGCAGACTTTAAAAAGGAATTTAAAAAAATAACTTCCCTTCCTTTTCTTCAGCTTGAAACTGAACAATTTCCCAACAGTGAGGTTTAGTTGCTTCAAAACTAATTTTCTTATACAACTGTGGCTTTTTGAATAGGCTGAAGTCTTAACTTTCATAATAAAATAAGTAAAACAACCAAATGCTAGCAAAGTCAAATTATAAGTAACTTCCTCATTCTACTTTCTTAAATAATCAACATCATTTATTAAACTTTCAGCATGTAAAGTTTCTAAAGAAAATGCAGAGCCCATCCCCGTACTGCTAGAAATACACATTTTAAAAAGTCACATATATTGGGGGTACCCTGGTACATTGGGTAAGGACACTGCTTACAGTGCAAGGGGCACTGGTTCGATCCCTGGCCTAGGAGGATCTCACGTGCTGTGGAGCGGCTGGACCGATGTATCCAACTACTGAGCCAGAGCTGTGGAGCGCGTGCCCCCAGAGCCAGTGCTCTGCAGCGAGAGAAGCCACTGTGATGGGAGGCCCCACAGGCCAAAGAACAAAGATGGATGAAAATAAATAGATGAAAGACCAACAGAAGTGGCCAAAAAATAAAAGGGTCACTATACATTGACTGAGTACTATCAGAAAGGAGTCCCAGGTGGTTCAGGGGTAAAGTACCCACCTGCCAATGCAGAAGACCCTGGGTAGATCCCCTGGAGGAGGGCATGGCAACCCACTCCAGTATTCTTGTCTGGGAAAGTCCATGGACGGAGGAGCCTGGCAGCCTTCAGTCTATGGAGTCGCAAAGAGCTGGACACAACTAAGCAAGTGAACAACCATTAGAAAAAGAGACTCCTTCTACTTTTTTTCCTTCTTTTTTTGGCCACAGGCATGCAGGATCTTGGTTCCCCAACTAGGGATCAAACTCGAGCCCCCTACAGTGCAAGCAAAGAGTTTTAACCACTGGAGCGTCAGGTAAATCCCGAGGCTCTTTCTTCGTACAATAGTTTTCCTTCAATTATCAGACTTCAAAACCTCTAATATCTACAAAGATTCAATTAACTCTACTTTCCCCAACCATCAAAAACCAGTACTTTCACTGTATTTTAAAAGTATCATGTTTTCAAAAATTTCAAAAAGTGGGAAGGGAATCTCTTGTGCAGACTTTAAAAAGGAATTTAAAAAAATAACTTCCCTTCCTTTTCTTCAGCTTGAAACTGAACAATTTCCCAACAGTGAGGTTTAGTAAGTAGCTACTAAACTGAGATGTAAAAGCACTAGTGGCACTTCTTTCACTTTGAGCTGTACAACTGTGTGATCATTTACAAAAGTTAAATCTTATGTTCAAATAGTGTAATTATGCTATGAGAGTCTTAACTTTCACCCGAAGGCTTACAAGGAGACTACAAATGTTTTACATTTCCACAGATTTAAGTACATGTCTTTCTCATATTTGCTCTTTTCAAGAATCTATATCATTAATCTCAAAATCAGACAAGCTGCACAGCCTAGGATACTCAGCCCAACAGAATCAGCTACAACAAGCAAACTGGAGTGAGCAAAGCAACTATCAGGTTACACTGTGACTTGCACTGTAACAACAGAGAAAGGGGAGTAAAAACGATTTGCCTTTAAGATGTCTTTAATTATTAATAAAGTACAAAGGTCACATATGTTTTCTTCATCTTTAAAAAATTTTTTTTTTCCTTTCTAAGCCTGCTTTTCACTGGCAACATTTATAACTCATTAATTTTCTTCACAAATAGTTTGAGTAGGCCAAAATAAAGCCCCCCAAAAAAGGCAAAACTTCAAAGTATCTAGCAAAAAAGGCATTTCTCATTTTATATATTATCCTAACCCTTGCCCTTTCTGTACAAAAGCGTTAGTTAATACTGACTCAACAAGTTTGGCAAGTGTGAGTTTTCGGTTTTTTTCCCCCCTTTTTGGACCCTTCTAACTTTGACAAGAGACTGTTTCAGGAATTAGAACTAGGGCAAGTTAAGTATTTTCTTCACTCTTTCAGTGAAGAAAAACCCTAGATGCCCTCCTAACGGTAGAAATGATGCCTTTACTGAAATTTTCTATATAAAAAGGCAAATGGAAAAATCCTAACACTTTTAACAAAGATAATTTTCAAAACCAATAGCCCAAGAAATTAAGTGTTTAGACAAATCTGTGTGTTCTCTCTTTTTTAAAGATTTCAAAATTAACTCTACTTTCCCCAACCATCAAAAACCAGTACTTTCACTGTATTTTAAAAGTATCATGTTTTCAAAAATTTCAAAAAGTGGGAAGGGAATCTCTTGTGCAGACTTTAAAAAGGAATTTAAAAAAATAACTTCCCTTCCTTTTCTTCAGCTTGAAACTGAACAATTTCCCAACAGTGAGGTTTAGTAAGTAGCTACTAAACTGAGATGTAAAAGCACTAGTGGCACTTCTTTCACTTTGAGCTGTACAACTGTGTGATCATTTACAAAAGTTAAATCTTATGTTCAAATAGTGTAATTATGCTATGAGAGTCTTAACTTTCACCCGAAGGCTTACAAGGAGACTACAAATGTTTTACATTTCCACAGATTTAAGTACATGTCTTTCTCATATTTGCTCTTTTCAAGAATCTATATCATTAATCTCAAAATCAGACAAGCTGCACAGCCTAGGATACTCAGCCCAACAGAATCAGCTACAACAAGCAAACTGGAGTGAGCAAAGCAACTATCAGGTTACACTGTGACTTGCACTGTAACAACAGAGAAAGGGGAGTAAAAACGATTTGCCTTTAAGATGTCTTTAATTATTAATAAAGTACAAAGGTCACATATGTTTTCTTCATCTTTAAAAAATTTTTTTTTTCCTTTCTAAGCCTGCTTTTCACTGGCAACATTTATAACTCATTAATTTTCTTCACAAATAGTTTGAGTAGGCCAAAATAAAGCCCCTCAAAAAAGGCAAAACTTCAAAGTATCTAGCAAAAAAGGCATTTCTCATTTTATATATTATCCTAACCCTTGCCCTTTCTGTACAAAAGCGTTAGTTAATACTGACTCAACAAGTTTGGCAAGTGTGAGTTTTCGGTTTTTTTCCCCCTCTTTTGGACCCTTCAAACTTTGACAAGAGACTGTTTCAGGAATTAGAACTCGGGCAAGTTAAGTATTTTCTTCACTCTTTCAGTGAAGAAAAACCCTATATGCACTCCTAAAGGTAGAAATGATGCCTTTACTGAAATTTTCTATATAAAAAGGCAAATGGAAAAATCCTAACACTTTTTAACAAAGATAATTTTCAAAACCAATAGCCCAAGAAATTAAGTGTTTAGACAAATCTGTGTGTTCTCTCTCTTTTTTTTTTTAAAGATTTATTTAATTATTTATTTTGGTGGGGGTGGAGTGGGGAGGGAGGGGAGCAGCGGGCCACTTCTATTAGTCTTTCATTTGTCCATTTTCATCCATCTTTGTTCTGTGGCCTGTGTGGGCCTCCCATTGTGGTGGCCTCTGTTGTCGTAGAGCGCCAGCTCCGGGCGCATGCGCTCCAGAGCTCCGGCTCGGTAATTGGACACATTGGTCCAGCCGCTTCGCGGCACGTGGGATCTTCCCAGGTCAGGGATCAAACCGGCGCCCCTTGCACTGCAAGGTGGTGTCCTTACCCACTGGACCACCAGGGAAACCCCTGTGTGTTCTCTTAATTTTAAAATTGCTTATTTCTTTTTTTTTTTTTTAAAGATTTATTTATTTATTTATTTTGGGCGGGGGTCAGGTTGGGGAAGGAGGGCAGCGGGCGGGCCACTT
This sequence comes from Tragulus kanchil, assembly GCA_022376925.1. NCBI lineage: Eukaryota > Metazoa > Chordata > Mammalia > Artiodactyla > Tragulidae > Tragulus > Tragulus kanchil. The sequence goes on along the minus strand of JAIOJX010000031.1, from coordinate 166,813,208 downwards.
CTATTGGTCTTTCATTTCTCTGTTTTCATCCGTCTTTGTTCTTTGGCTCCTGCGGGCCTCCCATCGCGGTGGCGTCTGTCGTTGCAGAGCGCCGGCTCTGGGCGCATGCGCTCCAGAGCTGGGGCTCAGTAATTGGACACATCAGTCCAGCCGCTCCACGGCACGTGGGATCTTCCCAGGCCAGGGATCGAACCGGCGCCCCTTGCACTGCAAGGTGGTGTCCTTACCCACTGGACCACCAGGGAAACCCCTGTGTGTTCTCTTAATTTTAAAATTGCTTATTTCTTTTTTTTTTTTTTTAAAGATTTATTTATTTATTTATTTTGGGCGGGGGTCAGGTTGGGGAAGGAGGGCAGCGGGCGGGCCACTTCTATTGGTCTTTCATTTCTCTGTTTTCATCCGTCTTTGTTCTTTGGCTCCTGCGGGCCTCCCATCGCGGTGGCGTCTGTCGTTGCAGAGCGCCGGCTCTGGGCGCATGCGCTCCAGAGCTGGGGCTCAGTAATTGGACACATCAGTCCAGCCGCTCCACGGCACGTGGGATCTTCCCAGGACAGGGATCGAACCGGCGCCCCTTGCACTGCAAGGCGGTGTCCTTATCCACTGGACCACCAGAGGAAGCCCTAAAATTGCTTATTTCTTTAATGGGCTTTCCTGGTGGCTCAGGTTGTAAAGAATCCACCTGCTAAGAAGGAAACTTGGGTTTGATCCCTAGGTCGGCAAGATCCCCTGGAGAAAGGAATGGCTACCCTTGCCAGTATTCTTGCCAGGCTCTTCTGTCCATGGGATTCTCTGTCTATGGGTTCCCAAAGAGTCGGATCTGACTGAGCAGTTAACACATAACTACTTTAATATTCTCCATGAAAGAAACTGAACATAAGTAACAAAACAAAATCAAGGTCTGAAAACAATTCATAAAGTAAAACTGAATGACATACACCTAAAACAGATAAACAAGTTGCTGCAGTTTGAAGAAAAGTATTAGATTCTCTGAAACTAAATCCATATTAGTTTTAAAAGTTTTGATATCAATTAAATCCTGCTATATACACAAAATTTTTAAATCCTCATCAAATGCAAGTAAGGGGATTAAGCATTTTGAAAATCTGTTTTGGTATGTGTTTTCCCAATTTCATTTTTTTAATTAAAAATAATCTTTTGGAAAATACTTGTTCAACTTTTTCTATTTTTGATTAGAGTTGTTGCAAATCACTTAAAAACTTGAGTTTTTGTGTCCGTACATGACTGATTTCAACGCTACTTTTAAAAATAGTGAGATGGAACATCACCAAAACATTGTTGACAATGTTTGTACTTAATAGTTTCACTCTATAATTCATCTCCAAATCTAGAACTACTGTCAGTGAAATAGATCCAAGAACAAGCAACTACTCCAAATGAAAATAAGCTGAGGTTTCCTAAACAATGGTTATTTCCAGTATGAAATCCCATGATCCCTCAGACTTAAGCAGACATTCAAGTATGATCAGTCAAAGGTGTACTAAAATAAACAACCCTTTACTTATCATTTGCAAGGCAAAAGGATACTTTCTCCAACTGAATGTGAGCTACCTATGAATGAATGAGATTTAAATGCCAGTACTTAATATCATGATATGAACTAAGAAACACCCATCTGATAGTTCTTCCAATACCTTGTTTTGGAAGTGTAACTCAAAAGTGAACATTTCAGTAGTAACTACAAGGAAATACTCAGTATGTGAGTAAGGATTTCATGTATGTTGTTTGACAGTTCTTTAAGCCAAAAAAAAAAGACTTCATGGCTTCAGAAAAAATTGTTTTGAAAAAGAACTGACTATGGGTATCCCAGGTCGGCAGATCCTGGAGAAAGGAATGGCCCCCAGTATTCTTGCCAGGCTCTTCTGTCCATGGGATTCTCTGTCTATGGGTTCCCAAAGAGTCGGATCTGACTGAGCAGTTAACACATAACTACTTTAATATTCTCCATGAAAGAAACTGAACATAAGTAACAAAACAAAATCAAGGTCTGAAAACAATTCATAAAGTAAAACTGAATGACATACACCTAAAACAGATAAACAAGTTGCTGCAGTTTGAAGAAAAGTATTAGATTCTCTGAAACTAAATCCATATTAGTTTTAAAAGTTTTGATATCAATTAAATCCTGCTATATACACAAAATTTTTAAATCCTCATCAAATGCAAGTAAGGGGATTAAGCATTTTGAAAATCTGTTTTGGTATGTGTTTTCCCAATTTCATTTTTTTAATTAAAAATAATCTTTTGGAAAATACTTGTTCAACTTTTTCTATTTTTGATTAGAGTTGTTGCAAATCACTTAAAAACTTGAGTTTTTGTGTCCGTACATGACTGATTTCAACGCTACTTTTAAAAATAGTGAGATGGAACATCACCAAAACATTGTTGACAATGTTTGTACTTAATAGTTTCACTCTATAATTCATCTCCAAATCTAGAACTACTGTCAGTGAAATAGATCCAAGAACAAGCAACTACTCCAAATGAAAATAAGCTGAGGTTTCCTAAACAATGGTTATTTCCAGTATGAAATCCCATGATCCCTCAGACTTAAGCAGACATTCAAGTATGATCAGTCAAAGGTGTACTAAAATAAACAACCCTTTACTTATCATTTGCAAGGCAAAAGGATACTTTCTCCAACTGAATGTGAGCTACCTATGAATGAATGAGATTTAAATGCCAGTACTTAATATCATGATATGAACTAAGAAACACCCATCTGATAGTTCTTCCAATACCTTGTTTTGGAAGTGTAACTCAAAAGTGAACATTTCAGTAGTAACTACAAGGAAATACTCAGTATGTGAGTAAGGATTTCATGTATGTTGTTTGACAGTTCTTTAAGCCAAAAAAAAAAGACTTCATGGCTTCAGAGTAAATATACAAATAGTACCTAACACATTTTTGAAATGTTTACTTATAATACCAAGAACACTGACTATTTACAACAAAAACATTCACTCTTCTACTGAGACATCATATGACTAGTACAGGAATTTGTCTACCTGGTAAGAATAAAGCACGTATGGCACATGGATTAGCAGTACTGAAAGATTTGATCCAGTTCAAGTTAAAAATTTAAGTTTCAGCAGTCACTAAAGGTACAATCTCAAAAAAGTTGTATTTCCCTTTTGTAGATTTGGAAACCCAGGCTAAGGTGAACCAGAGGTGACTCAGTCACACTCACCTAACTTGAAATGTAACAAATAATCGGTGAAGTACAGCGAAATGCTTTTTAAGTATACTATACTGAAAACATATCTTAAGAATAATTTAATAAAGTGATGAAATTACAAGTACCTGCAGAGTCTAAAAGCAAACGTGAAAAGGTGCACAATGTAAGAAGCATTACGTAGAAGAGTAAAAATTACTATTTAAAATCCAACTATCCCCAGAAAAATCCAATACACTAAGTCAATCCAAATATTTTCCTAGAGTTAACCAACGAAGAACACTACTATACAAACCGCTTGAAAGATCACTAAGAAATCTGCATTCCTCTCTTAATTAACCCGTACAGTAGCCAAAAAAAAAAAAGAAGTTACTTTCCTTTCTACCAATGTCAGACTCAGATTCTTTTTCACAGACAGATTTCCGAGGGCAGGGATTTGACAGCATCAAGCAAAAACACGCTAAGTATCAAAAAGTATTCCAAAGCTAAGTGTTCAGAATAGGAAGGGAATCCACAAATGAAAAAACATTTTACCGCCTCTCCCTGTAACCTTCCCCCTCAAAGCTCTTTAATCAGCTTTATAAACTTACACTGTTAAAGTACACTCTGAGCGAGGAGTTTGACGAATCTTCTACACCAAACCCTAACTGGGAAAACACAATCAACCAACCGTCCCGACCCTATCAAGCGGTCAAGAAGATCGAAAGAATTCCTAGTAACTGATGCCTGCAGGATCGTGACTGTGAGAGACGGGTAACCAGTGTGTTCGCAGGTGAGTTTAAGAAAAATGTGGGTGGAAAAAATCCAGAAAATTGGGAAAGAAGTCGGTCGGAAGGTTAGACAGGCGAGGTCGATGTCCAGTTTAAAGAGAACGGCAATGCAGGTGCAGACAGCGAATAAATGGCCACTTGGAAACGCAAAAGAGAGTTCCACGAAAGACCGGACTCAGGTTCAAGATACCAGAACGCTGATACGTGGCACAGAGAAGACACGCGGAGGTGGGACCCGCCCCACTAATCCCTGGCTCTCTGAATGAGCCTTCAAAGCAGGGTGCAGGCTGAGAAAGCCAATGGGTCCAAGGAAGCCCGCACCGGCCGGGAAACGCCACAGCACAGACGCAAGCGCGCGCTGAGCCTCCCGGTCTGAGGCCTCGGGGCTGGCCCTCAAACAGTCAGAACAACCTCTAAGCTCCCGGCCCCTCCTGGCCCAGCCTCTGTCCTCTCCTCAGCCCCAACGAGCTGGGACCGGACCCCTGAGACTGACAGGAAGCTTCCGGCCGAGCGCGCCCAGCAGGCGCGGGGTAAAACAAGCAATAGGCTCTTAGCGCCGCGAGTGACACTCACCGGCCCGAAACCTCGAATGAAACCAGCAGCTCCGGGGGCGGCGGCAACAGTGGCAGCAGGAACCGAACATCCAAAATGGCGGCTCCCTCGGCCTCACCACCGCTACTGCAGGCGGAGGGATCTTAGGTGGGAAGGAGCTTTTAACTAACTTTGCACACTATCGCAGAAACTCAGGTCCCTATCTCCCTCTTCTTGTCGATCCCGCGTCTCCAGACTGCAACTTCTCGTGCCTTCCCTTTCGTAGTATCCAAGAACTCGGACCCGGCCGAGGACTATTTGCCAAGGAGGAGGTGACTGCTCCTGGCAGAGCGACGCAAAGCGTAGCAAGGTTCGGGGCTGTCACTGATGACGCGAGACGCTGCTGCCGAGTCACCGCTGCGAAGAGTCTGAGCGAGAAAGATCCGGTCGACCCCAGAGCCCATGGACATTGGTTCCGCTTGCGGTGGGGATCGGAGCCTGGCTACCAGGAAGTGGCGGAGCCACCTGAAGAGGGCGGGGCTACCAAGGTAGCGGAGGAAATAGAGCGTGGAAGCGGAGAACATTAACCAGGACCGACCTGGCCCCAATCCGCCAGAACCCCAAAATCTTACCTATCACCTTTGAGATCTTAGCTTTCTCTTTAGGTTAACTTTAGAGTCATGCTCCAGGTGGTCTTGGATTCTGAAGTTACAGGTCTTGGATTCTGAAGTCATCTTTACAACGTATTTTATAAAAATAAGAACTAGAGGATGTCACAATAGAATAGATTTCAAGCCCACTGTCACCTCAACCTCTGGCATTGAACGAGACACTTAGATTCTCTGGTCCTCAGTTTCTTCACTGTGGAAAGAGAGGATGGACTAGTGATAGTTAAAACCATTCCTGAATGGGCTTTCAAATTGTGATGCATGTACCGATGACCTGATCCTAAGACAGCCCAATCATACAGGTCCTGGCTTGATAAATAATTACTAACACCTGACACGAATATTTTCCATGTGAACACTAAAAGAGCCTAGATATACTGCTTACCAGTTTAAAGGAAAGGTGGCCTACCATTCTTGAGATAAAATGGCAATAAGGGATTCTCGAAAGTGAAGAATGCAGAGCACCTAGCCAGATGAATGACAAAGAGAACTGAACTAACCACGTGGCAGCAGGAACCGAACATCCAAAATGGCGGCTCCCTCGGCCTCACCACCGCTACTGCAGGCGGAGGGATCTTAGGTGGGAAGGAGCTTTTAACTAACTTTGCACACTATCGCAGAAACTCAGGTCCCTATCTCCCTCTTCTTGTCGATCCCGCGTCTCCAGACTGCAACTTCTCGTGCCTTCCCTTTCGTAGTATCCAAGAACTCGGACCCGGCCGAGGACTATTTGCCAAGGAGGAGGTGACTGCTCCTGGCAGAGCGACGCAAAGCGTAGCAAGGTTCGGGGCTGTCACTGATGACGCGAGACGCTGCTGCCGAGTCACCGCTGCGAAGAGTCTGAGCGAGAAAGATCCGGTCGACCCCAGAGCCCATGGACATTGGTTCCGCTTGCGGTGGGGATCGGAGCCTGGCTACCAGGAAGTGGCGGAGCCACCTGAAGAGGGCAGGGCTACCAAGGTAGCGGAGGAAATAGAGCGTGGAAGCGGAGAACATTAACCAGGACCGACCTGGCCCCAATCCGCCAGAACCCCAAAATCTTACCTATCACCTTTGAGATCTTAGCTTTCTCTTTAGGTTAACTTTAGAGTCATGCTCCAGGTGGTCTTGGATTCTGAAGTTACAGGTCTTGGATTCTGAAGTCATCTTTACAACGTATTTTATAAAAATAAGAACTAGAGGATGTCACAATAGAATAGATTTCAAGCCCACTGTCACCTCAACCTCTGGCATTGAACGAGACACTTAGATTCTCTGGTCCTCAGTTTCTTCACTGTGGAAAGAGAGGATGGACTAGTGATAGTTAAAACCATTCCTGAATGGGCTTTCAAATTGTGATGCATGTACCGATGACCTGATCCTAAGACAGCCCAATCATACAGGTCCTGGCTTGATAAATAATTACTAACACCTGACACGAATATTTTCCATGTGAACACTAAAAGAGCCTAGATATACTGCTTACCAGTTTAAAGGAAAGGTGGCCTACCATTCTTGAGATAAAATGGCAATAAGGGATTCTCGAAAGTGAAGAATGCAGAGCACCTAGCCAGATGAATGACAAAGAGAACTGAACTAACCACGAATCTTGAGTTTAGGACCTGTTACAGGCAGAAGGTCATACTTTTTCTTCTTAGCCATTTTCACGTGCAGAATTTCAAAACAGTTAACAAAAAATGAATAGGCCACCTACAGGCATGTACAATTTCCTTCTTGAGCTACTGGTGCATGCTTAGTGGCTGTAAAAGAAAGAAGGCCAAGGGCCTAATAATAGTAATTATCATTTTTGATTATTAAATGTTGATATTCCATCTTCATAGATAATCTAATTTGACCCTCGCAACAACCTCCTGAGTCAGACTAGACAAGTATAAGTAACTTAGTTTTCACAAATAAGGAGAGGAAGGGTCTGAGAAGCTGAAACTTGATAAATGATCCGCCTCCTCCCCTCCCCTAATGGGTTTCCTCTGTTTGGTACCACCTTATTAATTAGAAAGCAAGACATACCAACTCAGCCTCTCCAACACTCTTGAGTGCTACCAACCAAGAGCAAATGATTTGGGGAGCAGAATCCTGATGGAATTCAGTTGCCTCCTATCTCCTCATCCACTACTGTACAGTGAAGCTCTTGATCACAAAGCAAGTAAGGCCTAAACTGTGCCAGCACGTCAGTCTCTCAGTCGTGTCTGACTCTTTGGGAACCCATGGACTGTAGTCCGGCAGGTTCCTTTTGTTCATGGAATTTTCCAGGCAAGAATACTGGAGTGGGTTGCCATTTCCTACTCTAGAGAATCTTCCCCATCCAGAGATCAAACCGGTGTCACCTACGCTGCAGGCAGAATCTTTACCACTGGACCACCTGGACAGAGCAAAGTGTAAAACCAGAATACAATAATCATGTCACAGTGCAGATTTCACAGAGGTATAGCTCTGCATGAACACATGCTAGAGTACAACATAGGGCTCCCATATAAGGAGTTTGCAGGTTGCAAAGAAGTTACTTAAAACATTCTGCTTGCTGGCTAACACTAAAGAGCCTAGATATACTGCTTACCAGTTTAAAGGAAAGGTGGCCTACCATTCTTGAGATAAAATGGCAATAAGGGATTCTCGAAAGTGAAGAATGCAGAGCACCTAGCCAGATGAATGACAAAGAGAACTGAACTAACCACGAATCTTGAGTTTAGGACCTGTTACAGGCAGAAGGTCATACTTTTTCTTCTTAGCCATTTTCACGTGCAGAATTTCAAAACAGTTAACAAAAAATGAATAGGCCACCTACAGGCATGTACAATTTCCTTCTTGAGCTACTGGTGCATGCTTAGTGACTGTAAAAGAAAGAAGGCCAAGGGCCTAATAATAGTAATTATCATTTTTGATTATTAAATGTTGATATTCCATCTTCATAGATAATCTAATTTGACCCTCGCAACAACCTCCTGAGTCAGACTAGACAAGTATAAGTAACTTAGTTTTCACAAATAAGGAAAGGAAGGGTCTGAGAAGCTGAAACTTGATAAATGATCCGCCTCCTCCCCTCCCCTAATGGGTTTCCTCTGTTTGGTACCACCTTATTAATTAGAAAGCAAGACATACCAACTCAGCCTCTCCAACACTCTTGAGTGCTACCAACCAAGAGCAAATGATTTGGGGAGCAGAATCCTGATGGAATTCAGTTGCCTCCTATCTCCTCATCCACTACTGTACAGTGAAGCTCTTGATCACAAAGCAAGTAAGGCCTAAACTGTGCCAGCACGTCAGTCTCTCAGTCGTGTCTGACTCTTTGGGAACCCATGGACTGTAGTCCGGCAGGTTCCTTTTGTTCATGGAATTTTCCAGGCAAGAATACTGGAGTGGGTTGCCATTTCCTACTCTAGAGAATCTTCCCCATCCAGAGATCAAACCGGTGTCACCTACGCTGCAGGCAGAATCTTTACCACTGGACCACCTGGACAGAGCAAAGTGTAAAACCAGAATACAATAATCATGTCACAGTGCAGATTTCACAGAGGTATAGCTCTGCATGAACACATGCTAGAGTACAACATAGGGCTCCCATATAAGGAGTTTGCAGGTTGCAAAGAAGTTACTTAAAACATTCTGCTTGCTGGCTTCCCGGGTGGCTCAGTGGTAAAGAGTCTGCCTGCCAATGCAGGAGACACAAGTTCGATCCTGATCCAGGAAGATCCCACATGCCATGGAAAAACTAAGCCGTGTGCCACAACTACTGAGCCTATGCTTTAGAGCCTGGGAGCCACAACTACTGAAGCCTGCATAAGAGCCTGTGCTCTGCATAAGAGAAGCCACCACAATGAGAAACCCACACACTGCAACTAGAAAGTAGCCCCTGCTCTTCTCAACTAGAGAAAAGCCCATGAAGCAAGGAAGACCCAGCACAGTAAAGAAAATTAAATAAATAAATAAAAAACATTCTGCTTGCAAGTCACAAAAATTTGCTTAGAAGTTGAATTTAAGTGTTTCCCATTGTAAACCACAAAAACTTAAAACATCTTAAGAAACAGGAAGGAGTTTCTGTTTTACCAATTCAAGTAGTAGAACATTAAAGAGAAAATGAAAGACATCATAAAATGTAAGCTCCCTTCATGTACTTTTTTAACTTATATTAATCTTTATAATTACCAAACTCTCTTCTAAGCAACTGAACTTTAAAACCAACTGACCTAACATATAGCTTAATCATTTTTCTGAGCTCTTTGCTTTCTGTTGCTATTAAATATTGGGAAGACTTTGGGCTTCCCCTGGTGGTCCAGTGGGTAAGGACACCACCTTGCAGTGCAAGGGGCGCCGGATCGATCACTGGCCTGGGAAAACCCCACGTGCCGCGGAGCGGCTGGACCGATGTGTCCAATTACCAAGCGGAGCTCTGGCGCCCGTGCGCCCAGAGCTGGCGTTCTGTGACAACAGAGGCCACCGCGATGGGAGGCCCACAAGAGCCAAAGAACAAAGACGGATGAAAATAGAGAAATGAAAGACCAATAGAAGTGACCCGCCCATCCCCCTCCCTCCCCACCCCACCCCTCAAAAGATAAATAAATAAAATTAAAAAGAAAAAAATATTGGGAAGACTTACTCCCCAACTGCTCAAACATAACCTCAAACTTCAGATAAATATATTATACAGCACATCAATAAAGTGGAATATCATACTGTTGATAAAAATGAAGCTCTAGGGCTTCCCTGGTGGTCCAGTGGATAAGGAGACCGCCTTGCAGCGCAAGGGGTGCCAGTTCGATCCCTGGCCTGAGAAGATCCCATGTCCCGTGGAGCGGCTGGACAGTTGTGTCCAACCACCGAGCCAGTGCTCTGGAGTGTATGTGTCCAGAGTCGGTGCTCTGCAACGAGAGAGGCCATTGCAATGGGAGGCCTGCGCAAGCCAAGAGAACAAAGATGGATGATAAGTAAATGAAAGACCAACAGAACGGGCCAGAAAAAAATATGTTTAAAAATGAAGCTCTAGCTCTATTATCAGAGTATGGCAGATTTTTTAAATCATTACAAAATGGTATTATGAAATGAGCTTGTAAAAAGGGTAAGACGTGAAGGAAGTGAAAGTGTTAGCCATTCAGTCATATCCGACTCTTAACACCGACTCTGTAACACCATAGACTGTGGCCTGCCAGGCTCCTCTGTCCAGGCAAGACTCGTAGAGTGGGCGGCCATTTCCTCATCCAGGGGATGTTTGCATCCCATGGATTGAATCCAGGTCTCCCCATTGCAGGCAGATTCTTTACTGTTTGAGTCACCAGGGAAACCACAAGTGTATATACATAGAGAGAGAGAGAGAGAGAAAAGTTGAAGGATAAAACTAAAACGTAAAAGTGATTATCTTTGGATGGTGAGATTAGAGAGGATTTTTATTATCTTTATTTATTTTTTTTTTGCAATATGCATATTGTGTTTTTATTTGGGAAAAAGGGGTTTTTTTCGAGGAGGGTGGATCAGCCTTATGAGATAATATAGCTTTATGGATCCAAATACCAATGGAGAGTTTTGTTTTTAAAACAGCCCTAGCCAGAAAGGATTCAACAAACTTCTAGGAATAATGTTTGTTGGGGGGATGATGTGTTTTCTAACGATATAGAAATGTTCTTTATTTGTTTGGGGCTGCGCTGGGTCCTTGCCGCTGTTTCCAGGCTTTCTCTAGTGCTGGCGAGTAGGGGCTACACTTTAGTTGCAATGTGTGGGCTTCTCTTGGCTGTGGTTTCTCTTGTTGCAGAGGACTGGCTCGGCTGTGGCTCGCAGGCTTAGTTGCTCTGCAGCTGTGGGATCTTCCCTGATCAGGGATTGAACCTGTGTCCTCTGCATTGGCAGGTGGACTCTCTATGGACGAGCCACTGGGCTAAAGCCCTAGCGTGTTGTCTTACAATTTACAAAAATAAATTTATTTATTCATTTTCTCCACACCCACCATGAGCTTGTAAACCAGGCAAACGTGACAGTGTTGTTGTTAAAAGTGTTTTGTGGCTTCTCTGTGGCTCAGCAGTAAAGAATCCACCTTTCAATGCAGGAGACATGGGTTTGATCCCTGATCCAGGAAGATCCCACCTGTCACAGAGCAACTAAGCCCATGCACCACAACTACTAAGCTCCTGCTCTAGAGCTTGGGAGCCTCAACTACTGAAGCCCTTGCCCTGGAACCTGTGCTCTGCAACAAGAGAAGCCACCTCAGTGAGGTGCCTGAGCATGGCAGCTAGAGAGTAGCCCCCACTTACCACAACTAGAGAAAACCCTGTGCAGTCATGACCCAGCACAACCAATAAAAATAAATTTTAAAAATTATTTTCGAAAAGTGTTAAAAAAAAAAAAATGTGTTGTTTTCTGATGCTAGACTGCCTAGATTTAAACTTACTCTTCTTGTCTTTGTCTGTGTGGCCCGAAGCAAGTTACCTGACCCCTCTGAACACTTCTGAACCTCAGTGTACCCGTCTGTAAAATAGAGTCAACAGCATCAGCATCTCGGGACTTTCCCGGTGGTCCAATGTTTAAGACTTCACACTTCCACTGCAGGGCCGCGAGTTCTATCCCTGGTAGAGGAACTAAGATCCCATGTGCCAAGCAGCGGGGAATGAGGGGGAGTGGAATAACAATATCAACATCTTAAGGCTGATGTGATCATTAAATGAGCTGATATGTTCAAAGTACTTAGAAACAACAGCTGGCACAAAGTAACACCTCAATAGATACTTGCTGCCTTTAGGATAAATATTATCATCCCTATTTTAGATATAAGGAAGCAGAAACTCGTGAAGATTAAATGATCTGTCACATCTTAGTGCAGCAGGGATCAGATGCACATCTAGATCTTCCAACCTTGAATGTATCTTCCAGTCCATATAATAATCATTCAGTGAATGTGCTGTCTGAGTCTTCCCACTACACCACACTGTCCTGGGTGCATAGCATCTATAAATTGACATTGCAAAAGAAACAGTTGCAACCCTGCAGATAATTCTAATCTCATTGAGAGAAACTGGAGTATTTTTTAATCCAGAAAAATGTCAGTGATATACTACTCAGAAGATAAGTCCTAGTTCCAAAAGAAGCAGAAACATGAGAGCTCACTGCGTGCAGTGAAAAATAGCTTTTAGAAGACGTGGCATGTCTGATGGAATTCGTGGGACTAGAGAGGGACTCATTCACTTGGGCTTTAAATGCAGAAGGATCCCTAAATGATTCAGTACCAGCAGCTGAAACCACATGACCTTTGCAGTGCATGAGGAAAGCCCTCTCTACAGAAACGTGGTCAGCGTCTTTTGTAAGGAACTCTAGTTCTGCTTCTGCGTGTGCCAGAGACCTCAGCCTAGCAAGGAGAGTGAAGAGGGGAGGCAACCCCCAGAGAAAACAGGCTGATATGAGTCAAAGAGGCAGCTCCACTGGCCTGTTTTGCTATCGTTTGAGTCACCCGAATCTATATATAAGCCTGAAAGTCTGAGTAAAATTAGTACCGCCGATATTTATGTTATGGTTGCACGAAAAGTAATTTTACAATTCTTTTAAGGGTAGTTCCTAATTGTAAGAATTTTTACAATTCTTTTCTGTCCTGAGAAAAGGTCTTAGGAATCAATCCTACAGTTATGACAGAAACCAGAAATGATCTAAAAATCAATATGCCCACAGCCAACTCCCTACACTCTTTGACCTCCTACCAAGAGCCTTAAGAAATCTGCTATATGTTCCTCCAACATAAGGATCAAAGCCCAGAGGATATGGGGCTCTATCAAGCTTACTAGCCTTTTAGGGATTTTTTTTGGGTGGGGGGAAGGATTTTTTTCTTTTTTTTAAAGAGGAAGCCCAAAGTGCCACCTGAGATGTTTTATATCACATTATTCTCTTTTTTCTAGAGTAGTTATACTCGGTTTATAAATGACTCTGTACTCTGTTGGCACCTTTGCAATGACAAATCTTACGAGATAGGAGACTGTAACCAACTCAAACCCCAACTCGAGGAAATGGTGGCAGTCTCCTGTTTCAGGAAAACAAAGCTGGAGAGAGGGCTTTGGGGAAGGAGGAATAAAGGCAGTCAAAAGATACAAGCTTCTGGTTATCAGATAAACAAGTACTAGGGATGTTATGTACAACATGATAATGAAAGTGGCTAAGAAAATAAATCCTAAGAGTTCTCATCACACAATTTTAATTTTATACCTATATGAGATGATGGGTGTTCACTAAACTTATTGTGATAATCACTTCATAATGTATGTAAGAACCCAAAAAATGAGAGCTCACTGCAGTGAAAAATAGCTTTAGAAGACGTGGCATGTCTGATGGAATTCGTGGGACTAGAGGACTCATTCACTTGGGCTTTAAATGCAGAAGGATCCCTAAATGATTCAGTACCAGCAGCTGAAACCACATGACCTTTGCAGTGCATGAGGAAAGCCCTCTCTACAGAAACGTGGTCAGTGTCTTTTGTAAGGAACTCTAGTTCTGCTTCTGCGTGTGCCAGAGACCTCAGCCTAGTAAGGAGAGTGAAGAGGGGAGGCAACCCCCAGAGAAAACAGGCTGATATGAGTCAAAGAGGCAGCTCCACTGGCCTGTTTTGCTATCGTTTGAGTCACCCGAATCTATATATAAGCCTGAAAGTCTGAGTAAAATTAGTACCGCCGATATTTATGTTATGGTTGCACGAAAAGTAATTTTACAATTCTTTTAAGGGTAGTTCCTAATTGTAAGAATTTTTACAATTCTTTTCTGTCCTGAGAAAAGGTCTTAGGAATCAATCCTACAGTTATGACAGAAACCAGAAATGATCTAAAAATCAATATGCCCACAGCCAACTCCCTACACTCTTTGACCTCCTACCAAGAGCCTTAAGAAATCTGCTATATGTTCCTCCAACATAAGGATCAAAGCCCAGAGGATATGGGGCTCTATCAAGCTTACTAGCCTTTTAGGGATTTTTTTTGGGTGGGGGGAAGGATTTTTTTCTTTTTTTTAAAGAGGAAGCCCAAAGTGCCACCTGAGATGTTTTATATCACATTATTCTCTTTTTTCTAGAGTAGTTATACTCGGTTTATAAATGACTCTGTACTCTGTTGGCACCTTTGCAATGACAAATCTTACGAGATAGGAGACTGTAACCAACTCAAACCCCAACTCGAGGAAATGGTGGCAGTCTCCTGTTTCAGGAAAACAAAGCTGGAGAGAGGGCTTTGGGGAAGGAGGAATAAAGGCAGTCAAAAGATACAAGCTTCTGGTTATCAGATAAACAAGTACTAGGGATGTTATGTACAACATGATAATGAAAGTGGCTAAGAAAATAAATCCTAAGAGTTCTCATCACACAATTTTAATTTTATACCTATATGAGATGATGGGTGTTCACTAAACTTATTGTGATAATCACTTCATAATGTATGTAAATCAAATCGTTATGTTATATGTCCTATTCTTATGCAGTGCTGTGCAATCATATCTCAATAAAACCGGAAGAGAAAAAAAAGAAAACCCAAGGCCATCAGAGAAGGACGTACCACCCAGAAACAGAATGGACTTCTGACTCATTGTTTCCTACTCAAGTAGTTTTATGTCCTTAATATGGGCACCATCATTTGCCTGGAAGGCTTCACAGTAAACTGGTTTTGTTTCCCTTTAAGTGCACAGCCCCATCCTTGTTCCTCTAAAATCAATCCGGTCCTACAAGGTGCTTTAAAATTAGTCTGGGGTGGGGGGAGGGAATTATTCTGGGAAGTCCAAGAAGAAGTGTTTGGACTTGCACGGTAACAAGGGCAGCCAGTTCCTGGTACCCTGTTCAGGAAACACTAAACTCCTCTGCCCAGCCACTCACACACCCCAGAGGATGATCCAGGACTGCAAGAAGTGCCAGGTATGAGGTTGCCTTAACCCAAGGAGAGGCAGACAGAGTACCATTAAGTGTGAGAGATGGAAGGAAGTGTAAATGAAAAAACTTCAGACCTGGGCTTCCCTGGTGGTCCAGTGAGTAAGGACACCGCCTTGCAGTGCAAGGGGCGCTGGTTCGATCCCTGGCCTGGGAAGATCCCACGTGCCACAGAGCGGCTGGACCGATGTGTTCAATTACTGAGCCGGAGCTCTGGAGCGCATGTGCCCAGAGCCGGTGCTCTGCGACAACAGAGGCCATCGCGATGGGAGGCCCATACGGGCCAAAGAACAAAGATGGATGAAAATAGATAAATGAAAGACCAATAGAAGTGGCCCACCTGCCCCCTCCCTCCCCACCCCACCCCTGCCTCACCCCACCCCCTAAAATAAATAAATAAATAAATAAATAAATAAATAAATCTTTAAAAAAAAAACAAAAACAAAAAACTTCAGACCTACACACAGGTGGCCACAATGAAATGTGTGCCCAGGAGCTCTGCTCTGATTTCCACACAGGCAATTCAGGACTAAGGAATATTGTGGTTTTCATCAGCATCTCAAACCTCCAGGGAAAAACCTCAAAATCCGCTTCCTCAGAACCGTAAGGGTCAAAGGATAGGCTTGCTGTAAGGTTTTTTGTTTTGTATTGTTTTTTGCTACAAGTTTTACATCAGGCAAACTAGGCAGCTTAAAGTTACCAGAATCAATCTTGGCTCTTGGTTCTGGCTTAGGAGAAGTTTGAGGGTTGAGTCCACAACTTGTTCATTTCTAAAAGTAATAAGAAATCACAACCATACAGCTCCCCAGAAAAAAAAAACCCAGACTCAAAGACAGTAAGCTGTAACTGCTTTTGAGAGGGAAGCACATAAAACGGTTGGAAAACTGGACGATTCCCCCTTCGTACAAATGGTTGGCTATCTGTACATTGGTAGGCTCTTTTCTTTAAGGTCTCTCTAAAAAGACATAATCTTTCAAAACATGTGACAGGATTATCTAGTGTGGCAGTAGTTTTAAACCTTTGTGTTAAAGATTTCGTTGAGATCTACGTCCACTTTGGAAACTGTTAGCTACTGCGAAGGAACACACTGTATTTTTGGTAAATCCACTAATAAAGTTCTCTCACCAATGAAATAATTTTTCCTTAATTTATTTTATTTTTGGCTGCTCTGGGTGTTCACTGCCGTGCAGGCTTTTCTCTAGTTGCAGCCAGGGCGGGTTTCTCTCTAGTCATGGTGCCTAGGCTTCTCATTGGGTTTTCCCTTTTCATTTGGTGCCTGATAGTGAATTTTCAATTACTGAGCCGGAGCTCTGGGCGCATGTGCCCAGAGCCGGTGCTCTGCGACAACAGAGGCCATCACATGGGAGGCCCATACGGGCCAAAGAACAAAGAGGGATGGAAATAAAAAAATGAAAGACCAATAGAAGTGGCCCGCCTGCTCCCCTCCCTGCCTCACCCCACCCCCTAAAATAAATAAATAAATAAATAAATAAATAAATCTTTAAAAAAAAAACAAAAACAAAAAACTTCAGACCTACACACAGGTGGCCACAATGAAATGTGTGCCCAGGAGCTCTGCTCTGATTTCCACACAGGCAATTCAGGACTAAGGAATATTGTGGTTTTCATCAGCATCTCAAACCTCCAGGGAAAAACCTCAAAATCCGCTTCCTCAGAACCGTAAGGGTCAAAGGATAGGCTTGCTGTAAGGTTTTTTGTTTTGTATTGTTTTTTGCTACAAGTTTTACATCAGGCAAACTAGGCAGCTTAAAGTTACCAGAATCAATCTTGGCTCTTGGTTCTGGCTTAGGAGAAGTTTGAGGGTTGAGTCCACAACTTGTTCATTTCTAAAAGTAATAAGAAATCACAACCATACAGCTCCCCAGAAAAAAAAAACCCAGACTCAAAGACAGTAAGCTGTAACTGCTTTTGAGAGGGAAGCACATAAAACGGTTGGAAAACTGGACGATTCCCCCTTCGTACAAATGGTTGGCTATCTGTACATTGGTAGGCTCTTTTCTTTAAGGTCTCTCTAAAAAGAGACATAATCTTTCAAAACATGTGACAGGATTATCTAGTGTGGCAGTAGTTTTAAACCTTTGTGTTAAAGATTTCGTTGAGATCTACGTCCACTTTGGAAACTGTTAGCTACTGCGAAGGAACACACTGTATTTTTGGTAAATCCACTAATAAAGTTCTCTCACCAATGAAATAATTTTTCCTTAATTTATTTTATTTTTGGCTGCTCTGGGTGTTCACTGCCGTGCAGGCTTTTCTCTAGTTGCAGCCAGGGCGGGTTTCTCTCTAGTCATGGTGCCTAGGCTTCTCATTGTGGTGGCGTGTCCTGTGGCAGATCACGGGCTCTAGGGTGCACAGACTTCAGTAGTTGCAACATGTGCGCCCAGGCTCTAAAGCACAGACTCAATAGTTGTGACTCACAGGCTTAGCTGCTCCATGGCATATGGGATCTTCCCAGATCAGGGATCAAATTTGCATCTTCTGCATTGGCAGGCTGATTCTTTAGCACTAAGCCACCAGGGAAGCCCAGGAATAGTCTGAATAATTAAAATACCTTCATGCATACTAAGAAATTTCAACTTCTACCAGCACTCCCTATATTTCACAAAACCAGTGAAGGAAGCAAATCATGTTTTCTTAAGAGTCACTCTGCAAGAAAAAAGATGACTGGGAAGTAATTAGCTTTGAGTTCCAGGCACAAGTTTTGTTCACAGTAAATAGTTCTTAAAATTACTTTAAGTTACACCGTCAAGCTTCCTTCTTATTTGAGCTGAAAGATGTTTGCTTGTTTTATGCCTTCTGGAAATTAGCCTTAGAAGCAACTATGGACTTAACTTCTGCCACTTGTGGCCTCAGAAATGGAAAATCTGTTGTCTTTGAGTCTGGAAATGCCACCTATGAAGGAGGATTCAGTTTAAGAAAATTAGAGGTTTCCTTCTCCAACAAATAAATGGCAAGAAAAAAAACAGGTAGGAAGAAGGAAGTATTAGAGACGAAAAGATTTAAGACACATATCAACCAGGAATTCCCTAGTAGTCTAGTGGTGAGGGCTCCATGCTTCCACCATAGGGTGCACAGGTTTGATGCCTGGTTGGGAAACTAAGATCCTGCATGCCCCATGGCATGGCCAAAAAAGAGAGAAAAAGAGAAACACAAATCAAATAGAATGTATGGATCTTTTAGATCTTGATTTCAACAAAACAACTGTAAAAATGCATTTTGGGGACAGTCGGAGAACTTTAATATGAATTTAGTATTAATGATATTAAGAAATTATTTTTCATTGTGTTAGGCATCAGAATAACATTGTTTTATATTATGAAAGTAAAAAACATGTTTTCGAGATATATGTGGAAGTATTTATAGGTGAAATCACAGATATAATGTTTGAGATTTAAGTTAAATTCCTTTTGTCTCAAAAAAAAGCGTTAGAAAGAGATAAATAGATAAAATAAGAGCAGTAGGATATCAATAACTGTTGAAACTGAGGGATGGGTACATGAAAACTCATTTAATTATTCTCTCTAATTTTACACACTTAAATTTTCCATAATAAAGTTTTCTTCATTTTATTTTTATTATTTTTGTTTTATTTTTAAAGCAGGGGACTTGAACTCCTAGAAGCTGAGCAATACACAAGGTGATTCGGGCAAGTCATTTCAATAAGGAAAACCAGAGTTAAATTATGTCTGATATATAAAAATATTTTAAAAGAGAACTTAATGGGACAGAAAGGCTTGCCAAGATGAAGAGAATGAAACAATTTTCTCTTTACTTTATATTGAAGGAACAAAGAATGAAAAAAAAAGAATGCTGGGCTTCCCTGGTGGTCCAGTGGGTAAAGAGTCTGCCTTGCAGTGCAAGGGGCACCAGTTCCATGCTTGGCTTGGGAAGATCCCACATGCCCCAAAGCGGCGGGATCGGTGCATCCAATTACAAGCCACCACTCTGGAGCGCAGGCACCCACAGCCGTTGCTCTGCAACCAGAGAGGCCACTGCAATGAGAGGCCCACACAGGCCAAAGAATAAAAAGATGGATGAAAATAAATATAAATGAAAGAGGCATGATGGAGAAAAGAAAAAAAATGAATGCTTATGGTTCTTTTTTCTTTTTTTTACTTCTCCAGAATTATGTACAAAAAGTAGAGATCTTTATCTTATTTTCAACATAAAATTGTTTTAATTCCAGAGAAATTGAATATATCTCATCTAAATCACTATATATCAAAGACTTTCCAAATCCACTAGCTCTTGGAGATACCCCTGGTGGTCCAGTGGCTAAGACTCTGAGCTCCCAATGCAGAGGGCCTGGGTTCAATCCCTGGGCAGGGAACAAGATCTCACATGCCACAACTAAAGATCTTGCATGCTACAACTAAGACCTAGTGTAGCCAAATAAACAAATAAAAATTTAAAAAATTTTTTTAAAAAACAGCTCTTAAAGACATTCTTTGCAGGGCTTCCCTGGTAGTTCAGTGGTAAAGAGCTCGCCCACCAATGCAGAAGACACAAGTTCGATCCCTGATCCAGAAATATCCCACATGCTGTGGAGCAACTAAGCCCGTGAGCCACAACTATGGAGCCTGTGCTCTAGAACCTCGGAGCTGCAACTATTGAACTCATGTGCCACAACTACTGAAGCATGTGAGCCCTAGAGCCTGAGTTTTACAACAAGAGAAGTCACCACAACAAGAAGTCTACTCACCTCAACTAGAGAGTAGCCCTGACTCCCTACAACTAGAGAAGGGCCTGTGGCAGCAGTGAAAACTCAGAATAGCCAAAAAAATAAATAAGATAAAATAGATAATCACCGAAAATAAAAGAAATATTCTTTGTAGTCTCTACTGTGGTATTTTTAAGAGGTAGATAAAAGACTATAGTCCTGTTTTATCATGAATTCATCACAAAACCATAACATAAAGTAACAGCTAAATGACTGAAAATATGCCCCCTGGCCTTAAAAATAACTTCACCATGGACTTCCCTGGCAGTTCAGCAGTGAAGATTCAGTTTCTCCTGCACAGGATACGGGTTGGATCTTTCTGAGACATGACCCCTGCCCTCATGAAGCTTAGAGTCTAGTGTAAGTCAATGACAGAGCAAACTTCAGACTTTCTAGCCCACATACTTCTTTCTCTCTGTTTCACTGGTTATGTTTTGAGTACCTGTTAGGTCAGACACTGTGGTACACCAGTGATTAAGAACTAGATGTCAATATGGATAGATATGGGCTTCCCCTGGTGGTCCAGTGGATAAGGACACCACCTTGCAGTGCAAGGGGCGCCAGTTCGATCCCTGGCCTGGGAAGATCCTACGTGCCGCGGAGCGGCTGGACCCATGTGTCCAATGGCGGAGCCAGAGCTCTGGAGTGCATGCACCCAGAGCCGGCGCTCTGTGACAACAGAGGCCACCGCGATGGGAGGCCCGCAGGAGCCAAAGAACAAAGATGGATGAAAACAGAGAAATGAAAGACCAATAGAAGTGGCCTGCCCGCTCCCCTCCCTCCCCAACCCGACCCCCGCCCAAAATAAAAAAAAAAAAATATGGATAGATATGTTATCGGAAGAACTGGTGCTAAAGCTGAAGGTCCAGTGGTTTGGCCACACGATGTGAAGAACTGACTCACTGGAAAAGATCCTGATGCTGATGTGGGAAAATCCGTAGCCACAACTAGGCCTGTGCTCTAAAACTGGCTGCAACTATTGAACTCATGTGCCACAACTACTGAAGCATGTGAGCCCTAGAGCCTGAGTTTTACAACAAGAGAAGTCACCACAACAAGAAGTCTACTCACCTCAACTAGAGAGTAGCCCTGACTCCCTACAACTAGAGAAGGGCCTGTGGCAGCAGTGAAAACTCAGAATAGCCAAAAAAATAAATAAGATAAAATAGATAATCACCGAAAATAAAAGAAATATTCTTTGTAGTCTCTACTGTGGTATTTTTAAGAGGTAGATAAAAGACTATAGTCCTGTTTTATCATGAATTCATCACAAAACCATAACATAAAGTAACAGCTAAATGACTGAAAATATGCCCCCTGGCCTTAAAAATAACTTCACCATGGACTTCCCTGGCAGTTCAGCAGTGAAGATTCAGTTTCTCCTGCACAGGATACGGGTTGGATCTTTCTGAGACATGACCCCTGCCCTCATGAAGCTTAGAGTCTAGTGTAAGTCAATGACAGAGCAAACTTCAGACTTTCTAGCCCACATACTTCTTTCTCTCTGTTTCACTGGTTATGTTTTGAGTACCTGTTAGGTCAGACACTGTGGTACACCAGTGATTAAGAACTAGATGTCAATATGGATAGATATGGGCTTCCCCTGGTGGTCCAGTGGATAAGGACACCACCTTGCAGTGCAAGGGGCGCCAGTTCGATCCCTGGCCTGGGAAGATCCTACGTGCCGCGGAGCGGCTGGACCCATGTGTCCAATGGCGGAGCCAGAGCTCTGGAGTGCATGCACCCAGAGCCGGCGCTCTGTGACAACAGAGGCCACCGCGATGGGAGGCCCGCAGGAGCCAAAGAACAAAGATGGATGAAAACAGAGAAATGAAAGACCAATAGAAGTGGCCTGCCCGCTCCCCTCCCTCCCCAACCCGACCCCCGCCCAAAATAAAAAAAAAAAAAATATGGATAGATATGTTATCGGAAGAACTGGTGCTAAAGCTGAAGGTCCAGTGGTTTGGCCACACGATGTGAAGAACTGACTCACTGGAAAAGATCCTGATGCTGGGAAAAATTGAGGGTAGGAGCAAAAGGGGATGACAGAGGATAAGATAGTTGGCTGGGGGCTTCCCTGGTGGTCCAGTGGGTAAGAACACCGCCTTGCAGGGCAAGGGGCGCCGGTTTGATCCCTGGCCTGGGAAGATCCCACATGCCGCGGAGCGGCTGGACCGATGTGTCCAATCACCGAGCCGGAGCTCTGGAGCGCATGCGCCCAGAGCCGGTGCTCTGCGACAACAGAGGCCACCGCGATGGGTGGCCCACACGGGCCAAAGAACAAAGATGGATGAAACTAGACAAATGAAAGACCAGTGGAAGTGGGCCGCCCACCCCCCTCCCTCCCCACCCCCGCCTAAATAATAAATAAATGTTTTAAAAAAAAAGATACTTGGCAGGCATCACTGATTCAATAGGCATGAATTTGAGCAAACTCAGGAAGATAGTGAAGGACAGGGAAGCCTGGTACACTGCAGTTCACGGGGTTGCAAAGAGTTGGACATGACTTAGTGACTCAACCACCACAACAATGTCTGCAGGAAAGTTTTTCATACTTTAGCAATGGTAAACTGGGTTTATTCATTCATTTGACAAAATCTATTGACCATGTAATATAAACCAGGCAGAGAGCTGGGAATGCCACAGTGAACAAAACAGAGAAAAGTTCCTGCTCTCATGGAACTGATGTTGCAGGGGAAGAGACAGACAAGCAACAAGATCACTAAGTGAAAGACACAGTGTATTGAATCTCAGAGATGACAGTGATAAAGAAAAAAGATCTAAAGCGGTGAAAGGAAAGAGAAGGCAGCTTTGGAGGGCTTTCCAGAGAAGAGAACATTTGAGTACAGACCAGAAGGAAGTGAGGGAGGAACCAGGCAGAGAGCTAGAAAACAGAGTCCCGAAGTACAAAGGTCCTGAGAAGGGAGCAGGTGTGTGTTTGAAGAAGCACAGGGAGACCAGTGTGGCTGAGGCAGAGTAAACAAGCAGAGAGTAGAGGGAACCAGGCCAGAGAAAAGAAATGAGAGCAGATGTGAGCGGCCCCGTGGGTCACAGAAAAGCCATCGCCTATTATCCCAAGTGAAATGTGAATCTGCAGTAAAATAAAAAAGAAAAAAATCTACTGGAGGTTTTAAAAAGCAGAGGAGATACACGACCTGACCTAGGGACTCACCAGATCTCTGACTGAACATCAGTTCATGGGGGGGAAGGAGTAGAAGCAGAAAAACCAGTTAAGGGGGTATTGCAGTTATCCAGGCCAGAGATTATTCTAGGTTAGTTTAGGATATTGTCAGTCTGAAAGAAAGGAAAGAGTCAAGGAAGCTATTTCCCTGGCCTAGAATTACCATTCACTGTAGAATGAGTAGATTCTTGGAAGGAATGCAAGCACTTTTGGACATGTTAAGTTTGAGATGCCTCTGAAACATTCAAGCGAAGATATCAAGAAGGCAGGTGAGTACATCAGCCTGCAGTTCATCTCAGCCCAGAGGCCTCAGCTAGTGATATACATGTGGAAGTCCTCACCACAAAGTGGGATTAAAAACCACAATGTTGGGGATTTCCCTGGAGGTCCAATGGCTAAGACACCAAGCTCCCAATGTAGGGGTTAGACCCCTGGTCAAGGAACAAGATAGCAAAGGCTGCATGTGCAACGAAAGACCCAAGGAGCCAAATATATAAACTGCAAAAATTAAAAAGAACACCCACAATGCTGGATGAAGTCACCTAGAAAACAGGGAGGAAGATGCTGAGCCATCAGGCACAATTCTGGTGGCATTTCATGTGGCTTTTACTTCTTCTTAGTCTCTTTCTGTATGGTCTAAAAATTGTTTTTACGTGTCATTTTTCAACAAACCACATAACTCTTTGGAAGAGAAAAAAAAGAGTAAAAGAGCCCTTTTCAGGAAACCATCGGAAGCAAAACATCAGAAAAGGCAAGTGTGCCCTTTAACCACAATCCAACATGGTATGTGCTGTCAGTCTGAAGGCATTAAGGAGAAATTTCTCTTGCCCTTAAACAGTTCATGACCAACTTTTGGAAGCTTAATCCATTTGCTGTGATAAAGAGGAAGAGGATAAAAAGCAAAACTTGATTATGTTTGCTGTGCCAGGCCCTGCTTATAAATTCCTTATATATGTCAGCTCACATAATCATCTCAACAGGCTCATGAGATTTTTTAATAACGCTTAACTGTTACTATCCCCCTTCTTACAGTCCAGGGAACTGAGTCTTTGAGACAGTAAGTCACTTGCCTGAAGTCTCACAGTTAATAAATGATGGAGTTAGGATCTAAATGAGTCCTTTTTGGACTTCCTTGGTGGCCCAATGGCTAAGACTCTGTGCTCCCAATGAAGGCGGCCCAGGTTCAATCCCTAGTCAGGGAACTAGATCCCTCATGCTGCAACTAAGACCTGGAGTAGCCAAATAATTAAAGAAATAATATAAAAAATAAATAAACATGGGTCCTTTCACTACTAAAATCAATTCTGAACCAAGGCTTAACGATGGTACCTTATGCCTTTGGATCGTATAGACTTTATTCCAAGAGTTCTTTACTAAAATGCAAAATAGGACTCCCCTAGTAGTCCAGTGGTTGAGAATACACCAGGTGGTGCAGGGGACATGCTAGTCTGGGAAAATTTCAAACTGGGTCAGCAATTCACAACTGCTGAGCCCACACACCCCAGATACTTAAGCCCTTGTACCCTAGAGCCTGTGCTCCGCAATAAGAGAAGCCACTGCAATGAGAAGTTGGCATACCACATCTAGAGAATGCCCATGTGCTGCAATCTAGACCCAGTGTGGTCAAAAATAAACACATAGGGTTTCCCTGGTGGTCCAGTGAGTAAGGACACTGCTTGCAGTGCAAGGGGCGCTGGTTCGATCCCTGGACTGGGAAGATCCCACGTGCCACGGGGCGGCTGGAGCAATGTGTCCAATTACCAAGCTGGAGCTCTGGAGCATATGCGCCCAGAGTCAGTGCTCAGTGACAACAGAGGACACCGCGATGGGAGGCCCACGCGGGCCAAAGAACAAAGATGGATGAAACTAGACAAATGAAAGCCCAATAGAAGTGGCCCGCCCACCCTCCTCCATCCCCACCCCACCCCCATAAGTAAATAAACAAATGCTTTAAAAATAATAAAATAAACACATAAATAATTTTAAAATATATAAAAATAGTAGTTTTCTTTAAATGTAAAATAACCCTCAGATACACCCGAGATCGTAGAAACTAAATATTTTTCTGGGTACAGCACTTGAGGTATCTTCATCTTTGTTTTCTCCTCTGTTGCTTACAACGTATTCAATAGAAGGATCATCTGACCACAGAAGTCCAGCTCAGCTAGAAAAAGTATGTACGTGGAGAAAAGGTACAGATGTCACACATTCGTAGTCCTGCCAGAACAACTCTGGAAGCCACATTCCTAAGTTTAAAATTTTATCTATTTTCTGGTGCACAATAAAAACTTAGCTTTAAGCCTGTTTTTTCTTCTTGAAAGTACTCACCATAAAGGTTGCTTTGGATTTATATGGCACATTATAGTGGTAAAGAACCTGCCTGCTCATGTAGGAGACCCAAGAGACATGGGTTTGATCCCTGAGTCAGGAAGATTCCCTGGAGAAGGGAATGGCTACCCACTGCAATATTCTTGACTGGAAAATCCCATCAACAGAGAAGTCTGGCAGGCTATAGTCCATGGAATTGCAAAGAGCTGGACACAACTGAACACACACACACATAGTTCTTAGTCATTTCTATCAGTTACTACTTCACTGGAATCTGGGTTAGAGTATTCACGTTCAATTTACACATTAGCTGCAAAATAAAGACCAGAACAGATTAGTCATATGTATCTGCAAACAACAAAACTCTGTAAAAGTAAAAAGTAAAATAAAAATTAAAAAATAAATAAATAAATAAAGACTAGAATGAAGTGGTCACACACATAGCTAGAAAATAAGAAACAAAGAAATTTTAAGTAGTCTCTCACTTTTGAATCATTTTTCTAGTCTCTGTTATGTAAGATGGGTAATTTTTAAAAGATGAATAGTTTAGCAACACAAAGAGGTGCCCTGCTTACGTCATAAGACAGCCTTATCCGAGGGTGAGGGAACCAAGTAGAATAAGAGGAAGAAAATAAACGCAAGAAAAAATATTTTGGGGCTTCCCTAGTGATCCAGTGGGCAAAGTGTCCACCTTACAGTGTAAGTGGCACCAGTTCAATACCTGGCCCAGGAAGATCCCAGGTGCCACGGAGCAGCTGTGTCCAATTACGAGCCAGTGCTCTAGAGCACATGTGCCCAGAGCTGGTGCTCTGTAGTGAGAGATGCCACAGCAATGGGAGGCCCACACATACCAAAGAATAAAAAGATGGCTAAAAATAAATAAAAATAAAAGGAGGCATGATGGGGAAAAGAAAAAAAACATTTTTTAAATATTTTGATTTTCTGGTTATCTGATTTTATGATAAGTATTTTGAATTAAGTCAGAGGCAATAGTCAACATATTCAACAAGGCACTATCCAATCAGAATGGACACCCTGAATGATGAGAGTGTCCACCAACCTGAAAACAACTACTGAGGCCACATCCCTGTTTCCAAGCTGAATATCAGTCCTCAATCATGTATGTGGTCATGATTAAGACATTCTTAAGATGAAACTTCTAAGTTGGATTAGCTTCTTTTCATATTACGAGGTCAGTTGTATTTAGGAAAATGTTCACTTGGGCTTCCCTGGTGGCTTAGACGGGAAAGAATCTGCCTGCAATGCAGAGAGACCTGATTTGATTCCTGGTCAGAAAGGTTCCCTGGAGAAGGGAATGGTTATCAATTCCAGTATTCTTGCCTGAAGAATTCCATAGACAGAGAAGCACAACAGGCCACGGTTCATGGAGTCCCAAAGAGTCAGACACAACTGAGCAACTAACACTTACTTATGCTTTTTAATGAGGCTTTCAGCGATAAAGAATCTGCTTGCAGTGCTGGATATTCAGGTTCAGTCCCTGGATTGGGAAGATCCTTTGGAGGAGGGCATGACAACCCACTCGAGTATTCTTCCTGGAAAAATCCCACGGACAGAGGAGGCTGGCAGGCTACGGTCCATGGGGTTGCAAAGCGTCAGATGTGACTTAGCAACTGAGCATGCACACACACAAACCCTTAGGCATATATCTGTGTATATAAGCATACATACAGACACAGTGATATGTACAGATGAACATACACAGACTGAAAGGAATACACCAAAATTCTTATCTCCAGATTCCTTTTTGTCTATATTTCAACTTCTCTACACATTTATATTATATCTTTACAGCTCAGAGTGGGGCAAGACAACTATTTGGTTTTAAAAATGGTTCTGTGGGGGCTTCCCCTGGTGGTCCAGTGGGCAAGGACACCGCCTTGCAGTGCAAGGGGCGCCGGTTCGAGCCCTGACCTGGGAAGATCCCACGTGCCGCGGAGCGACTGGACCGATGTGTCCCATTACTTAGCCGGAGCTCTGGAGCGCATGCGCCCAGAGCCGGCGCTCTGCAACGACAGAGGCCACTGTGATGGGAGGCCCACAGGAGCCAAGCCAAAGAACAAAGACGGATGAACATAGAGAAAGCGAAAGACCAATAGAAGTGGCCCCCGTCCCTCCCTCCCCAACCTGAAAACAACTACTGAGGCCACATCCCTGTTTCCAAGCTGAATATCAGTCCTCAATCATGTATGTGGTCATGATTAAGACATTCTTAAGATGAAACTTCTAAGTTGGATTAGCTTCTTTTCATATTACGAGGTCAGTTGTATTTAGGAAAATGTTCACTTGGGCTTCCCTGGTGGCTTAGACGGGAAAGAATCTGCCTGCAATGCAGAGAGACCTGATTTGATTCCTGGTCAGAAAGGTTCCCTGGAGAAGGGAATGGTTATCAATTCCAGTATTCTTGCCTGAAGAATTCCATAGACAGAGAAGCACAACAGGCCACGGTTCATGGAGTCCCAAAGAGTCAGACACAACTGAGCAACTAACACTTACTTATGCTTTTTAATGAGGCTTTCAGCGATAAAGAATCTGCTTGCAGTGCTGGATATTCAGGTTCAGTCCCTGGATTGGGAAGATCCTTTGGAGGAGGGCATGACAACCCACTCGAGTATTCTTCCTGGAAAAATCCCACGGACAGAGGAGGCTGGCAGGCTACGGTCCATGGGGTTGCAAAGCGTCAGATGTGACTTAGCAACTGAGCATGCACACACACAAACCCTTAGGCATATATCTGTGTATATAAGCATACATACAGACACAGTGATATGTACAGATGAACATACACAGACTGAAAGGAATACACCAAAATTCTTATCTCCAGATTCCTTTTTGTCTATATTTCAACTTCTCTACACATTTATATTATATCTTTACAGCTCAGAGTGGGGCAAGACAACTATTTGGTTTTAAAAATGGTTCTGTGGGGGCTTCCCCTGGTGGTCCAGTGGGCAAGGACACCGCCTTGCAGTGCAAGGGGCGCCGGTTCGAGCCCTGACCTGGGAAGATCCCACGTGCCGCGGAGCGACTGGACCGATGTGTCCCATTACTTAGCCGGAGCTCTGGAGCGCATGCGCCCAGAGCCGGCGCTCTGCAACGACAGAGGCCACTGTGATGGGAGGCCCACAGGAGCCAAGCCAAAGAACAAAGACGGATGAACATAGAGAAACGAAAGACCAATAGAAGTGGCCCGCCCGTCCCCTCCCTCCCCAACCCGACCCCCGCCCAAAATAAATAAATAAATCTTAAAAAAAAAAAAAAAAAAAAATGGTTCTGTGGACTGACATATTCTTGTCCAACAGGATTAGTTCTCTACTAAGTGGAGACAGCATTCTTTGACACAGTCCCAAAGTCCCAATTTCCCAGGTGGCTCAGTGGGAAAGAATTCGCCTCCCCATGCAGGAGGTGTGAATTTGATCCCTGGGTCAAGAAGATCCCCTGGAGGAGGAAATAGCAACTCACTACAATATTCTTGCATGGGTAATTCCATGGACAGAGAAGTGCGGGAGGCTACAGTCCATGCAGCCTCAAAGCACTGGACACAATTTAGCATCCACACAAGAAATTAGAGCCCAGATCGCCCTCACCAGGTGGCAGAAATACCTTGCAATTTTGCTGAGCCTGACACAAGACGCAAGTTCAGTAGATCTCACTCTGTGCCCGGGATCAAGCTAAAGCGAGCCAGCAGCAGGTCGCAGTACAGCTCCGGGATCTCCGCGGCCTCCAGAGGTAGTCTTCTCAGGTAACATGTTCCACTCGAATTGTCGCTTGTTCCTCTTTCCCAGCTACCTCCTTCCTTATTTTCTAGGTCTGCTCCACTGCAGCACAAAGCATGCATATGGGAAAATGAACCTGCAAAGAGGAATTTTTGTATAAATAGGGCCATTTACAAGATGGTGTGAAATAAAGTTTTTATTTATAACAAAACAAAACACAGAGTTCCCTGGTGACCCAGTGGTTAGGATTGTGCTCTGACTGCCATGGCCGGGCTTCAGTCCCTGATTGGGGAACTGAGACCCCCACAAGTTGCACGGTGCAGTCAAAAAAAAGTTGTTTATAAGTAAACATTAAATATACACCCATATATGCATAAAGTTATCAGTCTTCCAGTTTCAGGGATCAAACCAGTGTTCCCTGCATTGTCAGGTGGACTCCCAACCACTGGACCACCAGTGGAGTCCTCTGCTTTAGTATTTCTGGGGTGGGGACAAGAATCGCATTTCTAATAAATTGCCAGATGAGGCTGATATTGCTGATCTAGGAGTGACACTCTGATAAAGACCATCGTAGGGGTCCAGTGGTGAGGAGTCCGCCTGCCAAAGCAGGGCACAATGGTTCAACCCCTGATCTGGGCAACTTCCACAGGCTTCAAAGCAGCTAGGTCTATGAGCCACAACTTTTGAGCTCCCAGGCCTCAGAGCCCATTCTCTGTGACAAGAAACCAGCAAAATGAGCAGCCTGGACACTGCAACTAGAGAGTAGCCTTGCTTATTGCTAGAGTAAGCCTGTGTGCAGCAACGAAGACCCAACACAGCCAAAAAAAAAAAAACAAAACACTAAACTAAATCAGAAACTGGAAGTGGAGCCCAACCAGCTATGTCTGAAGGAGTTCTCTGTATTCTGACACTTTTTACAGGTTGTGAATCACTGCTCTGGATGAGGGGTGTGTATGGTGAATAGGGTATGTGTCTATCTGTAAACAACAAAACTGTAAAAGTAAAAAGTAAAATAAAAATTTAATAAATAAATAAATAAGCGGGTATGTGTCTTTCAACAGGTAATCTTTATTTTATCCTTTCATGAATGTTCTAAAATGTTCCATACTGAACATTTATTATTTTGTAATTAAAAGAGCAGTTATTTTAAAACTGAGGGTGCATGTCAAGGCTTGTATTTTTTAAAGAAAATATTTTTTCTTAAATACAGTTCCATTTGATTTGAGTAATACCTGTGTGAGGTCTGCATATTGTTTGCATTTTACAGTTGAGAAAATTAACATTCTGAGAGGCTACATGGCTTGCCCATAGCCATGATTAGGAGTAACTAGTTAAACTGGGATTCAAGGCTAAATCTTCAGGCTGCAGATTCCTATGCTTTTTTACCACATTATGCCATAGGTTGAACAAGTAAACTTTTAAAAATCTGAAGTAGGCACATGGCTTGCACACAGATTATCCAGTTCTTCCAGTTTCAGGGATCAAACCAGTGTGCCCGGCATTGTCAGGTGGACTCCCAACCACTGGACCACCAGTGGAGTCCTCTGCTTTAGTATTTCTGGGGTGGGGACAAGAATCGCATTTCTAATAAATTGCCAGATGAGGCTGATATTGCTGATCTAGGAGTGACACTCTGATAAAGACCATCGTAGGGGTCCAGTGGTGAGGAGTCCGCCTGCCAAAGCAGGGCACAATGGTTCAACCCCTGATCTGGGCAACTTCCACAGGCTTCAAAGCAGCTAGGTCTATGAGCCACAACTTTTGAGCTCCCAGGCCTCAGAGCCCATTCTCTGTGACAAGAAACCAGCAAAATGAGCAGCCTGGACACTGCAACTAGAGAGTAGCCTTGCTTATTGCTAGAGTAAGCCTGTGTGCAGCAACGAAGACCCAACACAGCCAAAAAAAAAGACAAAACACTAAACTAAATCAGAAACTGGAAGTGGAGCCCAACCAGCTATGTCTGAAGGAGTTCTCTGTATTCTGACACTTTTTACAGGTTGTGAATCACTGCTCTGGATGAGGGGTGTGTATGGTGAATAGGGTATGTGTCTATCTGTAAACAACAAAACTGTAAAAGTAAAAAGTAAAATAAAAATTTAATAAATAAATAAATAAGCGGGTATGTGTCTTTCAACAGGTAATCTTTATTTTATCCTTTCATGAATGTTCTAAAATGTTCCATACTGAACATTTATTATTTTTGTAATTAAAAGAGCAGTTATTTTAAAACTGAGGGTGCATGTCAAGGCTTGTATTTTTTAAAGAAAATATTTTTTCTTAAATACAGTTCCATTTGATTTGAGTAATACCTGTGTGAGGTCTGCATATTGTTTGCATTTTACAGTTGAGAAAATTAACATTCTGAGAGGCTACATGGCTTGCCCATAGCCATGATTAGGAGTAACTAGTTAAACTGGGATTCAAGGCTAAATCTTCAGGCTGCAGATTCCTATGCTTTTTTACCACATTATGCCATAGGTTGAACAAGTAAAGTCATGTTGGAGATGTAATGAATATAACCTGTCCCAGATTAATCTTCCGTGATAAGGGAAATCTTACCACCTTGAGTTATCACCTGAGGACTGAGCCTGCAGAAATAGACTTTTCACAAGTCCAGGAAACTTGAGCTTCCAAATCACACACTGTAACTGTCCACCAAACCCTAAAAGTGATGCTCACCTTCTAACCGTGAATAGACAGAGTCACTCTGTGATTATGAAAAATCTTGACCTGAGATTGCATTTGAATCTGAAATTAATGCAAAAGTCAGTGTGTGGAAAGTTGCTTAGCTAAATTCAAAGTAGGAAAATGGCCTTTGCCCTGGACATCACAGAGAAGAGAAATCACAGTAAAATTAGACTTTCAGATAAATGCTGAACTGTTTTTACACCAATACTGAAAATATTGGCAAACATCTATTGGGTGCTCAGGTTATAGTCTGTCCTACAGACAGAACTCTGGAATGACGTAACTCAAAACTGTTATTTCCCTTCAAAAGGGATCTATTTAGGTAAGACCAGCACTCATTAATCGTATTTATTTCAAATCACTCAGGCATGCCATGTTTAAATTTAATTATCTGTAAGAAGATAAAACAAATCTGAACAATAATCTGTACTGTCAGAATTAAAGAACACATGGACATACAGTTTATAAAATTTACAAGTTTTGTATACACCATCAATGTCATTCTCTTTGCCCATGATAACAATAATGGGTACCACAGGATTTCTCTAAATGTCATTTGTTTTGGATACTTTCCTTAGGCTCCCATTATATACATAATGCCCAAACTCCCTCTGCAAGATTTGGTTAAACAATGCCCCCAAGCCAATTCTGGTAATATCTGTGTGATGTCTGCATATTGTTTGCATTTTACAGTTGAGAAAATTAACATTCTGAGAGGCTACATGGCTTGCCCATAGCCATGATTAGGAGTAACTAGTTAAACTGGGATTCAAGGCTAAATCTTCAGGCTGCAGATTCCTATGCTTTTTTACCACATTATGCCATAGGTTGAACAAGTAAAGTCATGTTGGAGATGTAATGAATATAACCTGTCCCAGATTAATCTTCCGTGATAAGGGAAATCTTACCACCTTGAGTTATCACCTGAGGACTGAGCCTGCAGAAATAGACTTTTCACAAGTCCAGGAAACTTGAGCTTCCAAATCACACACTGTAACTGTCCACCAAACCCTAAAAGTGATGCTCACCTTCTAACCGTGAATAGACAGAGTCACTCTGTGATTATGAAAAATCTTGACCTGAGATTGCATTTGAATCTGAAATTAATGCAAAAGTCAGTGTGTGGAAAGTTGCTTAGCTAAATTCAAAGTAGGAAAATGGCCTTTGCCCTGGACATCACAGAGAAGAGAAATCACAGTAAAATTAGACTTTCAGATAAATGCTGAACTGTTTTTACACCAATACTGAAAATATTGGCAAACATCTATTGGGTGCTCAGGTTATAGTCTGTCCTACAGACAGAACTCTGGAATGACGTAACTCAAAACTGTTATTTCCCTTCAAAAAGGGATCTATTTAGGTAAGACCAGCACTCATTAATCGTATTTATTTCAAATCACTCAGGCATGCCATGTTTAAATTTAATTATCTGTAAGAAGATAAAACAAATCTGAACAATAATCTGTACTGTCAGAATTAAAGAACACATGGACATACAGTTTATAAAATTTACAAGTTTTGTATACACCATCAATGTCATTCTCTTTGCCCATGATAACAATAATGGGTACCACAGGATTTCTCTAAATGTCATTTGTTTTGGATACTTTCCTTAGGCTCCCATTATATACATAATGCCCAAACTCCCTCTGCAAGATTTGGTTAAACAATGCCCCCAAGCCAATTTGGAATTCTGGGTAATATCTGCCTTTCTACTACTACAATCTCATAGATGATAGTAATTCAATAATAAATAGTGCTATTTTATGGAACACTGAGAAAACTGTGTTTACATGCAACATTTGTTTCACCTAAACCCTCCTCATAATCAGAGATGGTCAGTCTCTTAGTTTACTGATGGGTTCATGGCACATGTGACCCATTGGATGAAGGAGAGCAAAAGACAATGTAAGTTACAGGACGAGGACAATAAGCATCAGCTACTACTCCTGCTCACGGCTATAGCATGACTTAACCTGTCATCTATAGAAGAAATAGCATTTCCTGGGTATATTTGAAAAAAAGCTAAGGACACTCTTTCAGAATTTGCCCCAGAGCTCAAACTTAATAGTTCCTGTAAAAAGGCTTGACTAGATAAAGTACTGGGCTTTGGTGGAGAGAAGTCCAGTAATTTGGATTTAACATTACATTTTAAACCTTTGAACACTTTTTTTTTTCCTTATTTTTGTCCATACCCCCTGGGATCTTAGCTCCCTGACCAAGGATTGAACCAGAGCCCCCTGCAGTGGAAGTGCAGAGTCCCAACCACTGGACTGCCAGGGAATTCCCTGGACATTTCTCTTTTTGAGGGGGTGGGGGTGGGGTAGGGAGGGAGGGGGTGGGCGGGCCACTTCTATTGGTCTTTCATTTATCTATTTTCGTCCATCTTTGTTCTTTGGCCCACATAGGCCTCCCATCGCGGTGGCCTCTGTTGTCGCAGAGCACTGGCTCTGGGCACATGTGCTCCAGAGCTCTAGCTCGGTAATTGGACACATTGGTCCAGCTGCTCCACGGCATGTGGGATCTTCCCAGGCCAGGGATCAAACCGGCGTCCCTTGCACTGCAAGGCAGTGTCCTTACCCACTGGACCACCAGGGAAGCCCAAACATTTCTCCTTTAAATAAATGTTATTTACTTATTTTTGGCTGCATGGGCTTCATTGCTGTATGGGCTTTTCTCTAGTTGCAGCAATCGAGGCGCCTTACTGTGGTGGCTTCTCTTGCTATGAAGCATGGGCTTTAGGGCTCACAGAATTCAGTAGTTGTGGCTCGACAGCTGTGGTGGATGGGGTTAATTGCTCTGTGGCAGGTAGGATCTTCCCAGACGAGGGATCAAATTCATGTCTCCTACACTGGCAGACGGAGTTTTTACTGCTGAGCCACTAGGGAACCCCAAAACTTCTTTTTATTTTTTTAAAGTCTGATCAAGCTTTTTTCTTCTTCTTTTTTTTTTACACCAAAAACATTTCTATTGGGGTATAGTCAGTTAACAATTTTGTGATGGTTTCAGGTGAACAGTGAAGGGGCTCAGCCATACACATACATGGATCCATTCTCCCCCAAGCCTCCTTCCCATCCAGGCTGGTGCATAACATTAAGCAGAGTTCCATGTGCTATACAACTGATTTTTGTTGGTTATCCGTCTTGAATAACCAGTGTGTTATGCCATCAAATAATGGCAGTGTGTACATAAATTTCCCAAAGTCCCCAAGCATCCCCTCCCCCCTGCAACCATAAGTTAATCTTCTAACGAAACTTCTTTTTAAATTAGTTTTTATTTTGTGATAATTGTAGCCTGCAGTTTGTGAGAAGTAAAATAGAATAAGCCAGGACACCGTTTACGCAGTTCTTGCTAGTGGTAACATCTTGCAGAACCAAGGTACTGGTATTGAGACAATCGAAATACACAATAGTATTAGAAAAGTTTTAAATGATTTGATCACTGTAATTATCAATTCAGAAATTCCCGAGTTGCTAAGTAAGGTCTTAAGAGATACGCCATGGGGCTGGGATGTGGCGGCATGGAGAAGTGCCCAGGAATCTGAGAGGCAGCTTGCTGTGCTCCCTGGAGTGTTGACTCACTTCTTTTTTCCCCAGACATTTTAGACAGTTGACAACCAGTTACAAGCTGTCGAGAAACGGATCAGCTTTGAAGGCAAAGCTGAATATGATTTCACCACAAGGCACAGCAGCTCACAAATCACCTTGCTGAGAAGTTTCCCAGCCAAAGAGCAGAGTTATCAGAGGCTTTCATTTTTCCACATCCACATTATTTATTCAGGATCCTGGTGGACTATATAATCCACAGGGCTGCAAACAGTCAGTCGTGACTGAGCATGCACACATTTATTTATTTAACAAGGAATTCCTAGATGCTTAGTACTGACATGAATGCACTGGATTCTCTGTGGACCAATTCCCCAGATACAAAGCTTGAGATTCATATAAGGGCTAGATCTTCCTCAGTTTATTCAAATCATCAACGTTTTACCACAACTTTTGAGAGTTCTGCCTGAAGTTTCTGACAAAAATGAAAGTCTTTGGAAGTGACTGAGGAAGTACACAACAGAGGGAGATTTCCCTCCCCAAAGGACATGATCATTTATGGAGAAGTTATAAGACCGTCTAAATAAAACATTAATGAATTTGGAAGGGAAATCTCCATTGCAACCTGTAGAGGGTGCATAACATTAAGGCATGTGGAAATGAGGACACAGGGAAGTAGATAAAACAGAAGCTGGAAAATGGCACATGCCTACATTTGGAAACAACTAGAAAACTTTTTAAAAATAATCCAATGCCAGGAACTGACAAGTTTCTAGGGAAAGTCAAATCTGCTAACGATCCTGTAATTTCAATGTATGCTTGAGATTAGTTGTCATTTCTGCCATAGGATCTAAAGATAGAATTTGCTTTCCTAAAATGACACATTGGCATGATCCCTGAACATCACAAATGGTTGGGATAGTTGTATGAGCTTACCTTGCCTGTGGGCCTTCCCAGGTGGCTCAGTGGTAAAGAATCTGCCTGCCAATGAAAGAAAAGAGGATTTGACCCCTGCAGCAGGAAGATCCGCTAGAGAAGGAAATGGCAGTATTCTTGCCTGGGAAATTTCATGCACAGAAAAGCCTGGCATGCTACAGTTGATGGGATTGCAAAAGAGTCAGACATGACTTCATGACTAATCAACCACCACCATCAATATGTACGACCAAAGAAATGAGGTTCACTTGCAGTAAAGAATTCTTGGAGGGGCTTCCCTGGTGGTCCAGTGGGTAAAGAGTCTGCCTTGCAGTGCAAGGGGCACCAGTTCGATTCCTGGCCTGGGAGAATCCCACATGCTGTGGAGCGGCTGGACCGGTGTGTCCAATTGCGAGCCAGTGCTCAGGAGTGCATGTACCCAGAGCTGGCGCTCTGCAACGAGAGAGGCCACTGCAATGGGAGGCCCACACAGGCCAAAGAACAAAGATGGATGAAAATAAGTAAATGAAAGACCAATAAAAGAA
Organism: Tragulus kanchil; assembly: GCA_022376925.1. Classification (NCBI taxonomy): domain Eukaryota; kingdom Metazoa; phylum Chordata; class Mammalia; order Artiodactyla; family Tragulidae; genus Tragulus; species Tragulus kanchil. Next base: position 166,776,507 of record JAIOJX010000031.1, on the reverse strand, counting down.
GCCAAAATTTAAAACAAACAAAAAAAAGAATTCTAGAAGATACAGCAGATATGACCCACCCATTTGGGACTACCGCATCAAACCAGGAAATCTCCAGTGTTTGACCCATCAGAACATCTTTTTAAAAAAATAATTTAAAAAATAATTAGACACACTCCTTTGTACCATGTCATTATGTTAACGTCTGGCAGCCAAAAAACATTTTGTTTACATTAACTTTGCTTTGAAACCAGCTCTCCTCAGTGCATATCTTGATTTTGGGAGAAATGGGCTGTCTTTGAATATACCCTGATCAATGGTCAAAGGTCTCTATCTTTTAATGCCAGGTTTGTGAGTGAAGCAATGAACTAGAAACCATCCTGTCAGTTGGCACTAAAATAGGGTCACTGAGCAACCACAGGATTTCCTTCTTGGCCAAAGTGAGAAGACAATTGTCATGAATAATATTAATATTCATGAAGCAAAGTTCTCTGCCAATTTAGATGCCTACAAATCAGTAGTGTCACTATGTTTTACCCACTTGGGTGTAGGAGGGTGTGGGTGTGGGTGAGGGCATGTGTGTGTAGTGTTCAATAATTTGGGTAATTCTTTGTGCCTCCCCTCAGGTGAGAAAATAGCAAGCTTGAGGACTAAACGTTCTCTAGAAAGAATCTTAGAGGTCATATATCATATCTGTATTTTAACTTGCTCGTTTTAGTATTTCTAGGGTAATATTTTCACAAAAAATCCATATAAGTCCTTTTTGTTCCTCTCGGTCACCACCCAGTTCCACTTTCCTTCCTGATATAACCAATGCTAACTAGCTGTTACACTCTTGCACTCCTTTTCTGTACAAATACATAAATATATACAACTGTACCATCACATATCGTTTAAGATAAATCGAGATTTCACAATGTATAAATTTGCTTATTTTTTCACTTAAAATGTTTTGAGAGCTCTCCTATTTTTCTTTTACTGTGGCCCCTTCATCCAGTTCAAGCTCTTTATTTCACAGAAATGGAAACTGAACTCTAAAGTAGTAAACGATTTTCCAAAGGCTGGGCGCTAAAGACCAGCCAGTAGTATTTTCAAAATCAAACAAAATCTGTTATTACTCGAACAGAAACTAAGTAAATAAAACCAATAAAAGAAGAAAATTTAAAACGTAAGAAAAAAGAATTCTAGAAGATACAGCAGATATGACCCACCCATTTGGGACTACCGCATCAAACCAGGAAATCTCCAGTGTTTGACCCATCAGAACATCTTTTTAAAAAAATAATTTAAAAAATAATTAGACACACTCCTTTGTACCATGTCATTATGTTAACGTCTGGCAGCCAAAAAACATTTTGTTTACATTAACTTTGCTTTGAAACCAGCTCTCCTCAGTGCATATCTTGATTTTGGGAGACATGGGCTGTCTTTGAATATACCCTGATCAATGAATGGTCAAAGGTCTCTATCTTTTAATGCCAGGTTTGTGAGTGAAGCAATGAACTAGAAACCATCCTGTCAGTTGGCACTAAAATAGGGTCACTGAGCAACCACAGGATTTCCTTCTTGGCCAAAGTGAGAAGACAATTGTCATGAATAATATTAATATTCATGAAGCAAAGTTCTCTGCCAATTTAGATGCCTACAAATCAGTAGTGTCACTATGTTTTACCCACTTGGGTGTAGGAGGGTGTGGGTGTGGGTGAGGGCATGTGTGTGTAGTGTTCAATAATTTGGATAATTCTTTGTGCCTCCTCAGGTGAGAAAATAGCAAGCTTGAGGACTAAACGTTCTCTAGAAAGAATCTTAGAGGTCATATATCATATCTGTATTTTAACTTGCTCGTTTTAGTATTTCTAGGGTAATATTTTCACAAAAAATCCATATAAGTCCTTTTTGTTCCTCTCGGTCACCACCCAGTTCCACTTTCCTTCCTGATATAACCAATGCTAACTAGCTGTTACACTCTTGCACTCCTTTTCTGTACAAATACATAAATATATACAACTGTACCATCACATATCGTTTAAGATAAATACGAGATTTCACAATGTATAAATTTGCTTATTTTTTCACTTAAAATGTTTTGAGAGCTCTCCTATTTTTCTTTTACTGTGGCCCCTTCATCCAGTTCAAGCTCTTTATTTCACAGAAATGGAAACTGAACTCTAAAGTAGTAAAACGATTTTCCAAAGGCTGGAGCGCTAAAGACCAGCCAGTAGTATTTTCAAAATCAAACAAAATCAGTGATTATTTACTGAACAGAGTACGCAGAAACTAGAAAGGGAAAAATCTTCTCAGAATCCTATCTCTCCAATAGTTGAACTTATTTTTTCTCAGTTCATTTTTGTCTGTATGCATAACTGTCTTTTTTTTTTTTTTTTCCATTTTAGCCAAGCTGCGGGGCTTGCAGGAGTCCAAACCTTAGTTCCCTGATTCAGTGAAAGCCATAGATCCTAACCACCGGACCACCAGAGAATTCCCTTTTTTCCCTTAAGTTAATCAGATGTTCATATTACTACAAAGTGGACTAGTTAACTGGCGATGATGGGTGACCAAACAGTTCATCTCGTCGTCAGAGGTTCCTGCTAAGTCGCTTCTCTCTGTACTAACCCCATCCTCTCCCCACAGATGTTCAAGTCCCTGACTTCACTTTCCCCTGGATCTTGGTTTCTGGTCCATCCTCCTCCCCGTCAGAGGCAGTTCTCCACTCTCAAAGAGCTCTCATCTCCATCCTGGGGCTCTAAGGGGATCTCGAGCCTCTCCCCGGCCTGGGTCGCCCCAGAGTTCCCCGAGGTTCCCAAGAGAAAGCTTCACAAAGGCAGGTCCCGAAGTCCAGGAAACGAGGGTCATTGACAGCCACGCCCCGGGGTTCTGTTTGGGAACCCCCAGAACTGACCGGAGTAGAGAGACTTCGGGGTCCCTGTGAGGTCACGGTGAGGAGGCCGGGCGCAATCCTGTTCGCGTGACCCGGCCTCCAGGAGAGCAGTTCGTTTTCCCAACAGAGGGGGCGCTGGGGGTGACGAGCGGGGAGCCAGCGCCCTCCCCTCGGGGGCACTCCTGGGCGTGGCTCTCCGGCCGGGGTCAGTGACGCCATCTCCCAGCGCCGGGGGCGGGACGCGATGACGCCATCTCCGGGCGCCCGGCTAGGGGCGGAGGGGGGCGCTGGGTGTGGGGCGGCTCCGGGGCCGGGGATGGCGGCGGCCGCTGCTGCGGCGGCTCCGGGACCGGCGGGAGGAGCCCTGGGAGCACCGTGAGATGGGCCGGTGAGTGTCGCCGGGAGTGGGGCCGCCGAGACGGCCTCACTGGGGCCAAGCAAGCCTGGGCTTGTAGCTCTGGAGGAAGTGGCCCCCCAGAGCCTGTTGCCCCGCGGACGGAGGGAGCGAAAGAGGCCGCGCCTAGACCCCGGATCGTTTCTCACCGGCCCGGCTCCGAGGGTGGCCTCAGGTTCCTGCGTCTCCGCGACTGTGTCCTGGCGGGCGGAGATGTCCGAGTCCTCGGGGCGGGAAGCTGCCCCCAAACAAGGAAGCAGCGCCTGCGGGGCCTCGCCCTTACTCCTCTGATCGAAAGGTCGCCCCCCATTCTGTAAACCCAGATTTCCCAATTTCAGGTTTTACCCCATTGGGGGCAAGGATTGCAGGATCATGGGAGTCCATAACCCCTGTCTCTTCTAAGCTCCTCTTTCTGGCGGGCGCACCTCTCGCCCTCAGAGAATTCGAGTCTGGGGCTGGGTTGAACCTCTTCATTCTGGGCTGCGTTGGCAGCGCCAGCAGCTCTCCGGAATGGTCTTCCTTTCCCGTTAGCTCGGTTGGAGTCACAGACTGCGTCTTCCCCTGGAGAAATGCTCTTTGTGCCTCTTCAGAGGCCAGAGTTTCAGATTCCAAAATGTGTTTTGCTTTGTGGGAACCTGGTGCAGAGACTTGGCCCTTTGTTACTCCCGCAGACCTTTTGCCTCGTTCAGTCCTTTTATTAGCCTGTGTTTGGCTAAACTCTCTGTGACCTAGAGGCAAGTTTTTCTTAATCTTATAGCTGTGAGAAGCCAGTATCATTCTGGAGTTGAAGGTATGACCCCGTTTTCTGCTGGAAATGACAGAGAAAGCTAACAGCTTTTCAGTTACTAGAGCTCCTGGCAAAGAAGAAAGGATAGACCTGTGCCCATTGTGTAAATTTGTGTTTATGGAACCGAGAATTTGTCTTTCTGTCTTGTTTTCCTGTCTTGTCACATTTTTTTATACTTCTGCACCTTGCCGACCTTAAGAGAGAAATGTTCAGTTTGGTTTGAAGCTTGCAATGTTCTATAGGACTTGGAAAGCACCGTGGGTAGTATCATAGTTGCTCCGAGTACTGGTCTATACTACTTTCGATGTTTTCAGAGATTAAGGCTCTGTTCTTCAGTACTTAATGTTTCTAGCAGGTGTAGATTCAGGTATTGACAGTTTAGCAGGAGTTTTGTTTCCCATTGTGGGGCCACCAGAGGGTGAAGGGAGTGTTTTGTTTCTGTCACATCTGATTCAGCACTTGGTACAGAGTTGTCACTTATAAAGTTTTACACACACACAAGAGCCTGGTTTTTTTTTTTTTTTGACCCTGGAAATCTCTTAATAAGGCTTCCCTTTGAGTGACTCCCCCTTGACCTCCTTTTCTGCTCCAGAAACATAAATAATTGTTCTTTTTCCTCTAGTGCCTCTTATTTAAATAACCTCCACATCTGTGTTTTCCATCAGCCTGGAATAAAAGTGAAATCTGTGAGACTGACTTTTTTCCTGCTTCCTTTGTTCACATGGGGACAGTGTTGAGTCTTTCACTTTGTGCATTTACCCGACAGTGGGACTGGAAGTAAATTTAACCTTTGGCTAATAGGTGCAGGTAGAGAATGAAGAATACGATGTTAAGGAAAACAGTGAAGTTTGACACTTGGAAATTTTTTTCCAGAGGTGTCTACCTGTAAATTAGAATCTAATGTGTTGTTACCCCTAGAGAAGAAGCTGAGGTGGGGACTCCTTGACGTTAATGTCTTTGTGGTTTTGGAATTCCCTTTCTTCATGATCCTGGGGAGTGTCAGAGCCATGACTCCTGCTTACTGTATTCCTGTTTCTGTCTTCTAGGCTCCTAAGCCAGTGGGGAGGACACTGCTGCTTATTAGAGCTGCTCAGAAGCACCCCTGGAAGCTCAGGTAATAGAGGCGTTTTGGATACCTTGTTGCAGAAAAACATCTGGACTCAGCACTGGAAAAACAGCAGAGTGTAATATCACAGGAATATCTTTTCAGAGCCAAAGAACTGAAGCCTGATTGGAAGAAATAGGTGACAGATTTCATATGTTTTAAGTGTTCGGACCAAAAAGACACTTTATGACTATGGTCAAAAGCATATATGAAAGGTGATAGAGAAAGAGGAGAGAGAACTTTCTTATGAATCATATAGACCTAAGGCAGTAATAAGCAGGCTTGTTTGGAGGATTGGAACCAGAATTTTAAGAATGGTGCCTAGAGGATACCTGCCAAGGAAAACAGCCATTGGCAAAGGAAAAAAGAAAGGGAATGAATGAATAAGGCAAATTGAAGGTGAAAGGGAAAAAGTCTTGCCAGACTAGGGAATGCTAAGTCGGTGTGAGGTCAGAAGAGTTTTGTTTCTCTTCGGAGCAGAGGAGGAATAAATAAATGATAAAAAATGCCAGTACAGTTACTCTTCCCCATATGGAACTAAGTTTGAATGTAGTGTATCAGGGGGCAAAGAAGATACTTAATTTTCATGACTTTTTTTTTTAAAAAGATTTATTTATTTACTTATTTTGGTGGGGGTGGAGTGGGGAGGGAGGGGAGCAGGCAGGCCACTTCTATTGGTCTTTCATTTGTCCATTTTCATCCATCTTTGTTCTTTGGCCCCTGTGGGCCTCCCATCGCGGTGGCCTGTGTTGTCTCAGAGCACTGGCTCTGGCCTCATGCGCTCCAGAGCTCGGGCTCGGTAATTGGACACATCGGTCCAGCCGCTCCGCGGCACGTGGGATCTTCCCAGGCCAGGGCTCAAACCGGCGCCCCTTGCACTGCAAAGCGGTGTCCTTACCCACTGGACCACCAGGGAAGCCCCTATTTTCATGACTTTTTTAAGGAACAGTGTTTAAAAGAAAAAACAAGCAGACCTCAGGATCTACTGACACCTGGGTCCTTGGGGTACTGGTGATAGGAGGCCAAGGAGGAGGAGAGTTTATCCAGACCTGAGGAGGGTAGGGGTACGTGAGATCATTGTCCAGATTCAGCTGGGGAAAGGAAGCAAGGATGAGCTCATATGTTCAGGAAAGAAGACGGCACAGTAGCGTTTGGTGACAAAAGGAGAAACTTAGGAGACGGAGCCAGCAGCAAAGACCGTGTGTTCAAATCTCAGGGGAGAAGGCTTCGAGTAGTCAGGGTTCCCATCGGAGGCACAACTAATCATGACACTGTTGGTTTCCCTGGGCTTGTAGACCCACCGGTTGTATATACATTGTTGAACGCTTGTCTTTGTAGTTCTGTGGTTTCCATGATTGTTTCTTTCATGTCCTCAGCTGGATGAGTGAGAGGGTAGTAGCATCCTCGCCTGCCTCTGTCTCATTCCTTTTTTTCCAGCACTTCCTTTGGTTCTGTCTTCCTCCATGGATGCAGTTCCTGCTCTCTCCTTTGACTTGGTTTACCCCTGGGTTACTGTTCTTTGCCTCTGATTTGTTCCCTAGCAGATGTGGGCGCCCCAGCCAGCAGCAGAGAGGGGTGCAGGGGAGCCACAGAGAAGCCCCTTCTGATGCCCCAAGGAGCAAGCCGACCCCGTCCAGGCTCCAGGAACACCACAAAGCAATATGAAACCTGTTCATGAGAGGAGTCAGGAATGCCTTCCACCAAAGAAACGAGACCTCCCCGTGACCAGCGAGGATATGGGGAGAACCACCAGCTGCTCAACTAACCACACACCCTCCAGTGATGCCTCCGAATGGTCCCGAGGGGTTGTGGTGGCCGGGCAGAGCCAGGCAGGAGCCAGAGTCAGCCTGGGGGGTGATGGAGCTGAGGCCATCACTGGTCTGACCGTAGACCAGTATGGCATGCTGTATAAGGTGGCTGTGCCACCTGCCACCTTCTCCCCAACTGGTCTCCCATCCGTGGTGAACATGAGTCCCTTGCCCCCTACATTTAATGTAGCGTCTTCACTGATTCAACATCCAGGAATCCACTATCCCCCAATCCACTATGCTCAACTCCCGTCCACCTCTCTGCAGTTTATCGGGTCTCCTTACAGCCTTCCCTATGCTGTGCCACCTAATTTCCTTCCAGGTCCCCTTCTTTCTCCTTCTGCCAACATTGCCACCTCTCACCTCCCACACTTTGTGCCATATGCCTCACTCCTGGCAGAAGGAGCCACTCCTCCCCCGCAGGCTTCATCCCCAGCCCATTCGTTCAACAAAGCCCCCTCTGCCACCTCCCCACCTGGGCAGTTGCCACATCACTCGAGTACTCAGCCACTGGACCTTGCTCCAGGCCGGATGCCCATTTATTATCAGATGTCCAGGCTCCCTGCCGGGTACACCTTGCATGAACCTCCCCCCACGGGTGCCAGCCCAGTTCTTACCCCTCAGGAGGGCCAACCTGCTCTGGAAGCAGCGGCTGCCAATGGACAGAGACCGCGAGATCGGAATTTAGTGAGACGGGAAAGCGAAGCCCTCGACTCCCCCAGCAGCAAGGGTGAGGGCCAGGGACTGGTGCCAGTGGTCGAATGTGTAGTGGATGGACAGTTGTTTTCAGGTTCTCAGACTGCGCGGGTGGAGGTGGCAGTGCCAGCACACCGAGGGACCCCAGAGACTGACCTCGAGGTCCAGCGGGTGGTTGGTGCTTTAGCTTCTCAGGACTATCGTGCGGTGGCAGCTCAGAGGAAGGATGAACCCAGCCCCCTCAATCTGTCCCATCATAACCCTGACCATCAGGGAGAGGCGCGAGGGCCAGCCAGGAACACCGCTGAGATGGCTGAGAAAAAACAGGCCCGAGGATTCTACCCTCAGTCCCATCAGGAACCCCTGAAGCATAGACCTTTACCCAAAGCAGTGGTTGTAGCCAATGGCAACCTGGTGCCCACTGGAACTGACCCAGGCCTGCTTCCTGTGGGCGCGGAGATCCTGGTGGCATCAAGTTTGGACATGCAGGCCAGAGCCGCCTTCCCAGACAAGGAGTCGACGCCACCCCCCGTTACCTCCCACCTGCCCTCCCATTTCATGAAAGGCGCCATCATCCAGCTGGCTACAGGGGAACTGAAGCGGGTGGAGGACCTCCAGACCCAGGATTTTGTGCGCAGTGCCGAAGTGAGCGGGGGGCTGAAGATCGACTCTAGCACAGTCGTGGACATTCAGGAGAGCCAGTGGCCTGGATTTGTCATGCTGCATTTCGTGGTGGGTGAGCAGCAGAGCAAAGTGAGCATCGAGGTGCCCCCCGAGCACCCCTTCTTTGTATATGGCCAGGGCTGGTCCTCCTGCAGCCCTGGGCGGACTGCACAGGCCGCAGAAGGAGCCACTCCTCCGCCCACCCCGCCCATTCGTTCAACAAAGCCCCTCTGCCACCTCCCACCGGGATTGCCACATCACTCGAGTACTCAGCCACTGGACCTTGCTCCAGGCCGGATGCCCATTTATTATCAGATGTCCAGGCTCCCTGCCGGGTACACCTTGCATGAACCTCCCCCCACGGGTGCCAGCCCAGTTCTTACCCCTCAGGAGGGCCAACCTGCTCTGGAAGCAGCGGCTGCCAATGGACAGAGACCGCGAGATCGGAATTTAGTGAGACGGGAAAGCGAAGCCCTCGACTCCCCCAGCAGCAAGGGTGAGGGCCAGGGACTGGTGCCAGTGGTCGAATGTGTAGTGGATGGACAGTTGTTTTCAGGTTCTCAGACTGCGCGGGTGGAGGTGGCAGTGCCAGCACACCGAGGGACCCCAGAGACTGACCTCGAGGTCCAGCGGGTGGTTGGTGCTTTAGCTTCTCAGGACTATCGTGCGGTGGCAGCTCAGAGGAAGGATGAACCCAGCCCCCTCAATCTGTCCCATCATAACCCTGACCATCAGGGAGAGGCGCGAGGGCCAGCCAGGAACACCGCTGAGATGGCTGAGAAAAAACAGGCCCGAGGATTCTACCCTCAGTCCCATCAGGAACCCCTGAAGCATAGACCTTTACCCAAAGCAGTGGTTGTAGCCAATGGCAACCTGGTGCCCACTGGAACTGACCCAGGCCTGCTTCCTGTGGGCGCGGAGATCCTGGTGGCATCAAGTTTGGACATGCAGGCCAGAGCCGCCTTCCCAGACAAGGAGTCGACGCCACCCCCCGTTACCTCCCACCTGCCCTCCCATTTCATGAAAGGCGCCATCATCCAGCTGGCTACAGGGGAACTGAAGCGGGTGGAGGACCTCCAGACCCAGGATTTTGTGCGCAGTGCCGAAGTGAGCGGGGGGCTGAAGATCGACTCTAGCACAGTCGTGGACATTCAGGAGAGCCAGTGGCCTGGATTTGTCATGCTGCATTTCGTGGTGGGTGAGCAGCAGAGCAAAGTGAGCATCGAGGTGCCCCCCGAGCACCCCTTCTTTGTATATGGCCAGGGCTGGTCCTCCTGCAGCCCTGGGCGGACTGCACAGCTCTTCTCCCTGCCCTGCCATCGGCTCCAGGTGGGAGATGTCTGCATCTCTATCAGTTTACAGAGCTTGAACAGTAACTCAGTTTCTCAGTCCAGTTGTGCACCCACAGGCCAACTGGGTCCTCCCCAAGAAAGGCCCGAGAGGACAGTCCTGGGACCCAGAGAGCAATGTGACAGTGATGGGAAAAGCCAGCCATCAGGTGAGGGCTCCCGGTCGGTAGAGCCTTCACAGCCGGAGCCTGGTGCTCAGGCCTGCTGGCCAGCCCCGAGCTTCCAAAGATACAGCACGCAAGGGGAGGAGGCGCGGGCTGTGCTGCTCCGTCCTTCTTTCATTCCGCAGGAGGTGAAGTTGTCCATCGAAGGGCGTTCCAACGCGGGGAAATGAACCTCTCCCCGGGCCCAGCCTGGGGTGCACCCCAGAGCTGGGCCTCACCATGAATGAGCAGAGGATTTGCACATGCCAAGCAGGGGGTGGCTCTCTGGGCAGTGAGGTTGGTGGGGAAGAGGAGGCCTGAAGGCAGCCTCCCAAGGCAGGGTCTGTTGCCCATCACCCCACAGCATCCTTTCACAACAGTCCCCTGGGGGTGTTGTCATGGATAGCAGGCCTGGGCTGAGGAAGGAAGGGGGTGCACACGATAAACATTCCAAATATCAGGGCCTCCCCGTTCTTTCCTCTTCATCCCGGCTCCTGCAAGAGAGAGTCAGGCTTTGGGAGCAGGTGGCAGAGGGAGGGAGCAAAGAAAGAGCCAAAAATGATGATCCACAGCTTCTAGTAGCAGTTTGGCTGTCTGAAGTTTTTTTCTTCTTTTCTTTTCTTTTTTGGAGGGCAGGAGGCCCCATGATTGGAAGTAAGAGGGTTCCTACCCAGAACTCTTCTTTTGAGAGCTGTGCACTTTAAAGGGTAGTTTTGTTACGGATGTCGAAGGCTGGTTTGCAGGGAACTCTGCATGGCCCTCTACTCCAGCCCTTTTCCCTCTCTCTGCACCATTCCTCCTGCAAGGCGTCTGGCACCAGGAGAGAGACACCTCAGGGCTCAGAGCAGAGGCCAGGGCTGGGGTCCTCCTGCAGCCCTGGGCGGACTGCACAGCTCTTCTCCCTGCCCTGCCATCGGCTCCAGGTGGGAGATGTCTGCATCTCTATCAGTTTACAGAGCTTGAACAGTAACTCAGTTTCTCAGTCCAGTTGTGCACCCACAGGCCAACTGGGTCCTCCCCAAGAAAGGCCCGAGAGGACAGTCCTGGGACCCAGAGAGCAATGTGACAGTGATGGGAAAAGCCAGCCATCAGGTGAGGGCTCCCGGTCGGTAGAGCCTTCACAGCCGGAGCCTGGTGCTCAGGCCTGCTGGCCAGCCCCGAGCTTCCAAAGATACAGCACGCAAGGGGAGGAGGCGCGGGCTGTGCTGCTCCGTCCTTCTTTCATTCCGCAGGAGGTGAAGTTGTCCATCGAAGGGCGTTCCAACGCGGGGAAATGAACCTCTCCCGGACCCAGCCTGGGGTGCACCCCAGAGCTGGGCCTCACCATGAATGAGCAGAGGATTTGCACATGCCAAGCAGGGGGTGGCTCTCTGGGCAGTGAGGTTGGTGGGGAAGAGGAGGCCTGAAGGCAGCCTCCCAAGGCAGGGTCTGTTGCCCATCACCCCACAGCATCCTTTCACAACAGTCCCCTGGGGGTGTTGTCATGGATAGCAGGCCTGGGCTGAGGAAGGAAGGGGGTGCACACACGATAAACATTCCAAATATCAGGGCCTCCCCGTTCTTTCCTCTTCATCCCCGGCTCCTGCAAGGAGAGAGTCGGGCTTTGGGAGCAGGTGGCAGAGGGAGGGAGCAAAGAAAGAGCCAAAAATGATGATCCACAGCTTCTAGTAGCAGTTTGGCTGTCTGAAGTTTTTTTCTTCTTTTCTTTTCTTTTTTGGAGGGCAGGAGGCCCCATGATTGGAAGTAAGAGGGTTCCTACCCAGAACTCTTCTTTTGAGAGCTGTGCACTTTAAAGGGTAGTTTTGTTACGGATGTCGAAGGCTGGTTTGCAGGGAACTCTGCATGGCCCTCTACTCCAGCCCTTTTCCCTCTCTCTGCACCATTCCTCCTGCAAGGCGTCTGGCACCAGGAGAGAGACACCCCTCCAGGGCTCAGAGCAGAGGCCTGCTTGGCAGGGACCCAGTTTCGGGACTTGGGAAGAAAGACCTGAGGGCCAGACTGACCAGGCTCTAGGCAGAGTTTCCAGAAGGGCAGCTGACCTAACAAAGCCCCTCCTACTCAGTGTGCCAGACCCACTTGGAAATTGTGCTGAATCTTGACTTGATAATGGTGACTTTCTAAAGAACCAGTGGACCCTTTGCCCCAGGCCCCTACACCTGCTCCTCTGTCTGTCCGTGTTGTGCCTAAGTGCCTGCGCTGCCCCCACCCTTCTGCTGACCTAACTGTCTGCTTGGTGTCTTCACCTGGGCCTAATTTGTAGCTGCACTCACTGCCTTTCCCCTTCTGCAAACTGGCTTTGTCCACTCTGACCAAGACCTCTAGTTTTTGGTGTGTAGGGGTCTCTCTGGTTTCCCTTTCAGTTACACTCTCTAGTTATAAAAGCTCAGAGTCATGTCCCCTCCTCTTCTGCAACTGCACCATTTGGTGGAGAAACAAAAATGAAACTTGCCCTGGGTCAGGGCCAGTAACAGTGGCTGGGCAGTGGCCATCCGTGTGTTTTTACAGAGTCCCTCTCATCTTACTCCACTCCCTCTCCTGACATTTAGGCTTCTCCAAGATGTCTCCTCCCACAGCCAGCTCAAAAGTTTTGGGTAGTCTTTTTAATTTTGGCTGTGGTATCTGAGTTCCTCAACCAGGAACTGTACCTGGATCCTCAGCAGTGAAAGCACGGAGTCCTAACCACTGAACCACCAGGGAGTTCCCTGGGATAGTCTTGATAATGTTTCAATACCTGAAAAGTCTAGATTTCATTTTGTGGTGGAGTATTCCTCTGCAAAGAGTACTTTTCAATCTTAGTTGCATTGGCCCCCGTGTCTTAAGCTTACTTTTTCTTCATGACTTTTTAGCATCAGCTTGGACTGTGGGATTCCAGTGAGTGCTGAGAATTAGGCATCCCCCATCAGCTTTCAGGTGGGTGGGTGGGTTCTCTGGGTTTTTGGGAGGGTAGCAGTTTAGACTCTTGATACTCAGGGTATTGTCCACTCAGTTCTGTGGTGAGGCTTCTCCCAGGGTATGACCCTGGCATTTCTTTCAAGATGAACTGACTGAGGCCTGGCCTGTCATCCAGAGTCCCAAACCTCTGAGGTCTGATCTTCGCTCTATCAAAGACTTTAGGCAAGTCTTGTGACCTCTCTTTCACTTCCTCCCCAGCTGCCAAACGGGGATAATCTTACCTACCTCCTGGGGAGGGAGTTCTGAGAATGGAGTCATTCTTAGTGTTCAGGTGCTAAAGGTTGTTCTCCTGGGGGAACAAAGTGACTGAGACTGGCTTGTTTGCTACAAGCCCTACACTCCACGGCTTCATTGCTTGAGAGTAGTTTCCTGGTCAGACAGCTTCTGGAGGCCCATCCAGAGAGAGCTGCTGGCCTGATCACTTACGTCTCCAGTTCACCTCAGAACACCAGCCATGTCTGGTGATCAGTCAGCCTTGTACACATTTGGGATCATGTCCTTTCCCTTCTCTATCCTCGTTCTCCCTCCATGCTGCTTTCTCTGGCTTGTTTTCTTCAGTAGGGGCCCATGGGGCCAAATCCTGAGGAATCCTCTCAGAGGAGGCCTCCAAAATAGCCTCGTTTCTGGCTGCTCCACGAGCAACTGATTCCCAGGTTTGTTTTCTCAGAAACCTTTCTTACTAGGAAGGCTCCTCCACTGACTATGGTGACAGGCACACAGTAGAGACTTAAGAAATACCCACCCCATGAAATACCAACCAGGCTTCTTCTAAACAAGCTTCTCTCTAACCAGATCCCTTTTCAGCCTGGATCCAGCAGTGAAAGCACGGAGTCCTAACCACTGAACCACCAGGAGTTCCTGGGATAGTCTTGATAATGTTTCAATACCTGAAAAGTCTAGATTTCATTTTGTGGTGGAGTATTCCTCTGCAAAGAGTACTTTTCAATCTTAGTTGCATTGGCCCCCGTGTCTTAAGCTTACTTTTTCTTCATGACTTTTTAGCATCAGCTTGGACTGTGGGATTCCAGTGAGTGCTGAGAATTAGGCATCCCCCATCAGCTTTCAGGTGGGTGGGTGGGTTCTCTGGGTTTTTGGGAGGGTAGCAGTTTAGACTCTTGATACTCAGGGTATTGTCCACTCAGTTCTGTGGTGAGGCTTCTCCCAGGGTATGACCCTGGCATTTCTTTCAAGATGAACTGACTGAGGCCTGGCCTGTCATCCAGAGTCCCAAACCTCTGAGGTCTGATCTTCGCTCTATCAAAGACTTTAGGCAAGTCTTGTGACCTCTCTTTCACTTCCTCCCCAGCTGCCAAACGGGGATAATCTTACCTACCTCCTGGGGGGAGGGGGAGTTCTGAGAATGGAGTCATTCTTAGTGTTCAGGTGCTAAAGGTTGTTCTCCTGGGGGAACAAAGTGACTGAGACTGGCTTGTTTGCTACAAGCCCTACACTCCACGGCTTCATTGCTTGAGAGTAGTTTCCTGGTCAGACAGCTTCTGGAGGCCCATCCAGAGAGAGCTGCTGGCCTGATCACTTACGTCTCCAGTTCACCTCAGAACACCAGCCATGTCTGGTGATCAGTCAGCCTTGTACACATTTGGGATCATGTCCTTTCCCTTCTCTATCCTCGTTCTCCCTCCATGCTGCTTTCTCTGGCTTGTTTTCTTCAGTAGGGGCCCATGGGGCCAAATCCTGAGGAATCCTCTCAGAGGAGGCCTCCAAAATAGCCTCGTTTCTGGCTGCTCCACGAGCAACTGATTCCCAGGTTTGTTTTCTCAGAAACCTTTCTTACTAGGAAGGCTCCTCCACTGACTATGGTGACAGGCACACAGTAGAGACTTAAGAAATACCCACCCCATGAAATACCAACCAGGCTTCTTCTAAACAAGCTTCTCTCTAACCAGATACAGGCCACGTAGTTTAAATATAAAAGCCACTTACTGCCTAGCCTGGGAACTTGTACTTAATCCTGGAAAGAGGAAATCTTGTGCACCTTGACAAGTTGGGCCCTGAACTTTCTGCTGCTGTTCCTCTTCTGTCTTGCTGGTAAGGCAATACCTGCACTTGCCCAATACTGTGCCATGCATATGTAATATATTAATACTTGACTTTGCATAGCTGCAGAGGTGTCTTGTGTAAAGTATAGTCTCCCAGGAGAAGGTGCTCTGTCTCTAGATCTTGGTCAGAGCGCTAGCATCCTCTTTACCTCTTCCCTCTGGTTCAGTCTTTTCTTCCAGGCGTGAGGAATGAGGAACCTATGGTGTGCCCATTCTTGCTTGTAAGGATTTCAGAAGTGTTATTATAAAAGACCTAGGAGCAGCTTGAGAGAGTGTTTTGGTGGGAAACTGTCAGCTTTGGAGGGGAATCAGCAGCTGGAGAAGACCAGTGTCGATAGTAGGACATCCCAGAGCTTAAGGCTAGAAAGGAAGATGGCTCATTCTGGCATTAAACAGTAATGCCTACATCAGTTTGGGAGTAGGGGGACCGGGTGAAGGACAGGTAACTCATCCAAATCTTGGATCATCATTTCTGTCAAGATTAATGTACACAGAGGAGGGGGTGGGGCATGGGGGAAGGTGAAGCTTGGAGGTCAGAGCTGAGCACTGGCAACCAAGTGGGGAGGGGCGCCCAGTAGATCTGGACTGACCCTTTTACACTCTTGGTCCATTTGGTCGTCACACCAGGGGCTTTGGTTGTGCTGCTTTGCCACTGCTGCTGTCTAGTCACTGTCCTGCCTGCTGCCCTTCCCAGCTCTCTGTCTTTCTGTGTCTTTGGCCATATAGGTGGATCCAGGCATCCTGTCCATCCTTAACGTGTGCAAGGGTTACTTCATACGAAAGTCATAATGAGTAGGGGTGGTATGAAATGCTGCTGGTGGGCTGGTGAATCCAAAGGGATATGGCTTCAGTGCTGTTGGGAGCCCCGTGGCTCCAGATATCTTGACTCTGGATGGAGAGACAAGCAGGTCCTGTAAGTGGTGGTTTCTGTGTATTCACTTCTTTCCTTTATAATACCTTGTATCCTGTTTTAAAAATTAAATGATGGGAAAACAGGTTAGGGCCTGTGTCAGCATCCCAGGGAGGTTCATCTAGCTCCAGTTAAATGGATTCTGGGGTTAGGAGAGGTTCGAGACCCTCAGGTGGGATTTAGTTTTATTTTTACCACTGGGCATCATAGAAGATGCACAGGAGGTGGTATGATTTCAGCTTGGGCTAGGGGCTTGACTTTGCATAGCTGCAGAGGTGTCTTGTGTAAAGTATAGTCTCCCAGGAGAAGGTGCTCTGTCTCTAGATCTTGGTCAGGCGCTAGCATCCTCTTTACCTCTTCCCTCTGGTTCAGTCTTTTCTTCCAGGCGTGAGGAATGAGGAACCTATGGTGTGCCCATTCTTGCTTGTAAGGATTTCAGAAGTGTTATTATAAAAGACCTAGGAGCAGCTTGAGAGAGTGTTTTGGTGGGAAACTGTCAGCTTTGGAGGGGAATCAGCAGCTGGAGAAGACCAGTGTCAATAGTAGGACATCCCAGAGCTTAAGGCTAGAAAGGAAGATGGCTCATTCTGGCATTAAACAGTAATGCCTACATCAGTTTGGGAGTAGGGGGACCGGGTGAAGGACAGGTAACTCATCCAAATCTTGGATCATCATTTCTGTCAAGATTAATGTACACAGAGGAGGGGGTGGGGCATGGGGGAAGGTGAAGCTTGGAGGTCAGAGCTGAGCACTGGCAACCAAGTGGGGAGGGGCGCCCAGTAGATCTGGACTGACCCTTTTACACTCTTGGTCCATTTGGTCGTCACACCAGGGGCTTTGGTTGTGCTGCTTTGCCACTGCTGCTGTCTAGTCACTGTCCTGCCTGCTGCCCTTCCCAGCTCTCTGTCTTTCTGTGTCTTTGGCCATATAGGTGGATCCAGGCATCCTGTCCATCCTTAACGTGTGCAAGGGTTACTTCATACGAAAGTCATAATGAGTAGGGGTGGTATGAAATGCTGCTGGTGGGCTGGTGAATCCAAAGGGATATGGCTTCAGTGCTGTTGGGAGCCCCGTGGCTCCAGATATCTTGACTCTGGATGGAGAGACAAGCAGGTCCTGTAAGTGGTGGTTTCTGTGTATTCACTTCTTTCCTTTATAATACCTTGTATCCTGTTTTAAAAATTAAATGATGGGAAAACAGGTTAGGGCCTGTGTCAGCATCCCAGGGAGGTTCATCTAGCTCCAGTTAAATGGATTCTGGGGTTAGGAGAGGGTTCGAGACCCTCAGGTGGGATTTAGTTTTATTTTTACCACTGGGCATCATAGAAGATGCACAGGGAGGTGGTATGATTTCAGCCTGTAAGAAGCAGGCATGTTGAAGAGTTGAGTGATCACACTGGAGATAAAGGGTGGACACAGGTTGACTGGGAAAGGGCCGCAGTCCATTGGAGTAAACGTTGCCTGGTTGATTGAATTGGTTGTGGGAGATTTATGTCATAGTCTTAAAAGCAAAGCAAATAGGGCAGAGGCCAGGTTTTACTTGGCCTCCGAGGCTAAGTTTACTAGGTCACACTGAAGCTACAATACTTTCCAGATGGGAAGAAGTGTACACTACAGTTGAAGAGTAGAACCGTGCAAGGTTGGATGTTGGCCAGGAACCTCTTAGCCCTTTGCTGGGAAGCCTTCACCCTCCAGCTTCCCTGGGATAGGGAGGGCCTCCCACATTATGCAATAATAAAATAAGCGTCTGGGTCTTTGCAGCTGTCAGTTGCTCTTTCAACTCTAGGATCCATCTTTGGGCCACAAGTCTGGTCTGGGCCTAGGATGATGCTGGCCCTCGAGATGCTAGAGTCAGCTGCACTCTCTCCTTACCTGCAGACTATGCACAGTGCCTGGGGCGGAAGGAGGAGAGGTGATGCGGTGTGCCCTGCTGAGCCTCCCCAGCAGGAACAGTAGTAATAAATGCACTTTTCACACTAAGGTTTCTTTATTAGTTCTCCTGTTAAGCCTAGATCCTCCCCTCGGTAGATTGCAAACTCAAAGTCTTTGTGGTTACCCCAAGCCATTCTACTGCAAATGCCCAGCAGTGAAGATGGCCTCAAATTGAGTTCCTGTCTGCAGTGTGTGTGGCGGCAGCCCATGTGCCTTTACCTGTTGTCAAACTTGCAAGCATTTATTTTGGTCTCTATGACTGTCATGGGGACTGAGGTTCTTCACAGCGAACAAGCAAGCGTGCGAGTGTGAGCGAGCTGATGACACAGTGGTTTTACACCCACTCCCCAGATAGGGAGTTTGCACATAGTTGTGAGCTGCGAGTGGTTGGTGCATCACTGAGGTTGCTGAAGGCAGGGTTCATCCCGCATTTGCTTGACACTCGCATTCAAGAGACACGTGTTGGGGAAGAGACAGTACTCATGGCAAACTTGAAGTATTAAAAATAAGGCTGTCCCCTCCAACCTTCCTCGTCACACACAGGATCCCTGTGGCCAAAACAGTATATGTTCCAGCTGCAGAGAGCAGACTGCTCTCAGCTTGCACAGCACCTTAGGGGAGGGAAGAATATATGGGTCGGGAATGGGGTGGAGAAGGGAGGATGGGAATGTTGTCATCCAGGTGGCTTTAGGGTCCTGAGGAGGAGTAGAAAAGGACAGCACTGGGGAGGTCTGATGGATGGATCTGATTTGTGTAGGATTTCCCTGTAGATAAATTACTGATCCCCAACTACTATCCCCAGTATGTAATGGCTAAATTAATATGTAATCAACTGCATTGTATCTAAAGCCTTAGAACTAGTCAGGTGCTCCCCCCACCCACTACCATTTCTTACCCTCTAATCCTACCTGATCTTTAACAAAGCATTAATAATTCTAAGGATAATCTCTATTTTGTTGTGCTTTTTTGTAACTGTTTTAAATAAATCAATTTGTACTGTATATTTGTACTTTTGTGAGATCCTTTTTGCTGTTTTACCATTTTAAGTCTCTGTACTTGGCTACACACAGATTGTATTTTTATTGTTAATGCTCTTCTTATGGATACCTGCATTTAACTTGTGGACTATGTAAACACAATATATATCAATATCTATATATCTATATATCTATCTATATAAACTACTAGCTTTTCCTTTTGGTGTTTGCGCCTTCTTCGTATCCCAGCTATAGATGGTGGCCACTGGGTGGGGACAGAAGCCTTGTGTGGCAGAACTCGTGAGAAAGAGAGTGGCGCCCATCTTCATGTGGTGGGCTGGGGCCAGATTGCTAGTCCTAAAGCATAGTCTGCATGTTCTGTTGTATTTCAGGGACCCAGAAGTCTACCTGTAGACTCAGCTACGGTTCCAGTACAACCACAAGGACCTACCTGTACATGCCCTCACTGTTGGCCTTTTTTTTCCAATTCTTTTCTCAGGAATACTGAGAGAAACTTCTGGAATAATCCAGCACCAATCATAGCTACCGCTTCTGAACTTAGCTTGCCACTACTAAGAGGTGACAGGGAAGCCTGGCATGCCGCGGTCCATGGGGTCACAGAGTCGGACATGACTGAGCAGCTGAGCTGAACTAAGGTGAAACACTCAAATACGTGATACTCATACATTTATTGAGCATTTGCCGTGTGCCAGGCAACCTCCTATGTGCATTATATAGTTTAACAACTATTTGCTGCTAATACTGTTTTCCATTTTGTGGGTGCAGAAACCAAGAGGTTTAAGTAATGTGCCCAAAGTTACACAGCTATTCATTAGAGAATGTTAAATCAGGCACCTAATTCCTGAGTTTGTGTTAACTCATAGTTCATTGTAAAAATGAAATGAGATACTCCATGAAAGTGCTCAGAGCTATCTTTGACACAGAATGAGTGTGCAGCCATTTTGGAAACATCCCAGGTAGAACTTCCAATGTTTGGCTCTGTAAGAAAGCCATTCAGCTCAATTAAGTATTTTCTTTAAAATGTCCAGTACCTTGTAATAGCTTATTAAAATTTTTGTAGTTTTCAAAACGTATTTCAGCCTGCCTTGTAGGAATTTACCCTAGTTTGGTGGGGGGAGTGGGGTCAGTTAACACTCTTTATAGCCTTGAACCTCTGGGGGTCAGAGAGGAGGCCAAGTTCCCTTGTTATGTTACTGGAAGAGGTCCACATTCCTGGCATAGTTATTTTTCTGGCTACCACTTAACTAGGGCACTTCCTTCTGGACCTCAAGATCTATAATTATCTAAACTGTTGCGCCTTCTTCGTATCCCAGCTATAGATGGTGGCCACTGGGTGGGGACAGAAGCCTTGTGTGGCAGAACTCGTGAGAAAGAGAGTGGCGCCCATCTTCATGTGGTGGGCTGGGGCCAGATTGCTAGTCCTAAAGCATAGTCTGCATGTTCTGTTGTATTTCAGGGACCCAGAAGTCTACCTGTAGACTCAGCTACGGTTCCAGTACAACCACAAGGACCTACCTGTACATGCCCTCACTGTTGGCCTTTTTTTTCCAATTCTTTTCTCAGGAATACTGAGAGAAACTTCTGGAATAATCCAGCACCAATCATAGCTACCGCTTCTGAACTTAGCTTGCCACTACTAAGAGGTGACAGGGAAGCCTGGCATGCCGCGGTCCATGGGGTCACAGAGTCGGACATGACTGAGCAGCTGAGCTGAACTAAGGTGAAACACTCAAATACGTGATACTCATACATTTATTGAGCATTTGCCGTGTGCCAGGCAACCTCCTATGTGCATTATATAGTTTAACAACTATTTGCTGCTAATACTGTTTTCCATTTTGTGGGTGCAGAAACCAAGAGGTTTAAGTAATGTGCCCAAAGTTACACAGCTATTCATTAGAGAATGTTAAATCAGGCACCTAATTCCTGAGTTTGTGTTAACTCATAGTTCATTGTAAAAATGAAATGAGATACTCCATGAAAGTGCTCAGAGCTATCTTTGACACAGAATGAGTGTGCAGCCATTTTGGAAACATCCCAGGTAGAACTTCCAATGTTTGGCTCTGTAAGAAAGCCATTCAGCTCAATTAAGTATTTTCTTTAAAATGTCCAGTACCTTGTAATAGCTTATTAAAATTTTTGTAGTTTTCAAAACGTATTTCAGCCTGCCTTGTAGGAATTTACCCTAGTTTGGTGGGGGGAGTGGGGTCAGTTAACACTCTTTATAGCCTTGAACCTCTGGGGGTCAGAGAGGAGGCCAAGTTCCCTTGTTATGTTACTGGAAGAGGTCCACATTCCTGGCATAGTTAT
This sequence comes from Tragulus kanchil, assembly GCA_022376925.1. Classification (NCBI taxonomy): domain Eukaryota; kingdom Metazoa; phylum Chordata; class Mammalia; order Artiodactyla; family Tragulidae; genus Tragulus; species Tragulus kanchil. The sequence continues at coordinate 166,755,546 of JAIOJX010000031.1, read as the reverse complement.
TTTTCTGGCTACCACTTAACTAGGGCACTTCCTTCTGGACCTCAAGATCTATAATTATCTAAACTGTACACAACCTTTGGTGCAGGCTAAGGAAAGTTCTCTGCTTGTTGTATACCATCACAGAAGCTTTTTAGAAATGACCTCAGCTCGTCTCCTCCACTGTTTGGCAGCCACACAGACTGCCAGAGTAGTAATTTTGCTCCGGCCTTGACCACTACCGACTTGAGCTCTCGTATCATGTTAACTCTTGATTTTCCTCAGTGGGTTTTATTATCCTACCTTGGCTCTGAGGACTAAATACAAAGACGGGTTCTTCTGTCAAACATGAGTTCTTTGGCACCAGGAACCTTAATATTGCAGCTGTTTCTATGTATGTATTCCTAAATGCAAACAACTGCCATCTAGGGTAGAATTTGAAGTTTGGCAGGCTGAATTCTGCTGGGGAAAGTAGTTGGTATCTAAATACTGCATCCTCTTCAGCAAATGCCAGTTATGAGAGGTGTCTAATTCAGAGTTTGGAGAAAGTGAGCTAGGTTGATACAGCTCTTGGGACTAGAGGTGATCATTAAGGTTGCAGGCATGGACCCTCGCGAAGCTGGCTTCAGTTTTTTCTCAATGTTGTCATTAACTTGTGAAGGGCCAGATAAGCGATCTCTGCTTCTAGAGCTTAGGAGGAGGAATACCCTCCCTCAATTTCCCACCTGAAAACTTCCATCCAGGTCTCTCTTAGGTCACTTCATTTGCTAGAGTGAAATCAAGAGAAAAGCAGGGAAGGGCCTGTAAAGATAAAATTAATTTATTTGCCCTCACAACTCGATGGGCCGCACTGGGGCCCCACAGCCCCATGTGCAGGCCCTGCAGTGGTGGGCTGGGGGGATGAAGTGTCTGGAGTGCCTGCTCCCTCGTCCACAGCTGCCTGGCGCTGGGTCCCTTCTCACCCCCCTATCCTGCTTCCACATGCAAGGGGTATGCAGGTCCGCCTGCAGCAAACCCGGGCCTGCCTCCGGCCACAGGGATGGGATCCCAAGGGTGGCTGAACACAGATCCGATCTGTGGGCTCGGGTGGGCAGTGAGCGGGAAGGCAGGCTGGAGTGTGTGATTCAGTGCAGAGAGCTGCTGTTCTGCTCTTCAAAGGCCATCTTGCCCAGGAGCTGGCTGTCCAACTCCACCCCACTCACAGGTAGTGGGAAGAAGTTCATTTCGGCTGCTAAGGCTGCCATGGCAGAAGGGTCCTGGCCAAACTGAGCTCGCAACATCATGTCCATTTTCTCCAGCCTCCTCTTGAGCCGCTTGGCCTCCCGCTCCCGGATAAGCCTCTTTGGCCTAACTACCGACTTGAGCTCTCGTATCATGTTAACTCTTGATTTTCCTCAGTGGGTTTTATTATCCTACCTTGGCTCTGAGGACTAAATACAAAGACGGGTTCTTCTGTCAAACATGAGTTCTTTGGCACCAGGAACCTTAATATTGCAGCTGTTTCTATGTATGTATTCCTAAATGCAAACAACTGCCATCTAGGGTAGAATTTGAAGTTTGGCAGGCTGAATTCTGCTGGGGAAAGTAGTTGGTATCTAAATACTGCATCCTCTTCAGCAAATGCCAGTTATGAGAGGTGTCTAATTCAGAGTTTGGAGAAAGTGAGCTAGGTTGATACAGCTCTTGGGACTAGAGGTGATCATTAAGGTTGCAGGCATGGACCCTCGCGAAGCTGGCTTCAGTTTTTTCTCAATGTTGTCATTAACTTGTGAAGGGCCAGATAAGCGATCTCTGCTTCTAGAGCTTAGGAGGAGGAATACCCTCCCTCAATTTCCCACCTGAAAACTTCCATCCAGGTCTCTCTTAGGTCACTTCATTTGCTAGAGTGAAATCAAGAGAAAAGCAGGGAAGGGCCTGTAAAGATAAAATTAATTTATTTGCCCTCACAACTCGATGGGCCGCACTGGGGCCCCACAGCCCCATGTGCAGGCCCTGCAGTGGTGGGCTGGGGGGATGAAGTGTCTGGAGTGCCTGCTCCCTCGTCCACAGCTGCCTGGCGCTGGGTCCCTTCTCACCCCCCGATCCTGCTTCCACATGCAAGGGGTATGCAGGTCCGCCTGCAGCAAACCCGGGCCTGCCTCCGGCCACAGGGATGGGATCCCAAGGGTGGCTGAACACAGATCCGATCTGTGGGCTCGGGTGGGCAGTGAGCGGGAAGGCAGGCTGGAGTGTGTGATTCAGTGCAGAGAGCTGCTGTTCTGCTCTTCAAAGGCCATCTTGCCCAGGAGCTGGCTGTCCAACTCCACCCCACTCACAGGTAGTGGGAAGAAGTTCATTTCGGCTGCTAAGGCTGCCATGGCAGAAGGGTCCTGGCCAAACTGAGCTCGCAACATCATGTCCATTTTCTCCAGCCTCCTCTTGAGCCGCTTGGCCTCCCGCTCCCGGATAAGCCGGGCCTGCCGCTTCTCTGGGGTCTCGTTGGCCCGCTTCAGCCTCATGGCCTCTCGATCTCGCTGCAGCCGGCGTGCCCGCTGCTCGTCGGTCTCCTGCATGCGCTGCAGGCGCTTGGCTTCTCGGTCCCTCATGCGCCGCACCTCCCTCTCCTCGGGGGTCTCATTGTCCCGCCGGCTCTTCTTGGCCGTGCGCTCTCGTTCTAGTCGCTGCAGCCGGACTTCCAAGGGCTCGTTCTGTCGGCGCAAGGCCCATTTGCGGACACTGGGGGTCTGGGCTTCCAGCAGCTTCCGGTAGGCGGCACAGTGGTTGCACACGAGCAGGATTCCAGCAGGGTACACTGGAGGACTAAAGGCAATGTCCTTCCCCTCAGCACTGGAGGGGCCCTCACTGTGGGCTGGTGGCAGGGATTCCATATTAAGGACTTCAGGGAGTTTCTCACTGGAAATCAGACGTTTTGTATGGTTAATGTCATGGTCTAACAAGGCTCAGGGATCCAGCCCTGACCTACTCTGTCCTGCCAGGCCAATCGCTCCAAGTTCACCACTAGGGGTCAGTTTGAGCGCTTGGGAGACGACCTCCACCCTTTCCATCTCTTGCCCTTCTTTGGCCAGGGTGTCTACCATGATTTGAGACCTACCTAGAGTTAGGGACTGAGCCGGCTGCCACAGCAAGCCACCAGAAATTGTGAGCCCTTACAACATGCAGTTCCTTTCAAGCCAAACTGATAGTGTCTGTAGGAGCTGTGTGGGGCACTCCTCCTTGTGGTGGACGCTGCCATAGGGGAGGTCCAGTCCCCGGGCTCTGCTCTCCTCCCCGTTGACCCTGCCTTGTCTACTAACTAGCAAATGGGACGTGGACACAGTTCCCACAGTTCGTCTTCCTGGACAGAAGGAGACTGTCCTCACATGAGGGTCCTCTTCTTTCTCTATGCTTTATCAGGAAGGTTCTTGGGACTTCCCACGTCTCTTTCCAGATGAAGATATTCTGATCAAGGAAAGAAATGAGAATCCATTTCCCTTTGGGGGATGAAGGGCTATTCTGAAATTTTCCCCCTCCTTTCTTTTGAGCCGCTTGGCCTCCCGCTCCCGGATAAGCCGGGCCTGCCGCTTCTCTGGGGTCTCGTTGGCCCGCTTCAGCCTCATGGCCTCTCGATCTCGCTGCAGCCGGGCGTGCCCGCTGCTCGCGGTCTCCTGCATGCGCTGCAGGCGCTTGCCCTCGGTCCCTCATGCGCGCACCTCCCTCTCCTCGGGGTCTCATTGTCCCGCCGGCTCTTCTTGGCCGTGCGCTCTGTTCTAGTCGCTGCAGCCGGACTTCCAAGGGCTCGTTCTGTCGGCGCAAGGCCCATTTGCGGACACTGGGGGTCTGGGCTTCCAGCAGCTTCCGGTAGGCGGCACAGTGGTTGCACACGAGCAGGATTCCAGCAGGGTACACTGGAGGACTAAAGGCAATGTCCTTCCCCTCAGCACTGGAGGGGCCCTCACTGTGGGCTGGTGGCAGGATTCCATATTAAGGACTTCAGGAGTTTCTCACCGGAAATCAGACGTTTTGTATGGTTAATGTCATGGTCTAACAAGGCTCAGGGATCCAGCCCTGACCTACTCTGTCCTGCCAGGCCAATCGCTCCAAGTTCACCACTAGGGGTCAGTTTGAGCGCTTGGGAGACGACCTCCACCCTTTCCATCTCTTGCCCTTCTTTGGCCAGGGTGTCTACCATGATTTGAGACCTACCTAGAGTTAGGGACTGAGCCGGCTGCCACAGCAAGCCACCAGAAATTGTGAGCCCTTACAACATGCAGTTCCTTTCAAGCCAAACTGATAGTGTCTGTAGGAGCTGTGTGGGGCACTCCTCCTTGTGGTGGACGCTGCCATAGGGGAGGTCCAGTTCCCGGGCTCTGCTCTCCTCCCCGTTGACCCTGCCTTGTCTACTAACTAGCAAATGGGACGTGGACACAGTTCCCACAGTTCGTCTTCCTGGACAGAAGGAGACTGTCCTCACATGAGGGTCCTCTTCTTTCTCTATGCTTTATCAGGAAGGTTCTTGGGACTTCCCACGTCTCTTTCCAGATGAAGATATTCTGATCAAGGAAAGAAATGAGAATCCATTTCCCTTTGGGGGTGTCTAATGGAAGGGACTTATTTACTGTCCTCATCACTTATATTTTCAGAGTCAAGAGCCTTTGCCGGAGCCTTCACTCTGACTGGGAAAGCAGGACCCACTCCCAGTAATTTGTTCCTAGCACAGAGGCTTAGGCGCCTGGCTAACCTGTTAAACGTGGCATGGCTAGTGAAACGGGCTCCACACACAGCACAGTTAGACCGCTGGTCCTCAGAGTGGATTAAGAGGTGGCGACCCAGTGACCCCGGGGAGCTGAGGGCTCGGCCACAGACAGGACACACGTAGCTCTTGGCGTTCACCACGGCTGCAGTGTGCTGCAAAAGAGAGCCTCATCTGTCAACTCACACCAGCTCCAGGACAAGCTCCGCCCACGGAGGAACTAGTTTCTGGGAAATGTCCCCTCTTCCCTTAGTCTCAGGACAAGGAATTTGCAACTCTTCTCCCTATTCAACACCCAGAAAAGGAACAGTCTCATGTTGAAGGGCTTCAGAAGGGCTAGGCCATCCACATCACTCAGAATTCAATTCTCTGAATTCTTACTAAGTTTTGGAACAGGAGGCTGGCTTAGAGAACAATGAGACACCAGAGCCAGAGCTCTCTCCTGAACCTGAGATGAATTCTTTTTTTTTTTTTGAAATATTTATTTATTTGGCTGTGCTGGGTCTTAGTCGCAGTATATGAGATCTAGCTCCCTGACCAAGGATTGAACCCAGGCCTTCTACATTGGGAGCCTGCAGCCTTAGCCACTGGACCATCAGAGGAGCCCCCTGTGATAAATTCTTGCTTGGAATTATCTCTCACAGTCTGCTTGCCTCACGCTGTGTAGATACAAGAGCACTTTAAAGGAGAGCCGAAGGCCAAGTCTAGAAGCTGGCTGGGGAGACTGGTATCCAAAAGGTATTTAAATACACTGCCTCTCCTTCAATCTTTTAAAATCAGTCTTCTGAAGAAACATTTATCCTCAGGAACCAATGATCTTTATGGTAAAACCCAGGCTGCCATGTGTGCTGATGCCTGTTCAATACAGATCATAAGACACATGTATTCTGCAGCTGGATTAGGCAAAAACTGTTTGTTTTGTTCTGATATACTGGTTTATAATAACTCTCCAGTATTTCAGAAACATCTATGTTAACTCATTTTTTACTCCTTTAAAACAAAGCCCTGTTTCTCTCTCGGTATTTAATATATGCATTAATTACTTTCGAAGAAAAATGACACTTAATTTTCACAGTGTGTCTGCCTGGGAACCCAGAACATATTCACTTAACATGTCCCACTTATTCCCTAAGATGTTCCAAGGACTGGAGTGGAGTCTGGGTGGAAGCAACAACATGAGGTTCTTTTGGGGGTTGGAGGAAACGGCTAAACAAATTGCTGGCGCCCGTGTTCCAGAGCACGTGGCTCCCCATGCCATACCTGGTACACGTGAGCAATCAGCTGCTCCCGACTCCCACAGTCAAGCTGGCAGAGGGGACACTGGCAGAGTCCAAGTAAGGGGTCAGAGTTCAAATTCTCTGGGACCTGCAACACAACAAGTAAGCAATTCATGAAGATGGTTCACCAGTCTCTTCCCTGCCCCTGCTTTTGAAAGGGTATCCTGGGACTTCCTTGGTGGTCCACTGGCTAAGACGTCGAGTTTCCAACACAGGGGGCTCAGGTTTGATCCCTGATGAGGGAACTAGATCCCACATGCCACAACTAAGGCCTGCCATAGCCAAATAAAGAAGAAAGGTATCCTGTTCAAAGGAACACAACCTCTTATCACACATCATTCTTAGGCTCCCATCAAGGGTTGAAGGAAAAAGTGACAGGGAAAGGGAATTAAATTTGCTCCCATCTTCATAGTCTCCAAGGCTTTCCGCCATGAAGACATAGGATTGCTCCAGAGAGAGTTTTTTCCCTCTTAAGGTAAACTCTGTAAAGAGACTAGCTTTCCCTCCTGCCATGCCTCTTGCAGGAATCCTCAAGAGACAAGTTAGTGAAAAGACGGCACCTCATTTAACACCGTGACTTAAATTTGCAAGCATATTCAAGAGTACATCTCACGAAGTCAGCTAATAGTTTTGCAAAGATAGATGTGCTGCTGCAAAGAAGTGGGGAACTTTAGGAGGAAGAGCTGTGTGTGGGTGAAGTGCCACATGGGTGGAAAGGGAAAGCTGGGTATGGTGAGGACTGTGTGCCTGAGGGCTGGGTGACGGTGCTGTCAAAGAGCTCCATCGGAAGGCCCAGGAGACCCTCAGAGGCAAAAGTGTTGCCTTCACGGGAAGGAGCAGCATCTGGACCGAGCAGAAGGGCAAGGGCGTCCCCAGACTCAGGAGTCAGTGGTCACTTGCCTTATGCTCTACCACTTTATTCCCACCAGCAGGCTGTTCTGCAGTTTCTAACTCTTTTTCCACTTTGACCACCCCTCCATCTTCCTCTGACGTATGGGAAGAGACTTCATCTTGGGTGGTCTCCTCTTCGTCACCCTCACTTTCACCTGGAACACACAAACTAGTCACTTGTATTTTGCATGAATACATCTTGGATTGCTTTCCACCCTGGAGTTTTACAGCTACAAAGGAAAAGATGCTCAGATTTTCCATAGTATAATTGGTGTATCAGTGCTTTTATGGGGACAAATCATGTTAAGCAGACGCCAGAACTATTGCTTACACTGTCATATATACACAAAAAAGAACATTGGAGGCAAAACTGCATTGGAAAATGGTTATTAGGCCCTGTACATTATAAGAATGAGAACTTCTTACACATAGTTCCCAAATATCTCACACTTCAAATCACACCTCCCAAGCACCTCATAGCATGCTTATTCTACATCACTTTGAACTTACCAACACTTATCACTGATTTTATTACTTACTTTTTCCCCTAACCTCGCTGCACAGTTTGTCCACAGTATCACATACTCTGTTCTAATCTGAGACCCACTAGTCTGTTCTCTCCCAACAAACCCAAGGCACGCCTGTAGAAACACGAACAAGTTTTTCTTTCTTCTTATCAATAAAGGAGGCAGTAGGAAATTAGGTAAAAATGTCATTTCTAGGGGAAAAACAGCTCAGGACAGTGCAAAAGTTAGTACAACAATCAGCCTCCATCAGTGGTGTTTGACTCACAGTGTCCTCTCTCTGCTAGGAGCTCAGCATTCTAGGCTAAATAGGTCCATTGTTCCTGGTGGTTCTCTGGATTATCTGATGGATAACTGAATGCTTAAGTGGACGGAACAGGACATTCTTTACTTCAGGATGAAACATAACTTCTTGTGACTAAATTAAGAAATGAGTTTGTTTTAATTTAGATGTAGGATGTGGCTGTGCATAGTTTCTGCCTGTGGCTGGGGAATCTGCCAGGTTTGTATGAGCTGATTTCTTTTTAAATCTCTATGACTTATAAAATAGGAAAAGAAATGATTTTTTTAAAAAAAACACAGAAATACTGTAGGGAGTTCTTTCTAAAAGGCAAAAAAAGTGCTAGTACTTTGAAGATCACAAGAGAAAGCTGTCAAGACTCTAGTCACGTCCCAGCACCACCTCAGTCCTGGACTCCGGGGCCTGAATGTCAGCAAGAGGCACACAGGATGGGGTTTCACCAGGCTCTCTGCACCGGCAGTGGGACTCGGCTTTCCTAACTAACAGTGCTTCTTATCTTCTCTCCATTATCTCTTATGTAACTTCTAAATCTACCAGTAACTGGACAAAACCGGCCACATTCCCTTTCTTCCAAAGAAAATTTCCCCAAATCACCGGCTAGTAGTAGTTACTTGTGTCTCTGTTAGATACTCTACTTGGTTAATGGCCTGGACTGAGCCCTGGAGAGATCCGTAGTTATGTATGCCTTATTCCTTGGTCCAAAGGTTTAGTTTGAATCCATCTCAGTAATAAGGATTGACACAGATTAAATCATACTGTTTTCTTCAACCATTTTGGAATACTTGTAGTCTAAGACAACACTGTATCAAACACATTTTATAATTTCTCAAAAACTCAAATGTATCACTCTACTAAAAATGTTTTAAAAATTAAGTATGCTATGAAGAGGGATGATGTAACTTTTCCAGAATGAAAACCTAACAGACCTCTATAGATGTTGGTACTCCTACCTACTGCTCAAACAGTGGCTTCCACAGATTTTCTAGAAATATTTGAGTTTATTTTTCTGTACCTGAGCAATGACTTACTAAATTATTATTTTTATCACTATAATGTAGAAAATGTAGTGTCTAGAAGAGTGCAGAACTCTCCTTTCCTTTCCAATCCCAAATATGGAGAGAAATCAGAAATGTCAATCTGAATTGATACTAACAATAACCAATACCAGATGGGTCAGATTAGTGAAGTTTGGGGATCATCCTAGGAAATAACACATCCCAAAGTGTATTTATTCAAGCAATTCATGGAACAGATGATCCCTGAGGCCCAACCAGTTACCAGCCACTGTCTTTTCAGTCTGTTAATCAAGGGGATCTACTCAGGACTTGGTGTGGGAAGACCTTCGCATTAGCATTGTATATGCTGCATAATCTCACTAATAAGCAAATCCTTTTATAGAACATTAAAGCTGGGTCCTCAAGCAATACTTTGATGACTACCACTCATACATTATATTAATTATAAATAAGCAGGTCCTAGGAGACAAGGATTTATTTTTCCTTTTCATTTGACCTAGCCCAGAGGCTGCTGGCACGCTAAATATCCCTAGGCCCCTGTCTATCAGAGTCATCACAAGCCAATCTGTGTGTGGCACTGTGCCAAGTACTGCAGTCCCTGAGTTACAAAAACAAAACGGAACAAAACATAATGCTGAACCTGTTCTCTCTCTGGACAAGTGTATGCCCGTACACCTCAGAACACCTGTGGGAACACCGAGGCTCCACAAATCTCCTTCACGTCTTCCTCCCAACCCCCATGCACAATCCCCAGAGCACACACACGCTGATAGTTCTTCTCCCGTTGCCCTGAGTCATTACCAGAAGGTGCAGAACTCACTGCTACTGGAGTCCTGAGCTCTTAGTTGTTGGATAGCTTGTCGCTGACTGCCAAGGTCTCCAGGAAAATCAGTTCTCATCATCGCCTGGCGGGCTTGCTCTTCTAGCCCAGCAAATACTTGATCCCCTGGTGGTCACAAGGAAAAATAGTCAGGCCACCAGCTGGGCGGTAGTACATCCCCAGGCAAGCTGGTTGGAAAGTCAGACCATTCAAAGGTAGGAGACAGGCAGGTACCCTGTGGTGGGGTCATTCATCTCCAAGTCAGCTTGTGGCCTCCAATGGCTTCTGGGCACGGCTACCCTTCCTGGGCAAGAAGCCAGATGCTCTAGAAAGCAGCATTTGCTTCTCTTAAATCCTCCTACTCTTGACTCCTTTTAAAGGTGATCAGTTGCTATTACAAGCTTCCATCAGGAATGGGGAGATGGCAAAAGGCAGCAAAGTGAAGGGATGAAGACAGGGCAACAAACCTGGGCACAGTTTCTGAATCTCAGCGTATGAGCTACAATGGCCTTGATTCTGCGTACTTCTGACTGTATACACAAGTGCTTTGAGAAACAGTATCTCTGACCCCCATCTTTCATCCATTCTCCTTAAAAGACACATGATGGAAGTTCTCCCTTGACTCTCTCACATCTATCAGAACTAGCCACGAGTAAATAAAAAATTGGTTGAATGATGGATTAAAGGGAAAATGGATTATGTGAACTCACTTCTGCTGAGGAACAAACTTCCTAAAACATGCCAACCAATTTCCCATAGGATACTATTTCATCTAGTCTCCTTGGTTTAGTGTGGTCTTTTCTTTTTTTCTCTTTGGATGGAATATCCAAAAGCCCTGGAACCATCCTTGATTGTGCATTTACCCTGAGGAACTCCACCTGGTGTCTTTGTGGTTATTGAAGAGTTGACAATTAAGTGCTCTTTTATTTCGAAGAGGCCAGGCATAAGGAGAGAAGAGAATTGGGTTTCTCGAGGTTACCAGTATCTCAGTCAAGGTGGAAACTACAATCCCCATTCTCCAGCCACCAAGGAAGAATAGTAAAAGCCCTAGTGAAATGTCTGACAAAAGACCAAGTGCTTTCTTAATGAAGAGAGAAGGGAAATTAAACAGGCTTAGGTTCCAAGGCTCATACAATGATTTAGGAGAAATGACCTGGTCAAGTGACTTGTACAGCTAGTCCTTGGGCAGTGAAAGAATTCATGTAAGGTATGGTTTCCCAGTGGCTCCGTGGTAAAGAATCTGCCTGACATTACAGGAGTCATTGGAGATGCAGGATTGATCCCAGGGGCAGGAAGATCTCCTTGAGAAGGAAATGGGAACCCACTCCAGTATACTTGCTGGGATAATCCCATGGAAAGAGGACGCTGGTATCCTACAGTTCATGGAGTCACAAAGAGTTGGACATGACTGAGCACACAGTCACCTAGGTATCTGTTCAGCAAACGTTCACTGAACATGTAGTGTATGTTAAGTGCTAAATGCTAGTAATAGTGATTATTTGGCACTTCCTAGTTCCAGGCTCTGTATTAAGTGCTTTATAGTTGCTTTGTTCTTGTTCAGTTGCTAAGTCATGTCTGACTCTTTTTGACAACCATGCCACGCTCCCCTGTTCTTCACTATCTCCCAGAGTTTGGTCAAACACAAGTCCAGTGAGTCGGTGATATCATCCAACCATCTCATCCTCTGCTGCCCGCTTCTCCTCCTTTATAGTTGCCACCTCTCCTTAATTTGCTGCAAGGAAATTTGTTGTAGGTATTACTATCTGTATTTTACTTAGGGAAAAAACTAAGGTTTATGTTGGAACTAAGGATTCAAACTCCAGTCTAGCCAACTCTTAATAACATTTTTCAACTGCTTTCTAGCACAGCTGTAAACAGAAGTTTAAGTGGTTCATTAGGGTGATTTTACCAAAAACAAATGCTTGTCTCTGTGTGACAAGAACAGCTCTGATCCTACTGTCAGTGTTAAGTGCTCTTTTATTTCAAGAGGCCAGGCATAAGGAGAGAAGAGAATTGGGTTTCTCGAGGTTACCAGTATCTCAGTCAAGGTGGAAACTACAATCCCATTCTCCAGCCACCAAGGAAGAATAGTAAAAGCCCTAGTGAAATGTCTGACAAAAGACCAAGTGCTTTCTTAATGAAGAGAGAAGGGAAATTAAACAGGCTTAGGTTCCAAGGCTCATACAATGATTTAGGAGAAATGACCTGGTCAATTGACTTGTACAGCTAGTCCTTGGGCAGTGAAAGAATTCATGTAAGGTATGGTTTCCCAGTGGCTCCGTGGTAAAGAATCTGCCTGACATTACAGGAGTCATTGGAGATGCAGGATTGATCCCAGGGGCAGGAAGATCTCCTTGAGAAGGAAATGGGAACCCACTCCAGTATACTTGCTGGGATAATCCCATGGAAAGAGGACGCTGGTATCCTACAGTTCATGGAGTCACAAAGAGTTGGACATGACTGAGCACACAGTCACCTAGGTATCTGTTCAGCAAACGTTCACTGAACATGTAGTGTATGTTAAGTGCTAAATGCTAGTAATAGTGATTATTTGGCACTTCCTAGTTCCAGGCTCTGTATTAAGTGCTTTATAGTTGCTTTGTTCTTGTTCAGTTGCTAAGTCATGTCTGACTCTTTGTGACCCCTTGGACTGCAGCACGCCAGGCTTCCCTGTCCTTCACTATCTCCCAGAGTTTGGTCAAACACAAGTCCAGTGAGTCGGTGATATCATCCAACCATCTCATCCTCTGCTGCCCGCTTCTCCTCCTTTATAGTTGCCACCTCTCCTTAATTTGCTGCAAGGAAATTTGTTGTAGGTATTACTATCTGTATTTTACTTAGGGAAAAAACTAAGGTTTATGTTGGAACTAAGGATTCAAACTCCAGTCTAGCCAACTCTTAATAACATTTTTCAACTGCTTTCTAGCACAGCTGTAAACAGAAGTTTAAGTGGTTCATTAGGGTGATTTTACCAAAAACAAATGCTTGTCTCTGTGTGACAAGAACAGCTCTGATCCTACTGTCAGTGTTACTTTCCTTCCACAAGAAACTGATATATACAATGCAAATATCAAAATAATATTCTCAAGGTCAGTACTGACGAAAGGAAGCATCATTTTCATAGTTCTGATGCCATGGGATGAGTTAGTATGCCTGGCCTGGGGTAAGACCATGCGACTCTGAATGATACTGTGAGTGGGAACAGAGATGCTAAAAGTCCAGGTGCACTTCTAGACGCATAGCCTCAAGGAAAGCAAAAATAAACTGCTTGAAGTCAACCTTCATAATATTCAAGATGACACCCTAGATATAAATTATCGCTAGGGAGAGCAAATTTGGTGAATTCTGCATTATAGCACCTCCTCATTCCTCTTTTTAGTAGTACAATACTGAATTTCTCCTTGTTGGTGCCTCTGTAACCACAAGATCATCAGCAAATAGAATAGTTACCGAATTCTGGGTAAACACATGTTTTTGGACCTGGTAGCCAAGGGCAGGTATGACACCAAGGAGCAAGTGATGTAGCAGCATATAATTATCAAAGGCAGATGATCCTCATCAAAGACATCTTTAAAGAAGCTTATCCAGAAATCAGCTAGGTTTTTAACATATCAAGAATCTACACTCTCCCCTCCTTTCTTAATGGGGAATCACCACTGGATTAGAAAGACATCTTAAAGGATACGTACTTTTCAAGATCAGCAATTCAGTCTAGTCTCCATCAAGCTGAACAAAAATTTTACTTCTATTGAAGTTATTTAAATGTTTAGCCCTTCACAGAACATAACAGTGAAGCGTCTGTTCAATACAGAGGCCCTATCTAGGACTTTTGGGAGCATTCTCACCTAGGATAGTTGGGGTACATTTAATTCTGTCATTCTTTTTTTGGCAGTTTGGAAAGAAAAGCTATGGTCCTATATATATATATATATATATATATATATATATATATATATATATATATATATATTCTATATTTTATTCCACTCCTGACCTGGAAAAAAGGCCAAGGTAAACTTTACTTCTTAGGGCTATTCCTATTTTAAATACCAACATAAAGCAAAATATATAAAAACTATAAAAAAGGATTCTGACAGACCTCCTAGAAAAAGATAAATGAATGATCTCCCAGTAGTCATTATTATTATTATTATTTTGGCCACTTCCATTGGTCTTTCATTTATTTCCATCTTTGTTCTTTGGCCTGTGTGGGCCTCCCATTACAGTGGCTTCTCTTGTCGCAGAGCACTGGCTCTGGGCGCATGCGCGCCAGAGTGCTGGCTCGGTAGTTGGAGACATCGGTCCAACTGCTCCGTGGCATGTGGGATCTTCCCAGGCCAGGGATCAAACCGCACCCTTGCACTGCAAGGCGGTGCTTCATAATATTCAAGATGACACCCTAGATATAAATTATCGCTAGGGAGAGCAAATTTGGTGAATTCTGCATTATAGCACCTCCTCATTCCTCTTTTTAGTAGTACAATACTGAATTTCTCCTTGTTGGTGCCTCTGTAACCACAAGATCATCAGCAAATAGAATAGTTACCGAATTCTGGGTAAACACATGTTTTTGGACCTGGTAGCCAAGGGCAGGTATGACACCAAGGAGCAAGTGATGTAGCAGCATATAATTATCAAAGGCAGATGATCCTCATCAAAGACATCTTTAAAGAAGCTTATCCAGAAATCAGCTAGGTTTTTAACATATCAAGAATCTACACTCTCCCCTCCTTTCTTAATGGGGAATCACCACTGGATTAGAAAGACATCTTAAAGGATACGTACTTTTCAAGATCAGCAATTCAGTCTAGTCTCCATCAAGCTGAACAAAAATTTTACTTCTATTGAAGTTATTTAAATGTTTAGCCCTTCACAGAACATAACAGTGAAGAGTCTGTTCAATACAGAGGCCCTATCTAGGACTTTTGGGAGCATTCTCACCTAGGATAGTTGGGGTACATTTAATTCTGTCATTCTTTTTTTGGCACTGTGGAAAGAAGAGCTCTGTGCATATATATATATATATATATATATATATATATATATATATATATATAGTCCTATATTTTATTCCACTCCTGACCTGGAAAAAAGGCCAAGGTAAACTTTACTTCTTAGGGCTATTCCTATTTTAAATACCAACATAAAGCAAAATATATAAAAACTATAAAAAAGGATTCTGACAGACCTCCTAGAAAAAGATAAATGAATGATCTCCCAGTAGTCATTATTATTATTATTATTTTGGCCACTTCCATTGGTCTTTCATTTATTTCCATCTTTGTTCTTTGGCCTGTGTGGGCCTCCCATTACAGTGGCTTCTCTTGTCGCAGAGCACTGGCTCTGGGCGCATGCGCGCCAGAGTGCTGGCTCGGTAGTTGGAGACATCGGTCCAACTGCTCCGTGGCATGTGGGATCTTCCCAGGCCAGGGATCAAACCGGCACCCCTTGCACTGCAAGGCGGTGTCTTTACCCAGTGGACCACCAGGGAAGCCTCCAGTAGTCATTATTTACCTAATCCCTAAATTTGACTGCCCAGATTTACCCTTCCATAAGAAGGTAGTGATACTTGCTAAAAATATGTCATATTAAGTCTGGTATAATGTGATTTATAGCATCTAGAGATAGCAGTGATTAAGAAGTATTATGCAACTGCCTGCTTTTACAGTGTAGAATACTTTTTCCTGTCTTAAGACTATTTGGAGTACGTTAAAAGAAAAAATTGTTTGGTTTCTAAATATTAACAGGAAATGTCAACCCACTCCAGTATTCTTGCCTGGAGAATCCCATGGGCAGAAGAGCCTGCCAGGAGAGCAAGAGTTGGACACAAGTGAGCGACTAAACAACAATCATCTTATTTAATATGAGCATTTGTCTATTGATAGTTGAGAAAAAGTCATCTAAGCTCAACAGTAAAAAGCAAGGTGCTACCCTTTGTATTTATGGTAAGAAATCTGGATATGTTGGCCTGATTTGGCTAAGGTTTTTTAGACCAGGTAAGAACAAAGCCGTGCAAGCAAGTCTGTAGAACAGATGAGAAGTCTGAGATCAAAGTTATGGAAAGACAAAGATTTTACAATTCTCTTTCTTGAGTCCTTGGTACAGTTCAATAAATGCAATGTCTCAGTGAATGAAATTAAGTAAAGCAGCTGAGAGATTTTCTAGGAGAGCAGATGTCGAATTCAGAATAAAACATGCTTGTGTTGGCAGTGAGGCACTTAGGATTCCTTTTCTAGCCAACAGTCTCCGTTACCAAGGTGCTACCACATGTTAGAAACAGAACCATTACCTCACAAGGAGGCTGACAATGAATGAAGACAAAACAAGTTGCACTTTTTAGAAGAGGAGGGACTTTAAAAGCTTTTTTCCTATTTCTCTGTAAAAGTTGAAAACTTTAATTGAAGTTGGGAAGTTTTTAGTCTCATATATACTCTGAAAACAAAAGTCTCTTAAGAAAAATAAGTTTTTCCTTTACTTAAGTGGTTGGCTTGGTACAAACACATCAAATGAAAGTGTGCAAAGTCCTGTATTTTCAACCTCTCTAAAAATGGTTTACAGAAACTTGTACTCAAGGTGGGGGAGATGAAGGAGGGAGGAAAGAGATGTAACAGATTTTGAGCTATCAGCAGTTTCTCTGTGACTAACAATAATTCTGGACTTTTATTCCAAAAGTTCCACATTAAATCTATTAACCAACTAGGGAAAACCTAAGAGCCTGCCTGAATGTTTCTGGGGGAGGAGAGATCATGATGGTAAATTCAGATCCAGAGACAGTCCCAAGGAAAGCCAAGTGTATGTCAGAGCAGCCTGCCCTTTGGCTTCTAAAGTAGATCTGACAGATGCTGTCGGGCTACAGCAGTGGCATTCTTTTTTTTGTTTGTTTTTTAAAGATTTATTTATTTATTTATTTTGGGCGGGGTCGGGTTGGGGAGGGAGGGGAGCAGGTGGGCCACTTCTATTGGTCTTTCATTTCTCTATTTTCATCCATCTTTGTTCTTTGGCCCGTGTGGGCCTCCCATTGCGGTGGCCTCTGTTGTCGCAGAGCACTGGCTCTGGGCGCATGCGCTCCAGAGCTCTGGCTCGGTAATTGGACACATCGGTCCAGGCACTCCGCAGCACATGGGATCTTCCCAGGCCAGAGATCGAAGCGGCGCCCCATGCACTGCAAGGTGGTGTCCTTATCCACTGGACCACCAGGGGAAGCCCAAGCAGTGGCATTCTTAATATATTCTTTTAGACGGGCTTTGAGCTTCATGCCATACAATCCTCTTCGTCCCAGAAGGCAGATCTAATGGAGCTCAGCCATTACTTGGCTTGAATGCCGATTGGCTTCGACATTTAAGCAAAACTTCTGCAGACATTCCCACCTCCCAGACCTTGAATTCATTCCATTTACTTTAAATAGATGAGACGCATTAAATCCAATACATTTGATTGGTTCTGGTTCGCTCCAAGGGGATAGAAGTCTCATGTGGTCAAAAGACTGAAATTACCTATTTCCATTTCTCATTATTGTCATGGGCAATGAGAAAAATGACCTTTCAAAAAAGGGAGGTTCAGCTTCAGTCCCCCAAAGAGTAAACAAGTAGAAGATTCTCAGATACCAGCAAATCTCAGTGTCTTTCTTCTTTCTTAAGTCCATCACGCCTTTATAATTCCCTTCCCTAAGGTCTCACTGAAAACAGCCCCTTCTGCTTTTTAGCTGCACCCAAACCTTTCTGTTCACAGTCCTCTTAATGGTTACCACTGCAGAGCCTGCCAAGTCCCACCCACTCCGCCACAGTACTGATGATGTTCACTAGCTCAAAGCTGTGGATATGGTATTCCCTTCTTTTCCATGGCCTGTGTGTCCACCTATTTTCCAATATCAGTACCAGTTCACCCTGGCTTTGAGTAACTATGGTAGAATGAGATACAGCTATGGATGTATGCTGTGTGGGTGTAGGCATCAGCCACGGAAGCATTTACTGGACTGACCACAATCATATATTATCCCCACCAGCTACTTTCCTAAAGTCTCTTTGGACAGGTGGCTTTTTAGGTAAATGCCCAACTCAAATGACTGCCTTATTTTTTGAACTCACTACTCTACTAGAAATTCCTTTCCTAAAAAAATTAAAAATTGAGCTTCTTTTCTGCTCTGCCTCTGTGCCTTTGTCAGCATTCATCTTCAACCAGAACGGAGAAGACAATCCTTCTGAATGTCTGTGTTGAATTGCCTATGCTAGAGATGCTTCATCTTATATCTCTTGACAATCTTTACATTCAGGACCACCAACTCTCACTGTTTTGGCAGCAATTTCTAAACTGTTCCCGAACCACTCATTTTTATATTAAGCAGCTTTTCAGATCCACCTACTCTAGAATACACTCCAAGAAGCATCCAATTTGCTCTGTCTTATACAGCTCTTCTGAGACTTGAATAGAAGATTGAAAATCTATGAAAATTTGTTAACTCACTTAATCTATAACATGCAGAAATCATCTTAATTCCTCCCTAACTACAGATTTCTCTCCTATGCTTGAAATTACCCAATAAAATAAAGTAAGATACACACTGCCTGGCATACAGTATATTTTAAATAAATTTTAGTCCTCTTAATTCCTTGACTAATCTAACCTAATGTAGAATTTCTTTCCTTGAAAAAAAAAAAATCTTTGAAATGTTCTACCACTGAATTCCCTTCAAATGTTTTAGGCAGTCCCTCCATAACAAAGGGGGTCTTTTTGTCTCTTTTTTAAATTTGAATGAAGATGCCTATCTGCCCAGAAAATAGGAAATTGGTTTGTTGTTCAGTAGCTTAGTCGTGTTAGGCTCTTTTCCACCCCAAGGACAGTAGTATACTGGGCCTCCCTGTCCTTCACCATCTCCCAGAGTTTGCTCACTGAATCAGTGATGCCATCCAACTATCTCATCCCCTATCATCCCCTTCTCCTCTTGCCTCCAATCTTTCCCAGCATCAGGGTCCTTCTGTCTCAAATTTGCATAGATATATTAATGTAATTTTTTTCAAATTTTAGCCTCTTTCATTGTTTTTATTTATTGATTTATTTATTTTCATCCATCTTTATTCTTTGGCCTGTGTGAGCCTCCCACTGCAGCGGCCTCTCTCGGTGCAGAGCACTGGCTCTAGGCTTATGTACTCCAGAGCACTGACTCCTAATTGGACACACCAGTCCAGCCGCTCCACAGCATGTGGGATCCTCTCAGGCCAAGGATCAGACCACCAGGGATCAAACCGATGCTCCTTGCACTGTAAGGCGGACTCTTTACCCACTGGACCACCAAGGAAGCCCTGTTAATGCTAATTTAACATGCCACTTTTGAACACCCATTCTGAGCAGTTGCTACTTCCCTGGGGGCTCAGTGGTAAAGAATCCACCCGTCAAGCAGGAGACACTAGTTCTATTCCTGGGTTGGGAAGATCCCCTGAAGAAGGAAATGGCAACCCACTCCAGTATCCTTGCCTGGGAAATCCCATTTACACAAGAGCCTGGCGGGATACCGTCCACGGGGTCACATGACTTGGTGACTAAACAACAAATCTGAGAAGTGCTCGAAGTAGAAAGGGACAGCAAGAATTATATATAAGACATAGTGTCTGCCCTCCAAAAGTTTACAATCCAATTACCAAAATAAAATAAATATGTGCACCTGCTGAGAAATAATGCAAAGCAATAGAGCATAGCTGTTTCCTGTTACCAGTTTCTCCTTCATGTGATCCGTCCCGCACAGTGTTGTAATCTAAATGTCACTTCACTCTCCCTGCTTAAAAACCTTAGAGTAGCTCCTTACAGTCACAATGAAGCATGAACTTGACTGGCGTTCAGGCCTCTACAACATAGCGTTAAACATCTCCTTCCTCGTGTTGTACGGCTTCTGGACAAATGAAACTTCTGCTTCATACAAAGTCTCCTTGACCCCTGAACATAGCCTGTGCATTCCTTCTTTTTATCTTTGCTCACTTAGTTCCCTCTACCTGATTTTACCTCTCCTTTCCTTTTTTTTTAAACAACTCACTTTCTACCTTCTAAGGCCCATTTCAGGGTCCCGGTACAGGGCTTCTTGCATCAAGCATTCCCTCACTATCTCAGTCCATGGAGCTCTCTCCCTCCTCTTCTCTTCTATAGTACACACAACCTGCAGCATCCCTATTTGACACTTAGCATAGATTATCTTGCTAATATGCTCACCTACCTACCTATCTGTCTGTAGCCACATTTTAATCTTATTTATCTTTATTCTGTTTCACAGTCTTGGCATCCAGCACAAGGCTTTGCACAGTGTAGGAACCCTATTAATGTTGGTTAATGTGAATACTAAGGGTATTTAGACTTCCTCAAAAACAGACACACTTTAAATCCATCATGTTCAACACATTTAACCCTTTTTGCTTCATGAATGTGAACCAATCACCTACATTCAGATTATTCTTCCTATTCCAACCCTCAGTGTTCCTTGGTTCCAGAGGAAAAAGCCCAATACTCACAGTGAACTTTATTTGGATTTGTCTGTTTCCGACGGGACATGTTTCCCTGATCCAAGAGCTCTGGCTTTTCCCAGTTTCACGACTGGATGTTACTACTTCCTTGCAAGGTGCTGACCTACGATAAAAAAGATAATGTTAGCACGTGTCATTTAGCCCAGAAATTATATGTAATTAAAAGATAAGGACTTTTTTTTCTGCTACTAAGACAACAAATCTGAGAAGTGCTCGAAGTAGAAAGGGACAGCAAGAATTATATATAAGACATAGTGTCTGCCCTCCAAAAGTTTACAATCCAATTACCAAAATAAAATAAATATGTGCACCTGCTGAGAAATAATGCAAAGCAATAGAGCATAGCTGTTTCCTGTTACCAGTTTCTCCTTCATGTGATCCGTCCCGCACAGTGTTGTAATCTAAATGTCACTTCACTCTCCCTGCTTAAAAACCTTAGAGTAGCTCCTTACAGTCACAATGAAGCATGAACTTGACTGGCGTTCAGGCCTCTACAACATAGCGTTAAACATCTCCTTCCTCGTGTTGTACGGCTTCTGGACAAATGAAACTTCTGCTTCATACAAAGTCTCCTTGACCCCTGAACATAGCCTGTGCATTCCTTCTTTTTATCTTTGCTCACTTAGTTCCCTCTACCTGATTTTACCTCTCCTTTCCTTTTTTTTTAAACAACTCACTTTCTACCTTCTAAGGCCCATTTCAGGGTCCCGGTACAGGGCCTCTTGCATCAAGCATTCCCTCACTATCTCAGTCCATGGAGCTCTCTCCCTCCTCTTCTCTTCTATAGTACACACAACCTGCAGCATCCCTATTTGACACTTAGCATAGATTATCTTGCTAATATGCTCACCTACCTACCTATCTGTCTGTAGCCACATTTTAATCTTATTTATCTTTATTCTGTTTCACAGTCTTGGCATCCAGCACAAGGCTTTGCACAGTGTAGGAACCCTATTAATGTTGGTTAATGTGAATACTAAGGGTATTTAGACTTCCTCAAAAACAGACACACTTTAAATCCATCATGTTCAACACATTTAACCCTTTTTGCTTCATGAATGTGAACCAATCACCTACATTCAGATTATTCTTCCTATTCCAACCCTCAGTGTTCCTTGGTTCCAGAGGAAAAAGCCCAATACTCACAGTGAACTTTATTTGGATTTGTCTGTTTCCGACGGGACATGTTTCCCTGATCCAAGAGCTCTGGCTTTTCCCAGTTTCACGACTGGATGTTACTACTTCCTTGCAAGGTGCTGACCTACGATAAAAAAGATAATGTTAGCACGTGTCATTTAGCCCAGAAATTATATGTAATTAAAAGATAAGGACTTTTTATAATAGTTTTCTGAGCATATAAAACTCACCACTTATAAACTACTGAACTACTTAAGGAGAGAAAGAAATTAGTAAATCTAGCAGAACAAACATTAAGGTCTCAAGAAGTTTGAGTGGGGACTCCAAAGGGCTTAAGAGAATTTTACTCTAAATCCATCTATAGAATCCAGAATACTGTTAAGATACTGTTATGTGATCACAATCAAAGCCACGGGGTCGAAAAGGAAGCAAAAAACTTAGGCAACCAGCGTTAGACACAATGTGGGCTCACCCCACAAATTGTAAAAGGAAGCAAAGGAAGCTCAAGAGGCAGGGGCAGCTCACATGTCACATGCCCTCTGGAAGTCAAGCCCTGCAATCTGCACCAATGGGAGCCTCCAGATGTTTTCTCAAGAGGTTCCTAGAGGGAACAAAGGCACGACATCCGTGAGACAGGAAACATCTCAAACACTCTTGGGCACCTGTCAATGAAGACATGGGAAATGAGACCCCTTATCTAGCGATGCATGCACAGTGCTAGGCACTGTGGATGACAGGGCACTAAGGCAATTCAGACTTCCAGTGCTGAAGATGGGCTTCCACCCAAAGAGCCAGGCACCATCAACATGGTTGAATACTGATTCAGCACCCCAATGTAAAGCATCAACCTGGCCCTGCTCACATGCTCCCGGGTGGTGGACAAAATTAATAATTTTAGTGCCTCTTCTCAGTCCAGCCTCTGCGTAGCAAAGTGTGGGAAGAACAGAGAGAAAAGGTCTCCAACTGAGCAGTGCTGCAGAGACATGCACCTGCTTCCCTGAAACAGGAGGGAACAGATACTTACGCCTACAGGTTCCTGGTTAGTTTTAAGAAAGCCTTTCCTGGCGTTAACTGTTGTTAGAGAGTCTGAAATGGATTAGTAGTGGAAGCTGTGAATTTTCTATGAAAGACAGAATGAATAAGCAGACATAGATTAAAAGAGATATTCTCTTCCTACCAAAGATAAGAATGTGGATGTTACTACTTCCTTGCAAGGTGCTGACCTACGATAAAAAAGATAATGTTAGCACGTGTCATTTAGCCCAGAAATTATATGTAATTAAAAGATAAGGACTTTTTATAATAGTTTTCTGAGCATATAAAACTCACCACTTATAAACTACTGAACTACTTAAGGAGAGAAAGAAATTAGTAAATCTAGCAGAACAAACATTAAGGTCTCAAGAAGTTTGAGTGGGGACTCCAAAGGGCTTAAGAGAATTTTACTCTAAATCCATCTATAGAATCCAGAATACTGTTAAGATACTGTTATGTGATCACAATCAAAGCCACGGGGTCGAAAAGGAAGCAAAAAACTTAGGCAACCAGCGTTAGACACAATGTGGGCTCACCCCACAAATTGGAAAAGGAAGCAAAGGAAGCTCAAGAGGCAGGGGCAGCTCACATGTCACATGCCCTCTGGAAGTCAAGCCCTGCAATCTGCACCAATGGGAGCCTCCAGATGTTTTCTCAAGAGGTTCCTAGAGGGAACAAAGGCACGACATCCGTGAGACAGGAAACATCTCAAACACTCTTGGGCACCTGTCAATGAAGACATGGGAAATGAGACCCCTTATCTAGCGATGCATGCACAGTGCTAGGCACTGTGGATGACAGGGCACTAAGGCAATTCAGACTTCCAGTGCTGAAGATGGGCTTCCACCCAAAGAGCCAGGCACCATCAACATGGTTGAATACTGATTCAGCACCCCAATGTAAAGCATCAACCTGGCCCTGCTCACATGCTCCCGGGTGGTGGACAAAATTAATAATTTTAGTGCCTCTTCTCAGTCCAGCCTCTGCGTAGCAAAGTGTGGGAAGAACAGAGAGAAAAGGTCTCCAACTGAGCAGTGCTGCAGAGACATGCACCTGCTTCCCTGAAACAGGAGGGAACAGATACTTACGCCTACAGGTTCCTGGTTAGTTTTAAGAAAGCCTTTCCTGGCGTTAACTGTTGTTAGAGAGTCTGAAATGGATTAGTAGTGGAAGCTGTGAATTTTCTATGAAAGACAGAATGAATAAGCAGACATAGATTAAAAAGAGAGATATTCTCTTTCCTACCAAAGATAAGAATGTGGATCTGATCACTCTCTTAACTTTTCTTTCCACTCCTACCTTCTCAAATTGTACTCACACTGAATAAGTAAAATAAAATTGTAGTCTACTGCCTTAAGAGGCGTTATGCGAGGCTACTTAACGACCATCTATACTTTGCACTCAAGTTAGTGAAGACTTGCCTCCCGTTATGCCAACTAACTTCTCTATGTAGCCAGAAAGAACCTCAGACCTGTAATCAGACCTTGCCTCCCCTTACCAAAAGAAGAAAGAAACCGCAAATGGCAAAGACAGGCCTCCACAGGAAGTGGCAAAGGAAGCAGCTTTCAGGCAGTCTTCTATCATATCTGCATATCAAACACAGTTCTTTTTCAAGACCTTTAATTAAAAAAAAAAAAACAAACTCCAAATGTATACAGTAAGAATTTTAAGGGAGAATGTCAAGTGCTGATGTTAATGAAATTGTGTTCTCTAGGTTTTGTTGGTGCAAATCATTTCTTTCTAATCAAGTAGTTGTGTCATAAACTGAAACAGTGAATGAATATTACACTTTGGGTCTTTTCCTCTAAGTCTGTGGAAGCACAGAGTAGAAAGTTGCATGAAACGCAAGTTGCCTATCATTTTTTCTCTAACATTTGCAGAGCTACAGCACTCTATTGTATAAGGAAGAAATGAAATCTTAACTAATGTTTAAATTTTCTTCCCATCAAGATCTGAAAAATGGTGTTAAATCTTCTGAAGGAAGGCAGAATTAATCCCATACTGATTCAGCACCCCAATGTAAAGCATCAACCTGGCCCTGCTCACATGCTCCCGGGTGGTGGACAAAATTAATAATTTTAGTGCCTCTTCTCAGTCCAGCCTCTGCGTAGCAAAGTGTGGGAAGAACAGAGAGAAAAGGTCTCCAACTGAGCAGTGCTGCAGAGACATGCACCTGCTTCCCTGAAACAGGAGGGAACAGATACTTACGCCTACAGGTTCCTGGTTAGTTTTAAGAAAGCCTTTCCTGGCGTTAACTGTTGTTAGAGAGTCTGAAATGGATTAGTAGTGGAAGCTGTGAATTTTCTATGAAAGACAGAATGAATAAGCAGACATAGATTAAAAAGAGAGATATTCTCTTTCCTACCAAAGATAAGAATGTGGATCTGATCACTCTCTTAACTTTTCTTTCCACTCCTACCTTCTCAAATTGTACTCACACTGAATAAGTAAAATAAAATTGTAGTCTACTGCCTTAAGAGGCGTTATGCGAGGCTACTTAACGACCATCTATACTTTGCACTCAAGTTAGTGAAGACTTGCCTCCCGTTATGCCAACTAACTTCTCTATGTAGCCAGAAAGAACCTCAGACCTGTAATCAGACCTTGCCTCCCCTTACCAAAAGAAGAAAGAAACCGCAAATGGCAAAGACAGGCCTCCACAGGAAGTGGCAAAGGAAGCAGCTTTCAGGCAGTCTTCTATCATATCTGCATATCAAACACAGTTCTTTTTCAAGACCTTTAATTAAAAAAAAAAAAACAAACTCCAAATGTATACAGTAAGAATTTTAAGGGAGAATGTCAAGTGCTGATGTTAATGAAATTGTGTTCTCTAGGTTTTGTTGGTGCAAATCATTTCTTTCTAATCAAGTAGTTGTGTCATAAACTGAAACAGTGAATGAATATTACACTTTGGGTCTTTTCCTCTAAGTCTGTGGAAGCACAGAGTAGAAAGTTGCATGAAACGCAAGTTGCCTATCATTTTTTCTCTAACATTTGCAGAGCTACAGCACTCTATTGTATAAGGAAGAAATGAAATCTTAACTAATGTTTAAATTTTCTTCCCATCAAGATCTGAAATCGGAACTGTGAGATAAAGGTAATAAAGATCCTTCTGAAGGAAGGCAGAATAATTTGAGACAGGCTCTATTCAGATCATCTTGGTGAGGCAACAATACTAAACGGTAAACAATACTAAAGCTACAAGTCAGAGAGGGAGATCCGTATCTGCATATTTAAATCTCCAGTGTCCACTGCACCTCACAATCCTCCTAGTGGCCAAATGGGGAACCAACCAGATGGTACCCAATGGGACTTCACACCTGAGGGATTAAAGGGAAAACAGAAGTAAATATTCTTCCCTCCCTCAAAAAAAGAAAGCTTGTGGGGTCGTGGACTCTTGAAAATACATGTCAGTTAATTATGTACTTAATTAACACTTTAAAAACACTAGCACAGGAGGTACATTCTTGACTGCACAACAAGATCTCAGAGATTAGCCAATTGTTTTTCAGCAGTAAAAGGTAATAAAATCCATAGACATACTGCTCTAAAGTTCACCAACTCAGTTTTACTTTCAACACTTGCCTCAGTTCCCAAGCCCGAATCTGAAACCCATACAAAAATGTAAACGGATGGTCTGAACATCACCATCTGGAAGAAAAACAAGATGCGAGGAAAAGTAACCGGTTAGATTCAGGTCTATGAGGGATTCTATTTAAAAAGAGGCAGTTGTGTCTTTAGAACGAGGTTAAGAATCCTTGGGAGGGGGCCAACGACTCCCCCTAACACTGCCCCCGCTCTCTCACAGGTGTTAGGTTGCAGCTTCCAGGACACTCCACAGACTTGAGCAAGAGGGGAAAAAAAGGGTGAAATTCAAGCTTTAAGAAAAGAGGGTGTACTCCCACCTCCAGATCTGGTCCAGTTCCCACGGAGCAAAGTAAACTCGCCCGATTCCCAGGGGTTTTGTACCTGCCAGAAAGGAGAGGGCAAGAGAGCTGGTCACGTAGCCGCCTCCCGGTTCACCCTGTTCTCGCTGCTGCTTAGTCTGGAGCGTGGGTATACTCGGCCGAGACAGTCCCTCGGGCTGCCTGAAGGCATGAGCACAGGTAGATTCCCCGGAATTATCAGCCAAGAGCCAGAGAGGTCTTCCGAGGCGGCACAGACAAACGCTCAGACAATACAAGCCTTCTCAGAAATCTAAATTTGGAAGCCCTTCTGGCGACGGCGACGCAGGACTGAGACCCGAGGGCTGCACCCCCACGCCCATCCTCCCGCTCGCCCAGCTCCCGCCCAGCCTGTCAGAGGCCGGGCCGTCCCGGCGGGGCCCGGCTGAGCCCGACCTAGGCCCGCGCGGGGAGGGCCGCGCCGCGGACACCCCTCCCGCGCCCGAGATCGCCCGAGGGACGGAAAGAGGAACGGCCGCCGTGGGGAGCCAGCCCGGTCGGGCCGCGCCGCGGGAGCCCGCGGCAAGGGGAGGGTCAGCGCCAGCACTGCCCCCGCCCCCCAGGCCGGAGGGAGCCCCTGGCCCCCTCCCCGGACGCAGACGGACAAAAGGACCGACAGCCGGCGACCCAGGGAGGGAGCGAGGCGCCCCTGCATCCTCAGCCTGGTCCCGGAGGGAAAGAGTCGGGGCGGGGGTAGGGTCTTTTTACCCGGCGCCTCGGCGCTCCGCTGCGCTCTGGGTCCCTGGGCCCCGCCTCCGGACAGACGGACCGCCGGACAATGGGCCCCGGGCCGCGCAGCTCGGGCCGGCCGGGCCGGGGCTCTCCGGGACTGGGCCCCGGCGGGCGGAGGCAGCTCCGGGTAGGAATTAAAAGAAGGCGGGGGTTTAGATTCAGGTCTATGAGGGATTCTATTTAAAAAGAGGCAGTTGTGTCTTTAGAACGAGGTTAAGAATCCTTGGGAGGGGGCCAACGACTCCCCCTAACACTGCCCCCGCTCTCTCACAGGTGTTAGGTTGCAGCTTCCAGGACACTCCACAGACTTGAGCAAGAGGGGAAAAAAAGGGTGAAATTCAAGCTTTAAGAAAAGAGGGTGTACTCCCACCTCCAGATCTGGTCCAGTTCCCACGGAGCAAAGTAAACTCGCCCGATTCCCAGGGGTTTTGTACCTGCCAGAAAGGAGAGGGCAAGAGAGCTGGTCACGTAGCCGCCTCCCGGTTCACCCTGTTCTCGCTGCTGCTTAGTCTGGAGCGTGGGTATACTCGGCCGAGACAGTCCCTCGGGCTGCCTGAAGGCATGAGCACAGGTAGATTCCCCGGAATTATCAGCCAAGAGCCAGAGAGGTCTTCCGAGGCGGCACAGACAAACGCTCAGACAATACAAGCCTTCTCAGAAATCTAAATTTGGAAGCCCTTCTGGCGACGGCGACGCAGGACTGAGACCCGAGGGCTGCACCCCCACGCCCATCCTCCCGCTCGCCCAGCTCCCGCCCAGCCTGTCAGAGGCCGGGCCGTCCCGGCGGGGCCCGGCTGAGCCCGACCTAGGCCCGCGAGGGAGGGCCGCGCCGCGGACACCCCTCCCGCGCCCGAGATCGCCCGAGGGACGGAAAGAGGAACGGCCGCCGTGGGGAGCCAGCCCGGTCGGGCCGCGCCGCGGGAGCCCGCGGCAAGGGGAGGGTCAGCGCCAGCACTGCCCCCGCCCCCCAGGCCGGAGGGAGCCCCTGGCCCCCTCCCCGGACGCAGACGGACAAAAGGACCGACAGCCGGCGACCCAGGGAGGGAGCGAGGCACCCCTGCATCCTCAGCCTGGTCCCGGAGGGAAAGAGTCGGGGCGGGGGGGGGGGGTAGGGTCTTTTTACCCGGCGCCTCGGCGCTCCGCTGCGCTCTGGGTCCCTGGGCCCCGCCTCCGGACAGACGGACCGCCGGACAATGGGCCCCGGGCCGCGCAGCTCGGGCCGGCCGGGCCGGGGCTCTCCGGGACTGGGCCCCGGCGGGCGGAGGGCAGCTCCGGGTCGAGCCGGTGGCGGGGAGCTGAGGGGCGGCGCTGCAGACGGACAAAGCCCACGGCGGACAGACAGACTGAGGGGGAAAAAGATGGCGACGCGGGCGGCGGGAGCGCGCTGCTCGCGCACCCTCAGCGAGGGGAGCGCGTGCACGAGTCTCTCGTCTGCCCTCCTCCCCTCTTCTGCAGCTTGGTCCCTCTCCCCGCTCCCCAGGCGCGCGCCCGAGGCGGGGGCGGGGCTTACGGGGAGTGGGGTCCGGAGAGGCGGGACCTAAGGGAGCATCCAATCACAGACGAGTCGAGAGGGGCCTCATCTGCATCCTTGCGCCCGGGAGACCACCCAGCCTCGCACCCTCCAAGGTCTTTCTCTGGACCTGTCAGCTCTTCGGGTCTCCTGAACCTTTTTAACTTCACTCTGACAGTCAACTCTGATCCTGGTTTCCTTTACCACCTTCGAGTTCAGCCGCAAAACCCACATCCCCCAACCACAGTTCCACCACAGGCTCCCCCTCTTCTTAGCCTAACCTTAGTCTCCCCGTTTCCCCAACCCAAGCCCTCTTTTCCTTCGTTTCCCCACATCTCCTGGTTTTCTTCGGGCCCCTAAGACGTTAAATGTGACCGAGACCTAGGAGCCACGGACCACTGTGGGAGGGGTTAGATTCAGCTGTCAGAAACTCAGAGGCGAAGAATCTTGAGGTTCCTTTTAGACATGTAAGTCTTCAATATGATTCTCGACTGATAGCAGTAGCTTTAGATCCGGAGGCATAGGATTAATTTAGAGAAGGGTAGCTTGTTGGGGACATTTGAGCGTGGTTAGACTCATTTCCTAATAAAACACTTCTTTCGCCTCTTGTCCCCTTCTGTTTCCTCACCACGTTCCTTCCTTCCTTCTCACTCAGTCCTCTTGTAGAATGAGAACGCCTGCCTCTGACGTACCTCGCTTGGAAAAGTAGGACATACCTTGGAAAGAAGATGAGATCTGATATCGGAAGATCCAGCCTTGAGTCTGCCGCTGACCAGCTTGGTTGCTTTGGGCAAGTCACTTCCCTATTTTGAACCCCTGCTTCCTAAAATGTGAAAGGGATAATAGTGTAATAATTCCGTATCTCTGCTCTCCTAGGGTTGTTCTGATTAACCTTAGGAGAGTACTTTTCATAAATATGTAAGTATTATGCAAGTATCCCATATGGTCACTGGCACCACAAAGACGAGGCTAAATGAGGATGCTGACCTTTGCTTTACAGAGCAACAAGTCTTGGTATTTGCATAAAGCACTCTGGCAAAATGTCCTTTCCAGAAATCTGTAAAGAGATGATGTCACCATCTCATGTTAAATGTGAGAAGATCTTGGTCCTTCACAGTTCTCTGGTAAATAGCTTATTCATTCATTCAGTCATTGTGGCTGGGGTATGAAGTACAAATTATTATTCTTTAACTTCAGTTGAGTTAAGGAAACTTTTAAATGTCATTTAAAATTTTAATGTCTGGGTGGGTAGCCAGAAAATGGAACATTCTTATCTAACCAGAAGGTTTTCCGACAGTGTAAAAATGCAATCTGGAATAAACACTGACTTTTGTACTTAACAGTAATTCTTGATGAGCTTAGACTGAGGGATACAAATATGGCTCTTTTATGTCGTTTTAAAGTTGATATAGTTGATGTTTTCAACTATGCAGGTAAAGCATTAGGAGAGAGGCTCCAGGGGAATTTTTTTTTTTTAATTTTTTCGGTTTTTTTGGGGGGGAAGGGGCGGATTGGGGAGGGGGAGCGGGCGGGCCACTTCTATTGGTCTTTCGTTTATTTATTTTCATCCATCTTTGATCTTTGGCCCATGTGGGCCTCCCATCGCAGTGGCCTCTTATCGCCTGGCACTGGCTCTGGGCACATGCGCTCCAGAGCTCCGGCTCAGTAATTGGACACATCGGTCCAGCCACTCTGCCGCACGTGGGATCTTCCCAGGCCAGGGATTGAACGGGCGCCCCTTTCACTGCAAGGCAGTGTCCTTACCCACTGGACCACCAGGGAAGCCCCAGGGAAATTTCTTGACTTCGTCATATGATAATGTGTAGTACTGGCTGGTTTGTTTCTTCTTGATCTGCAAGTAAAATGGATTCATAATAATACTATTCTTAAAACCTTCATGTACCTTAGAGATGGACTTCCCTGGTGGCTCAGGTGGTAAAGAATCTGCCTGTAATGCAGGAAACATGGGCTCAATCCCTGGGTTAGAAAGATCCCCTGGAGAAGGAAATGGCAAGTCACTCCAATATTCTTGCCTGAGAATTCAATGGACAGAGGAGCCTGGTGGGCTATAGTCCATGGGGTCACAAAGAGTTGAACATGACTGAACAACTAACACCCCTCTCCAGAAATGCCCCTGAGGTGTTGTGACTCAGTCATATCAAATAAGGGAAAAATTATTAACTAAGGAATTAGCTTATTTTTTTTCTCTGCTCTCACCTAAACATGTTCTGGATCTAGAAGACTTTTTCATTAATCTTGGATTATTTTTCAGCTTCATTGTTTTAATTCTACTTTCCTAGTCTACTTATGGGCTGATGCTATGATTTTGCCACTGATATTAAGTTTAATTCCTTGGTTAAATATACTTATAGGGCTTTATGTTAAAACAATATTGGGGGAAGAAATTTTCTTATCTAAAACCAAAAAAGGGGAAGGTTTTCCGACAGTGTAAAAATGCAATCTGGAATAAACACTGACTTTTGTACTTAACAGTAATTCTTGATGAGCTTAGACTGAGGGATACAAATATGGCTCTTTTATGTCGTTTTAAAGTTGATA
This sequence comes from Tragulus kanchil, assembly GCA_022376925.1. NCBI lineage: Eukaryota > Metazoa > Chordata > Mammalia > Artiodactyla > Tragulidae > Tragulus > Tragulus kanchil. The sequence continues at coordinate 166,724,593 of JAIOJX010000031.1, read as the reverse complement.
TAGTTGATGTTTTCAACTATGCAGGTAAAGCATTAGGAGAGAGGCTCTAGGGGATTTTTTTAATTTTTTCGGTTTTTTGTTGGGGGAAGGGGCGGATTGGGGAGGGGGAGCGGGCGGGCCACTTCTATTGGTCTTTCGTTTATTTATTTTCATCCATCTTTGATCTTTGACCCATGTGGGCCTCCCATCGCAGTGGCCTCTTATCGCCTGGCACTGGCTCTGGGCACATGCGCTCCAGAGCTCCGGCTCAGTAATTGGACACATCGGTCCAGCCACTCTGCCGCACGTGGGATCTTCCCAGGCCAGGGATTGAACGGGCGCCCCTTTCACTGCAAGGCAGTGTCCTTACCCACTGGACCACCAGGGAAGCCCCAGGGAAATTTCTTGACTTCGTCATATGATAATGTGTAGTACTGGCTGGTTTGTTTCTTCTTGATCTGCAAGTAAAATGGATTCATAATAATACTATTCTTAAAACCTTCATGTACCTTAGAGATGGACTTCCCTGGTGGCTCAGGTGGTAAAGAATCTGCCTGTAATGCAGGAAACATGGGCTCAATCCCTGGGTTAGAAAGATCCCCTGGAGAAGGAAATGGCAAGTCACTCCAATATTCTTGCCTGAGAATTCAATGGACAGAGGAGCCTGGTGGGCTATAGTCCATGGGGTCACAAAGAGTTGAACATGACTGAACAACTAACACCCCTCTCCAGAAATGCCCCTGAGGTGTTGTGACTCAGTCATATCAAATAAGGGAAAAATTATTAACTAAGGAATTAGCTTATTTTTTTTCTCTGCTCTCACCTAAACATGTTCTGGATCTAGAAGACTTTTTCATTAATCTTGGATTATTTTTCAGCTTCATTGTTTTAATTCTACTTTCCTAGTCTACTTATGGGCTGATGCTATGATTTTGCCACCTTAAACATATTAAGTTTCCCTTGAAATATCCTCTGGTTTATATTTATTGACTCCTACACAAATCTTATTAGGGCTTTATGTTAAAACAATATTGGTAGGATAATTTAATGAACTTTCATTTTAAAATGTATTATGATTTATAATTCACATACCGTGAAATTGACCCTTTTAGAGTGTAAAACTCAGTGGATTTTGGTATATTCATAAGGTTGTGCAACATCACAAGTATCTAATTCCAAAACATTTTCGTCACCTTGAAAAGAAACCCCACACAGCTGTCAATCCCTATTCTTCCTCCTTCCAGCCCCTTTCAATCATTAGGCTTTGAGTCTCTATGGATTTACCTATTCTGAACATGTTACATAAATATAATCATAGAATATTGGGCCTTTGTGGCTGGCTCCTCTCATCTAAGTACTAACCAAGCCCAACAACCCTGCTTAGCTTCTGAGATCAGACAAGATCCAGCTGGTTCAGGGTGTGGCTGATGCCTTTCACTTAGGTCCATGTATGTTGCGCTGTGTGTGTGTGTGTGTGTGTGTACTTCATTCCTTTTTAATATACCACATTTTACTTCTGTTCATCAGTTGACAGATATTTGTGTTGTTTCCACTTTTGGGCTCATCTGAATAATGTTGCCGAACATTTGTGTACAATTTTTGTGTGATCACATGTTTTTTCAGTTCTCTGAAGTATATACCTAGGAATAAAATTGTTGGCTCCTAAGGTAACTCTGTGTTTAATATTTTGAGGAACTGTCAGACTTTGCCCAAGGAGCCGGCATCATTTTATATTTCTACCAGGGATGTATGAAAGTTTTATTCCATTGCTACAAGTCACTCCAATATTCTTGCCTGAGAATTCAATGGACAGAGGAACCTGGCAGGCTATATTCCATGGGATCTCAAAGAGTTGAACATGACTGAACAACTAACACCCCTCTCCAGAAATGCCCCTGAGGTGTTGTGACTCAGTCATATCAAATAAGGGAAAAATTATTAACTAAGGAATTAGCTTATTTTTTTTCTCTGCTCTCACCTAAACATGTTCTGGATCTAGAAGACTTTTTCATTAATCTTGGATTATTTTTCAGCTTCATTGTTTTAATTCTACTTTCCTAGTCTACTTATGGGCTGATGCTATGATTTTGCCACCTTAAACATATTAAGTTTCCCTTGAAATATCCTCTGGTTTATATTTATTGACTCCTACACAAATCTTATTAGGGCTTTATGTTAAAACAATATTGGTAGGATAATTTAATGAACTTTCATTTTAAAATGTATTATGATTTATAATTCACATACCGTGAAATTGACCCTTTTAGAGTGTAAAACTCAGTGGATTTTGGTATATTCATAAGGTTGTGCAACATCACAAGTATCTAATTCCAAAACATTTTCGTCACCTTGAAAAGAAACCCCACACAGCTGTCAATCCCTATTCTTCCTCCTTCCAGCCCCTTTCAATCATTAGGCTTTGAGTCTCTATGGATTTACCTATTCTGAACATGTTACATAAATATAATCATAGAATATTGGGCCTTTGTGGCTGGCTCCTCTCATCTAAGTACTAACCAAGCCCAACAACCCTGCTTAGCTTCTGAGATCAGACAAGATCCAGCTGGTTCAGGGTGTGGCTGATGCCTTTCACTTAGGTCCATGTATGTTGCGCTGTGTGTGTGTGTGTGTGTGTGTACTTCATTCCTTTTTAATATACCACATTTTACTTCTGTTCATCAGTTGACAGATATTTGTGTTGTTTCCACTTTTGGGCTCATCTGAATAATGTTGCCGCGAACATTTGTGTACAATTTTTGTGTGATCACATGTTTTTTCAGTTCTCTGAAGTATATACCTAGGAATAAAATTGTTGGCTCCTAAGGTAACTCTGTGTTTAACATTTTGAGGAACTGTCAGACTTTGCCCAAGGAGCCGGCATCATTTTATATTTCTACCAGGGATGTGTGAAAGTTTTAATTCCTCCATGTCCCTTGCTACACATGTTCTTGTTTACCTTGTTCATCTTGTTCATTATAGACATTGTAATGAGTGTGAAGTGATAGCTCACTGTGGATTTGGTTTCCATTTCTCTGATGACTAAGGATGTTGAGAATCTTCTTTGGCTGATTATTAATAATTTGGAGGATGTCTATACAAATCCATTGTGTGTTTTGGAGTTGGGTTATTTGCCTTTTTATTGTTGTTTTATAAGTGTTTCGTTTAATATTCTGGATACTAGACTGTTATAGCATATCTGATTCGCAAAAATTTTCTTCCATTCTGTAGCTTGTGTTTTTCACTTACTTGATAATATCCTTTGAAGCACCAACGTTTTTGTTTTTCCCTTTGGTTGCTTGTGACTTAGGTATCATATCTAAGAAACTTTCTTCTAGTCCATAGTCATGAAGATTTATATGTATATTTTGTTCTAAGTATTTTATAGCTTTAGCTCTTATATTTTACTCTGATTAATTTTGAGTTAATTTTTGTCTAGGTATTCGGCAGGAATGTTCAACTTTAATTTTTTGCATGCATATATCTAGTGTTCTCAGTACTGTTTGTTGAAAAGTCTATCTTTCCCCCATTGAAGTGTCTTATTATCCCTGTTCAAAATCAAGTGACCATAATATGATTTATTTCTAGATTTTTCAGTTCTGTTTCATTGACCAATATGCCTATCCTTACACCAGATTCAAACAGTCTTGATAAGAACCTCATATTTTAAGGAGGTGGTTTAGACTTTGGAGTTTATATTTATTTATTTTTTATAAATTTTATTTATTATTTATTTTTGGCTATTCTGGGTTTTCACTGCTGCCACAGGCTCTTCTTTAGTTGCAGAGAGTGGGGGCTACTCTCTAGTTGAGGAGAGCAGGCTTCTTGGTGCAGTGACTTCTCTTGTTGTGGAACTCGGACTCTAGGGCACAGGGGCTCAGTCGTTGCAGCTCTGAGGCTCTGGAGCACAGGCTCCGTAGCTGCAGCTCATGGGCTTAGTTGCTAGACAGCATGTGGGATCTTCCCAGATCAGGGATTGAACCCGTGTCTCCTGCATTGGCAGGCGAACTTCTTACCACTGAGATACCAGGGAAGCCCGGAGTTTATATTTATATCTAGAGTTACAAGTTTTCACTTCTTTGAATTCATTTAAGGAAAAGTTAAGCTTTAAGGATGATTGCAATCATGATAAATGTCATGAAGACAATCTGATTCTACAACTCTCATTTGATCTGATGTGTGAACTCTAATCAGAGTTGATAACTGTGACTTACTGCATTTTTCTTTTTAAATTTATTCATTTCTAATTGAGGGATAATTGCTTTACGATACTGTGTTGACGCCTGCCACACATCAACATGAATCAGCCGTAGATATACATGTGTCCCCTCCCTCCCATCTCCCAGCCCATCCGGCTCCTCCAGGCTGTCATGGAGCCCCTGTTTGAACTCTTCCCACTGGCTAGCTGTTTTACATATGGTAGTGTCTGTGTTTCCATGCTACTCTCCCCCTTCGTCTCACCCTCTTCTTCCCCTTCTTTTTCTTTTTTTTTTTTTAAAAGATTTATTTATTTATTTATTATTGGTGAGGGGGTGGGGTGGGGAGGGAGGGGAGCAGGCGGGCCACTTCCATTGGTCTTTCATTTCTTTATTTTCTTCCGTCTTTGTTCCTTGGCTCCTGTGGGCCTCCCATCGCGGTGGCCTCTGTCGTCGCAGAGCACCGGCTCTGGGTGCATGCGCTCCAGAGCTCCGGCTCGGTAATTGGACACATAGGTCCAGCTGCTCCGCGGCACGTGGGATCTTCCCAGGCCAGGGATTGAACCGGTGCCCCTTGCACTGCAAGGCGGTGTCCTTACCCACTGGACCACCAGGGAAGCCCCCTTTTTCTTTTTTTGATAAACAATATATACAAAGTGAAGGTAAAATGAGGGTGCAAATTATCATGGAAATATTGACAGATGAAAATTGTATCACGCCGAGTCTTCTCACCGTCTAGGTTCACGATCTGATTCTGGGGGCTCCTCCCCCACACCCCGGTGGTCCGGTGGGTAAGGACACCGCCTTGCAGTGCAAGGGGTGCCGGTTCGATTGGCCTGGGAAGATCCCCTGTGCCGCGGAGCGGCTGAACCGGTGTGTCCAACTACCCCGAGCTGGAGCTGTGGAGTGCATGCACCCGGAGCCGGTGCTCTGCAGCAAGAGAGGCCACTGCGATGGGAGGTCCACACAGGCCAAAGAACAAAGATAGAAATAAATGAAAGACCAATAGAAGTAGCCAAAAATAAAGTTCTAATTCTGGCACTTACTGCCATTGAACTTGGACTGGTCACGTGACAGCTCTACCCTTCAGGTTCCTCCTATAGAAACAAATATTCTGACCTATGGCTCCTTCACAGGAATGTGCTGAGCCTCAGACTGAGGTAATGTGCTTCTAAGTACCCTGTAAATTGCAAAATGCCGTGGACATATTTAATATCTGTCTATAGCCCTAATGACTGACGTTAACACATTCTCTGAGGAATCATTTCCTAGGTGCTGTAAAAAATGCTCTTGATTTTTTTTCTAGGTCTTAGGAAGTTATCCAGAGTAGCTTCTATCTCATTTTATAATTTTCAGCCTAAAAGCTCTTCCCACTGGCTAGCTGTTTTACATATGGTAGTGTCTGTGTTTCCATGCTACTCTCCCCCTTCGTCTCACCCTCTTCTTCCCCTTCTTTTTCTTTTTTTTTTTTTAAAAGATTTATTTATTTATTTATTATTGGTGAGGGGGTGGGGTGGGGGGGGAGGGGAGCAGGCGGGCCACTTCCATTGGTCTTTCATTTCTTTATTTTCTTCCGTCTTTGTTCCTTGGCTCCTGTGGGCCTCCCATCACGGTGGCCTCTGTCGTCGCAGAGCACCGGCTCTGGGCGCATGCGCTCCAGAGCTCCGGCTCGGTAATTGGACACATAGGTCCAGCTGCTCCGCGGCACGTGGGATCTTCCCAGGCCAGGGATTGAACCGGCGCCCCTTGCACTGCAAGGTGGTGTCCTTACCCACTGGACAACCAGGGCAGCCCCTTTTCTTTTTGATAAACAATATATACAAAGTGAAGGTAAAATGAGGGTGCAAATTATCATGGAAATATTGACAGATGAAAATTGTATCACGCCGAGTCTTCTCACCGTCTAGGTTCACGATCTGATTCTGGGGGCTCCTCCCCCACACCCCGGTGGTCCGGTGGGTAAGGACACCGCCTTGCAGTGCAAGGGGTGCCGGTTCGATTGGCCTGGGAAGATCCCACGTGCCGCGGAGCGGCTGAACCGGTGTGTCCAACTACCCCGAGCTGGAGCTGTGGAGTGCATGCACCCGGAGCCGGTGCTCTGCAGCAAGAGAGGCCACTGCGATGGGAGGTCCACACAGGCCAAAGAACAAAGATGGAAATAAATGAAAGACCAATAGAAGTAGCCAAAAATAAAGTTCTAATTCTGGCACTTACTGCCATTGAACTTGGACTGGTCACGTGACAGCTCTACCCTTCAGGTTCCTCCTATAGAAACAAATATTCTGACCTATGGCTCCTTCACAGGAATGTGCTGAGCCTCAGACTGAGGTAATGTGCTTCTAAGTACCCTGTAAATTGCAAAATGCCGTGGACATATTTAATATCTGTCTATAGCCCTAATGACTGACGTTAACACATTCTCTGAGGAATCATTTCCTAGGTGCTGTAAAAAATGCTCTTGATTTTTTTTCTAGGTCTTAGGAAGTTATCCAGAGTAGCTTCTATCTCATTTTATAATTTTCAGCCTAAAAAGCTCTCTGAGACATTCCCCTTTCTAGATGTTAATATTTAAAAAAAAAAAAGAAAAAAAAAAGGTGAATTACATCATCTTTCCCTTCTCATACAATGTGTAAGACTTGTTTTTATTTTAAGAATCAGCAAAAAAAAAAAGGAATCAGCAAGCTTTTCTGTAAAGTTTCCAAATAGGTTTTGTGGGTAATATAAGGATTCGATCACGTATTATTCTCTTTAAAAAAAAAAAGATGTATTTATTTACTTATGGATGTGCTGGGTCTCTGTTGCTTTGCGTGGGCTTTCTCTAGGCTTTCTCTAGTTGCTGGGAGCAGAGACTACTCTTCATTGCAGTGTGCAGGCTTCTCATTGTGGCTTCTCCTGTTGAGGACATAGGCACTCTGGTACTGGCTTCAGCAGTTGCCGTTCCTGGGCTCTAGAACACAGACTCAATAGTTGTGGCACATAGGCTTACTTGCTGGTGGTATGGGAGATCTTCCTGGATCAAGTATTGAATCCATGTCCCTTGCCTTGGCAGGCAGAGTCTTAATTACTGGACCAAGAAGGAAAACTCTTTTTTTTCCCCCTTTTTTCAACCTCTTAATAATGTAAAAAGCATTCTTAACTGGAAGTGCTGTTAAAAAAACAAGCTTGACATATTGTCTTACACTCTTGTAAGATGCTTATTTTATTGGGTTTGAACACCATATCAGGTTTTAGTTACACTAGTTATAATGTGTACATAAAATAGAGTTACTCATTAGTTAGCCAAAGAAATGTTATGTATTAATTTTTATCCTAACAGCAAAACAGGATTTTCAAGTGAAACCATGTGAGTCATTTTGTTTTTTGTTTTCCTTTTTTCCTTTTTGATTATGGTTAGCTCTGATCAAAACTGGTCTAGGCAGCCAGGGATAGAGATGCTGCTTTGAATAACTGGCAGGTTGTGGTACAATTCACATTGATATATTATATGATATAAATAATTAGACAGGACAAGACACAGGTGATTGCTGACTCCAATAAACTGCCGAGTTAGAAGCCAACTTTTCTAAGTGAATTATATCATTTTTAGCAAGACATCAGCTCAATGACATCTCGCTCATTGTTACTTTTATAGTTTGTTCAAGGGTGCCATGATGTCAAGCATTCCCAAAGTTATGTAAACACACTGTTACTGACGGCATGGGGAAATAGAAACTCACACAATTGTGGTAGTGGTGTGAATTGATACTTCCTCTTCTGGGGTGATTTGGCAGTATCTATCAGTATTAAAAATATACTGACACTTTGACTCAGTTCTGCTTCTTGGAATTTACCCAACTTGTACAATTCACACAGGCAAATATTTTAGGCATTGCAACATCGTTTATAGAGGCAACATATTGGAAACAACATAAATGCCCATCAATAGAACAGAGCTTAAAATATATGGTACACATACGATGGAATATTACACGGCTGTTTAAAAGAGTGACAGTAACTGATAACTCCTGATATGGAGCAATCTCTGAGATATGTATCTTTTTTTTAAAAAAAAAAGATTTATTTATTTATTTTGGGCAGGGGTCGGGCTGGGGAGAGAGGGGAGTGGGCGGGCCACTTCTATTGGTCTTTCATTTCTCTATTTTCATTCGTCTTTGTTCTTTGGCCCCTGTGGGCCTCCCATCGCGGTGGCGGCTGTCGTCACAGAGCGCCGACTCTGGGCGCATGCGCTCCAGAGCTCCGGCTCGGTAATTGGACACATGGGTCCAGCCGCTCCGCGGCACGTGGGATCTTCCCAGGCCAGGGATGGAACCCGCGCCCCTTGCACTGCAAGGCGGTGTCCTTACCCACTGGACCACCAGGGAAGCCCTCAGGTTAATTTTTAAGTAAATAAAATTTTGTGGGATGGGAGTAATGAGATATACATATGACTAATCTGGAACTATACATATCTGTAAACAAAAAAACTGTAAAATCAAAAAAGCCAAATAAAGAAACTTGTGATTGTGAAAAAAAAAATGTGAAGAGTAAAAAAAAATTTGGAATAGTGTAGTTATGTATGTTTAGATACTTTTTGCAGAGATCTTGGCTTAGTCTGATCGTTTCTGGAGGAAAACATTCTGTCTCTCACTGAGATATATAATAGCCTAGTATGCACACACACTTTCTGTTTTCTGACCCATATGAAAGTAAGTTGTAGACACCATGATCCTTCAGTTCTACATAGTTCAGCACGCATTGTCTAAGAATAAGGGCAGTCTCTATTCAATGATGCTATTACACCAAGAAAATTAACAATAACTCCATAATATCTAGTACATATTTAAATTTCTCAAGTTGTTTCCACAAATATGTATGTTGTTTCTAATCAGGATCCAACTGAACTTCATGCGTATCACTTGGTTATTATATCTCTGAAGTCTCTTAATCTAGAGCCAATTTTCTTGTAGAAGATGCCATGTTTTCCGTTTAATTCACTAGTATATTAATTCTCCCCCATGACACAGGCTTCACTTGAAAACTTTTACTATGAACATTTTTTATTGTGGTAAAATACACATTTTAACATTTTAACAATTTTTTGTTGTACCGTTGAGTAGCATTAAGTACATTCACGTTGTTGTGTGACCATTGCCACCATCCATCACCGGAACTTTTCCATTTTCCCAAACTGAAATTCTGTACTCATTAAACAGGAACTCCCCACTCTCTCTTCCCTCAGCTCCCTGGCAACCGCCATTCTCCCTTCTGTCTCTGAGTTGACCTCCTTAAGTTCCTCACGGGAATGGGTAACCAGCCATTCCCTTCTCCAGGGGATCTTGCCGACCCAGAGATCAAAACCGTGTCTCCTGCCTTGCAGGCAGACTCTTTACTGTCTGAGCCACCAGGAAACCCCATAGAAAGACTATAAATTGGTTTGAAGATATCTGAACAAGGTCCAAGTAACACTTGGTTGTTGTTTTTCTAAGGTTCTTTAACTTGGAGCAATTTGCTCACTTTTTTTTTTTTTTTTTTTTAAGACGCTATTGCTTTATTACAGACTCGACTCAATTCATATATGCATGCATTTACTGTTAAAAAAATTCCACTCACTTTAAAGGAACCATGCCCTGTGTACTGAGGTTTCTGAAAGCTGCTTCTAATTCAGAAATACTGGAAGCAGATACAGAGACACATTATTTCTAAATTCTTATGGTCCTCATATGGTTGCTCTTAGCTCCATCCCTGTCATTACCGCATCACAATTTAGCAAACCACAGTTTTGGTCTTCGTAGATGCACCCAGTACAGCAGGGGGCAGGATTACCTCCTTCTGGAAGCCAAGTGCTTCGGAAACCCTATCTAACGTTAATCAGAGAGAATGGTTTTCAAGTTAAACACCAAAGATGACTAAAAAAGTTTTCTCTGAATACACAGAGAAGGTGTTTACCCACCTTCCCAGAGAATGTGGTGCCGAGGAAGCATCTTACTTAAATAAGACTGTCGGTATTCTCGTTGAAAGAGCAATCAGACTTGGTTTAAAAGGGGCAGGAGTATCAAGAGTGGGTAGGAGAGAAAGGATGGAAGACCAAGGGAGGAGGGCCAAGAGTCGGAAAAGTGCGGTCAGCTGTCAGAGAAGAGGAAACCTGCTCAGCAGTCATTTGAAGAAATGAACTCAGGAGGAATGTCCCCATGGCGAGTGAAGTCGAGCTGAGTCAAAGACTAACACCGGCATTCACGTTGTTGTGTGACCATTGCCACCATCCATCACCGGAACTTTTCCATTTTCCCAAACTGAAATTCTGTACTCATTAAACAGGAACTCCCCACTCTCTCTTCCCTCAGCTCCCTGGCAACCGCCATTCTCCCTTCTGTCTCTGAGTTGACCTCCTTAAGTTCCTCACGGGAATGGGTAGCCAGCTATTCCCTTCTCCAGGGGATCTTGCCGACCCAGAGATCAAAACCGTGTCTCCTGCCTTGCAGGCAGACTCTTTACTGTCTGAGCCACCAGGAAACCCCATAGAAAGACTATAAATTGGTTTGAAGATATCTGAACAAGGTCCAAGTAACACTTGGTTGTTGTTTTTCTAAGGTTCTTTAACTTGGAGCAATTTGCTCACTTTTTTTTTTTTTTTAAAGACGCTATTTCTTTATTACAGACTCGACTCAATTCATATATGCATGCATTTACTGTTAAAAAAATTCCACACACTTTAAAGGAACCATGCCCTGTGTACTGAGGTTTCTGAAAGCTGCTTCTAATTCAGAAATACTGGAAGCAGATACAGAGACACATTATTTCTAAATTCTTATGGTCCTCATATGGTTGCTCTTAGCTCCATCCCTGTCATTACCGCATCACAATTTAGCAAACCACAGTTTTGGTCTTCGTAGATGCACCCAGTACAGCAGGGGGTAGGATTACCTCCTTCTGGAAGCCAAGTGCTTCGGAAACCCTATCTAACGTTAATCAGAGAGAATGGTTTTCAAGTTAAACACCAAAGATGACTAAAAAAGTTTTCTCTGAATACACAGAGAAGGTGTTTACCCACCTTCCCAGAGAATGTGGTGCCGAGGAAGCATCTTACTTAAATAAGACTGTCGGTATTCTCGTTGAAAGAGCAATCAGACTTGGTTTAAAAGCGGGGCAGGAGTATCAAGAGTGGGTAGGAGAGAAAGGATGGAAGACCAAGGGAGGAGGGCCAAGAGTCGGAAAAGTGCGGTCAGCTGTCAGAGAAGAGGAAACCTGCTCAGCAGGTCATTTGAAGAAATGAACTCAGGAGGAATGTCCCCATGGCGAGTGAAGTCGAGCGAGGGATGAGAGCAAATCTCAAAGACTAACACCGGATGTTTGGAAGGCCGTGATGAAACTGGTTTTTCCAGGGACTGCAATAATCCAGAACAAGACACTGGACGCATTCTCGGAAAATGAGCCTCAGCTGGCTTCCTTGCGCCCAGGGCGAGACCGGCGAAACGCTGGGCGCGCCCCAGCAGGTGATTCTGGAGGCGTGATGAGCATGCGCTCGCTGTACGTGCCTCCGCCGCGGGAAGTAGTCCCCGGCTGCGCAGGCTCCGAAGGGATCTGGGCTGGGGAGCCCTGAGGCCCTCCGAGCGTGAGTCCCGGGAGCGGCGGGCGAATAGCCAATCCCTGGAAAGAGGGCGTGGCTAGTTCGGTGTCGCGGATCCCTCCGCCCGTGCTCGCCGTCTTCAGGCCGAGGAAGCCGCCATTTTGGATGCTGAGTCTGGGTTTCCAAGTGGGTCTCTGCAGTTTTCACGTTCGGGTTTGGCCAGGTGAGTGGGCTTATTCAGCGTCGAGGGTCTTTGGTTTCCTCCCCACACTGCGCTCCGGGTTCAGAAATCCCTTGCCCGGGATTTAGACGACCCTGAGGTGGCAGGTGAGGAGAAAGACAAGGATCCTGGGTCAGGCCGGAGGTCGGGCCGGAGGGGCTGCGGCCAGGAAGGCCGCGGAAGGCCGGGCCCGGGGGCGTGGCAGGGCCTTAGGCAGCTTGGAGACCGCTGGCCCCGGGTACTTGACGTGGCCAAACTTTGCTGTCGTCGTCCCTGCTCCGAGGCGTCTCTACCCCGGGCTGGAGCGGCCGCGGCCTGGGCTTTGGCCCTCGACGCGGACGGGGCCGGCCGGGCGCTCTCGGCCCCTCTCTCGCCGCGTCTCTTCGGCCCCGAGAGGTTTCCGGACGGTTCTGTCCTCGGTGCCCGAGGGGGTCCGCGTCTGAGCGGGCCGGTCTCCAGGAAAGGTACCCGGGGGCCCCGGAGGACATTGCGCTTTTCTTTAGCGGAAGCAAAAAGCGACCTCCGACCCCTTTCGCAGACTCCTGCTGCTCTGAAGAGCGGTGTCTCGCGGAGCCTGTGGTCCGGTCCTTGCCCCCCGCTCCTCTTTCTGTTCTCGTAGCTCCCTTCTCGGTGCTGCAGGTGAGAGGACTCGAAACTCGACCTGCACAAAGTTTTTACGAGGATCGGGCCCGTTTCCGTTTAAAAATTAGGTTAATAGGGGAGAGAGCCGCTTTCACTCTTTGTAGTAGTAAAATAGAAATTAAGAGCTGGTCGTAGTTTTCCTCCTGTGCTTTTGCGTTCATTAATTTTTTAAACGTTTTTATTAGAAAAACTTCAGAGTTATAGACGAATTCGCTCATCAAGGACGATCATTTCCTGGTCAACCTTGTTTCGTTTATACCTCCGTTATATAGTCATTTAATAAAGTCATCGTTGAAAGGAGTGCTTACGGAGAAATTTCCGTGGGAAATCTTGTTTTACAGCTTTCTCAGAGCCCTGTTTTTAGGGATAGGAGGACTTAGTCATATTCTTTTATTAGAGGATGAAAGATTGTTTTGAAATCTCAGTACTGGTATTAGTTTAACCCGTCATTTCAAAGTTTGGCCAGGTGAGTGGGCTTATTCAGCGTCGAGGGTCTTTGGTTTCCTCCCACACTGCGCTCGGGTTCAGAAATCCCTTGCCCGGGATTTAGACGACCCTGAGGTGGCAGGTGAGGAGAAAGACAAGGATCCTGGGTCAGGCCGGAGGTCGGGCCGGAGGGGCTGCGGCCAGGAAGGCCGCGGAAGGCCGGGCCCGGGGGCGTGGCAGGGCCTTAGGCAGCTTGGAGACCGCTGGCCCCGGGTACTTGACGTGGCCAAACTTTGCTGTCGTCGTCCCTGCTCCGAGGCGTCTCTACCCCGGGCTGGAGCGGCCGCGGCCTGGGCTTTGGCCCTCGACGCGGACGGGGCCGGCCGGGCGCTCTCGGCCCCTCTCTCGCCGCGTCTCTTCGGCCCCGAGAGGTTTCCGGACGGTTCTGTCCTCGGTGCCCGAGGGGGTCCGCGTCTGAGCGGGCCGGTCTCCAGGAAAGGTACCCGGGGGCCCCGGAGGACATTGCGCTTTTCTTTAGCGGAAGCAAAAAGCGACCTCCGACCCCTTTCGCAGACTCCTGCTGCTCTGAAGAGCGGTGTCTCGCGGAGCCTGTGGTCCGGTCCTTGCCCCCCGCTCCTCTTTCTGTTCTCGTAGCTCCCCTTCTCGGTGCTGCAGGTGAGAGGACTCGAAACTCGACCTGCACAAAGTTTTTACGAGGATCGGGCCCGTTTCCGTTTAAAAATTAGGTTAATAGGGGAGAGAGCCGCTTTCACTCTTTGTAGTAGTAAAATAGAAATTAAGAGCTGGTCGTAGTTTTCCTCCTGTGCTTTTGCGTTCATTAATTTTTTAAACGTTTTTATTAGAAAAACTTCAGAGTTATAGACGAATTCGCTCATCAAGGACGATCATTTCCTGGTCAACCTTGTTTCGTTTATACCTCCGTTATATAGTCATTTAATAAAGTCATCGTTGAAAGGGGAGTGCTTACGGAGAAATTTCCGTGGGAAATCTTGTTTTTACAGCTTTCTCAGAGCCCTGTTTTTAGGGATAGGAGGACTTAGTCATATTCTTTTATTAGAGGATGAAAGATTGTTTTGAAATCTCAGTACTGGTATTTAATGTTTTAAAGTCACCCAGTTCCTAAGTCTTCTCATTTTTAAAGTAGTGTTATTGTTCTGTCCACATTGCTTTCATTCTTCGATTCTTCCTGTGTCTCTGGCTTCTCAATCATCAGGAGCCCCAGAATGTCTCAACTCTAAAGTCCACTTAATTTAAGCTTTTAAATTCCTTTAAAATCAAAATCAAGTCCCAGTGACATGTAGTCTATCCTGATTTAAAAGTAAAACTAGAAGAGAGTATAGTCCAGTGAGATAATTTAAAACACAGGAAAAGTAGTATGCACATGCATACTCATTTCAGCATTATTTTATATGGTAAATATTAAAAAAATTGGAGAATTAATTAAAAATTGTTACTTGGTGTAATATAAGGCAGCCATTAAAGTTCTAGAAGACTGTAGCAGATGTGATGTTAAGTGGTAAAATGATTCACTAGTGATATCCATGATTAGAGTCTGTGATTACAACTTTGTAAAAATAGGCCTTAGGAGCAACTCTTGGTGAAAGTATACCCAACAAATTTTTTGTAATGCTTTTAATATTTTATTGAGAAGCAGCATGAAGGTACTATCATAATGCCTACACATTTCAATATTTATAGCTGCGTCTAGAAAATTTGGACGCTCTCTGAATTTTGCAGTTTGTACTTTTCTTGTGAGTTGTACATGATGCTGTTGGTTTTGTGGTCCTTTATTAAATTTTCGATCTTGATTAGTTTGGTCACTGAAGATTTGATTACAGTTTGAAAATAGTGTAAAATTAGTGTTCTGTACATGAAATGGTTTTAAGAATTGAGCTGTATTATCTGGAAATGCCTTCCAGCTTGTTTGTACTTTTACGTCACATCTTCATATCTGCAATGCCTAAATCATATCTGATTCGTATCACTTATTTTATAAGAAAGAAGTATTCATGATGAATAATACATGTCAAGTACAGTTTTCACATATACTACAAAATGTCATTATGTGTACCGCGGACTCTGTTGCCTCCCTTTCCAGTTTGGTTCTTTTGGAGCTACAGGACTGTTAAGTTGGTTTCTTGGGACTTAAGGCTCTGTTTTGCTATATTTAGTTACTTAAAAGTATTCAGGCTAATTTGGTTTGCTGTTCTGAGGTGCCAGGAGTCTTTCTCCCTCAAGATTAACATGAGGAATGACCCAATCCATGGTTTTACACTTTTCCCTTAATCAGAGTGGAGAGTTTATCCCATTTTAAAAGACTCCCAGAGCCGTATGATTAAAGAGGAATTAGATCAGTTTGTTGTTCCAGTTTTAAGGACTGGGGTAAAGTGAAGAATTTGAAAGAGCCTAGAAGGAAACATGAGGTTGCTGACCAATATGTGACAAAATGGTGTTACACTAATAGAAAAGTAATTAGAACACTGAGAAGTAATTTTGAAATCACTAGTTCATAATCCTTTTAGAAGATTTATGTTTTTTTGTTGTTGTTTTTTAAATTTTGGCTGCACTTGGTCTTCGTTGCAGTGTGTGGGCTGTGAGCTGCTCATTGTGGTGGCTTACTTGCTGTGGAGTGCATGTGCTCAGTAGTTGCGGGGCACATGCCTAGCTGCCTCGCAGCACCTGGAATCTTACCAGACCAGACCAGAGATCAGATCTGTGTTCCCTGCATTGGCAGGGTTTTTTTTTTTCTTTTTTAAAAGATTTATTTATTTATTTATGGGGGGGTGGGGTGGGGAGGGAGAGGAGCAGGCGGGCCACTTCTATTGGTCTTTCATTTGTCCATTTTCATCCATCTCTGTTCTTTGGCCAGTGTGGGCCTCCCATCGCGGTGGCTTCTGTTGTCGCAGAGCACCGGCTCTGGGCGTATGTGCTCCAGAGCTCCGGCTTGGTGATTGGACACATCAGTCCAGCCGCTCCACTGCACGTGGGATCTTCCCAGGCCAGGGATTGAACCGGCGCCCCTTGCAGTGCAAGGCGGTGTCCTTACCCACTGGACCACTAGGGAAGCCCTCTTACAGTTGTTTTTGTGTCACTTACCCAAGTAGATTGTGAACTCCTTAAAACACTAGGGTCATGTATTCATTAAATGTCTGTTGTCTCCCTTTCCAGTTTGGTTCTTTTGGAGCTACAGGACTGTTAAGTTGGTTTCTTGGGACTTAAGGCTCTGTTTTGCTATATTTAGTTACTTAAAAGTATTCAGGCTAATTTGGTTTGCTGTTCTGAGGTGCCAGGAGTCTTTCTCCCTCAAGATTAACATGAGGAATGACCCAATCCATGGTTTTACACTTTTCCCTTAATCAGAGTGGAGAGTTTATCCCATTTTAAAAGACTCCCAGAGCCGTATGATTAAAGAGGAATTAGATCAGTTTGTTGTTCCAGTTTTAAGGACTGGGGTAAAGTGAAGAATTTGAAAGAGCCTAGAAGGAAACATGAGGTTGCTGACCAATATGTGACAAAATGGTGTTACACTAATAGAAAAGTAATTAGAACACTGAGAAGTAATTTTGAAATCACTAGTTCATAATCCTTTTAGAAGATTTATGTTTTTTTGTTGTTGTTTTTTAAATTTTGGCTGCACTTGGTCTTCGTTGCAGTGTGTGGGCTGTGAGCTGCTCATTGTGGTGGCTTACTTGCTGTGGAGTGCATGTGCTCAGTAGTTGCGGGGCACATGCCTAGCTGCCTCGCAGCACCTGGAATCTTACCAGACCAGACCAGAGATCAGATCTGTGTTCCCTGCATTGGCAGGGTTTTTTTTTTTAAAAGATTTATTTATTTGTTTATGGGGGAGTGGGGTGGGGAGGGAGAGGAGCAGGCAGGCTACTTCTATTGGTCTTTCATTTGTCCAGTTTCATCCATCTCTGTTCTTTGGCCAGTGTGGGCCTCCCATCGCGGTGGCCTCTGTTGTTGCAGAGCACTGGCTCTGGGCGCATGCGCTCCAGAGCTCTGGCTTGGTGATTGGACACATCAGTCCAGCCGCTCCACTGCACGTGGGATCTTCCCAGGCCAGGGATTGAACCGGCGCCCCTTGCAGTGCAAGGCGGTGTCCTTACCCACTGGACCACTAGGGAAGCCCTCTTACAGTTGTTTTTGTGTCACTTACCCAAGTAGATTGTGAACTCCTTAAAACACTAGGGTCATGTATTCATTAAATGTCTGTTGTCTCTGTTTGCTTGGTACAGTACATGATAGAATGTACGGGTTCATCCTCAATTGTGTCCATCTCTTTGGGACTGCATGGATTGTAGCCTGCCAGGCTTCTCCAGGCAAGAATACTAGAGTGGGTTGCCATTTTCTACTCCAGGGGAACTTCCCGACACAGGGATTGAACCCACGTCTCCTGCAGGATTACTCTCTCTGGATAACTTCTGTAATTTGGGTAGCTGTTCTGAACTGCAGCAGTCTCTTCCTTCTCCCTCAACGAGTAACATGAAGAATGCATTGGCAGGCTAATTCTTTACCGCTGGGAAGCCCTACTTGATAGATTAGCACTCAAAAAATGGTTGATGAGTGGATGAAATATAGTAAGCTAGTAAAAATCTTGAGGTACAGAATGATCTTAGACTAACCTCTGAATCAAAAGACAATTTTAATTAGGTATTGGATAATATTAGTATGTGGTAATGTATATGTAATGTATATTCACATATGCATATATTTATATATATTTGTGTGTATATAGATATTTGTATATGCATAAAACAGTAACTTGACCAGTAACTTTTAGATTATTCCTAAAATTAGTATTCCAAATCATTCAAGATACAAAGTTTATGGTAGTTAGCATTGGAAATGCAGGTTTAAATCCTGAAATGGGGGAATTCCCTGGAGGTTCAGTGGTTAGGACTTGATGCTTTTATAGCTGTGGCCTGAGTTTGCTCCCTGATGAAGGAACTAAGATCCTGCAAGCTTTGAGGCAGGGCCAAAAAAAAAAAAAAATCCTGAAGTGTTAATTAAATTGACTTTTTGTATTAGGTAAGTTTTGGGTCTGATGATCTTTTTTATGTATATTGGTAATTATTTAGGACATGTCCTACATAAGGTAAATAATAGTTAATATCTTGTGGTTTAGTGTCATTGTCTTCAATGATTAGTTTTTGGAGAATAGGAATTTAATTTCTGATAGTTGAAAATCCTCAGAAGTCAAGTTGACAGAATACTTTGGCAAATTATTTCCCTTTCCGTAAATCTAAATGAAACTATATTCTCTTAAGTTTGTGGAACTCAAAAAAAGACTTTAGTTAAATTTCCTGTTAATTAACATAATAAATTAGTGGCAGCTTTGTACTAAGTACTATACCAGTGTAGGAATAGCAGTGAAACCTCAAATAGTGTTTGCCTTGAGGAGAGTTGGACATGACTTACTGACTAAATATCAACAGCAGTCTTGAAAAGAGCTAAACTGATCACAGCAGAAATCCTCCAATGAGGCTGAAACAGTTAATCAAAAAGTTAAAGCAGGAGAAAAAAGATGCAAATCATATATTTAACATTTTATTTTAACCCCAAACATATAATTCAATTTAATAATGGAGTGTAGTCTTTAAAAATCGTGAGCCACTGTTTTGTATACCTTTAACTTATATAATATTGTACAACAACTATTCTTCAGTTTTTAAAAAAGTTCATCAGCTAATTTTCATTTTAAAGTTACATATTTAATTAATTTGAGCTCTGGGCCTTCTTTGTTGTGCACCAGCTTTTTCTAGTTGCGATTAATGGGGGCTGCTCCTTAGTTGCAGTGTGTTGGCTTCTCCTATAAGTGACTTCTCTTGTAGTGGAGTATAGGCTCTAGGGTATTCGAGCTTCAATAGTTGTAGCACAGTGGGCTTAGTTGCATTCAGTCTCTAGTCCAGAAGAGAAGTCCATTGTCCCCTGTGTTGCAGGTGGATTCTTTTTTTTTTTTTTAAACCTTTATTTTACTTTTAACTTTTACAGAGTTTTGTTGTTTACAGATATGTATGTTCTCAGATTAGTCATATGTATATCCCCCCCTTCCCTCCCCTCCCGACCATCACACAGCACCCCTGAAGGATCCCCTTTTCTCACAGAGCAATGACTAGAGCTATCCTGAAGTGTTAATTAAATTGACTTTTTGTATTAGGTAAGTTTTGGGTCTGATGATCTTTTTATGTATATTGGTAATTATTTAGGACATGTCCTACATAAGGTAAATAATAGTTAATATCTTGTGGTTTAGTGTCATTGTCTTCAATGATTAGTTTTTGGAGAATAGGAATTTAATTTCTGATAGTTGAAAATCCTCAGAAGTCAAGTTGACAGAATACTTTGGCAAATTATTTCCCTTTCCGTAAATCTAAATGAAACTATATTCTCTTAAGTTTGTGGAACTCAAAAAAAGACTTTAGTTAAATTTCCTGTTAATTAACATAATAAATTAGTGGCAGCTTTGTACTAAGTACTATACCAGTGTAGGAATAGCAGTGAAACCTCAAATAGTGTTTGCCTTGAGGAGAGTTGGACATGACTTACTGACTAAATATCAACAGCAGTCTTGAAAAGAGCTAAACTGATCACAGCAGAAATCCTCCAATGAGGCTGAAACAGTTAATCAAAAAGTTAAAGCAGGAGAAAAAAGATGCAAATCATATATTTAACATTTTATTTTAACCCCAAACATATAATTCAATTTAATAATGGAGTGTAGTCTTTAAAAATCGTGAGCCACTGTTTTGTATACCTTTAACTTATATAATATTGTACAACAACTATTCTTCAGTTTTTAAAAAAGTTCATCAGCTAATTTTCATTTTAAAGTTACATATTTAATTAATTTGAGCTCTGGGCCTTCTTTGTTGTGCACCAGCTTTTTCTAGTTGCGATTAATGGGGGCTGCTCCTTAGTTGCAGTGTGTTGGCTTCTCCTATAAGTGACTTCTCTTGTAGTGGAGTATAGGCTCTAGGGTATTCGAGCTTCAATAGTTGTAGCACAGTGGGCTTAGTTGCATTCAGTCTCTAGTCCAGAAGAGAAGTCCATTGTCCCCTGTGTTGCAGGTGGATTCTTTTTTTTTTTTTTAAACCTTTATTTTACTTTTAACTTTTACAGAGTTTTGTTGTTTACAGATATGTATGTTCTCAGATTAGTCATATGTATATCCCCCCCTTCCCTCCCCTCCCGACCATCACACAGCACCCCTGAAGGATCCCCTTTTCTCACAGAGCAATGACTAGAGCTATTTTCTTCACTTATGATAGTACAGGCCTTCATGCTACTTCCTTTACGCCTCCCACCCTCTGTTCCTTCCCCACAATGTCCATATGTCCACTGTCCATGTCTGTCTTTCTGTCGCTTCACTGTGTGTGCCATCGTCACCATCCTACTAGATTCCATATATATGTGTTAATATACTGTATTTGTCCTTCTCTTTCTGACTGACTTCACTTTTGATGATACGTTCTAGATCCAGCCACCTCATTAGGGTTGATTCTTCTGCATTTCTCTTTACAGCTGTGTAGTATTCCATTGTATATATGTACCAGAGCTTTTGGATCCATTCGTTTGTCGATGGACATCTAGGTTGCTTCCATGTTCTAGCTATTGTATAGAGAGCTGCAATGGACATTGGGGTACAGGTGCTTCTTTCAGGTTTGATTTCATCAGGGTATAAGCCTAAGAGTGGGATTGCTGGGTCGTATGGTGCTTCCATTTTTAGTTTTTTAAGAAATTGCCAGACTGTCTTCCATAGAGGCTGTATCAATTTACACTCCCACCAGCAATGCAGGAGTGTTCCCTTTTCTCCGCAGCCTCTCCAGCATTTATTGTCTGTCGATTTGTGGATGATGGCCATTCTGACGGGTGTGAGGTGATATCTCATTGTAGTTTTGATTTGCATTTCTCTAATTATAAGTGAAGTTGAGCATCGTTTCATGTGTTTTTGGGCCATCTGTATGTCATCGTTGGAGAGGTGTCTGTTTAGGTCCTTTTCCCATTTTTTGATTGGGTTGTTCGTTTTTCCAGTGCTGAGTTGTGTGAGTTGCTTGTAGATTTTGGAGATTAATTCTTTGTTGTTTCATTTGCTATGATTTTCTCCCACTCTGTGGGCTGTCTGCTCAGCTTTTTTGTAATTTCTTTAGCTGTACAAAAGCTTTTAAGTTTCATTAGGTCCCACATGTTCATTTGTCTTTTTAGTTCCGTTATTCTAGTAGGTGGGTCAGAGAAGATGTTGCTTTGATTTATGTCCTTGAGGGTTTTGCCTATATTCTCCTCTAAGAGTTTGATGGTTTCTGGCCTTACATTTAAGTCTTTAATCCATTTTGAGTTGATCTTTGTGCATGGTGTCAGGGTATGTTCCAACTTCATTTTCTTGCATGTAGCTGTCTAGTTTTCCCAGCACCATTTGTTGAAGAGGCTGTCTTTGTCCCATTTTATATGTTCGCCTCCTTTGTCAAAAATAAGGTACCCATAGGTGCGTGGGTTTATCTCTGGGTTCTTGATCTTGTTCCATTGGTCGATATTTCTGTTTTTGTGCCAGTACCATACTGTCTTGATGACTGTTGCTTTGTAGTAGAGTCTGAAGTTCGGGAGGCTGATCCCCCCAGCTCCATTCTTCTTCCTGAGGATTGCTTTGGCTATTCGAGGTCTTTTGTGTTTCCATATGAACTGTGTTATTCGTTGGTCTAGTTCTGTGAAGAATGTTATTGGAAGTTTGATAGGGATCGCATTGAATCTATGTTCTAGCTATTGTATAGAGAGCTGCAATGGACATTGGGGTACAGGTGCTTCTTTCAGGTTTGATTTCATCAGGGTATAAGCCTAAGAGTGGGATTGCTGGGTCGTATGGTGCTTCCATTTTTAGTTTTTTAAGAAATTGCCAGACTGTCTTCCATAGAGGCTGTATCAATTTACACTCCCACCAGCAATGCAGGAGTGTTCCCTTTTCTCCGCAGCCTCTCCAGCATTTATTGTCTGTCGATTTGTGGATGATGGCCATTCTGACGGGTGTGAGGTGATATCTCATTGTAGTTTTGATTTGCATTTCTCTAATTATAAGTGAAGTTGAGCATCGTTTCATGTGTTTTTGGGCCATCTGTATGTCATCGTTGGAGAGGTGTCTGTTTAGGTCCTTTTCCCATTTTTTGATTGGGTTGTTCGTTTTTCCAGTGCTGAGTTGTGTGAGTTGCTTGTAGATTTTGGAGATTAATTCTTTGTTGTTTCATTTGCTATGATTTTCTCCCACTCTGTGGGCTGTCTGCTCAGCTTTTTTGTAATTTCTTTAGCTGTACAAAAGCTTTTAAGTTTCATTAGGTCCCACATGTTCATTTGTCTTTTTAGTTCCGTTATTCTAGTAGGTGGGTCAGAGAAGATGTTGCTTTGATTTATGTCCTTGAGGGTTTTGCCTATATTCTCCTCTAAGAGTTTGATGGTTTCTGGCCTTACATTTAAGTCTTTAATCCATTTTGAGTTGATCTTTGTGCATGGTGTCAGGGTATGTTCCAACTTCATTTTCTTGCATGTAGCTGTCTAGTTTTCCCAGCACCATTTGTTGAAGAGGCTGTCTTTGTCCCATTTTATATGTTCGCCTCCTTTGTCAAAAATAAGGTACCCATAGGTGCGTGGGTTTATCTCTGGGTTCTTGATCTTGTTCCATTGGTCGATATTTCTGTTTTTGTGCCAGTACCATACTGTCTTGATGACTGTTGCTTTGTAGTAGAGTCTGAAGTTCGGGAGGCTGATCCCCCCAGCTCCATTCTTCTTCCTGAGGATTGCTTTGGCTATTCGAGGTCTTTTGTGTTTCCATATGAACTGTGTTATTCGTTGGTCTAGTTCTGTGAAGAATGTTATTGGAAGTTTGATAGGGATCGCATTGAATCTATAGATGACATTTGGTAGTATGGTCATTTTCACAATATTGATTCTTCCGACCCAGGAACATGGAATATCTCTCCATCTGTTTAAGTCTTCTTTAATGTCTCTCATGAGTGTCTTGTAATTTTCTGTGTACAGTTCTTTTGTTTCTTTGGGTAGGTTTATTCCTAGATATTTGATTCTTTTGGTTGCAGTGGTGAAGGGGGTTGCCTCTTTGATTTCATTTTCTGATTTTTCATTGTTTGTGTATAGGAATGCCAGTGATTTCTGTATATTGATTTTGTATCCTGCGACTTTGCTGAATTCACTGATTAACTCTAGTAGTTTTGTAATAGTGTCTTTGGGATTTTCTATGTATAATATCATGTTATCTGCAAATAGAGAGAGTTTGACTTCTTCTTTTCTAATCTGGATTCCTTTGATTTCTTTCTCTTCTCTTATTGCTGTTGCTAGAACTTCCAGGACTATGTTGAATAAGAGTGGTGAAAGTGGACACCCTTGTCTTGTTCCTGATCTTAGAGGGAATGCTTTGAGTTTTTCACCATTGAGGATAATGTTCGCTGTGGGCTTCTCATATATGGCTTTCACTGTGTTAAGATAAGTTCCTTCTATGCCCATTTTTTTGTAGAGTTTTTATCATAAATGGATGCTGTACTTTGTCAAAGGCTTTTTCTGCATCTGTTGAGATGATCATGTGGTTTTTGTCTCTCAATTTGTTGATATGGTGTATCACATTGATTGATTTTGCGGATGTTGAAGAATCCTTGCATGCCTGGGATGAACCCAACTTGATCGTGATGAATGAGCTTTTTGATGTGTTGCTGAATTCTGTTTGCTAGGATTTTTTTGAGGATTTTGGCATCTAGATTCATCAGTGAAATTGGCCTAGAATTTTCTTTTTTTGTGATGTCTTTGCCTGGCTTTGGTATCAGGGTGATGGTGGCCTCATAGAAAGTGTTTGGAAGTGTTCCTTCCTGGGCAATTTTTTGGAAGAGTTTTAGAAGGACAGGCATTAGCGCTTCTTTAAATGTTTGGTAGAATTCACTTGTGAAACCATCTGGCCCTGGGCTTTTATTTTTGGGTAGATTTTTGATCACAAGGTCGATTTCTGAACTTGTGATTGGCTTGTTCATAGTTTCTATTTCTTCCTGGTTGAGTCTTGGGAGATTAATCTTCTCTAAGAAACTGTCCATTTCTTCCAGGTTGTCCAGTTTGTTGCCATAGAGTTGTTCATAACAGTCTCTTAGAATCCTTTGGATTTCTGCATTATCTGTTGTAATCTCTCCTTTTTCATTTTTGATTTTGGTGATCTGGTTCTTCTCTCTCTTTTTCTTGATGAGTCTGACCAGTGGTGTGTCGATTTTATTGACTTTTTCGAAGAACAAGCTTTTTGTTTCTATGTATAATATCATGTTATCTGCAAATAGAGAGAGTTTGACTTCTTCTTTTCTAATCTGGATTCCTTTGATTTCTTTCTCTTCTCTTATTGCTGTTGCTAGAACTTCCAGGACTATGTTGAATAAGAGTGGTGAAAGTGGACACCCTTGTCTTGTTCCTGATCTTAGAGGGAATGCTTTGAGTTTTTCACCATTGAGGATAATGTTCGCTGTGGGCTTCTCATATATGGCTTTCACTGTGTTAAGATAAGTTCCTTCTATGCCCATTTTTTTGTAGAGTTTTTATCATAAATGGATGCTGTACTTTGTCAAAGGCTTTTTCTGCATCTGTTGAGATGATCATGTGGTTTTTGTCTCTCAATTTGTTGATATGGTGTATCACATTGATTGATTTTGCGGATGTTGAAGAATCCTTGCATGCCTGGGATGAACCCAACTTGATCGTGATGAATGAGCTTTTTGATGTGTTGCTGAATTCTGTTTGCTAGGATTTTTTTGAGGATTTTGGCATCTAGATTCATCAGTGAAATTGGCCTAGAATTTTCTTTTTTTGTGATGTCTTTGCCTGGCTTTGGTATCAGGGTGATGGTGGCCTCATAGAAAGTGTTTGGAAGTGTTCCTTCCTGGGCAATTTTTTGGAAGAGTTTTAGAAGGACAGGCATTAGCGCTTCTTTAAATGTTTGGTAGAATTCACTTGTGAAACCATCTGGCCCTGGGCTTTTATTTTTGGGTAGATTTTTGATCACAAGGTCGATTTCTGAACTTGTGATTGGCTTGTTCATAGTTTCTATTTCTTCCTGGTTGAGTCTTGGGAGATTAATCTTCTCTAAGAAACTGTCCATTTCTTCCAGGTTGTCCAGTTTGTTGCCATAGAGTTGTTCATAACAGTCTCTTAGAATCCTTTGGATTTCTGCATTATCTGTTGTAATCTCTCCTTTTTCATTTTTGATTTTGGTGATCTGGTTCTTCTCTCTCTTTTTCTTGATGAGTCTGACCAGTGGTGTGTCGATTTTATTGACTTTTTCGAAGAACAAGCTTTTTGTTTTATTTATCTTTACTATTGTTTCTTTTGTTTCTTTTTCATTTATTTCTGCTCTGATCTTTATGATTTCTCTTCTTCTGCTGGCTTTGGGGTGTTTTTGTTCTTCTTTCTCCAGTTGTTTTAAGCGTAAGGTAAGGTCGTCTGTTTGAGATTTTCCTAGTTTCTTGAGGTGGGATTGTATTGCTATAAACTTCCCTCTTAGAACTGCTTTTGCAGTATCCCTTAGGTTTTGCACTGTCGTGTGTTCATTGTCATTTTCTTCTAGGAATTTTTAAATTTCTCCTTTGATTTCCTCAATGATCAGTTGGTTTTTTAGGTATGTGTTGTTTAATCTCCATGTGTTTGTGTTTTTAGCGGTTTTTTTCCTGTAGTTGATCTCTAGTCTCACTGCATTGTGGTCCGAGAAGATGGTTGATAGAATTTCAGTTTTCTTGAATTGACTGAGGATTGATTTGTGGCCCAAGATGTGGTCTATCCTGGAGAATGTTCCGTGAGCACTTGAGAAGAAAGTGTATTCTTCTGCTTTTGGATGGAAAGTCCTAAAGATATCAATGAGGTCCATTTCTTCTAGTGTGGCATTTAAGGCTTGTGTTTCTTTATTAATTTTCTGTTTGGATGATCTGTCCATTGGTGTGAGAGGAGTGTTAAAGTCTCCTACTATGATTGTGTTGCTGTCAATGTCTTCTTTTATGTCTGAAAGTGTTTGTCTTATGTATTGGGGTGCTCCTGCGTTTGGAGCATAGATATTTATGATTGTTATGTCTTCTTCTTGGATGAATCCCTTAATCATGATGTAGTGACCTGCCTTGTCTCTTAGAATCTTCTTTACTTTAAAATCTATTTTGTCTGATATGAGGATTGCTACTCCAGCTTTCTTTTGATTTCCATTTGCATGGAATATCTTTTTCCAGCCTCTCACTTTCAATCTATGAGTGTCTCTAGGTCTGAAATGAGTTTCCTGGAGGCAGCATATGTATGGGTCGTGTTTTTGGATCCATTCAGCCACTCTGTGTCTTTTGGTTGGGGCATTTAGTCCATTGACATTCAAAGTCATTATTGATACAAATGATCCTATTGTCATCTTCTTAGATGTTATGATGGGTTTGTTTCGTGGATCTTCTCCTTTTATACTTGTTGTCTATATAAGTCCCTTTAACACTTGTTGTAAGGCTGGTTTGGTGTGTTTTTGTTCTTCTTTCTCCAGTTGTTTTAAGCGTAAGGTAAGGTCGTCTGTTTGAGATTTTCCTAGTTTCTTGAGGTGGGATTGTATTGCTATAAACTTCCCTCTTAGAACTGCTTTTGCAGTATCCCTTAGGTTTTGCACTGTCGTGTGTTCATTGTCATTTTCTTCTAGGAATTTTTAAATTTCTCCTTTGATTTCCTCAATGATCAGTTGGTTTTTTAGGTATGTGTTGTTTAATCTCCATGTGTTTGTGTTTTTAGCGGTTTTTTTCCTGTAGTTGATCTCTAGTCTCACTGCATTGTGGTCCGAGAAGATGGTTGATAGAATTTCAGTTTTCTTGAATTGACTGAGGATTGATTTGTGGCCCAAGATGTGGTCTATCCTGGAGAATGTTCCGTGAGCACTTGAGAAGAAAGTGTATTCTTCTGCTTTTGGATGGAAAGTCCTAAAGATATCAATGAGGTCCATTTCTTCTAGTGTGGCATTTAAGGCTTGTGTTTCTTTATTAATTTTCTGTTTGGATGATCTGTCCATTGGTGTGAGAGGAGTGTTAAAGTCTCCTACTATGATTGTGTTGCTGTCAATGTCTTCTTTTATGTCTGAAAGTGTTTGTCTTATGTATTGGGGTGCTCCTGCGTTTGGAGCATAGATATTTATGATTGTTATGTCTTCTTCTTGGATGAATCCCTTAATCATGATGTAGTGACCTGCCTTGTCTCTTAGAATCTTCTTTACTTTAAAATCTATTTTGTCTGATATGAGGATTGCTACTCCAGCTTTCTTTTGATTTCCATTTGCATGGAATATCTTTTTCCAGCCTCTCACTTTCAATCTATGAGTGTCTCTAGGTCTGAAATGAGTTTCCTGGAGGCAGCATATGTATGGGTCGTGTTTTTGGATCCATTCAGCCACTCTGTGTCTTTTGGTTGGGGCATTTAGTCCATTGACATTCAAAGTCATTATTGATACAAATGATCCTATTGTCATCTTCTTAGATGTTATGATGGGTTTGTTTCGTGGATCTTTTCCTTTTATACTTGTTGTCTATATAAGTCCCTTTAACACTTGTTGTAAGGCTGGTTTGGTGTGACTAAATTCTTTTAATTTTTGCTTGTCTGTAAAGCTTTTGATTTCTCCATCAATTTTGAAGGAGATCCTTGCAGGGTAGAGGATTCTTGGTTGCAGATTATTCTCTTTCAGCCGTTTAAATGTGTCCTGCCATTCCCTTCTGGCCTGCAGAGTTTCTTTTGAAAGATCAGCTGTTAAACGGATGGGCTTTCCCTTGTATGTCACTAGTTGCTTTTCCCTTGCTGCTTTGAGAATTCTATCTTTGTGTTTAACTTGTGTTAACTTCATTAATATGTGTCTTGGTGTGTTTCTTCTCAGATTGATTCTGTATGGTACTCTTTGTCTTCTTGGACTTGATTGACTATTTCTTTTCCCATGTTGGGGAAATTTTCAACTGTAATCTCTTCAAAAATTTTCTCATAGCCTTTCTTTTTTTCTTCTTCTTCTAGAACCCCTATAATTCGAATATTGGTGCGTTTGATATTATCCCAGAGGTCTCTGAGGCTGTCCTCTTCTCTTTTCATTCTTTGAGTTAGAGTCTGTTTTTCAGCAGTTACTTCCACCATTTTATCTTCCAGCTCACTTATCCGGTCTTCTGTCTCAGATACTCTGCTCTTGATTCCTTCTACAGTGTTTTTCAGTTCAGCAATTGAGTTGTTTGTCTCTGTTACTTTTTTGGTAAGTTCTTGTACTTCTTTATTCAGTGTGTTAGTTGTAGCTTGCAATTTCTCTGAAATTCTGTTTTCAGTGTCTTTGATCATCTTTACTATCATTCTTCTGAAATCACTTTCAGAAAGTTTGTCCAAATTCTTTTCATTAATTTGATCTTGTGTGTTTGTGGATTGTTCCTTCACTTGTGTGGTATTTCTCTGCCGTTTCATTGTTATTATTAATTTTTAAAAACTGACTCTGTTTGGGATTTCCTTTTCCCAGACTTTGAGTTATGTCTGTTGGTGTTTGTTGTTTGGATGGGGTTTCTATTCTGGGTGATGCTGGTGATTGGGTGATGTCAGGACTTGCATACAAGTGATTACCTTTGTTGGCGTTCTCACTTGTATACTGCTCTCTAGTGTTAGGCGTTCTCTAGTATTGTAGAGTTTTGGAGTCAGGGCACCCTCCTTAAAACCCCGGGGGCTTGTTGCCTGACCAGGGAATGAAGATTTCACGGCTGGTTTGTTATGGCATTAAATGATATTAAAACATATATATGCAAATGAGAAACAGAAGGTATACCTTTGACAAATGGCAATTTAAAAATTATGCAAGTACTATCTAGCGTATTGAATTATACACATAAACATATACAGCTATAACATAACCCAAGCATTCCAATCAAAAATACAGTACAATACGTTAGCATGGCGAATAGAGAAATCCAAGAATGATATCCACCAGTTAATAAGCAAACTAAGTAGAGCACCAATTGGAGAATAATGCTAGAGCAGGATCCCCGTTGGGGATAAGGCAATGAGGACAGAACAGACTAAGAAATATGGTGGGGAAAGGGAAAAAGAGAAAGGGAGGATAGAAGAGAAATATAGAATAATATTGCAAAGTTAAATATAGGGAGATAAAGATTTGGATGTATTAGAATTTAGTGCTATAGGGAAGGAGCTTCAGAGAAAGCAAAGAATTATAGAGGAAGTAGTAGTACAAATGGAAAATTATTAAAAATTAAAAGATCTAGATTTTATAGAAAAATATAGAAAAACAAAGCAAAAATA
The DNA here is from genome assembly GCA_022376925.1 of Tragulus kanchil. Lineage (NCBI taxonomy): Eukaryota > Metazoa > Chordata > Mammalia > Artiodactyla > Tragulidae > Tragulus > Tragulus kanchil. Next base: position 166,695,273 of record JAIOJX010000031.1, on the reverse strand, counting down.
ATAAAAACAAACAAAACCCCCACAGAACCTTAAAAGGCCAATGGGGAACCAGAAGTTTATACCAAAATAAAATGTGTGGTTTAAAAGGAAAAAAAAAAAATTTGTAAACTTGAATATATTCAGTCTTACTGATAAGATTAGTAGCTTCAATAGAATTCCGTGAAGGAAATGAACACACCCACTCTCTCTCTCACACACACCCCCAAGAAAAGAAAAAAAAAAAAAAAGCGGTGGGTGCACAGAGTGGGTTTGGAAAAAAGAGAAAAATTGAAACAAAGTAATACAATACTTGTCCGAAATTTAAATTGTTCATTTTTGATCTTGTGTGTTTGTGGATTGTTCCTTCACTTGTGTGGTATTTCTCTGCCGTTTCATTGTTATTATTAATTTTTAAAAACTGACTCTGTTTGGGATTTCCTTTTCCCAGACTTTGAGTTATGTCTGTTGGTGTTTGTTGTTTGGATGGGGTTTCTATTCTGGGTGATGCTGGTGATTGGGTGATGTCAGGACTTGCATACAAGTGATTACCTTTGTTGGCGTTCTCACTTGTATACTGCTCTCTAGTGTTAGGCGTTCTCTAGTATTGTAGAGTTTTGGAGTCAGGGCACCCTCCTTAAAACCCCGGGGGCTTGTTGCCTGACCAGGGAATGAAGATTTCACGGCTGGTTTGTTATGGCATTAAATGATATTAAAACATATATATGCAAATGAGAAACAGAAGGTATACCTTTGACAAATGGCAATTTAAAAATTATGCAAGTACTATCTAGCGTATTGAATTATACACATAAACATATACAGCTATAACATAACCCAAGCATTCCAATCAAAATACAGTACAATACGTTAGCATGGCGAATAGAGAAATCCAAGAATGATATCCACCAGTTAATAAGCAAACTAAGTAGAGCACCAATTGGAGAATAATGCTAGAGCAGGATCCCCGTTGGGGATAAGGCAATGAGGACAGAACAGACTAAGAAATATGGTGGGGAAAGGGAAAAAGAGAAAGGGAGGATAGAAGAGAAATATAGAATAATATTGCAAAGTTAAATATAGGGAGATAAAGATTTGGATGTATTAGAATTTAGTGCTATAGGGAAGGAGCTTCAGAGAAAGCAAAGAATTATAGAGGAAGTAGTAGTACAAATGGAAAATTATTAAAAATTAAAAGATCTAGATTTTATAGAAAAATATAGAAAAACAAAGCAAAAATAATAAAAACAAACAAAACCCCCACAGAACCTTAAAAGGCCAATGGGGAACCAGAAGTTTATACCAAAATAAAATGTGTGGTTTAAAAGGAAAAAAAAAAAAATTTGTAAACTTGAATATATTCAGTCTTACTGATAAGATTAGTAGCTTCAATAGAATTCCGTGAAGGAAATGAACACACCCACTCTCTCTCTCACACACATCCCCAAGAAAAGAAAAAAAAAAAAGCGGTGGGTGCACAGAGTGGGTTTGGAAAAAAGAGAGAAAAAAAAAAATTGAAACAAAGTAATACAATACAAAAAATGAAATTTTAAAGTCCAGCAGTAACTCCAGCTTCAGACAAAACGTGAAAATAGTGTTTATGTTCTTCTGTCTCTTGCTGACTATTCAGGAATTATCAGTCTTTTTCTTGCCTCTGGCAGTGGTTGGATCTGAAGACCTCTTTGACTGCTTGTTTGTTTCCGCCTATTCCAGAATTAAAAGGCCCGCCCAGGCTGGCCCTGGGAGTTTCTTAATCCAAATCCCTTTTCTTGCTGGGTGGAGCTAAGTTCCCTCCCTGTAGCTTGACCAGCAGCCCTGCAGTTTGACCAGCAGCCAAACTACAGTAGGGAAAATGGCGTCTGTCTCACAGAGAATTTATTCCCACACGCTCTATGGGAAGCACCTCCACACTGACCCCGACCCTGCTGCAGGCCACCGTCGACCCCTGCCACCGCGGGAGACGTCAGGTTACTCAGAGGTGAGTCTGGCTCAGTCTCATGCAGGATCGCTGTTCCTCTCTCCCGGATCACAGTGCGCAGAGACTTTCCAGTCCTCTTCGGCGACTCTGTGATCGGGTTAATGGTAACCTCCTCCAAAGGGAACTGAGTGCCGCCCTTCCGAGGCCTGCTCAAGGGCACTTCTAGCTCAAGGGGGCACCTGGACCCTCCAAAGCAGGTCTGGCTCAGTCCCTTGTGGGTGTCAGTACTCCTCTCCCGGGTTTTGATCTGCAACAGGCTTTGCGCCTTTGGCCTGCCCAGCCTCTCCGGCAGGTATGAGGTTTGACTTTTAAAAGTGCGATTGCGCCCCTCCTACCGTCTTGATGCGGCTTCTCCTTTGTTCTTCGATGTGGGGTGTCCTCTCTGTGATCAGATCCAACCTCCTTTTGTCGATGGTTTCCCAGGAACTCGTCGCAATTCAGGCGATTTTGCAGGAGAGATGAGTGCACGTCCTTCTACGCCGCCATCTTAGCTCCACCCGAAATCTGCAGGTGGATTCTTAACCACTGGATGATCAGGGATCATCAGCTAATCTTTAGATGATTAAACCTTTTCTTTGAATGTGGGTCAGTTGACTAGGGTTTTACTTATTTTTTTTGCCACATGCCAGAGATTGGGGGAATCTTAGTTCCTCTGCTGGTGATTGACCCTAGTCAGTGAAAGTGCGAAGTCCTAACCATTGGACAGTCAGGAAGTTCCTTAAACACAAATTTTCATTTATCCCTCATACCTGCCTTTTGAGGTGTGTTGTTGTTGGTTTTAGTCTCTTTAAGTCTTGTCTGACTCTTGCAACCCCATGCACTGTAGCCCGTCAGGCTTCTCCAATCAAGAATACTGGAGTGGGTTGCCGTTCTTTCTCCAGGGCATCTCCCCTACCCAGGGATAGACCTGAGTCCCCTCTTGGCAGGTGGATTCTTTACCATTGAGCCACCCGGAAAACCCTTGAGATGTGAGGGCTCATGTAAATATTGACGCTGATTTTCCTTAAATATTTGATAGAATTTCCTTAAATGTTTAGTAGAGAAGCCACTTGCACCTGGATTTTCTGTTGTAATCATCCTTAATTTTAGATTAAGTTTTTGTAGTGTATAAGGGGCAGTTACATTTTATATTTCTTTTGAGTCACTTCTTTTTTTTTTTTAAAGATTTATTTATTTACTTTGGGCGGGGTCGGGTTGGGGAGGGAGGGGAGTGGGTGGGCCACTTCTGTTGGTCTTTCATTTGTCTATTTTCATTCGTCTTCGTTCTTTGGCTCCTGTGGGCCTCCCATCGCGGTGGCGTCCGTCCGTTGCAGAGCGCCGGCTCTGGGCGCATGCGCTCCAGAGTTCCGGCTCAGTAATTGGACACATCAGTCCAGCTGCTCCGCGGCACGTGGGATCTTCCCAGGCCAGGGATCGAACCGGCGCCCCTTGTACTGCAAGGCAGTGTCCTTACCCACTGGACCACCAGGGGAAGCCCTGAGTCACTTCTTTTAAACTTATCTTTTACTTTTTGGTTGTGCTGTGTCTTCATTGCTACACTTGGGCTTTCTCTACTTGTGACAAGTGAGGGCTATTTTCAGTTGTGATGCATGAACTTCTCCTTGGGGTGGCTTCTCATTGCAGAGGACAGGCTCTAGGCTCATGGGCTTAAGTAGTTGTAGCACAGAGGCTTTCCAAGATTTCTTCCCACTGTACCAGCAGGGAAGTTCAGATTAAGTTTTATATGTGTTTACTTTTTCAGATTCTTTTCTTTTCTAAGTTATTACAAATGTTGAATATAGTTTTCTTTTGTGTTAGTTTTCGTAAATTGCATTTCTAACAGATTTGTCTATTTTGTCTGATTGTTGAATTTATAGGTGTAAGTTAGTAATATGTTTGTGTGCTTGTGCTCAGTTGTGTCTAATTCTGTGATCCTATGGACTAAGACCTGATTCCTCTGTCCATGGAATTTTCCAGTCAAGAATACTGGAGTGGGCTTCCCTGGTGGTCCAGTGGGTAAAGAGTCTGCCTTGCAGTGCAAGAGTCACCGGTTCTGTCCCTGGCCCGAGAAGATACCATGTGCCCAGACCGGTTTGTCCGATTACGAGCCAGTGCTCTGAGCGCATGTGCCCAGAGCCAGAGCTCTACAACGAGAGAGGTCACTGCAATGGGAGGCCCATGCAGGCCAAAGAATAAATATGGATGAAAATAAATGGAGAAAAAAATCAATGAAAGAGATCAAAAAAAAAAAAAAGAATACTGGAGTGGGTTGCCATTTCCTTCTCCATGTGCTCTTCACCCACGGCTCGAACCCACATCTCTTATGCCTCCTGCATTCTCAGGCAGATTCTTGGGAATTTTTTTTTTTTTTTTTTAATTTTGGCCTCTTATTGGTCCTTCATTTATTTTCATCTGTCTTAATGCTTTGACCTGTGTGGGCCTCCCATCGCAGTGGCCTCTCTGGTTGCAGACTCGGGCAGATCCTTTACCACTGCATCACTTGGGAAAGCCTAAGTTAGTAATAATGTCCTCTTTTAATATTTGCAGGCTCTGTAATACCTTTTTCAATCCTGATGCTGGCTGCTTGTGTCCATGCCCCCCCCCCCCCCATCTTTCTTTTCAAAGAACCTGTGTTTGATTTTCATTGATTCTCCTCTTTTCAGTTTCTTTCTTTTTAATGGCTGATACTTTATTTTTTGCATTTTTATAAATTGAAGGATATATATAGATATATTTTGTCTTTTGTTACTTTCTGCTTGCTTTGGGTTAATTTTTCCCTTTTTACAGTTTACTTGTGGAAGCTTATATTACTAATTTGAGAACTTTCTTTTCTTTTCCTTTTTTTTGGTCGGAGGTGGTGAAGTAGAAATGGATAGCTTTATTGCTTTGCCAGGCAAAGAGAGATACACCAGGTTTCTGCCTCGAAAAACTGTCCCTAAGACCTTTCTTTTTTTTCTAATGTGAGCATTTAGAGCTGTAAATTTCCCCCAAGCACTGCTTTAGCTTCATCCACACATTTCAATCATATATTTTAATTTTCATTTTCTTGAAGTTTAAACTTCTAAAAATAATTTCCACTTGAAAGTTCCAATTTGGCATGGATTGTTTAGAAGTATAGTGTTTAATTATACAGGTATTTGGAAATTTTATATTACTTTTCTTGTTAGAGATTTTGGGTTAGTTTTTTTTTTTTTTTAAAGGGTTTTTTTTTTTGGTGCCACTTCTGTTGATCTTTCATTTACTATTTATCTTTGTTCTTTGGCCTGTGTTGGCCTCTCACCGCAGAGTGCCACCGGCTCTGGGCGCATGCGCTCCAGACGTCCGACTCAATAATTGGACATATTGGTTCAGCCGCTCAGTGGGACGTGGGATCTTCCCGGGCCAGGGATCGAACCAGCCCCCCTTGCACTGAAAGGCAATGTCGTTACCCACGGGACCACCAGGGAAGCCCAATTTTGGTTGGGTTAATTTCTATTGCAGTTACAGAATTTACCTGGCGTGACTTCAGTTCTGTTTTGTTAAGGTTTGTTTTGTAACCCAGAATGTCGTCTACATTCGTGAATGTTCCCTTCGCATTGCTGCATTGAGTGGAGTGTTCTGTAAATGTTGGTGAGACATAGTTGGTTGTTATTGGTGTTCATTCCTACATTCTTGCTGTTACTCTGTCTGCTAGTTTAAGAAATTTCAAATGGAAGTATGTTGAAGTGTCCAGCTGCAATTAGGGATTTTTTTTTTTTTTTTGTCCTATCTATCTTTTCTTGCTTCTTGTATTTGAAGCTCTATTGTGCATTCACTGTTATGTTGTTACATTTTCTTGGTGAATTCATCTTTCTGTAATTATATGATATCCCTTTGTATTTCTGGTTTTTCTCGCTGAAGTCTACTATTTGTAAAGAATCTGCCTGCATTGCAGGAGACCCGGATTCAATTCCTGGGTTGGGAAGATTGTCCTGGAGAAGGAAATGGCAACCCACTCCAGTATTCTTGCCTGGAGACAGAGGAGCCTGGTGGGCTACAGTCCATGGGGTCATAAGAGTCAGATACGACTTAGCGACTAAACCACCGCACCTTTTTGCCCCGTACTAAGAAACCTTTCTTTTTCTAATGTGAGCATTTAGAGCTGTAAATTTCCCCCAAGCACTGCTTTAGCTTCATCCACACATTTCAATCATATATTTTAATTTTCATTTTCTTGAAGTTTAAACTTCTAAAAATAATTTCCACTTGAAAGTTCCAATTTGGCATGGATTGTTTAGAAGTATAGTGTTTAATTATACAGGTATTTGGAAATTTTATATTACTTTTCTTGTTAGAGATTTTGGGTTAGTTTTTTTTTTTTTTTAAAGGGTTTTTTTTTTGGTGCCACTTCTGTTGATCTTTCATTTACTATTTATCTTTGTTCTTTGGCCTGTGTTGGCCTCTCACCGCAGAGTGCCGCCGGCTCTGGGCGCATGCGCTCCAGACGTCCGACTCAATAATTGGACATATTGGTTCAGCCGCTCAGTGGGACGTGGGATCTTCCCGGGCCAGGGATCGAACCAGCCCCCCTTGCACTGAAAGGCAATGTCGTTACCCACGGGACCACCAGGGAAGCCCAATTTTGGTTGGGTTAATTTCTATTGCAGTTACAGAATTTACCTGGCGTGACTTCAGTTCTGTTTTGTTAAGGTTTGTTTTGTAACCCAGAATGTCGTCTACATTCGTGAATGTTCCCTTCGCATTGCTGCATTGAGTGGAGTGTTCTGTAAATGTTGGTGAGACATAGTTGGTTGTTATTGGTGTTCATTCCTACATTCTTGCTGTTACTCTGTCTGCTAGTTTAAGAAATTTCAAATGGAAGTATGTTGAAGTGTCCAGCTGCAATTAGGGATTTTTTTTTTTTTTTTGTCCTATCTATCTTTTCTTGCTTCTTGTATTTGAAGCTCTATTGTGCATTCACTGTTATGTTGTTACATTTTCTTGGTGAATTCATCTTTCTGTAATTATATGATATCCCTTTGTATTTCTGGTTTTTCTCGCTGAAGTCTACTATTTGTAAAGAATCTGCCTGCATTGCAGGAGACCCGGATTCAATTCCTGGGTTGGGAAGATTGTCCTGGAGAAGGAAATGGCAACCCACTCCAGTATTCTTGCCTGGAGACAGAGGAGCCTGGTGGGCTACAGTCCATGGGGTCATAAGAGTCAGATACGACTTAGCGACTAAACCACCACCATAGCACCTTGTTATTAGACTTACTTGGTAGCTCAGCTGGTAGAGAATCACCTGCAATGCAGGAGACTCCCAGTTGTATTCCTGGGCTTCTTGGTGGCTCTGCTGGTAAAGAATTGGTCTGCAATGTGGGAGACCTCTGTTTGATCCTTGGGTTGAGAAGATCCCCTGGAGAATGGCATGGCAATCCACAGCAGTATTCTTGCCAGGAGAATTCCATGGACAGAGGAACCTGGTGAGCTTCAGTGCATGGGTTACAAAGAGTTGGACATGACTGAGGAACTAACATACACATAGTCCCTTCAGCTTTTTTCTAGGTATAATTGATATATAATGTTTTACTAGTTTCAGGTATACAAGAAATATTTGGTATTTGCTTTTCAAAATGAATAGTAAGTCCTTGTTCAGCCTCTAAGTCACGTCTGAGTCTGCAATCCCTGGACTGCAGCACACCAGGCTTCCCTGTCTTCCACAGTCTCTCAGTTTGCTCAAACTCATGTCCATTAGGTCAGTGATGCCATCAGTAAGTCTGGTTAACATGTATCACCATATATAGTTACACTTTTTTCTCTTTTGATGATAATTTAAGATTTATTCTCTTGGGAGTTCCCTGGTGGTTCAGTGGTTATGACTCTGCCTTTCCTCTGTAGGGAGTGCAGGTTCATTCTCAGGGGAACTAAGATCCCACATCCCATGTCTGACAGCATGGCCAAAGAATGGAAAAAAAAAATTCTCTTAGCAACTTTGTGCTATGTAATACAGCATTAATCATAGTCACCATACCACACTGTACTTGACTCATACCATGACTCATTACAGTATTTTATAACTGGAAGTTTGTAATGAAGTGGGTGGAGGGGGTCAAAAGGTACAACTTGTAAGTTTACTTTTTTTTTTAAACATTTATTTATTTATTTATTTGGTGGGGGTGTGGGAAAGGAGGGGGGTTGGGGGACCACTTCTGTTGGTCTTTCATTTATCTGTTTTCATCCATCCTTGTTCTTCAGCCCATGTGGACCTCCTATCACAGTGGCCTCTCTCGTTGCACAGCACCGGTTCTGGGCGCATGTGTTCCAGAGCTCCGGCTCAGTGATTGGATACATCGGTCCAGCCGCTCTGCGGCATGTGGGATCTTCCCAGGCCAGGGATCGAACTGGCGCCCCTTGTAGTGCAAGGTGGTGTTCTTACCTACTGGACCACCAGGGAAGCCCTTAAGTTTTCTTTTGACTGGTGTTTGCATGATACACTTTTTTGAAACTTTACTCTTTTTATTCCTGGAATGGCATGGCAATCCCTTTTCAGGAGAATTCCATGGACGGAGGAACCTGGTGAGCTTCAGTGCATGGGTTACAAAGAGTTGGACATGACTGAGGAACTAACATACACATAGTCCCTTCAGCTTTTTTCTAGGTATAATTGATACATAATGTTTTACTAGTTTCAGGTATACAAGAAATATTTGGTATTTGCTTTTCAAAATGAATAGTAAGTCCTTGTTCAGCCTCTAAGTCACGTCTGAGTCTGCAATCCCTGGACTGCAGCACACCAGGCTTCCCTGTCTTCCACAGTCTCTCAGTTTGCTCAAACTCATGTCCATTAGGTCAGTGATGCCATCAGTAAGTCTGGTTAACATGTATCACCATATATAGTTACACTTTTTTCTCTTTTGATGATAATTTAAGATTTATTCTCTTGGGAGTTCCCTGGTGGTTCAGTGGTTATGACTCTGCCTTTCCTCTGTAGGGAGTGCAGGTTCATTCTCAGGGGAACTAAGATCCCACATCCCATGTCTGACAGCATGGCCAAAGAATGGAAAAAAAAAATTCTCTTAGCAACTTTGTGCTATGTAATACAGCATTAATCATAGTCACCATACCACACTGTACTTGACTCATACCATGACTCATTACAGTATTTTATAACTGGAAGTTTGTAATGAAGTGGGTGGAGGGGGTCAAAAGGTACAACTTGTAAGTTTACTTTTTTTTTTAAACATTTATTTATTTATTTATTTGGTGGGGGGGTGGGAAAGGGGGGGGGTTGGGGGACCACTTCTGTTGGTCTTTCATTTATCTGTTTTCATCCATCCTTGTTCTTCAGCCCATGTGGACCTCCTATCACAGTGGCCTCTCTCGTTGCACAGCACCGGTTCTGGGCGCATGTGTTCCAGAGCTCCGGCTCAGTGATTGGATACATCGGTCCAGCCGCTCTGCGGCATGTGGGATCTTCCCAGGCCAGGGATCGAACTGGCGCCCCTTGTAGTGCAAGGTGGTGTTCTTACCTACTGGACCACCAGGGAAGCCCTTAAGTTTTCTTTTGACTGGTGTTTGCATGATACACTTTTTTGAAACTTTACTCTTTTTTTTCCCCCTAACCTTTACTCTTAACCTTCCTACATTATTGTATTGATGTGAGTTTGATCTTGGGAGTACATAGTTCAGTCATGTTTTGAACCATTCTGGTAAGCCTAGTTAATACCTGTCTCCTTACATAGTTACATTTCTGACACTTTTAATTTATTTTTTTTAACATTTATTTGTTTATGTATTTGGCTGCAACGGGTGTTATTTTCAGTATGTAGGATCTTTAGTTGCAGCATATGAGGTCTAGTTCCCTGACCAGGGATTGAACGTGGTCCCTCTGCATTGGCAGCATGGAACCTTAGCCACTCGACCACCAGGGAAGTCCCTGACACTTTTTTTTTTTTGGTACTCTTTTTTAAATTGTCATGTTTGTTTGTATTATTTCTATTTATGTAATTGTTAGTATATTTGAATTTAGGCCTGCCACTTTATTATTTGTTTTCTGTTCTGTTTTTCATTTCTGTTTCTGTTTGCATGCCTTCTCTTGGGTTATTTGAATAGTTCAGTGTTCATATTTAAAATCCATCCAGGGGCTTCCCTGGTGGTCCAGGGGGTAAAGAGTCTGCCTTGCAGTGCAAGGGGCACCAGTTCGATCCCTGGCACAGGAAGATCCTACGTGCCATGGAACGGCTGGACCGGTGTATCCAATTATGAGCCAGTGCTCTGGAGTGCCTGTGCCCAGAGCTGTCACTCTGCGACAAGAGAGGCAACTGCGATGGGAGGCCCACACAGGTCAAGGAACCGAAGATTTATGAAAATAGGTAAATGAAAGACCAATAAAAGAGGGCAAAAAGAAAAAAAGTTTTTTAAAAAAAAGATTGCTAAAACCCATCCAGGTTTTTAGTCTTTTTTTTTTTTTTTAATACAGTATGTTCTACTGGTCTATCTAGGGATTATAGTGGACACACTTAACTTTTCACAATCTACTTAGTGTTTTGTCACTTCTGGAATACATTAATAGAAATATCATGTAGGTTCCTTTATCTTTTTTTAATTTTGGCCTTTTTTATTGGTTTTTTATATATTTATTTTTCATCCATCTTTATTTTTTGCCCTATGTGGGCCTTCCATTGCAGCGGCTTCTCCTGTCGCGGAGCACCGGCTCTGGGTGCATGCACTCCAGAGCACTGGCTTGTAATTGGACACACTGGTCCAGCTGCTGCGGCACATGGGATCTTCCAGGGCCAGGGATTGAACCAGCGCTCCTTGTACTGCAGGGCGGGCTCTCCACCCACTGGACCACCAGGGAAGCCCTCAGGTCCCTTTATTTGGACTGACTCCATTTATTTATATCAATTGATTGTGGTCATTTTATGTATTACATATACGTGTGTTGAAAAAAAAAGAGAAAACAGTGTTATTAGTTTTGCTTTTAACTTACAAATACATTTTAACAGACTCAGGAGAACAACCATCTGTTGTATGATATTTGCCATTTATGTGATGTCAGATAGAAACATTTGCCATTTCTTCCTTTAGTGTACCAAGCTTTCTTATTAATATTCCCTCACAGAGTGACTTGTATGCGTGTGAAGTTGTGTCCAACTCTTTGCGACTTGGACTGTAGCCTCTTTGTGGCTTTTCTGTCCATGAGATTTTCCTTGGCAAGAGTGCTAGAGTAGGTTGCCATTTCCTCCTCCAGGGAATATTCCTGACTCAAGGATTGAAGTTGTACCTCCTGCATTGGCAGGCGATTCTTAACCACTGAAACACCTGGAAAGCCTGAGGATGACTTATTTCGCTTTTATTTCTGAAGGGTATTTTCACTGAATATAGAATTCTGGGTTGACAATTCTTTTCTGTTCACACTTCCTTTTGGGGCTCTGTGATTTCTGATGTGAAATCTCTTATTTGAATAGATGATCTGTAATAATGTATTTTTCTCTGGCTGCCTTCAGCATTTTAAAATTTTGTTTTCAGCAATTTGATTAAGATGAGTCTGGGCACACATTTTTTTTTTCATGTTAGTTTTGGGGTTTTATTTATTTATTTTTTTCATTCTCTCTCTCTTTTTTTTAAACTTTTAACTTTTACAGAGTTTTGTTGTTTACAGATATGTTCTCAGATTAGTCATGTGTATATCCCCCCCATCCCACCCCTCCAGACCATTATACAGCACCCGTGAAGGATCTGCTTTTCTCACAGAGCAATGACTATAGCTGTTTTCTTCACATATGATAGTACAGGCCTTCATGCTACTTCCTTTACACCTCTCACCCACTGTTCCTTCCCCACAATGTCCATATGTCCACTGTCCATGGTCTGTCTTTAGGTCGCTTCACTGCACGTGCCATCATCACCATCCTACTAGTTTCCATATATATGTGTTAGTATATTGTACTTGTCCTTCTCTTTCTGACTAACTTCACTTTTGATGATAGGTTCTAGATCCAGCCACCTCATTAGGGCTGATCTCTGATTTCTTTTCAGCTATTTTCTTGTTATTACAAATACATTTTAACAGACTCAGGAGAACAACCATCTGTTGTATGATATTTGCCATTTATGTGATGTCAGATAGAAACATTTGCCATTTCTTCCTTTAGTGTACCAAGCTTTCTTATTAATATTCCTCACAGAGTGACTTGTATGCGTGTGAAGTTGTGTCCAACTCTTTGCGACTTGGACTGTAGCCTCTTTGTGGCTTTTCTGTCCATGAGATTTTCCTTGGCAAGAGTGCTAGAGTAGGTTGCCATTTCCTCCTCCAGGGAATATTCCTGACTCAAGGATTGAAGTTGTACCTCCTGCATTGGCAGGCGATTCTTAACCACTGAAACACCTGGAAAGCCTGAGGATGACTTATTTCGCTTTTATTTCTGAAGGGTATTTTCACTGAATATAGAATTCTGGGTTGACAATTCTTTTCTGTTCACACTTCCTTTTGGGGCTCTGTGATTTCTGATGTGAAATCTCTTATTTGAATAGATGATCTGTAATAATGTATTTTTCTCTGGCTGCCTTCAGCATTTTAAAATTTTGTTTTCAGCAATTTGATTAAGATGAGTCTGGGCACACATTTTTTTTTTCATGTTAGTTTTGGGGTTTTATTTATTTATTTTTTTCATTCTCTCTCTCTTTTTTTTAAACTTTTAACTTTTACAGAGTTTTGTTGTTTACAGATATGTTCTCAGATTAGTCATGTGTATATCCCCCCCATCCCACCCCTCCAGACCATTATACAGCACCCGTGAAGGATCTGCTTTTCTCACAGAGCAATGACTATAGCTGTTTTCTTCACATATGATAGTACAGGCCTTCATGCTACTTCCTTTACACCTCTCACCCACTGTTCCTTCCCCACAATGTCCATATGTCCACTGTCCATGGTCTGTCTTTAGGTCGCTTCACTGCACGTGCCATCATCACCATCCTACTAGTTTCCATATATATGTGTTAGTATATTGTACTTGTCCTTCTCTTTCTGACTAACTTCACTTTTGATGATAGGTTCTAGATCCAGCCACCTCATTAGGGCTGATTCTTCTGCATTTCTTTTTACAGCTGTGTAGTATTTCATTGTATATATGTGGGCACACATTTCTGTGGGATTATTCAGTTCAGAGCTTTCTGGGTTTTTCAGTCTGTAGGTTTATTTATTTTGCTAAATTTGGAGAGTTTTCACCCAATATTTTTCCGGAAGTTTTTTTTTGGTACCAAACTTTCTCCCATCCTTCTGGGAGTCTTTTTGTCTGTTTTGTTCTCTTCTGGGATTCTGATGATGCAGATATTAGATCCTTTGCTGTTTCTACAGATATCTGAAACTGTGATCACTTTTTTCACTTTTTAAAAATTCTTTTCAAGTTGGATACTTAGTATTGATCTATCTTCAAGTGTGTTGGCTCTTTCCTTTGTCATTTCATTTCTGCTATCCAGCCTATATAATGAGTTTCTTACATTTTTAAAAAACATTTTTTTGTTTGTGTCATGTCTGCCCTGCTGTGTTGGCTTTTCTCTAGTTGGCGAAAAGCAGGGGCTAATCTCTCATTGCATGTGTCTCATTGCAATGGGTTATATTGTGGAGCACAGGCTCTAGAGTGTGCAGACTTCTAGTAGTTGTGGCTCCTGGGCTCTAGAGCACAGGGTCAGTAGTTGTGATGCACAGGTTTAGTTGCTCTGTGGCATGTGGGATCTCCCCAGATCAGGGATCAAACCCACGTCTCCTGGCATTGATAGGCAGATTCTTTACCCCTGAACCACTAGGGAAACCCCTCTTACTTTTGATTATTTTCCAGTTCTAAAGTGTGTTTCCTCGGGAATTTCCTGGTGGTCCGGTGATTAGGACTCAGTACTTTCACTGCCAGGACCTGGGTTTGGGAGCTGGGTTCAGTCCCTGGTTGAGGAACTAAGATCTTGCAAGGTGCACAGCAGGGCCAAAAAAGACCCCCCAAATTGTTTCCTCTCTTGTTTCTTAACTGAGAGATATTCTTTTTCTATTCATTCACGAGTAGTTGCTCTTGTTGCAATACTAAAATTTTTTTTTTATACTTTCAGCATTGATGTATGTTGATAGTCTTTTCTGGAAGTTGACTTTACTGATATGATGTATTTCACTGACTGTGATCACTTTTTTTTTTTATGTTACTGTCAAGAAGTAAGTTTTCCAAGAGATTTCTTGAGGGTTAATTTCGATTGTCTATGCCTTTTTGCCTGTTTCATGTAATTCAGTACCATAGGATATTTAGTGTCCTGCTTTTTAGGGTTGAAAGGGACTAGAGATTATATTGTAAGAACTTAATGTTACTGTATTGTATTTATTGTTGTAGAAATGCTATTTAGCGTCTGTTGCATGGCAGTTTGGGGAGACTTTATTCACATTTGGAGGCCAGAAATCACTGATGGCTGTGACATTTTTTATTTATTAATATGCAGGACATGTTTTTATTTCATGTAGAAATCTTTTTACTTAAAACTAAATGTTTTTATCTTTTACTTTTAACCTTTGTCTTTGCATAAGAGTTTTTTAAAAAACTCTCAGAATTTGGAGTCATCTTTCTTGTAAAGTCATGGTTTTTATACTAGTATCATTAATATGTTAGTAAATGCTATAAAAAATATTTTAGTGGCTATTTAAAATTCCACATAAATAAATGAAATTGGTGTAGCTAGTAAGAGTAGTCCATTATTCATATGGTTCATTTCAATTTTTTTGTCTTAAAATATGCTGATAAAGGCAGAGCTTTCCCGCCTGCCCACTTGCACCTCTTACAAGTGTCCTGTCTTAATAAATCTATTTCTTGCCTATCAAAAAAAAAGTGCTGATAAATATTTTTGTATAAAATTGTATGAAATTCTGATTGTTTCCTCAAGTACCTAGAAATAGAATCAAGTAAAATGTAAGCCTCTTGAAAGTATTTAAAATACACACATGATTAAAGTTTTGTCGTCAAGTATTGAAACTTTGATACTTACAGACTACTTAAGAACTACTGAAAAATCTAGACATTCTTCTGTCATAATTTATAACTGTATCAGCTCCTGATATTGTGTTATCTTTTCTTTTTGAGACAGTATCCAAGCACACAGCTGAAGAATTCAAATCTCATAATAATAAACTCAAAAGAACCATTAGTTCTTTGTGACCCTTACTGCTGCTGTTATTGTAGTTACTAATGTGATAAGTTTTTCTAACTAGACTATAAACTTCCAGAAGGGCAGTAACCATGTCTGTTTTTCCTTGTGTGTTCAGTTGTGTCTGACTCTTTGTGACCCCATGGGCTGCAGCTCACCAGGCTCCTCTGTCCATGGGGTGCTCCAGGCAAGAATGCTGAATTGGGTTGCCATTTTTTTCTCCAGGGAATCTTCCTGACCCAGGAATTGAACCTGTTTTTCCTGCATTGCAGGCAGCTTCTTTATCAACTGAGTTACATTGCTCAGTTTCCTTAGGTAGGTTTATTCCTAGATACTTTACTCTTTTTGATGCAGTTGTAAGTGGAATCACTTCATTATTTCTCTCCCTGATTTTTCATAATTTGTGTATTGAAGTGTGACAGACTTCTGTGTATTAATTTTGTAACCTGCAACTTTACCAAATTCATTGATGAGTTCTAGTAATTTCCTGGTAGCTTCTTTAAGATCTTCTATATGTAGTATCATGTCATCTGCAAACAGTGACAGTTTAGCTCCTTTTTTTCCAATTTGGATTCACTTTACTTCTTTTTCTTCTCTGATTGCTGTAGCTAGGACTTCCAAAGCCATGTTGAATGAAAGTGTTGAGAGTGGGCATCCTTATCTTGTTCCTGATCTGAGAGGGAATGCTTTCAGCTTTTTGCCATTGAGTATGATGATAGCTGTAGGTTTGTCATATATGACCTTTATTATGTTGAGGTATGTACCCTCTATGCCCACTTTCTGGAGACTTTTTTAATCATAAATGGGTGCTGAATTTTGTCAAAAGTCTTTTCTGGGGCTTCCGTGGTGGTCCAGTGGGTAAAGAGCCCACCTTGCTGTGCAGGGCGTACTGGCTCGATCCCTGGCCTGGGAAGATCCCACGTGCTGTGGAGCAGCTGGACTCGGGTGTCCAGTTAGTGCATGCACTCGAAGCTGGTGCTCTGCCGTGAGAGAGACCACTGCAGTGGGAGGCCCACATGCCAAAGAATAAAAAGATGGATGAAAATAAATACAAATAAAAGAGGCATGATGGAGGGCTTCCCCTGGTGGTCCAGTGGGTAGGGGCACCGCCTTGCAGTGCAAGGGGCGCCGGTTCGATCCCTGGCCTGGGAAGATCCCACGTGCCGCGGAGCAGCTGGACCGATGTGTCCGATTACCGAGCCGGAGCTCTGGAGCGCATGCGCCCAGAGCCGGCGCGCTGCAACGACAGAGGCCACCGCGATGGGAGGCCCACAGGAGCCAAAGAACAAAGATGGATGAACATAGAGAAACGAAAGACCAATAGAAGTGGCCCGCCTGCTCCCCTCCCTCCCCAACCCGACCCCCGCCCAAAATAAATAAATTAAAAAAAAAAAAAAAAGAGGCATGATGGGGAAAAGAAAAAAAAAGTCTTTTCTGCATCTGTTGAGATGATCATATGGTTTTATTCTTTAATTTGTTGATATGGTGTGTCACATTGATTTGTGGATGTTGCAAAATCCTTGTATCCCTGGGATGGATCCCACTTGATCGTGGTGTATGATCTTCTTAATGTCTTGTTGGATATGGATTGCTGGTATTTTGTTGTGGATTTTTGCATCTGTGTTCAGTAATATTAGCCTGTAGTTTTCTTTTTTTGTGGTATCTTTGTCTGGTTTTGTTATCAAGGTGATGGTGGCCTCATAAAAAGAGTTGGGAAGTTTTCCTACCTCTGCGACTTTTTGGAACAGTTTCTGAAGGACAGGTGTTAACTGTTCTGTAAATGTTTGATAAAACTCACCTGTGAAGCCACTAGGTCCTGGACTCCTGTTTGTTGGAGGTTTTTAATCATGGTTTCAATTTCATTGCTGTGATTGGTCTGTTCATATTTTCTATTTCTTCCTGGTTCAGTCTAGAGGAGATGGTCCATTTCTTGAGGGTTGTCCATTTTATTGTGAAGTATAATTCCACAATTCCAAAAAAGACTAATGTGGCACTATAAATATGTAGAAGGAATAAACAATGATTTAAACGTGATAGAAAAAAAAATTCTCAAGGTTGTAGTTCTTAGTTGTTGAATTTAACCCTCTGTTTGCAGGGACTTGTGCCTGTGTTCCGGTTGGCGGAGCTGGGTCTTGTCTTTGCGGGGCATCGTATTGTGCAGTAGTAGGTTCGCGGGTGTCTGTGGGTTCGTTGTGACTTTTGGGAGTCCTGTAGGCGTTGGCAGTGAATGGGCACGTCTATTTCCGAAGCCGTGTTGAAGTGACCCTCTCAGTACATGCTTAAGTGCCGCCAGCCTCCTTGTCCTTGGAATCTTTGCTGGAGTTTTTGCTCCTCCGTCCTGCCCTGTGCAGTAGGTGGAAGCTTGCTAGGCAGGGGCTTGTGTGGCTCTTTTTTCAGTTCTCTAACCCTTTCCTCTGTTCCAGCAGCTTGCGTTCGCCTCTTGTGGCTCCCTGGGCCCTCAGCAGTTTCTATCTTTTGTTTGGACTGTTCTAAAAGCTGTGTCCTCTTGCTTCCCTTAAAATTACTCTGGTTTATAATGTCAAATAATCCACCGTCTAACTGGTTATTAATTTCTGAACTAATTTTAACTTGAAAGTTGTCATTGTGGTTCTTATCTTTCCCCAGGAGGAACAGCACAGCATGCTGGGCTCTGGATTTAAAGCTGAGCGTTTACGAGTTAATTTGAGATTAGTCATAAACCGTCTTAAACTATTGGAGAAAAAAAAAAGTGAGTAATGCATGATTGCCTTAAATTTTCTTTCCTAGAATACATCATTGAGTCCTAGCACCCCATTATTATCTCTTTCAGGTTAGCGGTATGAAGTCTTAGGGATCCCATATCCTCTAAGTTTTGGATACATTTCTGCTGTCCTTTGTGACTAGTTAGACTGAATCACTTTGTAGCAAGGAAAGGGACATACTCTTGCTATGGAATAGGTGATCAGACTGTACCAACAGTATTCTCGCCTGGACAAGGTAGCAAAGTCTAGAGCAGATGAGGTGAGATTTAAGTTTGCTAAGGAAGGGTGAGCTAGGATATAGTAGAAACACCGACTTTTCTCTCTTGGGGCGGATGTCTGCCTGCAGGCCAGGGCCCAGTGTACTACTGCTGTGTGACTGGAGTGGAATTTGTGCTTTAGCGGAACTGGCCCAGAAAGCAAGGAAAGAGATTGCCGACTATCTGGCTGCTGGGAAAGATGAAAGAGCTCGAATTCGAGTGGAGGGACTTGTGCCTGTGTTCGGTTGGAGCTGGGTCTTGTCTTTGGCATCGTATTGTGCAGTAGTAGGTTCGGTGTCTGTGGGTTCGTTGTGACTTTGGGAGTCCTGTAGGCGTTGGCAGTGAATGGGCACGTCTATTTCCGAAGCCGTGTTGAAGTGACCCTCTCAGTACATGCTTAAGTGCCGCCAGCCTCCTTGTCCTTGGAATCTTTGCTGGAGTTTTTGCTCCTCCGTCCTGCCCTGTGCAGTAGGTGGAAGCTTGCTAGGCAGGGGCTTGTGTGGCTCTTTTTTCAGTTCTCTAACCCTTTCCTCTGTTCCAGCAGCTTGCGTTCGCCTCTTGTGGCTCCCTGGGCCCTCAGCAGTTTCTATCTTTTGTTTGGACTGTTCTAAAAGCTGTGTCCTCTTGCTTCCCTTAAAATTACTCTGGTTTATAATGTCAAATAATCCACCGTCTAACTGGTTATTAATTTCTGAACTAATTTTAACTTGAAAGTTGTCATTGTGGTTCTTATCTTTCCCCAGGAGGAACAGCACAGCATGCTGGGCTCTGGATTTAAAGCTGAGCGTTTACGAGTTAATTTGAGATTAGTCATAAACCGTCTTAAACTATTGGAGAAAAAAAAAAGTGAGTAATGCATGATTGCCTTAAATTTTCTTTCCTAGAATACATCATTGAGTCCTAGCACCCCATTATTATCTCTTTCAGGTTAGCGGTATGAAGTCTTAGGGATCCCATATCCTCTAAGTTTTGGATACATTTCTGCTGTCCTTTGTGACTAGTTAGACTGAATCACTTTGTAGCAAGGAAAGGGACATACTCTTGCTATGGAATAGGTGATCAGACTGTACCAACAGTATTCTCGCCTGGACAAGGTAGCAAAGTCTAGAGCAGATGAGGTGAGATTTAAGTTTGCTAAGGAAGGGTGAGCTAGGATATAGTAGAAACACCGACTTTTCTCTCTTGGGGCGGATGTCTGCCTGCAGGCCAGGGCCCAGTGTACTACTGCTGTGTGACTGGAGTGGAATTTGTGCTTTAGCGGAACTGGCCCAGAAAGCAAGGAAAGAGATTGCCGACTATCTGGCTGCTGGGAAAGATGAAAGAGCTCGAATTCGAGTGGAGCACATTATTCGAGAAGACTACCTTGTGGAGGCCATGGAGATCCTGGAACTGTATTGTGACCTGTTGCTGGCTCGGTTTGGCCTCATCCAGTCTATGAAGTAAGCAGGTTTTTTTGTCTTTTTTTGAAGGGGTTGGGGGCCTTCATTTTGAGGTATAGTTGATTTCAGGAGAAACTCTACTACATATTTATTAATGTATACAAGTATACACTTTGATGAGTTTGGGGATAGGCATACCCTATACACTTCATCATAGGTTAAAAAACAGTCATCACCTCCAAAAATTTCCTTATAGTTTTTTTTTTTTTTTTGGTAAAAACACTTGAGATCTGCCTTAAACTGTTAAATTTATTTATTTATTTATTTTCTTTGGCCTCTGCCTCGCTGCCCTGGGGCCTGTAAACCCATGCGCCTGGGATCCTGCTAGAGGTGGGCCTCCAGGAGGAACACCTGCAGCACCCGGGCCCGCTTTTTTTTTTTTTTTTTTTTTAATTTTGGCTGCTCTGGTTCTTTGCATGGGGTTTGTCTATTTGTAATGAGCAGGGGCTACTCACTAGTTGTGGTGCGTGGGCTTCTCTTTGTGGTGACTACTCTTGTTGAAGGGCATGGGCTCTAGAGTGGGTGAGCTCAGTCATAGTTGCAGTGCATGGGCTTAGCTGCTCTGCATAATGAAGAGTCTTCTGGGACCAGGCGTCAAATCTGTATCCCCTGCACTGGCAGGCAGATTCTCAAGCACTGCACTCACCACCAAGGAAGCCCAGTACCCTAGTATTTAACTGTAGGCACAGTGTTCAGCAGACCTCTAGGTCTTTATCATTTTATGTAACTATAATGACGTATAATGAAGTAAGATATTTTGATTTGAAGACGTAAATCGAATCACCTGTGGAATTTGAAAACATACTGGCCTCTTCCTACATGTAGGGGGCTAGCACTGAGGGACCCCCTTTATGTGCCCAGTGACATTTTTCTGACTAGTCACTTTAAGGACTCATCTTAGTGTAGGCAGTTGTTGAAAGTGTGGAATCTGAAATCAAGAGACCTGAGTATGAGCCTTGACTCAGCCATTTCCTGACTTTGCCACTGGTCTCTTAGTTTTGAATTTCTCCCCCCACATAAGAGGATAGAAATGGTCTCTTTTTTCGTTTTAGAAGTATATGATACCTGTTGCTGGCTCGGTTTGGCCTCATCCAGTCTATGAAGTAAGCAGGTTTTTTTGTCTTTTTTTGAAGGGGTTGGGGGCCTTCATTTTGAGGTATAGTTGATTTCAGGAGAAACTCTACTACATATTTATTAATGTATACAAGTATACACTTTGATGAGTTTGGGGATAGGCATACCCTATACACTTCATCATAGGTTAAAAAACAGTCATCACCTCCAAAAATTTCCTTATAGTGTTTTTTTTTTTTTTTGTTAAAACACTTGAGATCTGCCTTAAACTGTTAAATTTATTTATTTATTTATTTTCTTTGGCCTCTGCCTCGCTGCCCTGGGGCCTGTAAACCCATGCGCCTGGGATCCTGCTAGAGGTGGGCCTCCAGGAGGAACACCTGCAGCACCCGGGCCCGCTTTTTTTTTTTTTTTTTTTTAATTTTGGCTGCTCTGGTTCTTTGCATGGGGTTTGTCTATTTGTAATGAGCAGGGGCTACTCACTAGTTGTGGTGCGTGGGCTTCTCTTTGTGGTGACTACTCTTGTTGAAGGGCATGGGCTCTAGAGTGGGTGAGCTCAGTCATAGTTGCAGTGCATGGGCTTAGCTGCTCTGCATAATGAAGAGTCTTCTGGGACCAGGCGTCAAATCTGTATCCCCTGCACTGGCAGGCAGATTCTCAAGCACTGCACTCACCACCAAGGAAGCCCAGTACCCTAGTATTTAACTGTAGGCACAGTGTTCAGCAGACCTCTAGGTCTTTATCATTTTATGTAACTATAATGACGTATAATGAAGTAAGATATTTTGATTTGAAGACGTAAATCGAATCACCTGTGGAATTTGAAAACATACTGGCCTCTTCCTACATGTAGGGGGCTAGCACTGAGGGACCCCCTTTATGTGCCCAGTGACATTTTTCTGACTAGTCACTTTAAGGACTCATCTTAGTGTAGGCAGTTGTTGAAAGTGTGGAATCTGAAATCAAGAGACCTGAGTATGAGCCTTGACTCAGCCATTTCCTGACTTTGCCACTGGTCTCTTAGTTTTGAATTTCTCCCCCCACATAAGAGGATAGAAATGGCTAAAAGCCTAGCTCTTTTGTGAGAATTGAGTGATACTTGTGAAATTGCCTTAGAGGCTATCAAGTATATGATACAGACGATAGAGTTTTGTTTGTTTGAAAGAATGTTAAATTTTATTGAATTCCCTTTTCGCCCCTTAACCTAGGGAGTTAGATTCTGGTCTGGCTGAATCTGTGTCCACGCTGATTTGGGCTGCTCCTCGACTTCAGTCAGAAGTGGCAGAGTTGAAAATTGTGAGTACAACCAGTTTCAGTGATAAGCATGTCAGTTTTCCTTTGTTAGAGAGTTTGGTTAATATATGTCTGCTTATTTGACCAGGTATTTTGTACCCTTTTCTTGCTACCTTTGAAAAAGGCTTTGTAGATTTGTTTCTTCCTCCCTTTCAGGCCTTACATCATAGAACAGAACATTGTTTTTCAAACGTGAACAGTCTTTCTAAGGGGCAAAGTTACACATATAGCCCCAGTTCTGTCTTAAATTACTTTTATTATAATATCATTTGTTTTTATACAACTGTAAACCAGTAAAGTTAAAATAACGTTAAGGGGAACAGATGTTTTGCTTCATTCATTCCAGAAATAATATTGAGCAGGTGTTGTGAATTAGGTGGATACTGAGAGTGCAGTGGTGAGCAAAATGTGACACCAGTCCTACTCTTGTGGCTTAGAATCTAGTAGGAGAGACAGACATTAACTGAAAACTTGCCTGCCACAATGTGGATATGGTACTGACTGCTTAGGTACGAATTCAGCTGAGTTGTATTCTCTCTTATTTTCTACATCTTTGCCAGTTATTCACATAGAGATTGTCTCAGTCTTATTTCCCACCTATCTTATGAGATTTTCTTGTCTTCTGCATGGTTTTATTTTTTTTAAGTCCCTGAGTATCTCTTTTTTCGATAGTCTGTTTTTGTTGTTTCACGGCTGCAGTCTCGTCTAACTCCACTTTAATTGTTCTTGTTCTCTATAATGTTTGTTTACTTCTGTTTCTTAAACTATTTTTATACTAGAGGCATTTCCCAAGGTTTGATGGCTTGGCCTTTGGCTGTTTATTAGAGTGAGGTAGTGAAAAATGGATTGGAATCTCTTGTGTGCTTTGTTGTTCAGTTGCTCAGTCATGTCTGACTCTTCAAGACCCCATGGACTGCGGCATGCCAGGCTTTCCCGTGTCCTTTACTATCTCCCCAGAGTTTGCTCAAACTCATGTTCATTGAGTCAGTGATGCCATGCAACCATTTCATCCAGTCACCCCTTTCTCCTCCTGCCCTCAATCTTCCCCTGCATCAAGGTCTTTTTCAGTGATTGGTTCTTTGCATCAGATGGCCAACGTATTGGAGCTTCAGCATCAGTCCTTCCAGTGAATATTCAGGGTCGATTTCCTTTAGGATTGACTGGTTTAATTTCTTGCTACCTTTGAAAAAGGCTTTGTAGATTTTGTTTTTTTTTTCCTCCCTTTAAGGCCTTACATCATAGAACAGAACATTGTTTTTCAAACGTGAACAGTCTTTCTAAGGGGCAAAGTTACACATATAGCCCCAGTTCTGTCTTAAATTACTTTTATTATAATATCATTTGTTTTTATACAACTGTAAACCAGTAAAGTTAAAATAACGTTAAGGGGAACAGATGTTTTGCTTCATTCATTCCAGAAATAATATTGAGCAGGTGTTGTGAATTAGGTGGATACTGAGAGTGCAGTGGTGAGCAAAATGTGACACCAGTCCTACTCTTGTGGCTTAGAATCTAGTAGGAGAGACAGACATTAACTGAAAACTTGCCTGCCACAATGTGGATATGGTACTGACTGCTTAGGTACGAATTCAGCTGAGTTGTATTCTCTCTTATTTTCTACATCTTTGCCAGTTATTCACATAGAGATTGTCTCAGTCTTATTTCCCACCTATCTTATGAGATTTTCTTGTCTTCTGCATGGTTTTATTTTTTTTAAGTCCCTGAGTATCTCTTTTTTCGATAGTCTGTTTTTGTTGTTTCACGGCTGCAGTCTCGTCTAACTCCACTTTAATTGTTCTTGTTCTCTATAATGTTTGTTTACTTCTGTTTCTTAAACTATTTTTATACTAGAGGCATTTCCCAAGGTTTGATGGCTTGGCCTTTGGCTGTTTATTAGAGTGAGGTAGTGAAAAATGGATTGGAATCTCTTGTGTGCTTTGTTGTTCAGTTGCTCAGTCATGTCTGACTCTTCAAGACCCCATGGACTGCGGCATGCCAGGCTTTCCCGTGTCCTTTACTATCTCCCCAGAGTTTGCTCAAACTCATGTTCATTGAGTCAGTGATGCCATGCAACCATTTCATCCAGTCACCCCTTTCTCCTCCTGCCCTCAATCTTCCCCTGCATCAAGGTCTTTTTCAGTGATTGGTTCTTTGCATCAGATGGCCAACGTATTGGAGCTTCAGCATCAGTCCTTCCAGTGAATATTCAGGGTCGATTTCCTTTAGGATTGACTGGTTTAATTTCCTTGCTGTTCAAGTGACTCTGAGTCTTCTTTGCACCACAGTTTGAGAACATCAGTTTATCTGCACTCAGCCTCCTTTTTTGGTCCAATTCTCACATTGATACATGACTACTGGAAATGGCATGGCTTTGACTATATGGACCTTTGTTGGCAAAATGGATGTCTCTGCTTTTTAATATGCCGTTTAGGTTTGTCATAGGTTTTCTTCCAAAGAGCAAGTGTCTTTTAATTTCATGGCTGCAGTCACCATCCACAGTGGTTTTAGAGCCCAAGAAAATAAAATCTGCCACTGTTTCTGTTGCTTTTTTTCCCCATTTATTTGCCATGAGGTGATGACCAGATGTTAGGATCTTCGTTTTTTTGAATGTTGAGTTTTAAGCCATTTTTTCACTCTCCTCTTTTCACCCTCATCAGAAAGTTCTTTAGTTCCTCTTCACTTTCTGCCATTAGCATAGCATTATTTGCATATCTGAAGTTGTTGATATTTCTCCTGACCATCTTGATTCTAGCTCGTGACTCATCCAACTCAGCATTTTGCATGATGTACTCTGCATGTAAATTAAATAAGCAGGTTGACAGTATACAGTCTCGACATACTCCTTTCCCAATTTGGAACCAGTCCATTGTTCCATGTCCAGTAAGGAGAAGAGGCAGGTAAGATGATCTGGTATTCCCATCTCTGTAAGAATTTTCCACAGTTTGTTGTGATCCACACTGTCAGAGACTTTAGTGTAGTCAGTGAAACAGAAGTAGATTTTTTTTTGGAATTCTCTTGCTTTTCCTATGTGCCAGCAGATTTTGGCAATTTTTTTATATGTTCATATTTGTTTATTTGGTTGTGCTGGGTCTAGTTGTGGCACACGGGATATTTAGTTGTGGCTTGTGGGATCTAGTTCCCTGGTTGTGAGTTGAACCTGGGTCCCTTGCATTGGGAACATAGAGTCTTAGCCAGTGGATCACCAGAGAAGTCGCACATGTTGTCAATTTGATCCCTGGTTCATCTGTCCTTTTACAATCTAGCTTATATAGCCAGATGTTCTCGGTTTAGTTACTATTGAAGCTTAGATACAAAGGTAAAGAAATAGAAAAAATTATTTTTGTGATGCAAACTCTTTATGATTTACTCTCAACAATTTTCATATATAACATATAGCAGTGTTAATTATATTTATCATGTTGTACATTACATCTCTAGTCCTTATTTATCTTTTTAGAATTAATTTTCATTGGAGTATAGGGCGCTTTACAATGTTGTGTTAGTTTCTACTGTACAGCAAAATGAGTTTGCCATATACATATGTACATCCTCTCCCTTTTGGACTTCCTTTCCATCTAGGTCACCACAGAACATTAAGTATATAGTTCTTTGTGGTATACAGTATGTTCTCGTTATTTGTCTATTTATACTTAACTATTAATCCCAGTCTTCTAATTCCTCCCACCCTTCACCTTTTCCTCCTTGCTAGCCATATATTTGTTCTCTACCTCTGTGTGTTGTTTCTGCTTTGCAAATAAGATCATCTATCCCATTTTTCTAGGTTGCACATGTATCCTTTAATATATATTTGTTTTTTTCTTTCTGAGTGACTTCATTCTGTATGACAGTCTCTAGGTCCATCCGTGTCTACAAATGATTCATTTTCATGACTTTATATTCCATTATATCTGTATACCTATAGCCATCCAGATATAATATTCCATTATATCTATATTTCTGTATCTTTTCCAGAGTTGATGGACATTTAGGTTGCTTTTGTGTCTTCGTTATTGTAAATAGTACTGCTGTGAATATTGGGATACGTTAATCTTTTTGAATTTCCGTTTTCTTTAGGTTTATGCCAAGTAGTGGAATTGCTGAGCCAAAGGGTAGTTTTTAGTTTTTTTTAAAGAACTCCGCACTATTTTCTGTAGTGGCTCCATTAATTTACACTCTCACTCACAGTGCATGAGGGTTCCCTTTTTTCAACACCTTCTGCCACCATTTATTGTTGGTAGATGTTTTTTGAAGTTTGCTGTTCTGACCGGGAGTTGGGAACCTGGGTCCCTTGCATTGGGAACATAGAGTCTTAGCCATTTCCCTGTTGTCAATTTGATCCCTGGTTCATCTGTCCTTTTACAATCTAGCTTATATAGCCAGATGTTCTCGGTTTAGTTACTATTGAAGCTTAGATACAAAGGTAAAGAAATAGAAAAAATTATTTTTGTGATGCAAACTCTTTATGATTTACTCTCAACAATTTTCATATATAACATATAGCAGTGTTAATTATATTTATCATGTTGTACATTACATCTCTAGTCCTTATTTATCTTTTTAGAATTAATTTTCATTGGAGTATAGGGCGCTTTACAATGTTGTGTTAGTTTCTACTGTACAGCAAAATGAGTTTGCCATATACATATGTACATCCTCTCCCTTTTGGACTTCCTTTCCATCTAGGTCACCACAGAACATTAAGTATATAGTTCTTTGTGGTATACAGTATGTTCTCGTTATTTGTCTATTTATACTTAACTATTAATCCCAGTCTTCTAATTCCTCCCACCCTTCACCTTTTCCTCCTTGCTAGCCATATATTTGTTCTCTACCTCTGTGTGTTGTTTCTGCTTTGCAAATAAGATCATCTATCCCATTTTTCTAGGTTGCACATGTATCCTTTAATATATATTTGTTTTTTTCTTTCTGAGTGACTTCATTCTGTATGACAGTCTCTAGGTCCATCCGTGTCTACAAATGATTCATTTTCATGACTTTATATTCCATTATATCTGTATACCTATAGCCATCCAGATATAATATTCCATTATATCTATATTTCTGTATCTTTTCCAGAGTTGATGGACATTTAGGTTGCTTTTGTGTCTTCGTTATTGTAAATAGTACTGCTGTGAATATTGGGATACGTTAATCTTTTTGAATTTCCGTTTTCTTTAGGTTTATGCCAAGTAGTGGAATTGCTGAGCCAAAGGGTAGTTTTTAGTTTTTTTTAAAGAACTCCGCACTATTTTCTGTAGTGGCTCCATTAATTTACACTCTCACTCACAGTGCATGAGGGTTCCCTTTTTTCAACACCTTCTGCCACCATTTATTGTTGGTAGATGTTTTTTGAAGTTTGCTGTTCTGACCGGGGCGTAGTGTTACCTTTTACCTTCATGATTATTTGAGTAATAAGTGTTTTTACCGAGATACTATGAGTGAAAACAGTGTCTTGTTTTTTTTTTTTCAACTAAGTGAATTAATATGTACCTTTCAAGGCTTTACAGATCCAGTCTTTTGGAAATCATGTATTTGAAGCATGTTTACTGTTGATAGAAGGAAACTTGAAACCCCTTCCCTGCAAGCCCCATTGGAGTGATTTCCATTTTTATTTACAGTTTCTTTTTTGCTGTAGGTTGCTGATCAACTCTGTGCCAAGTATAGCAAGGAATATGGCAAGTTATGTAGGACCAACCAGATTGGAACTGTGAATGATAGGGTAATGTACTTGTTAAACATGGAAGAATGGGTGAGGTGGGGGTTGGTTTTTTTACTGCCTGCGCTTTTTTCTAGTGGGTAGCACTGTAATGTCATGTAAAGATTGCACATTTCGTAGTGAGAGAGAAGGATGTTGGGCCATGGATTCAACTCCTTACCCCTGCCCAACACCTCTGATTGTGAAACTCTGTTGTCCTGCATCATTCCTGATTTTGTCGCCATGCTTTTACCACATGATTCATGAGGTAGAAGTGAGGTGGGGGAGCATGGGTGAATTCAAAGGTGGGAGGTCACAGTGTCAATCTTTGGGGCATAAGTAACCAGAGAATGTGAGATACATGAGTGTTGTGCTTTGTGATTGAAAGAAAGAATTTAATTAGTTGGAACTTTTTTTTTTTCCTTTCAATTTACTTGTAAAATGAGAGAAACAAAGTTTAAAAATGATACAGATCCTTCTTAACCCTGGATCTTTCACTTACAGCTGATGCACAAACTGAGTGTGGAGGCTCCACCCAAAATTCTGGTGGAAAGATACTTGATTGAAATTGCCAAGAACTACAATGTGCCCTATGAGCCCGACTCTGTGGTCATGGTGAGTTTAGAATCTTTTAGAATACAACAGAAAATGAGTCTTGTTTTGCTTCATTGTAAAACATAACCATATTCTTTGCACTCAAGTTTGGATATGGGGGTTTAAGTCTTTGTCCAGTTCGTGTCTTTGGGTGTAACAATAAATATGCCCACATCTCTCTCATGGAGTCTTTAAGGATGAGATGAATGACTGAAATCACTTGGAAAAGGTACAAACTTTGATATAAATATGAAATGACCTTATTGCTACTTTTCAATGAAGTTCAAGGAAGTGAGAGTCTGTGGGTAGCAAGAAAAGCCCTAAGACCCAGAACAGATCTTGAAACATTCGTTGGGCACCTCAGAAAGCTGACAGTACAGGAAATACATAAACAAGGCCCCTGTCCTAAAGAGGCTTACAGGGAAAGAAAGGCAGATGTGGAAGTAGTAATTAGGTGGGTAAGGTTGATGGGGTAGAGTAGATGTTTTGAAGTGCTGATCCTGGTGTGTAGACACCTCCCTCTCCCACGCCAATTACAGACCCACTTCAGGACAGAAACATTTATTCCCCCAGTTCTTCGATGACTGGTGGCTCACACAGCTGAGCGTCCCTCCAGCAATGGCCCTCAGGAGAGTGCTTTGCCCAGGGTCTTTCCTGGGGGCAGCTTGTATTTGGTTGCTGCAGGGGATTAAAGACTGCCCCTTTGCCCCAGTTGGGAATACGTGCCTACCCATCATAGCTCCAGAACTCTCTGGGGGAGTTAGCCAAGACCTCTGTTGTGAATGCATGGCAGCCGAGCCTCCTCTTTTGCTCAAGCCTGCTTCCTTCATGTCCCCACAGGTCTCCAATAAACTTCTGTCATGCTAATCATCTCAGAGTTGGCTTCCTGGAAACCTACCCTGAGACAGGGCCTAATGATACAGATTTCTCTCTCTCTTAGGCAGAAGCTCCTCCTGGAGTAGAGACAGATCTTATCGATGTTGGATTCACAGATGATGTGAAGAAGGGGGGCCCTGGAAGGGGAGGCGGAGGCGGCTTCGCAGCACCAGTTAGTGGACCTGATGGAACGGTGCCAATGCCTATGCCCATGCCGTCTCCTTTCTCATACCCGCTTCCAAAGGGACCCGTAAGTACACAAATAAGTGTGGATATAAACTCTAGAAAATGTAGCAGATGACAAGCTGGCTCTGTGAATACAATCAGGAATTGTAAGTTATCTAGAGTAAGATTTACCTTTAACATTTGGTATACTTTATTGATAATATTGTGAAAAACAAGAGCATTTGGATTCAGAAAAAGTTTTTTGGTTGACCTATAGGTAATGAAGTGGGGAAAATCTAGAGAGATGGTGCTAGAAAAAACTTTTTCATGTAGGTTTCCTTGGACTTGTAGGTATACTAGAAGCTTTTTCTAAAGCTGAGTAGCACTTATTACAAAGTAGAAAAATAGCCTTTTTAGACAAGGTGATGACAGTGCCTGCTAGTAAGAAAGACTTTCCTGGTGGTCCAGTGGACATGGGTTTAGGGGAACTAAGATCCCACATGGCTGTGTGGCACCCTCCAGACCCCTCAGAGAAAGTGATTATAATCCCCTTTTGTGGACATTGAAGCAATTGATAATTTGAAGTTAGCCTTTGGCTACAGATATTTAAAGATCAAGAATCTTCTTGCTTACATGTTGTCATGTCCTTTAAGGCACTTTTTTCCTTTGGGGCTTTTTAACACATGTATTAAATATCTATCTTGAATATGTATGTTGTTCAGTATGAATATATTCACATTGAGAAAATAGTTGTGTACATTGTTTATTTCTCTCTTCCCATATATACATACACCTCAGAAATTTCAGATCAGGGACAATGTATCTGATGTTGCCTTTCTCCTCTTGCAGTCGGATTTCAATGGATTGCCAGTGGGAACTTATCAGGCCTTTCCCAATATTCATCCACCTCAGATACCAGCAACTCCCCCATCGTATGAATCTGTAAGTGCCTGAGCCTTTTATAAGCGGCAGGAGAGTGAACCCCATGAAGAGAGAGCAAAATAATGGCCACAGGGAAGGCAAAGTTTTGATCAACTCCTAGTACCGGTGTTGCCCTATGCTTTGGATTTTTGTGTTGCTTTAATATTACCCTGGAAGTGGGGCATGGTGGTAGCGGCAGCGGTTGCACCAAGGGTGGCTATGCTTTGTCTGCAGTTAAGCCCAGGAATCAGGAAGATACTGCAGATCCTACAAAATTCTAGTGGGGCAGTTAAAAAAAATTCTTAATACTATCTAGGCTAAGCATCATATTGAGCTGGTACAGTCTTGGTGCTAGAACATAATAATTACAGTTTTATAAATTTTCAGTACCATATAAAGGAATAACAGTTTTGTATTAAACGGAAGTTTCCAGTTTAGTAAATTTTGGCTTACAGCATTAATTTTATTGTATTTTAATCTTATAGTTAAAACTTACTCAGAAAAGTTTTTGGTTGACCTATAGGTAATGAAGTGGGAAAATCTAGAGAGATGGTGCTAGAAAAACTTTTCATGTAGGTTTCCTTGGACTTGTAGGTATACTAGAAGCTTTTCTAAAGCTGAGTAGCACTTATTACAAAGTAGAAAAATAGCCTTTTTAGACAAGGTGATGACAGTGCCTGCTAGTAAGAAAGACTTTCCTGGTGGTCCAGTGGACATGGGTTTAGGGGAACTAAGATCCCACATGGCTGTGTGGCACCCTCCAGACCCCTCAGAGAAAGTGATTATAACCCCCTTTTGTGGACATTGAAGCAATTGATAATTTGAAGTTAGCCTTTGGCTACAGATATTTAAAGATCAAGAATCTTCTTGCTTACATGTTGTCATGTCCTTTAAGGCACTTTTTTCCTTTGGGGCTTTTTAACACATGTATTAAATATCTATCTTGAATATGTATGTTGTTCAGTATGAATATATTCACATTGAGAAAATAGTTGTGTACATTGTTTATTTCTCTCTTCCCATATATACATACACCTCAGAAATTTCAGATCAGGGACAATGTATCTGATGTTGCCTTTCTCCTCTTGCAGTCGGATTTCAATGGATTGCCAGTGGGAACTTATCAGGCCTTTCCCAATATTCATCCACCTCAGATACCAGCAACTCCCCCATCGTATGAATCTGTAAGTGCCTGAGCCTTTTATAAGCGGCAGGAGAGTGAACCCCATGAAGAGAGAGCAAAATAATGGCCACAGGGAAGGCAAAGTTTTGATCAACTCCTAGTACCGGTGTTGCCCTATGCTTTGGATTTTTGTGTTGCTTTAATATTACCCTGGAAGTGGGGCATGGTGGTAGCGGCAGCGGTTGCACCAAGGGTGGCTATGCTTTGTCTGCAGTTAAGCCCAGGAATCAGGAAGATACTGCAGATCCTACAAAATTCTAGTGGGGCAGTTAAAAAAAATTCTTAATACTATCTAGGCTAAGCATCATATTGAGCTGGTACAGTCTTGGTGCTAGAACATAATAATTACAGTTTTATAAATTTTCAGTACCATATAAAGGAATAACAGTTTTGTATTAAACGGAAGTTTCCAGTTTAGTAAATTTTGGCTTACAGCATTAATTTTATTGTATTTTAATCTTATAGTTAAAACTTACTGTTATCAGTAAAATGATAATGATTCCTTAAACTGTAGGCAGTTTTAACAGCTTTGGTTCAGAATTAGATGACTTTCCCGTCAGCCTTCCTCATCTAGGGAGAGCCCCCTGTTCCTGAGCTTGCTTAGTGTTCTTTCCTTGGGCTTTTACATGGGCCTGTCTTTGTTTTGGCTTTGCACGCATTGAAGCATTGCCTTCCAACTGTTCCTAGGAATGAGGAAAATCTTCATTAATGTTTGAGGACTTGGTTTTTGGAGGTGAATGCGGTGGTTTAGAATGCTTTCTCTCTGCCTGGAAGGTGCTTGGTATAACAGATTAACGAGAGATGTTATGATGTGGCAAGAATTTTCTTTTCCTCTGCTTGGCAGTTAAAGAGTTCAATGTGGTATCTGGTTGGAAGGAGATCAGGCAAGAAGTACAGGGGGTGGAGGGGCAGTTCGTTGGAGCAGGTTTGTTGCTTTTGCTGAGCAGCTTAGCTTTTGTAACACACATGGGCATGTATCATTACCTTTACCAGTAAGGCCACTGCTTTCTCCTCTGGTAATGATCTCTGTGTTTCAGGTTGATGACATTAATGCTGATAAGAATGTTGCTTCTACACAGATCGTTGGTGAGTGAGTCAGAAATCCTGTTGAGGGTTTCTCTGTACTGAACCCTTTGCTGTTTTCTCATCACTTTTCCTCCCTCAGATTGTTTTTATGCTTGTGGGGATTCTACTCACATCCCCTACTCTCTTCCCAAATGCACTGTGGTAGAAACAGAACTCAGGATTTCCCGTTTCCAAAAAGAAAAGATCTATCCTGGCTTCAAGGAATCTCCAAAGTTACCTTTTTCTGTTACTGGTATCATTACTCTTTCTCATCACCTTCAAGTTCTTTATGTTCCTGATGTTTCGTCTGCCACTGTGTGGGGAAATACCAAAAAAATTCAAATTTGGGCATATAAAGAAGGGGAAATAGGCATACACTACGAGTGAATATAGCTTAGTAATTTTTCACAAAGCAAGCATGTTCGTGTAGACATTGACTGAAACATGAAAATACTACCAGCACTCCAGAAACCCAGAGTGTAGGGTATTTTTTTAAACCTTCTATATCGGAGTATAGCTAATGAACTATACTAATTGTGAAAGTTTCAGGTAAACATTGAAGGGACCCAGCCATGCACACACATGTATCCATTCTCCCCAGAGATACTTTTTAAAATTGGGGAGTTTGAGCTATAATTTATGCACAAAAAATACCCAAAGTGTATATTATGAGTTTTTAGATGTATTTACACACACATTATGTAACTGTTGTCTCAGTAAAGAGACAGAACATTCCCGTCACCCCAGAAAGTTACCTTGTGTTCCTTCCCAGTCAGTTCCACTACGGAGGCAGCACTGTTCTAGCTTATGTTGCCTCTTCTACAACTTAGATATAAATGAAAACATATAGTAGGTGGAGAGGGTGATGATTTTCACTTTGAAAATGGAAGATTAGAAACAAGATTACATTCTGTTACATCAAGCAGTGTAGATGGTAACATTCCACAAATTTTTTTTCCTGTATGCCTTAAAGCGTAGAATTCTAGTACCACCTCCTTGGACTGAGAGAAATGTTCCCTTTGTGAAAGGGAATATTTTGTTTAAATGAATGCTGTGTACCTAAGCCCTATGCATCACATTTTGATTTCCCCTTAAACTTTTCTCACTGTAGGAAAGTAAAACAGATACATTTTCTAATTATAGTTGAATATAACTGTTATTAAGTGTCTTAAATTTTCTTGACTTTTAGACTTAAATGATTAAAAAAGCAGTGTTTCCTCCAGTATCATGATTGTTTTTTCCTGCCAAAGGGGACGGTAAAGCTGTGAGCCATTTCTCTGGTGTATTTCACACTGTCTTTCTCTGATTAGGTCCTGGGCCCAAGCCAGAAGCTCCTGCAAAGCCCCCTTCGAGGCCCGCGGAGACCTACGACAACTTTGTACTGCCAGAGCTGCCGTCCGTGCCAGACACACTCCCGACTGCATCTGCCGGTGCCAACACCTCAGCGTCCGAGGACATTGATTTTGATGATCTTTCCCGGAGATTTGAGGAGCTGAAAAAGAAAACATAGGTCTCCTAAACCAGGCAAGGTCCAAGTTCTGGGAGTGGAGACTGAACAGTTTCTCCGTAACAAAGAATCTCCATGAAATTCTGTTTTCTCTGTTAACCATCACTGAGCACACTCTCCCTCTGGGCTCTCTTCCTGCTCTACCAGACACTGCTGCTTTCCAGTTCTCCATTGTTCTGAGAGACTAACAACTGGGGTGGATGAGGTTGCAGCAGCTGGCTTCTGGCGACCTTGCTTGTCTGTTTCCTGGCATTGTGAGCCTCGATTCTCTCCTCCCCGTCCCATCATCCCCTCCACAGGGTAGTGAGAAGGCGAAAAAAAACATTGTGGTGAGAGAGGGTTGGATGGTGGAGGAGAGGACTTCATCAAGCATCTCAGCTCTGTGCTGAAGTTCCAGACTTAGAAACAAACCCTCTGTACAGAGGGATTTGTGGTGAGTGAGATTCAAGCCCAAGGTGTGTATTTTCTCACTCTAATGTGAATGGGAGAGAGAAGAAATGGCTCTGGAAGCCATTAAAGCAGTTCCCAGAAGCTGGGTCTTCTCATTGACTACATGTACACTACTCCTTGCTGCAGGGCACTGTTCCACCTGGATCCAGTTGCAAAGTTTATTTGGAAAATTGAAGGCCTCTCTTAGTTCTACTGGATTCTCAGGGAGCCCTCTGTGGCCTTTTGCTTTTGCTTTATTTTGAGTGCTATGTTTCCCATTTAATACAGGGCAGCACTGTGTAAATTCCGTTTTTCCCCATGGCATGTTCTGTTGGATTGCATTAACTGGCCATGTATTGGGCAGAAGTAAACATGCAAGGCTAAGGTGGGCTTCCAGTAGCCTTAACAGAAATATTCAAGTCTCTTGAGTAGTGAGCTGGAAAGCCTACAAGTTGAAGAGGAGTTCCTATTTTCACTTGAAGACTTTATGATCAAGAAAACCTTTACAGACTGATCTTTAATAAATTTTTGGTGCCAGTGTGGCTGTCATTGATTTGCTGCTTCCCTTGACGGATGAGACTCTTAACCATTTTGCCCTCTAGCAAAGGCCATCTTTCCCACAAGGGTGGCTTTGGGATCAGAAGATACAACTTCGGCTTCTGTGTGGTAATTGTACATACTCTGTTCAAGCAACTATTCTTTAATGTTTTCGGTTGATTTGTAGCTCATGGCTAAGTAGCTGCTAATAAAGTTAAAAATATTGTGCCCTGCTTTCTCCACTGTTTTGGTCAAATGATGAGAGGCAGATAAACAAGTGACCCATACCGGGTACAAGCCAGACCTTATCCTTGCTGCTTGGGAAATGTGGATAGATGGCTGGGGAGTGACAAGTCCATTTCAGTGTTTATAAACCCAGATGGTTATCTGTGAGCTGGTGTGGTTACTTCTCTGTGACAGCACTCCCCCTGAACCGGATCTCATGCTTGTGTTTTTAATTATGAGCTTTCTTCTGACTCATAATATTTCGCACAGTCATCTTGGAACACGAAGGTAAGTGCTGTCTTATTTGCTCTTTGGCAGCAGAGCTGGATCATCCTGGAGCACCCGTGCAGCGTTAACCCTTTTCTAATAATAGTGCCATGTCCATAAATGTAAGAATTTGCATCCAAGAGATTTTTGATTCTTCGCTAACAAAATTGTACTACAAACATCTAATTTTCCAAAGTACACCATGCAGAGATCAGTATTAATATATTAAGAAGTAATAAGCCACATGAGGAGATAACAGGATTAAGGTAATCACCTTTGAAAACTTCATTTGTGGATGGCTGTTGCTGTTACAGCTGTTTGTTTACATGTGTTCTGGTGTTGCTGGATCCCTAACAGACTTGAGAGCTTCAGCAGCAGCATGTCCATCAGTGCAGCTTCTTTCTGAGTCTATTGAAAGACAAAAGGAAAACAAAGTGAGGAAATTGAAATTGTTGGCTAATGTTGGAGGAGAAAAATACCAAAGATGTATTTTAAAAAGATGTAAGATACTGTTTGCTTTACTGTCTGACCGGTCAGCAGTGTTTCTGCTACTTAATAGTTGAGAACCAGCGATTTATAGGACAGTGGATACAGAACGTAGTGTACTTTTGGTAGATTGGGTTTCCTAGGAAAATGGTTGCAGAGCTATGGAGACTAATAAAGGGAATATACTGATACCATGTGTTACGTCAATCTAGTCTTAAGAACAGCTAAATTTGAGCTTTTCCATGGGTATATAACTGTGATACAGTTTATAGTTCAGTTACTGAGTCACTTACCTTAAGGGACTTCCTTTCTTTACCAAAGGCCATTAAAATGGCAGAAACAAAAAGGTTAATGATCACGAGTACCATCAAAACAACATTGGTGAAGATCAGAAAGGCACCCAGCACTGGGTTTACAGCAACAACCTGAAAAGACAGTGGAACACTTTGGGTTTAAACACAATTTAATGTTCTGCTTTAAAAATGTAAGATATATGCTAATGTTTGGGAAATCACTTGTCACCTGGAAACTAGAAAAGCAAAAAGATTAAAAAGGAAAATACGTTTGAGTGGACAGATGAGCAAGAGTGACTGACTTCAGGGCTTCACAAGAAGATAACAGGTGAGTTGTAATGCAGTTAAAAATGACTTGGGAACCCCCTGGCGGTCCAGTGCTTAGGACTCTGAGCTTTCATTGCTGAGCGCCTGGTTCATTCCCTGCCTGGGGAACTAATCCTACAAGCCATGCAGCCAAATAAATCTCAAAGCCCATGTGAGTTTTGAGAAATCTGGAAAATACATACGGAAGCTTCAAGGAATAGCAAGAGTGTACTGAAGGTATACACAGAAACCAGAAGTGATAATGGAAATGGTCTCTGCCATTCCGTGCAGTTTCTATTCTTAACATGGGAGCATTCCAATTTTTTGGATTTCTTTTTATCGTTACGCTGTTGTTCTCCTTGAAAGCGTAATTACTTGAGTTTTTCCATTTTCAGCACAAGGAGGTCTTTCTCAAATGTAGGGCTTAGTAGAATGCTTTCCAGTAAGATTTGGTTTCCAATTTCTTTTAAGGTATATTTTCTTTTAAAAAATGATTATTTCTTTGGGTGTATTAGCTCATTATTGCCACTGGTATTCCTTTGGTAGTGTCTCATTACTGCTATGGCAAAACATTTCCAGGTTCTAAATTTACTTACTAAAAGAACTTAATCATGACAACTCCAGGTCAGCCAAATAGTTTGGGCAATCACTGAGTTGCTGGTGCAAGACCCTTTCTGTAAGGAGTCTCCATTTTCCCTTTTAAGTAAAAAAACATAGGTGTTAGCAAAAGTTTATTATGATTGTTTCTTCTTTTAAGAGCTTTATTATTTCAGGATGGGTGATACAGTTTATAGTTCAGTTACTGAGTCACTTACCTTAAGGGACTTCCTTTCTTTACCAAAGGCCATTAAAATGGCAGAAACAAAAAGGTTAATGATCACGAGTACCATCAAAACAACATTGGTGAAGATCAGAAAGGCACCCAGCACTGGGTTTACAGCAACAACCTGAAAAGACAGTGGAACACTTTGGGTTTAAACACAATTTAATGTTCTGCTTTAAAAATGTAAGATATATGCTAATGTTTGGGAAATCACTTGTCACCTGGAAACTAGAAAAGCAAAAAGATTAAAAAGGAAAATACGTTTGAGTGGACAGATGAGCAAGAGTGACTGACTTCAGGGCTTCACAAGAAGATAACAGGTGAGTTGTAATGCAGTTAAAAATGACTTGGGAACCCCCTGGCGGTCCAGTGCTTAGGACTCTGAGCTTTCATTGCTGAGCGCCTGGTTCATTCCCTGCCTGGGGAACTAATCCTACAAGCCATGCAGCCAAATAAATCTCAAAGCCCATGTGAGTTTTGAGAAATCTGGAAAATACATACGGAAGCTTCAAGGAATAGCAAGAGTGTACTGAAGGTATACACAGAAACCAGAAGTGATAATGGAAATGGTCTCTGCCATTCCGTGCAGTTTCTATTCTTAACATGGGAGCATTCCAATTTTTTGGATTTCTTTTTATCGTTACGCTGTTGTTCTCCTTGAAAGCGTAATTACTTGAGTTTTTCCATTTTCAGCACAAGGAGGTCTTTCTCAAATGTAGGGCTTAGTAGAATGCTTTCCAGTAAGATTTGGTTTCCAATTTCTTTTAAGGTATATTTTCTTTTAAAAAATGATTATTTCTTTGGGTGTATTAGCTCATTATTGCCACTGGTATTCCTTTGGTAGTGTCTCATTACTGCTATGGCAAAACATTTCCAGGTTCTAAATTTACTTACTAAAAGAACTTAATCATGACAACTCCAGGTCAGCCAAATAGTTTGGGCAATCACTGAGTTGCTGGTGCAAGACCCTTTCTGTAAGGAGTCTCCATTTTCCCTTTTAAGTAAAAAAACATAGGTGTTAGCAAAAGTTTATTATGATTGTTTCTTCTTTTAAGAGCTTTAGTATATAAAGTATTCCAGGATGGGTGCTTCATTTCTTAAGTAATAGGGGCTAAAACCACAATAAAATAGTCCATCCAAAATAGCACTTTCCTGGACTTTTGGAAATTAACTTTCCACATTAGAAGCTATGTTAACTTACCCGTTTTAATTAATAAGCTTTGATTTTTTAGATTATCAGAATGTTAAACTTTGATAACCAGTTTCAGCTAATTTGAATTAATTTTTTCTCCCCTGATCAAATCTATGTGTGCTACTTTGGGGACCCAGAACTTCATCTGGGCTTCCTGCTTTATTTTTAACAGAAAGGGATATGTGTAGGTCGTTTCCTTTGGAAAGATGACAGTCTCTGTGACATTAGTATTTGTAAACAAAAATTTTGTAGTTCTTTGTGGATTTGGACCTCCACGGATTGGGTCGCTTCCAATTCTACATTTCAAAAGGTTACTGAGAAAGCAGCAATCATGGTAATCTCTCCAGTTATGAGCGCCCTGTGTCTTTGGCAGTGAGATTAAGGATACAAGAAAGGAGGAAGGTGGGACTATGTGCTTATTAGAAAAGGAGGGAAGAGCCACTCAAAAGCTGTATCTATAGGTAGTACCATAAAATGATGGCAAAGGATCTAAATCCCTTTTCTAGTGTTGAGTGGTACAGGAGGGGCTGCTTGTGTAAGCAGTTCTCCATTTGGTGTACTAAACCAAACAATTCTGCAAGGAAACCAGGAAGAGTTTTTTTACCTCCTCATGATGAGAGATTCCCATCAGGAGACTGACAACTGTCACTGTTGAACTGAGAAAAGTTCGGTAGTCAGAGATGCTCCATCCAAACAGCAAGTTAAACTACAAAAGAGAGCAGAGTCAGGTGAGGGGAGGGGCAAGCAGCAGAGGGGGCTGCAGGTCCGGAGGTGCTTGTATGGGAGGTTAATGTGGAACCAATGGAAATGAAAGAATCTCCTTGGTGGCCATTCTAAGAACTACAGTCTGTGATTAGTGTTTCCATATAAGTTTACTGGAGATCTGTGAGGCTGCAGGTGACAGTGAGTTTTTAGGTGTTAGCAAAAGTTTATTATGATTGTTTCTTCTTTTAAGAGCTTTAGTATATAAAGTATTCCAGGATGGGTGCTTCATTTCTTAAGTAATAGGGGCTAAAACCACAATAAAATAGTCCATCCAAAATAGCACTTTCCTGGACTTTTGGAAATTAACTTTCCACATTAGAAGCTATGTTAACTTACCCGTTTTAATTAATAAGCTTTGATTTTTTAGATTATCAGAATGTTAAACTTTGATAACCAGTTTCAGCTAATTTGAATTAATTTTTTCTCCCCTGATCAAATCTATGTGTGCTACTTTGGGGACCCAGAACTTCATCTGGGCTTCCTGCTTTATTTTTAACAGAAAGGGATATGTGTAGGTCGTTTCCTTTGGAAAGAT
Source organism: Tragulus kanchil (assembly GCA_022376925.1). Lineage (NCBI taxonomy): Eukaryota > Metazoa > Chordata > Mammalia > Artiodactyla > Tragulidae > Tragulus > Tragulus kanchil. Next base: position 166,655,532 of record JAIOJX010000031.1, on the reverse strand, counting down.
GACAGTCTCTGTGACATTAGTATTTGTAAACAAAAATTTTGTAGTTCTTTGTGGATTTGGACCTCCACGGATTGGGTCGCTTCCAATTCTACATTTCAAAAGGTTACTGAGAAAGCAGCAATCATGGTAATCTCTCCAGTTATGAGCGCCCTGTGTCTTTGGCAGTGAGATTAAGGATACAAGAAAGGAGGAAGGTGGGACTATGTGCTTATTAGAAAAGGAGGGAAGAGCCACTCAAAAGCTGTATCTATAGGTAGTACCATAAAATGATGGCAAAGGATCTAAATCCCTTTTCTAGTGTTGAGTGGTACAGGAGGGGCTGCTTGTGTAAGCAGTTCTCCATTTGGTGTACTAAACCAAACAATTCTGCAAGGAAACCAGGAAGAGTTTTTTTACCTCCTCATGATGAGAGATTCCCATCAGGAGACTGACAACTGTCACTGTTGAACTGAGAAAAGTTCGGTAGTCAGAGATGCTCCATCCAAACAGCAAGTTAAACTACAAAAGAGAGCAGAGTCAGGTGAGGGGAGGGGCAAGCAGCAGAGGGGGCTGCAGGTCCGGAGGTGCTTGTATGGGGAGGTTAATGTGGAACCAATGGAAATGAAAGAATCTCCTTGGTGGCCATTCTAAGAACTACAGTCTGTGATTAGTGTTTCCATATAAGTTTACTGGACTTTCGTTATCTTGTGAGCTAAATGTTACTTGCATTTTAGAGATGAGACTGGAGTCTTTGAGTTTATCTTACTGCCAGTTAAGGATGAAGACACACAGCTAAAACAGCTCTTTCACTCCACTATCTTCAAAACTTACTGCCAACTTGAGCAGGATGACTTTCCATTCAGTGACCTTTTCTAAGGGAAGCACGTGACTCCCAAGACCACGGCATTTAGGACAAGAGACAGACAAGACACTAGAGTGGGTGCTTACGGCAATGGCATAGCCTGTCAGCAGGACCAGGGTGACCAACAGGAAGCCCACAACCTCATCCCAGGCTTTGCTGAGAGTTCTGCCAATGACCCGCAGCCTGGCGTTTTGATACAGCAGGTTCCATAGCTGAACAGTTGCCAAAAGAACAAGGAGGCCCATGAGGTGAGTGACAGCTGAGTTGACTTTAACCGCCTCAGAGAAACTGATGAACCTGTACCAAAGAAAGCTGACAGTTACTCAGCCTGAAGTCCTGTGACGTCAGTGTCTCCAGCTGCTGAAGCACAGCAGCTCTGGAAGGCCCACTCTTGTTAATTTAGGAATGCCGCTTTCTAGCACGGCTTCCCGTGGAAGTGAGCATGCTAGCACGGGGCCACACACTCGACTGGGAACTGTGCTTGAGAAACCTCGAAATGTAACCTTGCTGGTCATTCCAGGTTCACCCTATGACTCGAGTCCTCAAGAATTGGGGCAAGTCTCCACCAGTGCTCTGGTTTCAGGTAGATCTCTCCTTTCAAAAAGATGAGTTAACCTAGCAAGATTACATAAGCCTGTTTTCAGTTTAGAACTAAACAAAAGTTTTACCTCCTCATGATGAGAGATTCCCATCAGGAGACTGACAACTGTCACTGTTGAACTGAGAAAAGTTCGGTAGTCAGAGATGCTCCATCCAAACAGCAAGTTAAACTACAAAAGAGAGCAGAGTCAGGTGAGGGAGGGCAAGCAGCAGAGGGGCTGCAGGTCCGGAGGTGCTTGTATGGGAGGTTAATGTGGAACCAATGGAAATGAAAGAATCTCCTTGGTGGCCATTCTAAGAACTACAGTCTGTGATTAGTGTTTCCATATAAGTTTACTGGACTTTCGTTATCTTGTGAGCTAAATGTTACTTGCATTTTAGAGATGAGACTGGAGTCTTTGAGTTTATCTTACTGCCAGTTAAGGATGAAGACACACAGCTAAAACAGCTCTTTCACTCCACTATCTTCAAAACTTACTGCCAACTTGAGCAGGATGACTTTCCATTCAGTGACCTTTTCTAAGGGAAGCACGTGACTCCCAAGACCACGGCATTTAGGACAAGAGACAGACAAGACACTAGAGTGGGTGCTTACGGCAATGGCATAGCCTGTCAGCAGGACCAGGGTGACCAACAGGAAGCCCACAACCTCATCCCAGGCTTTGCTGAGAGTTCTGCCAATGACCCGCAGCCTGGCGTTTTGATACAGCAGGTTCCATAGCTGAACAGTTGCCAAAAGAACAAGGAGGCCCATGAGGTGAGTGACAGCTGAGTTGACTTTAACCGCCTCAGAGAAACTGATGAACCTGTACCAAAGAAAGCTGACAGTTACTCAGCCTGAAGTCCTGTGACGTCAGTGTCTCCAGCTGCTGAAGCACAGCAGCTCTGGAAGGCCCACTCTTGTTAATTTAGGAATGCCGCTTTCTAGCACGGCTTCCCGTGGAAGTGAGCATGCTAGCACGGGGCCACACACTCGACTGGGAACTGTGCTTGAGAAACCTCGAAATGTAACCTTGCTGGTCATTCCAGGTTCACCCTATGACTCGAGTCCTCAAGAATTGGGGCAAGTCTCCACCAGTGCTCTGGTTTCAGGTAGATCTCTCCTTTCAAAAAGATGAGTTAACCTAGCAAGATTACATAAGCCTGTTTTCAGTAACAACACTCTAACCTTACGTTCTCTAACAGTAGATAATTGATCCTCCAATAGATTAAACAGTGCTGAGAGTAGAGAGATGTATAAACTAGAAGGGGTGTTATTCACCAATTGTTGGTTTCTGTGACTATGTGAGACACATTCATAATTTTATGCTGCAGTGACTAGGTTACTTAGAAGACCCTCACAGACACGAGCAAGTTGGCACTTTTATTGTGTGACCTAAGCAGGGCCACATGGCACGTGGGACCTCCGTACCAACACCATTCAAACTACGGAGGCCCACTGTCCCTGCATGAACAACCCTCTATACGGCCTTCCTGGGACACTGCCTCAGTCTTACACAGATCCACAGCCCGGGCTGCTGAGCACTGAAAGGTTAAAAAAGCATCACGTGGCAGCCCTTTGGGAAACAAAGACCAGAGGAGGTGACCCAAAGGGGCACTAGACTATTTCTTGTTAAGGATGAACTAAATGGATAAACATTGCTACCCAGAAAGCAGTCCCCTTTGGATTTAGAGGTGGTGTGTGTGCTGTTCTCAGTCGTGTGCAATTCTGTGACTCCATGGACTGCAGCGTGCCAGGCGGGATTCTCCAGGCAAGAATACTGGAGTGGGTTGCCACTTCCCTTCTCCAGGGGATCTTCCCAACCCAGGTCTCCCACACTGCAGGCAGATTCTTTACTACTGAGCCACTAAGGAAGCTCAAGAATACTGGAGCGGGTAGCCTATCTCATCTCCAGAGGAACTTCCCAACCCAGGAATCTAACTGGGGTCTCCTGCATTGCAGGTGGATTCTTTACAAGCTGAGCTACCAGGGAAGCCCTGTGTTTTATTCAAAGGATGATGATTTGTCCTGTCAGGACTTTATTCCTTGGCCAAGGTGCAAAATGACCCAATTCCAGGCCTTTGTTAAGTGAAACTGAATTGTATTATCCTAGATAAACATGTACCTAAGTACAATGAAGGCAGAAGAGCTTTTCATACATGATTAGCAGTATCACTGGTTGCTGGTTAGTTTTCTCCACTGTGGACAGTGGTCGAAGTTCTGTGCCTTTTTTTTTTTTAAATTTAAGTCTTTTGTTTAACTCTGGTAGTATACAAAAAAGATCCAGCAGAGCAGAAGAGGAAGAGAAGAGGGAGTTTGAAAGAATACTTGTGTAATCGGTGAATTCTGGACATCAAGTAGGCATACCCTTTGCTGCTTAGGATCCTTCTTACCTGTCCCGGTCATAGCGGTATTGTACTATGTGTTTCTTCTGTAGAGAAATAAGTGTGAGGTCAAGTCCCAAGATGACAAAGCTAATGATGACTATGCTCGTGTCTAGGAGGTTTCTTTTCTTCATGAAGAACCTCCACCTCTGCTCTTTCAGCTGGTGACCCTAAACATAGAAACCAGATCACTATTGCTTGCCTGAAGGATTACCTAAGTCTTCCCCAATTAAGTGTTACAAACTCTGTCAAAGCAGTCAGCCAGGGACCTTTCACATTCGTATCTTGGACACAACTGGTTCAGGTCTTGGTTCTGTAGTCACTCAGCTGCCACTTACAGAAAAGCTGGCCTTCCCTACCACAATTTTAATTGAATACATTTTTTTTTCTTGCTTAAACATTGTAAATATAAAGTTTCTCAATTATAACACTAAAAACAAAACCCTGCATGTGCCTTAAGAAATACTCTTGAGTGTAATCATCTATTTCTGAGTACTGGGTTACCTTATATAGGACTCGTGTGCTCAGTCACATCAGTTGCGTCTGACTCTCTGCGACCTTGTGAATTGTAGCCCACCAGGTTCTTCTGTCCATGGAATTCTCCAGGCAAGAATATCAGAGTGGGTCGCCATGTCCTCCTCCAGTGGGTCTTCCCGATCCAGGGACAGAACCCATGTCTCTTACATCTCTGGGCTGGCAGGCAGGTTCTTTACCACTAGTGTCACCTCGGAATCCCCATATAGGGGTCACATAATTGTACAAAAAACTCTATAAACTTCATTTTTTAACTCTAGAAAATTGAAAGAGCTACATGGTGAAAGCTGTAACTGAACTCGGGCTTCCGGCAAGGAGCAAAATCATAGCCACAATCTAATAGCACCTCCCCGTGGAGCTCTCCAGGTAACACCTGGGCACACTGAGAATCTCTCAGGTCTGATGGGTTCAGCTCACCTGAAGGAAGGCATAGTAACAGACCAGGAGATGGTAGACGACTAGTGAGACGACAGACCAGGTCAAGTCCTTTGCCAGCTGAAGGAAAGTTAAAATGTCCAGCTTTACGGAGGTGAAGAAAGCACCTGAGAAAAAAGAACACTTGCAGTTAAGAACCTTTAAATTTGCCTTCTGTACCAATTCTTTCAAATAACCCAGTGTTTTTTTTTTTTTTAACCCCATGTTCTTCAACCACTGGTTTCCAGAGTCTGTCTCTTAAGTATTTCCTTTGGAACTGTCATCAATATTAAATGGGATCATGTATGCAAAGCAAAACAGTGTCTTAACAGCTATTATAGGCACCACTCTTACCAGGTTAGAACGGCTGCAGAAACAAACTGACTGTACTATTGCAAACTGATGTTTCAGAGAATTGATGACTGCAGCGTAAACAATGGGGTGAGTGGAACTGAATGGAACAAAAGTGGCACTTTTGTTTAAAGCTTTTCAAAATACAGTTTACAAGTTAGTGTGGTGAAAATGCTTTGAGCCTTTCAAATTTAGACACTTTCTATATGGAAAACACTGTTATACTATGAATACTAACAGTATCCCCTGCATACTTAGATATTTATGAGGATAGACAAAAAAGCATTGTAAGATCATGAAACATTTGTAGCTGTAAATATTTCAGAAAGCCCCCAAATATCATTGGGGACCAGTTCGTCCTGACTCTCTGCGACCTTGTGAATTGTAGCCCACCAGGTTCTTCTGTCCATGGAATTCTCCAGGCAAGAATATCAGAGTGGGTCGCCATGTCCTCCTCCAGTGGGTCTTCCCGATCCAGGGACAGAACCCATGTCTCTTACATCTCTGGGCTGGCAGGCAGGTTCTTTACCACTAGTGTCACCTCGGAATCCCCATATAGGGGTCACATAATTGTACAAAAAACTCTATAAACTTCATTTTTTAACTCTAGAAAATTGAAAGAGCTACATGGTGAAAGCTGTAACTGAACTCGGGCTTCCGGCAAGGAGCAAAATCATAGCCACAATCTAATAGCACCTCCCCGTGGAGCTCTCCAGGTAACACCTGGGCACACTGAGAATCTCTCAGGTCTGATGGGTTCAGCTCACCTGAAGGAAGGCATAGTAACAGACCAGGAGATGGTAGACGACTAGTGAGACGACAGACCAGGTCAAGTCCTTTGCCAGCTGAAGGAAAGTTAAAATGTCCAGCTTTACGGAGGTGAAGAAAGCACCTGAGAAAAAAGAACACTTGCAGTTAAGAACCTTTAAATTTGCCTTCTGTACCAATTCTTTCAAATAACCCAGTGTTTTTTTTTTTTTTTAACCCCATGTTCTTCAACCACTGGTTTCCAGAGTCTGTCTCTTAAGTATTTCCTTTGGAACTGTCATCAATATTAAATGGGATCATGTATGCAAAGCAAAACAGTGTCTTAACAGCTATTATAGGCACCACTCTTACCAGGTTAGAACGGCTGCAGAAACAAACTGACTGTACTATTGCAAACTGATGTTTCAGAGAATTGATGACTGCAGCGTAAACAATGGGGTGAGTGGAACTGAATGGAACAAAAGTGGCACTTTTGTTTAAAGCTTTTCAAAATACAGTTTACAAGTTAGTGTGGTGAAAATGCTTTGAGCCTTTCAAATTTAGACACTTTCTATATGGAAAACACTGTTATACTATGAATACTAACAGTATCCCCTGCATACTTAGATATTTATGAGGATAGACAAAAAAGCATTGTAAGATCATGAAACATTTGTAGCTGTAAATATTTCAGAAAGCCCCCAAATATTAGAACTAGGATGAACCCTTTGTAGTAGAAAGTACATATGTGAACAAAAGGGACTTCCCTGGGGGTCCAGTGGGTAAGAATCCACCTGCCAGTGTTGAGGACACAAGTTCGATTCCTGCTCCGGGAGGTTTCCACATGCTGTGGAAGGACTAGATAAGGTACCAAAGCTACTTAGCCCGCTCTCTAGAGTGTGAGTGCCGCAACTGCTGGAGCCCCTGTGCTCGAGGGCCTGCAAGCAGCAGCGGCTGGGCCTGCCCACTCCACAAGCCGCAGCCTGGGCACCGTCACCAAGAGCTGCCCCCACCTGCCACAACTAGGAAAAGCCAGCATGCAGCAACGCACACCCAGGGCAACCCAAAAAATAAATCATTAAAAAAAGATGCTGTCTAAAACTGAAGACTCATGACAGCTAATAAGCATGTTACATTTTAAAAATAATGTTTAAATTCCAAAGAATCAGTTAAAGTCTGCCTCTGGAGAGTAGGAATGAAGTGGGTGGGTAAGAAGAGAGGATGGCTAGCTTTTGCCTTGAATTGTCTGACTAAAAATTATGTCTAATAACTTCAGATAATTTCTTTTAATACCATAAGAAAAGAAAAGTGGGTCCTTCTGAGATACTTTGGTCACAGAGGGAAGAAAGAAGAGGCTTTCATACCCATGTTGTTGGACTCCAAAATCAGCATCACTACACAGAACAGGTTCACATTAGCATTGAAGACCACAAATTCCACAAAGAGGCTTTTGGTGCAATGGTCTAGCCAGTGGCTCTGTTCAAGCTGCTGTAGAACTCTGGAAAAGCAGGAGGACAGGCTGGCTACCCTCTCCACTCGACTCGGAGAGGAGGAAAGTAGTGCCCTGGCATGTCTAGTGTCACAGGCCACGTAAGAAGCGACATGTCCCAATCTAGCTGACTTGTAAAATACGGTCACTAATGCCCAAACTATCACTCGTCTTCACACGGAAAGTTAAGTGTTGAGGAAAATGTGTATGGCATTTAAAGTCTGAGGCAGAATTAATTTTACCTCAGTTATTTTAAGAATGAATTATATTGGGCTTCCCTGGTGGTCCAGTGGGTAAGGACACCGCCTTGCAGTGCCAGGGGCGCCGGTTTGATCCCTGGCCTGGGAAGATCCCACGTGCCGTGGAGCGGCTGGACCGATGTGTCCAATTTCCGAGTCAGAGCTCTGGAGCGCATGCGCCCGGAGCCTGTGCTCTGTGACAGCAGAGGCCACTGCGATGGGAGGCCCGCAGGAGCCAAAGAAGAAAGATGGATGAAAATAGATAAATGAAAGACCAATGGAAGTGTCCCACCCGCCCCGCTCACTCCCCATCCCATCCCACCCCCCTGCAAAATAAATAAATAAATATTAAAAAAAAAATAATGAATTATACTGTTTTTTTAAAAATTAAGATAGTATGTAAAACTGAAGATTCATGAAAATAGCTAATAACAATACAGTGCCAACTACTTCTTTTGAAATGATAAACACTACTATTAACTAAGCTATTTAGGTGTAAGCGGTCAAAATGCCATTTGCTTGGCATTGCTGTCTTTGAGAAGTTAAGTTTCTTGCTAAAAAGTTCAGTAAAGAGATACTGATTTTAATTTGGGCCTTCTGATACATAGCAACAAAGACTCTGGATTTGTATATCATACCAATTTAAGTCTCTGGCAATTTAATTTTAGCATTTGAATTTTGGATTGATCACGATGCAGTGTTTCCTCTGAACATTTGAATACAGTTTTTGAACTTGAATTACTCCAAAATCAGCATCACTACACAGAACAGGTTCACATTAGCATTGAAGACCACAAATTCCACAAAGAGGCTTTTGGTGCAATGGTCTAGCCAGTGGCTCTGTTCAAGCTGCTGTAGAACTCTGGAAAAGCAGGAGGACAGGCTGGCTACCCTCTCCACTCGACTCGGAGAGGAGGAAAGTAGTGCCCTGGCATGTCTAGTGTCACAGGCCACGTAAGAAGCGACATGTCCCAATCTAGCTGACTTGTAAAATACGGTCACTAATGCCCAAACTATCACTCGTCTTCACACGGGAAAGTTAAGTGTTGAGGAAAATGTGTATGGCATTTAAAGTCTGAGGCAGAATTAATTTTACCTCAGTTATTTTAAGAATGAATTATATTGGGCTTCCCTGGTGGTCCAGTGGGTAAGGACACCGCCTTGCAGTGCCAGGGGCGCCGGTTTGATCCCTGGCCTGGGAAGATCCCACGTGCCGTGGAGCGGCTGGACCGATGTGTCCAATTTCCTAGCCGGAGCTCTGGAGCGCATGCACCCAGAGCCTGTGCTCTGTGACAGCAGAGGCCACTGCGATGGGAGGCCCACATGGGCCAAAGAAGAAAGATGGATGAAAATAGATAAATGAAACACCAATGGAAGTGGCCCGCCCGCCCCGCTCACTCCCCATCCCATCCCCCCCGCAAAATAAATAAATAAATATTAAAAAAAAAATAATGAATTATACTGTTTTTTTAAAAATTAAGATAGTATGTAAAACTGAAGATTCATGAAAATAGCTAATAACAATACAGTGCCAACTACTTCTTTTGAAATGATAAACACTACTATTAACTAAGCTATTTAGGTGTAAGCGGTCAAAATGCCATTTGCTTGGCATTGCTGTCTTTGAGAAGTTAAGTTTCTTGCTAAAAAGTTCAGTAAAGAGATACTGATTTTAATTTGGGCCTTCTGATACATAGCAACAAAGACTCTGGATTTGTATATCATACCAATTTAAGTCTCTGGCAATTTAATTTTAGCATTTGAATTTTGGATTGATCACGATGCAGTGTTTCCTCTGAACATTTGAATACAGTTTGCTCATGCTAGAGTGACTTGAATTCAGCTGCAGCTAGGACTGAAATTGACGTTTTTCCAGATGAGAAAAGAGAGATTTGGCAAAGTGGCAAACCCAAATAGATCTTTAAAGTTTGAGGTCCAACAGGAATTTTTAAACTTAAAGATATACTTCCTCAAAAAATCTAAAATACAAGTGTCTACAAGTGCCACCGACAGTGTAGTACCACTATAGTGGCTGTTGAAAGTCCTCAAATGGGTCCTTACTTCTGAACTGTCTTAAGAATGGACAGGAGCCACCACCGGTCCTGCTGTTCAGGTTCACTCACCTGAGTGCACTGCTGGAGTTTCTTCCAAGTCTCACAACATATCCTCCTCCAGAGTAAGTGGCAAATTCTCCTTGGATGGGAAGGCCACCCAGCGTCTCCTGATTCTGGTAATGCCAGATGCTGTCCAGTTCTGTGTTGTTTGTAGCAGAGGGTCCCCAGTTAGCCCCACAGTTCTCTGTATCCTCCTGAGCTTGGTGAGATGGCTTCACTTGTTCTCGGGGAGACAGTCTAGTTGGAAAGAATGTGGCAGCAGGAGTGCGAATCTGACGAAGTAGAACATTGCCCAAAAGAAAGGAGTTTCCATCAGTAATAAATCCTAATGAGAGAATACAGGAAGCCATTGAAAAAAAATTGCCTCAGTACGTTAGTAACAAAAGGCCTATTTGCACCACTATTTTTTTTTTTTTAATTTTGGCCTCTTTTTTTATTGATCCTTTATTTATTTTCATCCATCCTTATTCTTTGGCCGGTGTGAGCCTCCCATTGCAGTGGCCTCCCACTGCAGAACACCAGCTCTGGGCGCATGCGCTCCAGAGCACTGGCTCACAACTGGACACATTGGTCCAGCCGCTCCACGGCATGTGGGATCTTCCCGGGCCAGGGATTGAACCGGTGCCCCGTGCACTGCAAGGCGGTGTCCTTACCCACTGAACCACCAGGGAAGCCCCTGCACCACTATTTTAAAAAACATTTTTGGAGTTGCTAGTTAGCTAATACAATCAGATAAGCAAAAGAAATGATGTGCACATTTTCAAAAAGGGTATTAAATTACCATAATTTGTAAAGATAATGACAGACTTCCTGTTGGTCCATTGGTTAAAAATTCACCCGCAAGGGACACAGGTCTGATCCCTGACTGGGTAACTAAGATCCCACATGCTTCAGAGCAACAAAGCCCACACGCCACAAAAACTGGGCCCCTGCACCACCAACGAGGAGGCTGTGCATGAGTAAGGAAGACATGGTGTGACACAATGAAGAGCCCATCTGCTGCAGCTAGAACTCCCTGCAGCCAAACAGATAAATAAGACAGTGATGGAGATGAACATTAAAAAGGGAAGTGTGAAAAAAATAAGGAAGTGTGATGTCAGCTGCATTTTGTTACACTAACAATGAACTACATGAAAAAGAAATATCATTTACAACAGCATCAAAGTAATTTAATATACTTAGGAATATGGGCTTCCCTGGTGGTCCAGTGGGTAAGGACACTGCCTTGCAGTGCAAGGGGCGCCGGTTTGATCCCTGGCCTGGGAAGATCCCATGTGCCGCGGAGCAGCTGGACCCACATGTCCAATTACCGAAACGGAGCTCTGGAGTGCATGCGTCCAAAGCCGGTGCTCTGCAACAACAGAGGCCACTGCGATGGGAGGCCCACACGGGCCAAAGAGCAAAGATGGATGAAAAATAGATAATGAAAGACCAATAGAAGTGGCCCGCCCGCCCCCCTCCCCAACCCCGCTTCCTCCCGCAAAAAAAAAGGTATAGTGAAATAAAATGTCACTTACAATAGAACATAAAAAATAAACCTAACAAGAGATATGCAAGAACTATATGAGGAGAATTTAATATGACCAAGGGATACAAGTTAAAAGAACAGAAAAGTGTATCACACTCCCAGGTAGGATATCAATAAGCTATCAATAAGTTCATCAAAGAAGCTACTGATATGTTATCAATCCTCTAATTTTTATAAATCCTTGTTTTATTTCTGTATAAATATCTAAATCTCTATCTACAACTAAATAAGGTCTTAATATATAAAAAGCTCCCATTCATCAAAGCAAGCAAACAAAACCAAGCAGCCCAATGAAAAATAGGCAAAGGTTATAAAATGACACTCCTTCATTCTTTCTGTCAGCGCGTTCCGAGTGCTCACATACACCAGGCCCTGTTCTACGTGCTGGGAACACAGCAGTGGATGAGAGGCCCTGTCCACAGAGCACTCGCATTTGAGGAGGGAGGGAGATCGGCAATAACCAGATAACATTCAGGTAATAACAGTGCCTGAAGACAAGCTGAGCAGGATGAGGGGATAGAGCGTGGGGGGAGCAGTACTCCTATTTATTCGCAAGGATGATTAGATGTTTCTCTGAGGAGGTGGCTTATAAGTTTGTTGTTTAGTTGCTAAGTTGTGTCCAACTCTTTGCAACCCCATGGACTGTGGCCTGCCAGGCTCCTCTGTCTGTAGCATTTTCCAAGCAAGAGACCCTAATAAAGCCTGGAGCACCCAAAGTAGATATCAATCAGGAAAGAGCAAGTTCCAAGGCCCCAAGGCAAGAGCGTGCGCAGTTTAGGGAGAGCACAGAAGCTTGTGTGGTAGAAGTAGAGTGAATGAGGGTCAGAGTGTGGTTAGGAGAAGTAACAGGCATGGCTACACCCCTGAGTGGGGAAGGCCCTAGAGTAAGCTTTGGAAAGGGTTTAGGCTTTTAGGTGTGATGGAATCCATTGGAAACTTCTGAACAGGGACAATACAGATTTATTTCTATTTTTTTAAATACGTTTTAACAGTTTTATTTATTTTTTATTTTTTGGGGGGGCGGGTTGGGGAGGGAGAGGGGCCGGTGGGCCACTTCTATTGGTCTTTCATTTGTCTATTGTCATCCATCTTTGTTCTTTGGCCCATGTGGGCCTCCCATCGCAGTGGCCTCTGTTGTCACAGAGCACCGGCTCTGGGCGCATGCGCTCCAGAGCTCTGTCTCAGTAATTGGACACATGAGTCCAGCGGCTCCGTGGCACGTGGGATCTTCCCAGGCCAGGGATCAAACCGGCGCCCCTTGCACTGCAAGGCGGTGTCCTTACCCACTGGACCACCAAGGGAGCCCGACAATACACATTTATATGTTAAAAATATATATATGGGGAAGAGGGAATGAAGAAGGGCAAGAGCAGAGACTAGTTTTGTCCATTTGCCCATATGATAGGTGAAAAATGGTTCCTTAGTTTTGACTTGCATTTTCTTGTGAGTGCAGATGCAAACGTTCTGTACATTCCAGAGCTACCCGTATGGTATGAAAATACCAGTGTTCACTGAACTGTTGGGGATGTGGACAGATCTTACAGGTTGCTCATGGGAACGTGAACTGGTACAACTGAGAACAATTTGGCAATAGCTTTTTTTAAGCTTTTATTTTACTTTTAACTTTTGCAGAGTTTTGTTGGCTTACTGGCAATAGCTTTTTAAATGAAAAATGGGTATACACATTTATTAAGCCTTTTCAAGCTACTTATAGATATTTGCATGAGTGAAATTATAAATGTAAATAGATATTAATATCACCTTGTTAATATGAGAAGACTGGAGACCATCTACATGTCTATCAATAGGAAGCTGGTAATGCAACTTATGGCACATCCATGCAATGACTACACAGTAAATGAATAAAGCAGGCAGGGACAGCTTTATATATGCTGATGGAACAATCTCTAGGCAAATTTAAGGGAAAAGGCAAAAATGCACAACAGTGTTTACAGGAGGCTGCTGTTTATCATGAAATGTATTTGCAAATGTACAGAGTATCCCTGAAAGAACTTATAAGTACAACTTGGAGACACTATTGGTTTGGTTCAAGACCGCTGCAATAAAGCAAGTCACGTAAATTATTTGGTTTCTCAGGGAATGTAAAAGCTATGTTTAGGTTGAAATATAGTCTTTTAAGTGTATAATATCATTCTAAGAAAAAAAGCAATGTACATACTTTAATTTAAAATACTTAGGGCTTCCCCTGGTGGTCCAGTGGGTAAGGACACTGCCTTGCAGTGCAAGGGGCGCCGGTTCGAGCCCTGACCTGGGAAGATCCCATGTGCCGCGGAGCGGCTGTACCGATGTGTCCAATTACCAAGCTGGAGCTCTGGAGCGCATGCGCCCAGAGCCGGTGCTCTGCAACAACAGAGGCCACCGCGATGGGAGGCCCACAGGAGCCAAAGAACAAAGATGGATGAAAATAGAGAAATGAAAGACCAATAGAAGTGGCCCGCCTGCTCCCCTCCCTCCCCAACCCGACCCCGCCCAAAATAAATAAATAAATAAATCTTTAAAATACTTAATTGCTAAAAAATTGTACTTTATTGCTAAAAGATGCTAACCATCATCTGAGCCTGAGTTACCAGTGAGTCATCATTTTTTTTTGCAATAGTAACATCCAAGATCACCAATCGCAGGCCACTGGGAGGCGTGAACTGGTACAACTGGAGGAACAATTTGGAAAATTTAAGCTTTTTTAATCTTTTATTTTACTTTTAACTTTTGCAGAGTTTTGTTGGCTTACTGGCAATAGCTTTTTAAATGAAAAATGGGTATACACATTTATTAAGCCTTTTCAAGCTACTTATAGATATTTGCATGAGTGAAATTATAAATGTAAATAGATATTAATATCACCTTGTTAATGTGAGAAGACTGGAGACCATCTACATGTCTATCAATAGGAAGCTGGTAATGCAACTTATGGCACATCCATGCAATGGCTACACAGTAAATGAATAAAGCAGGCAGGGACAGCTTTATATATGCTGATGGAACAATCTCTAGGCAAATTTAAGGGAAAAGGCAAAAATGCACAACAGTGTTTACAGGAGGCTGCTGTTTATCATGAAATGTATTTGCAAATGTACAGAGTATCCCTGAAAGAACTTATAAGTACAACTTGGAGACACTATTGGTTTGGTTCAAGACCGCTGCAATAAAGCAAGTCACGTAAATTATTTGGTTTCTCAGGGAATGTAAAAGCTATGTTTAGGTTGAAATATAGTCTTTTAAGTGTATAATATCATTCTAAGAAAAAAAGCAATGTACATACTTTAATTTAAAATACTTAGGGCTTCCCCTGGTGGTCCAGTGGGTAAGGACACCGCCTTGCAGTGCAAGGGGCGCCGGTTCGAGCCCTGACCTGGGAAGATCCCACGTGCCGCGGAGCGGCTGGACTGATGTGTCCAATTACCAAGCTGGAGCTCTGGAGCGCATGCACCCAGAGCCGGCGCTCTCCAACGACAGAGGCCACCGCGATGGGAGGCCCACAGGAGCCAAAGAACAAAGACGGATGAAAATAGAGAAATGAAAGACCAATAGAAGTGGCCCGCCTGCTCCCCTCCCTCCCCAACCCGACCCCGCCCAAAATAAATAAATAAATAAATCTTTAAAATACTTAATTGCTAAAAAATTGTACTTTATTGCTAAAAGATGCTAACCATCATCTGAGCCTGAGTTACCAGTGAGTCATCATTTTTTTTTGCAATAGTAACATCCAAGATCACCAATCGCAAGTCACTGTAATCAATATAATAAAAAGCTTGAACTATTTCAAGAATGACTAAAATGTAACAGAGACATCAAGTAAGCAAATGCTGTCGGAGAAACGGCACCACTGGACCTGCCTGACGCAGGGTTCTCAGAACTTCAGTTTGTTCAACACAGCACTATCTCTGAAGTGCAGTAAAGCAAAATGCAACAAAGCGAGGTTCAAGTGAAAGTGGTAGTTGCTTAGCAGTGTCCAGTTCTTTGCGACCTTATGGACTGTAGCCTACCAGGCTCCTCTGTCCATGGAACTCACCTGGCAAGAACACTGGAGTGGGTAGACATTCCCTTCCTCAGGGAATCTACCCAACCCAAGGACTGAACCTGTGTCTCCTGCACTGCAGGCTGATTCCTTACTGTCTGAGCGACCAGAGAAGCCCCTAAAGTGAGGTGTGCGTGTGTAATCAGTTGGGAATGAGACTGCCTCTCAGAAAAAGAGAAGAGAGGGTCAGGGGGTAAAAGAGAGTTGCACAATATACCTCGTGGTACATATGGATTTTCTCCATAATCGTGTTTTAATTATTAAAACAAAGTCATAACATGAAAAAAATTAGACTAGAAAATCTGGCAGGGTGAGGACCTACGGTTCTGCAGAAGATAAACAAGAAAGGTAAGGGGTGACTGAAGCTTCAAAGGTGGCCTCACTGTATACTCCTTAAATAAAAAGTATGCGATTATAGAATTGTGAGATTAATGGTCTTCCATCTGAGAAGAAAGTCACAAGAGGAAGACCAAATTTAAATTGCCACAAGAGGAATTTTAATTAAATTCTACCAAAGATTTCTTCCCTAAATGTTGTTTTCTTTTTTTATTTTCTTAAAAAAATTATTTTTGTTGCACCAGATCTTAAGTTGCCTCATGCCGTAGTCTTTTCTTAGTTTCAGCATGTGAGATCTAGTTCCCTGACCAGGGATCGAACCTGGGCCCCTGCAACAGGACTGTGGAGTCGTAGCCACTGGACCACCAGAGAAGCCCCCTAAATATGTTTTGACATTGGACTAGTCTATTTAGGAAAGGTATGTATTTATTGGATACAGATTATCTGCCATGCATGGCTTGGCCTTCAGTGTTCCTGAAAACAAGTGAACTAATGGGTCTGGGCTGCATCAATTCTGAGAGAGTTTTTTTTTGGCAGTTGAAGAGTTAAAAAATGTTAGTGACAATTTTTACTGCTTTTCACCCCATATTATCTACTTAATTCTGTTTCTTTATCCCCACCTACAGATTGCTGTTCTTCTTCCTTAGTGTGTCCAGGTAACTCATGTAACCTCTGTGGTTCTAGTGGAACCAGAGCTCCAACTGCCCCAGTGAGTAACAGCTAAGGCCCAGACCTCCCTGGCGGTCCAGTGGTTAAGGATCCGCCTGCCAATGCAGGAGACATGGGTTCAATCCCTGCTCCAGGAAGATTCCACATGCCGCAGAACAACTAAGCTCATGTGCCACAACTACTGAGTCTGTGCTCTAGAGCCTGGGGGCCACAACTACTGAAGCCCAAGTGTCAAGAGCCTGTGTTCCACAACAAGAGAAGCCACTGCAATGAGAAGCCTGCACAGCACAGCTAGAGAGTAGCCCTGGCTTGCCACGACTAGAGAAAGGCCTGTATGCAGCAATGAAAACCCAGTGCAGCCAAAAAAAAATTAAAAAATAAAATAAAATAAATAGCTAAGACCCATCGAGTGCCCAACACTCTTGTAGGCACTTTGATCAACTAATCTCTAGAATTGTTGAAAGTGTTTTCAAAGGTGGCCTCACTGTATATTCCTTAAATAAAAAGTATGCGATTATAGAAAGATTAATGGTCTTCCATCTGAGAAGAAAGTCACAAGAGGAAGACCAAATTTAAATTGCCACAAGAGGAATTTTAATTAAATTCTACCAAAGATTTCTTCCCTAAATGTTGTTTTCTTTTTTTATTTTCTTAAAAAAATTATTTTTGTTGCACCAGATCTTAAGTTGCCTCATGCCGTAGTCTTTTCTTAGTTTCAGCATGTGAGATCTAGTTCCCTGACCAGGGATCGAACCTGGGCCCCTGCAACAGGACTGTGGAGTCGTAGCCACTGGACCACCAGAGAAGCCCCCTAAATATGTTTTGACATTGGACTAGTCTATTTAGGAAAGGTATGTATTTATTGGATACAGATTATCTGCCATGCATGGCTTGGCCTTCAGTGTTCCTGAAAACAAGTGAACTAATGGGTCTGGGCTGCATCAATTCTGAGAGAGTTTTTTGGCAGTTGAAGAGTTAAAAATGTTAGTGACAATTTTACTGCTTTTCACCCCATATTATCTACTTAATTCTGTTTCTTTATCCCCACCTACAGATTGCTGTTCTTCTTCCTTAGTGTGTCCAGGTAACTCATGTAACCTCTGTGGTTCTAGTGGAACCAGAGCTCCAACTGCCCCAGTGAGTAACAGCTAAGGCCCAGACCTCCCTGGCGGTCCAGTGGTTAAGGATCCGCCTGCCAATGCAGGAGACATGGGTTCAATCCCTGCTCCAGGAAGATTCCACATGCCGCAGAACAACTAAGCTCATGTGCCACAACTACTGAGTCTGTGCTCTAGAGCCTGGGGGCCACAACTACTGAAGCCCAAGTGTCAAGAGCCTGTGTTCCACAACAAGAGAAGCCACTGCAATGAGAAGCCTGCACAGCACAGCTAGAGAGTAGCCCTGGCTTGCCACGACTAGAGAAAAGCCTGTATGCAGCAATGAAAAGCCAGTGCAGCCAAAAAAAAATTAAAAAATAAAATAAAATAAATAGCTAAGACCCATCGAGTGCCCAACACTCTTGTAGGCACTTTGATCAACTAAGTTTTTAATCTTCACATCAGTCTTGCACCTTAGGGCAAATCCTAAGATTACCCTCATTGTATAGATGGTGAAACTGAGGCACAGGAAGTTGAGTGATTTACCCAGGAATCCACTGCTGGTAAGTGGAGAAGGATGTAGCTTCTGAGTCTCCTTCTTTGGACCATGACACTGTGCTACACAGCCATGGAGTCCAAGAAGAGAACATGCCTATTTTGATGGCAAAAGCCTTAGCCATTCAGGGTCTGAATTACTTTTAATTTAAATCAGCGCAGACAGTTACCAACTGCAAACAGAAGGTACCTCGAACCTAGAACCGTCACCATTTAATACTGAACTAGGGGGACTTCCTTGGTGGTCCAGTGGTTAAGAATCAGCTGGCCAATGCAGGCAACATGGGTTTGATCCCTGGTACAGGAACTAAGATGCCACATTCCACGGGGCAACTAAGCCCAGCACCATAACTACTGCACTCGTGCTCTAGATGCCATTCAGTGCAATTCCTGAGCCTTGGGGCTGCACCTACTGAAGCTCGTGGGTCCAGTGCCCTCTGCAACATAAGAAGACACCGCAACGAGAAGCAGTGCCACTAGAAAGTAAGGCCCCTGCTCTCAGCAATTAGAGAAAGCCCACGTGCAGCCACGAAGACCCCACGCAGCCACAGAAGAAAAAAAAGTAAATCAATAAAACTCAGCTATAAAGAAATAACATGCAAGGCCTAGGAACTTCCATCTATAAACTCTCTTCAATGTACCAAGTACATGTTGAAGAAAAGTCTATACAGATGAAGAAGAAAAACTTACGGTTACCAATGGGGGAGGGAGAGGAGGATAAACTGGGAAACCAGGACTGATGTATACGCTACTATATACAAAACAGACACCTAACAAGAACATGCTATCCAGCACAAGGAATGCTATTCAATGCTCTGTAATGGCCTATATGGGAAAAGAATACAAAGAGTGGATATACGCGTATGTGTAGCTGATTCACTTTATACCTGAAACTAGCATTACCAACACTGTAAATCAACTAGATACTGCAATAAAAACTAAAAAAGAAGACTATACATTGTTGCTGAGATGAACACATCATTCAGATTTTTTTTTTCAGGAACCTAGGAGATGCTCTGAATACCAGCCACCAATCCCGAGATTAATGTATGGAGCAATTTCCAGAACACAGCTCACATAGTAAGACACAAAGTTACGATATGACACAGCCTTGGTACCTGGTGAGAAATCCTGAACAAGAATTATTCACACAAACGCCTCTTGATGGTGAGCTTCTCTGAGGGTAGAGACCGCACAACACCCATCTTTTTATCATTAGCTCCCAGGGACATATCTGGAGCTCAACTGCAAACAGAAGGTACCTCGAACCTAGAACCGTCACCATTTAATACTGAACTAGGGGGACTTCCTTGGTGGTCCAGTGGTTAAGAATCAGCTGGCCAATGCAGGCAACATGGGTTTGATCCCTGGTACAGGAACTAAGATGCCACATTCCACGGGGCAACTAAGCCCAGCACCATAACTACTGCACTCGTGCTCTAGATGCCATTCAGTGCAATTCCTGAGCCTTGGGGCTGCACCTACTGAAGCTCGTGGGTCCAGTGCCCTCTGCAACATAAGAAGACACCGCAACGAGAAGCAGTGCCACTAGAAAGTAAGGCCCCTGCTCTCAGCAATTAGAGAAAGCCCACGTGCAGCCACGAAGACCCCACGCAGCCACAGAAGAAAAAAAAGTAAATCAATAAAACTCAGCTATAAAGAAATAACATGCAAGGCCTAGGAACTTCCATCTATAAACTCTCTTCAATGTACCAAGTACATGTTGAAGAAAAGTCTATACAGATGAAGAAGAAAAACTTACGGTTACCAATGGGGGAGGGAGAGGAGGATAAACTGGGAAACCAGGACTGATGTATACGCTACTATATACAAAACAGACACCTAACAAGAACATGCTATCCAGCACAAGGAATGCTATTCAATGCTCTGTAATGGCCTATATGGGAAAAGAATACAAAGAGTGGATATACGCGTATGTGTAGCTGATTCACTTTATACCTGAAACTAGCATTACCAACACTGTAAATCAACTAGATACTGCAATAAAAACTAAAAAAGAAGACTATACATTGTTGCTGAGATGAACACATCATTCAGATTTTTTTTTTCAGGAACCTAGGAGATGCTCTGAATACCAGCCACCAATCCCGAGATTAATGTATGGAGCAATTTCCAGAACACAGCTCACATAGTAAGACACAAAGTTACGATATGACACAGCCTTGGTACCTGGTGAGAAATCCTGAACAAGAATTATTCACACAAACGCCTCTTGATGGTGAGCTTCTCTGAGGGTAGAGACCGCACAACACCCATCTTTTTATCATTAGCTCCCAGGACATATCTGAGCACACTAGGTGTTCACGACATATTCATGGAGCTCAACTGGAGAACCAATAAAGAAGAGTCACACAGACGTGTCACAGGCCTGGGAATGACTGCACCATCAGGCAGTGTATCACACTATCACCTGGTGCAGATCTTCCCGGTCACACTGTCTTTGTGGTGCTTCTTAGAGAATAAACTTCAACTATATGTGGTTCCTTCCTTCACAAGGAGGCAACCAACCCCAAGGACCACGTCAGTTACTTTTCATGCATTTAAGTGAATAAACTCTCAACTTTGCTTATCCGCCTCTAGAGAAACTCTTCAGTGGGAAACAGCCCTCGGGACCTGATCACACTTGGGTGAACGGACATAAACCTCAAGTTGTTTCGACGTAGCCCTGAGAGAGGCCCTTTGGGTGCCTGCAGAGGTGATGCAATCATTGAAAAAGCCAGGGAGGGCTTCCCTGGTGGTCCAGTGGGTAAGGACACCGCCTTGCAGTGCAAGGGGCGCTGGTTTGATCCCTGGCCTGGGAAGATCCCATGTGCCGCGGAGCGGCTGGACCCATGTGTCCAATTACCGAGCCGGAGCTCTGGAGCGCGTGCGCCCAGAGCCAGTGCTCTGTGACAACAGATGCCACCGCGATGGGAGGCCCACACGGGCCAAAGAACAAAGATGGATGAAAATGGATAAATGAAAGACCAATAGAAGTGGCCCACCCCACTCCCTACCCAACCCATCCCCCACAAAAAAAGTTTAAAAAAAAAAAAAGAAAGAAAGAAAAAGCCAGGGAGCCTTCCTACAGTGTTCTAATGGTTACTGTAGGGGCGCCTGGAACACCAACGGCACCCACATTTGCAGGAAATGGGCCCCAGGACTGTGTTCTTACCTCTGTAATTCCCATACAGGTTAGGAACGAGGGTGCTCCTGGCCCAGGGGTAGAAATGCTTGAAAAGTTTGATCTCCGAGAAGCGGTGAGAGAAGCGCTTGTGGATAGCCTGACGGAGGTAAAATCGACTGGAGTTCTGCCTCGAGTAGACTGTAGTCATCAACAGGGTAAGAAAGAGAATTTGTGCTGGTATAGGAGAGAAAAGATCACAGGCGGGTGCTTAGTTAATACGCCTCTTGAGGGACTCGGGAGACCGCACAACACCCATCTTTTTATCATTAGCTCCCAGGACATATCTGAGCACACTAGGTGTTCACGACATATTCATGGAGCTCAACTGGAGAACCAATAAAGAAGAGTCACACAGACGTGTCACAGGCCTGGGAATGACTGCACCATCAGGCAGTGTATCACACTATCACCTGGTGCAGATCTTCCCGGTCACACTGTCTTTGTGGTGCTTCTTAGAGAATAAACTTCAACTATATGTGGTTCCTTCCTTCACAAGGAGGCAACCAACCCCAAGGACCACGTCAGTTACTTTTCATGCATTTAAGTGAATAAACTCTCAACTTTGCTTATCCGCCTCTAGAGAAACTCTTCAGTGGGAAACAGCCCTCGGGACCTGATCACACTTGGGTGAACGGACATAAACCTCAAGTTGTTTCGACGTAGCCCTGAGAGAGGCCCTTTGGGTGCCTGCAGAGGTGATGCAATCATTGAAAAAGCCAGGGAGGGCTTCCCTGGTGGTCCAGTGGGTAAGGACACCGCCTTGCAGTGCAAGGGGCGCTGGTTTGATCCCTGGCCTGGGAAGATCCCATGTGCCGCGGAGCGGCTGGACCCATGTGTCCAATTACCGAGCCGGAGCTCTGGAGCGCGTGCGCCCAGAGCCAGTGCTCTGTGACAACAGATGCCACCGCGATGGGAGGCCCACACGGGCCAAAGAACAAAGATGGATGAAAATGGATAAATGAAAGACCAATAGAAGTGGCCCACCCCACTCCCTACCCAACCCGTCCCCCACAAAAAAAAAAGTTTAAAAAAAAAAAAAGAAAGAAAGAAAAAGCCAGGGAGCCTTCCTACAGTGTTCTAATGGTTACTGTAGGGGCGCCTGGAACACCAACGGCACCCCACATTTGCAGGAAATGGGCCCCAGGACTGTGTTCTTACCTCTGTAATTCCCATACAGGTTAGGAACGAGGGTGCTCCTGGCCCAGGGGTAGAAATGCTTGAAAAGTTTGATCTCCGAGAAGCGGTGAGAGAAGCGCTTGTGGATAGCCTGACGGAGGTAAAATCGACTGGAGTTCTGCCTCGAGTAGACTGTAGTCATCAACAGGGTAAGAAAGAGAATTTGTGCTGGTATAGGAGAGAAAAGATCACAGGCGGGTGCTTAGTTTGGAAAAGCCTCCATAGGATCAGACTCATGGAAGCCAGGGGGAGGGCGGCAGGGAGAGGGAGGGACTGGGAGTTTGCAGTTTTTTACAAGTAGAATGTACAGCACAGGGAACTATATCCAATCGCCTGTGATGAACCATAATGGAAAAGAATATATTAAAAAAAAAGCACCTCATACATGTGTGTAGCTGAGTCACTTTGCTGTGTAGCAGAATGGCACACCATTGTCAATCAACTACACTTCCATTAAAGAAAAACAAGAAATGCTCTATATGTTTTTCCTCATTTTGCCCTAAGCATATAGACTTTTATAGGTCGGAAGCAGGCAAAAACTGGCAATTGCACATGGTTCAACTTAAATGTCAAAGATAAGCTAGAGTGTTCGGCTCTGGGTGATACCTGTATGTGCAGCAATAGACATGGATCTACTCCTTCCCGGAATTCTTCTGCCACTGGTCAGAAATTATACTTGAGATGACATAAAATCCCACACAAAAACGCTTTATTTTAGTTCTAAGATTGAAATGTGTTCCCTCAAACAACTCCCCCTATCCCTTCGCCTCCCCAGTTATCTATAGATTGTCTGTGTTCACATCATAAAAACAGGATTTGTCTTTTTTGGTCCAGGAATCCAATAACCCAAACACTAGACGTGTCGGGCCAGTTACCTTGAACTGAAAGGACAGTTATTTTTCAAAGCATATTCATTTTCCCTCCACCCCACGGTGCAGATCGAGTTTCACAGTAACATTCTACAGAGGAAGTGACTTACTCAAACACACAATTATACCTTCAGACTCCCAGCTCAGGAGTCCCGCCATCCACCTTACAGCCTTGTTTAATGGCATCCAGAATTTTTCGAGGTGAATGTTTTAAGATACTTTCTCCCCTTCTATAGATCCCATTTGATTCTCACTTCCCCTCTCCTTGCTGGGAAATGTGCTGCTGTATCAACACGTGACCCTCTCCTCTCCATACCTAAAATATCTCCTGTCAACTTGAAGAATTTCTTCGCTTTCAAGGTTCCTTCTGGGCGCTTTACTGGACTGTTCATAGTTGGGGCCACATAGATGGGGTTGTTCTTATCTCTTGAACCGGGTAATGGGGAAGGACATCTTGCTGTCAAAAGTAGGATCAGACCCATGGAAGCCAGGGGGAGGGCGGCAGGGAGAGGGAGGGACTGGGAGTTTGCAGTTTTTTACAAGTAGAATGTACAGCACAGGGAACTATATCCAATCGCCTGTGATGAACCATAATGGAAAAGAATATATTAAAAAAAAAGCACCTCATACATGTGTGTAGCTGAGTCACTTTGCTGTGTAGCAGAATGGCACACCATTGTCAATCAACTACACTTCCATTAAAGAAAAACAAGAAATGCTCTATATGTTTTTCCTCATTTTGCCCTAAGCATATAGACTTTTATAGGTCGGAAGCAGGCAAAAACTGGCAATTGCACATGGTTCAACTTAAATGTCAAAGATAAGCTAGAGTGTTCGGCTCTGGGTGATACCTGTATGTGCAGCAATAGACATGGATCTACTCCTTCCCGGAATTCTTCTGCCACTGGTCAGAAATTATACTTGAGATGACATAAAATCCCACACAAAAACGCTTTATTTTAGTTCTAAGATTGAAATGTGTTCCCTCAAACAACTCCCTCTATCCCTTCGCCTCCCCAGTTATCTATAGATTGTCTGTGTTCACATCATAAAAACAGGATTTGTCTTTTTTGGTCCAGGAATCCAATAACCCAAACACTAGACGTGTCGGGCCAGTTACCTTGAACTGAAAGGACAGTTATTTTTCAAAGCATATTCATTTTCCCTCCACCCCACGGTGCAGATCGAGTTTCACAGTAACATTCTACAGAGAGAGGAAGTGACTTACTCAAACACACAATTATACCTTCAGACTCCCAGCTCAGGAGTCCCGCCATCCACCTTACAGCCTTGTTTAATGGCATCCAGAATTTTTCGAGGTGAATGTTTTAAGATACTTTCTCCCCTTCTATAGATCCCATTTGATTCTCACTTCCCCTCTCCTTGCTGGGAAATGTGCTGCTGTATCAACACGTGACCCTCTCCTCTCCATACCTAAAATATCTCCTGTCAACTTGAAGAATTTCTTCGCTTTCAAGGTTCCTTCTGGGCGCTTTACTGGACTGTTCATAGTTGGGGCCACATAGATGGGGTTGTTCTTATCTCTTGAACCGGGTAATGGGGAAGGACATCTTGCTGTCAAAAAATTCAAATGAAGGCCAAAAAAAGGTTATATTTCATTAAGAAGTTATTCATCAACATCTGTTGAGGAGCTCCTGTGAGTATTTTCTGTTAAAATGCTGAAACAGAGGGGAAAAAAGTTACACAAGCGATGCTTCCCAAACTACCATGAAAGACTTTTAAAAAAATTCCAACCCCTCACGGACTAATACTTTTATAAAATACAGTAAAAACTAGAAAATTGGCATGGAACAAAGGCCTAAAAAAA
Source organism: Tragulus kanchil (assembly GCA_022376925.1). NCBI lineage: Eukaryota > Metazoa > Chordata > Mammalia > Artiodactyla > Tragulidae > Tragulus > Tragulus kanchil. The sequence goes on along the minus strand of JAIOJX010000031.1, from coordinate 166,630,558 downwards.
TGCAGGCCCCATTTTGAAAAGGAGATTCAACAGGCCTAGAAAATTAGTCTGCCCAACTTGATACAAGTTTCTAAAGGCTTAATCTCAATTTCTGTCGCATCTTGGCCTAGAACCGCACACCTTAGTCAGTGGATTACCCGACGGAAGCTGCGTTCCTGAATGGTGCTTCTCAATGTTTAACGGGCGGGGGGATCACTTGGAATTGTGTTATAACGCCATTTACAGGCTGAGGCCGAAGATTGTGCATTTCTGATGATTCCAGGAGCTGCCAGGGCAGCCCTCCAGGCCACACCGTGAGCAGAAGAACCTAGAGATGCGCAGGCCAAGCTGAGGAGAGGGGCAGTTACAACATGACCGAAAACGACACTGTCAGCCTGGAGGAACCAAGTGCTGAGGGATGACTGAAGAGAAAAGCAAGCCCTCTGGAGGAATCCAGCCAGGGTGGCCCAGAGGCAGCGACACGGGACATTTGTTTTAAATGAGTCAGAAAGAATTCTCTGCTTGGACAAAAGATAAGGACAAGAAGGAAAAGGAGTCATTGTGGCAGAGGGAACAGCGATTCAAGAGATGGAGCAATGGAATGAGGGCTTAGTAGGCAGTCTGAGGTCTGATCACTCATTTTTTAATTTCATAAAGAATAAAATACCAAGGTCCTTAGCTGGGAAATGTGCTGCTGTATCAACACGTGACCCTCTCCTCTCCATACCTAAAATATCTCCTGTCAACTTGAAGAATTTCTTCGCTTTCAAGGTTCCTTCTGGGCGCTTTACTGGACTGTTCATAGTTGGGGCCACATAGATGGGGTTGTTCTTATCTCTTGAACCGGGTAATGGGGAAGGACATCTTGCTGTCAAAAAATTCAAATGAAGGCCAAAAAAAGGTTATATTTCATTAAGAAGTTATTCATCAACATCTGTTGAGGAGCTCCTGTGAGTATTTTCTGTTAAAATGCTGAAACAGAGGGGAAAAAAGTTACACAAGCGATGCTTCCCAAACTACCATGAAAGACTTTTAAAAAAATTCCAACCCCTCACGGACTAATACTTTTATAAAATACAGTAAAAACTAGAAAATTGGCATGGAACAAAGGCCTAAAAAAATGCAGGCCCCATTTTGAAAAGGAGATTCAACAGGCCTAGAAAATTAGTCTGCCCAACTTGATACAAGTTTCTAAAGGCTTAATCTCAATTTCTGTACGCATCTTGGCCTAGAACCGCACACCTTAGTCAGTGGATTACCCGACGGAAGCTGCGTTCCTGAATGGTGCTTCTCAATGTTTAACGGGCGGGGGGATCACTTGGAATTGTGTTATAACGCCATTTACAGGCTGAGGCCGAAGATTGTGCATTTCTGATGATTCCAGGAGCTGCCAGGGCAGCCCTCCAGGCCACACCGTGAGCAGAAGAACCTAGAGATGCGCAGGCCAAGCTGAGGAGAGGGGCAGTTACAACATGACCGAAAACGTGTCAGCCTGGAGGAACCAAGTGCTGAGGGATGACTGAAGAGAAAAGCAAGCCCTCTGGAGGAATCCAGCCAGGGTGGCCCAGAGGCAGCGACACGGGACATTTGTTTTAAATGAGTCAGAAAGAATTCTCTGCTTGGACAAAAGATAAGGACAAGAAGGAAAAGGAGTCATTGTGGCAGAGGGAACAGCGATTCAAGAGATGGAGCAATGGAATGAGGGCTTAGTAGGCAGTCTGAGGTCTGATCACTCATTTTTTAATTTCATAAAGAATAAAATACCAAGTCCTTAGCAGTGTGTCCACCACTCAGGCTAAGAAATAAATGACTGCTGAGAGAAAACCCACTGTGTACCTCTGTGACAGGATCCATTCTTTCTTTCCTCCAGAGAACTAAGCATCTAAAATTTGGAGTTTATCCTACACATTTCTTCATTAAAAAATGTGTCTCTAAACATGACATGCATTGTTTTGCACGAATAAAATGCTGGGGTAAAGGACTTCCCTCTAGTGGGCTACGAGCTCAATCCCGAGTAGGAGAATTAAGGTCCCACATGCCACGTGGCCAGGCCCACCCCACACACACAAAATGCTATGTTTTCTGCAATTTGCTTTTTGCCCATCTTTTGTTTGTAAGTTTCATCCATGTGATATGAGTGGATGTAATCAGTTTATTTAGAAGAGAGACTCCCTCAGGCTTGGTGCTTGAATGGGGGATGGGATTTAGGATTATTCTTAGCTTTTAGAGAATGCTGATACTATTAACCGAAAAGAGAAAACAGTAAAGAAGTGAATTTGTGGAGGAGGCAAGTAATTCGGCTTGGGGCATGCTTGAGGTATTGGCAGGCAGATACAGAGGGGGAACAGCTACAAACAGCACCTGGGGCTCGAAGCCAGACACCCTGGGAAGGAATCTGGAACACAGTGGGCCGCCCAAGCACTGAGTGACCTCAGAAGGGAGGGATCCTCAAGAGTTCCGGTGACGCACCGGTTAGTCTTGGGTCGAGGAGGAACTGAATAGCTGGTGTTCGTCTTAGTCAGTGAGGTGGCTCCAACTCCGCTGTTCTGATATAATTTGCTCTCTGCAACATTAGGTATTAGGTAGAAGGAATACTTGAATTACCCCAGAGTGCCAAGATCCTCCTGGTTTGGTGCTCCTTCTCTCTGCGAAGCCTTGGCAGTCGGTTCAGCATCAGTGAGTGGAACAATGTGAGGAAGACCACCTGGGCAGGAAAGTCAGAGGAGGAGCGAATGAGCAGACCCGAGAGGCCCCAAGGAGGAGGCACGGACCAGCCGCAGAGAAGGCGGGTATGACCAATTCACCGCAGGGGCTTGCCCTTCATTTTTACGGAAATCTGACGATTAAGTAATTTGATAAGTATTTTTGCATAACCACAAGGACATGGTTGACATGTTTATATTTTTGCCTGTAGTCTTCAATCTGATTGGCTAGGAAAATATAAACTATCAAGTGATTGGTGATGATTTATATAAATTGCTCAGTAACACCTATCTTTGGAACAACTTTCACGAGCTAGACTGAAAGAAGCGGGACTGAAGAGGGCCGGTTTTGCTGAAGAAGGCATGGAATCTTAGCACTGAGAGAAGACTGTAAGTCTCTGTTAGGGGAAACAACTACCTGCCACTCGTTAAATTTCCTTGAAGGGGAGGAAAGAGTGCCAGTCCTCAGAGAAAAAAGGACAAGAGGAGTAGCCCTAGCCCACTGACACACACCTTATTGTGAGGTGGGGTGCCAGGCGTGTCTGCTCAGCAAATCTGAAGTCGCCCTCTAGTGGACTGCTCCAAGGAAAAGCCTCGAGGGGAAATGACTAAAAGGTACACATGAGGGACTTCCTTGGTGGCTCAGTGGTTAAGAATCCACCGTGCAATGTAGAGGACGTACATACAACCCCTGGTCGTGGGACCACGATTCCACATGCCACGGAAGGACTGAGGCCATGTGCTACACTACCGAGCCCACACATCACAACTAGACAGCCGGCCAGTGTGCCACGATAAAAGATCCCGTGAGCCACAACTAAGACTCAGCACAGCCAAGAACATAAACAAATAAACACACTTGGCTATGAGCTCAAAGTCTGCACTGTAGCAATACGGATAACTAAGCTTTCTGCAACTATAAGGATTCCTCCCAGGCCAGTGTGACAGTTTTTCACATACCTTGGCTGGCTGGCTAATGAAGGTGTTCTGAAGCAGTGACAACATCATCGAAACCACCCAGCTGGTGGCCTGGTCTTTGCTGAGCTCCAGGCTATAAAGTGCTGTAAAGAAGGCGGAGGCCAGGCCAGCGACACCCAGAAAGAGCCAGCAGAAGTAACTCAACCACCTGTGGCGGCCTTGAGAGACGCGGGGCTTCCCTTCTTCTGCGCTCAGGATGGGGAAAGTGGTTGTCTCTCTGAGGAACAGAAGGTGGAGGAATCACCAACCTAGCCAGCAGCTGAGGGAGAGGTTTAGGAAGGCCACGGGCGGTAAGGAAAGCCCAGCGCTGTGCGCTACCTGGACGGCCCTTGTTCTGCAGGAAGAACGCAGGTTTCCCAGAGTTCCTGGAGCCTCTGCAGCTGGCTGACTGCATCAAGGAAGTCGCGCGGGGGGTCGGCCTGCGCGGGAGCTAGGGCCCGGAAGCGAGACTGGAGCCTCTGCAGAACCCTGAGGAGGTAACTGCAGAAATGACGCTGCTTGTCAGGAGCCACTGAAAATACAGTCCAGGTTGACATGTGAACACGTCGAGGATTTTAATAAACAGAAAGTCCTGGGAGAAATGAGCAACCGGCTAACTGATGAGGCGGCTAAATCTCCCAGTCAATGAAGATGGAACCCAACACCTACAGAACGGTGTTCTCTGATCATGGTGGTGTATTTGCAACTATTTGTAAAATCCTATATTACTTCAATGGAGAATCAAAGCAATTTTTAAAGCCAACTGAAACTGTCACCAGAACTGCAGTACACGTGGACTATAAGGGTCCAGAAGAGTCAAAGTCTGTTCAGGAATCCACAAATCACATCCTCCCATCTTTCCACAGAAGAAAGAGAATGGCACGCCTTTGTGCCTCTGAAGCTTGACAAAGCAGATAAAATAGAGGTGGGGTCTGATACACAGGACATTTGGTTTTTACCTTCCTTGGCACTGAGCCATGTGCTACACGAGCCCACACATCACAACTAGACAGCCGGCCAGTGTGCCACGATAAAAGATCCCGTGAGCCACAACTAAGACTCAGCACAGCCAAGAACATAAACAAATAAACACACTTGGCTATGAGCTCAAAGTCTGCACTGTAGCAATACGGATAACTAAGCTTTCTGCAACTATAAGGATTCCTCCCAGGCCAGTGTGACAGTTTTCACATACCTTGGCTGGCTGGCTAATTAAGGTGTTCTGAAGCAGTGACAACATCATCGAAACCACCCAGCTGGTGGCCTGGTCTTTGCTGAGCTCCAGGCTATAAAGTGCTGTAAAGAAGGCGGAGGCCAGGCCAGCGACACCCAGAAAGAGCCAGCAGAAGTAACTCAACCACCTGTGGCGGCCTTGAGAGACGCGGGGCTTCCCTTCTTCTGCGCTCAGGATGGGGAAAGTGGTTGTCTCTCTGAGGAACAGAAGGTGGAGGAATCACCAACCTAGCCAGCAGCTGAGGGAGAGGTTTAGGAAGGCCACGGGCGGTAAGGAAAGCCCAGCGCTGTGCGCTACCTGGACGGCCCTTGTTCTGCAGGAAGAACGCAGGTTTCCCAGAGTTCCTGGAGCCTCTGCAGCTGGCTGACTGCATCAAGGAAGTCGCGCGGGGGGTCGGCCTGCGCGGGAGCTAGGGCCCGGAAGCGAGACTGGAGCCTCTGCAGAACCCTGAGGAGGTAACTGCAGAAATGACGCTGCTTGTCAGGAGCCACTGAAAATACAGTCCAGGTTGACATGTGAACACGTCGAGGATTTTAATAAACAGAAAGTCCTGGGAGAAATGAGCAACCGGCTAACTGATGAGGCGGCTAAATCTCCCAGTCAATGAAGATGGAACCCAACACCTACAGAACGGTGTTCTCTGATCATGGTGGTGTATTTGCAACTATTTGTAAAATCCTATATTACTTCAATGGAGAATCAAAGCAATTTTTAAAGCCAACTGAAACTGTCACCAGAACTGCAGTACACGTGGACTATAAGGGTCCAGAAGAGTCAAAGTCTGTTCAGGAATCCACAAATCACATCCTCCCATCTTTCCACAGAAGAAAGAGAATGGCACGCCTTTGTGCCTCTGAAGCTTGACAAAGCAGATAAAATAGAGGGTGGGGTCTGATACACAGGACATTTTTTGTGGGCTTTTCTTCAACCCTTTCCTTTGGAAGACCAGATGTACGGTTTCAAAAGCCATGAGAGGGAGCAGAGATATCAGCTCCGTACTGGGAGTGTAAGGAAATGAAAAGGCAGCAGAAGGCGGTATCATGCCTGTTGATTTTGCTGAGAGGTAAGAATGAATCAGAGAGTAAGGGAATGGGAGGCAGATAAAAGATATGACCCTGAAACTTCGGGAACTTTACCCTTTGCCCAGTAGGGTCCTGCCTGCTGGTGACACTGCTCTAAGAAAGAACAGATGAGGCCGGACAGAAGCTTCCCCAGCTGGGTGATGCTGTCAGAACGCCATGAAGATTCTTCACACCCGGAGAGTAGGTATGGATGTCTCCTGAGCAGGAATCCCACCGTTTCCTTTAATTCCTGAATGTGGAACCAAGAGAAAAGCCAGTTTTATGTTAAAGTTAGGACTGGCAGCAACGGTAGATGGTAATGAGACCCTTTTTCCACTCGGAGGGGCACAGGCTTAGTGCGAAGGACCTCAGTTTCTCACTTTGTCTCTCCTTTTTCACAAAGAAATCACTTCCCAGTAGGTTAAGAGCTAGTCTGAAGAGAGGATCTAGGATGAAAGAGGAGGAGAGAGCTTGATCAAACATCAAAAAACTAACACGCCTCCTGAGCCGGACATCCCGCACTCCGTGCTGAGAACATCCCAGAATCGGGAGAAAGAACTGGAGGCAGGAATGCGCCACCTCAGGGCGCGGGGATTAGAGCCGAGCTCCCGCGGTCACGAGGCCTCGGGAGCCGGGCAGCGGCGCCTCTCCACCGGCCTCTTCCGCCAGGCGGGGGCCTAAAGCCTGACGCCACGCTCACCTCAGCCACCTCCGTGAGGGCGGCGGGCGCGGACGAGGCCTCCGAGGGGCAGGCGGCCTGGCGGGGAGGAGAGACGGGCAGAGGCTCCTGCGGCGGCGTCCGCGGGAAAAGCCGCCCGATCACGAGACTGACGGGGAAGAGGATGACGGCCGTCTGGATGCTGACGAGCAGCTCCGACCAGGTCACGGCAAACGGGCCCGCTGCAGGGAAAGCGGGACGTCGGCCCTCCTCCTCGACAGTTAGGATCGTCTCCGAGGCCTTCCTCGCCTAGATTTTTTAATTCTAATTGGAGTGTAACGGCTTTACCAGGCTGTGTTGGCTTCCTGCCGGGCACCCGCTACACCTGCTCTCCCATCTCTCCGCTCACGTGCCTCCCTCCCCCTCCCGCCCGCCCGCCCTGGTCAGCACAGGCCCCGCGGAGCTCCGCGCTCTGCAGCGCCTCCCGCCAGCTCGCTCTCACCACGGCGGCGTCTGTCAGTCAGTGCCACACTCTCCACTCGCCCCACCCTCTCCTCCCCACTCCCCGCGCCCCCAGGTCCGCTCTGTGTCCTGCACAGGTTTACGTATTTATCGAGCAAATAACTACGACTCTCGAAGGATAGCAAGTTATCGTGGCAGTAAAGATCCTTTCGTTATTAGCGAGTCAGAGCAGTGAGAAAAGCGTGTGTTCTGACGTTAGAGTATGTGAGTATCCTCACTGAAGGGCAGAATGCAGCGCACACTCTAATGTGAGGGCAGCAGAGGAAAGACGAAGGCCCACTGCGGTTCTGCTTCTCACTCTGGAAGGAAGGAGAGCGGAGGGCAGCAGTACCACGTGCCGCCAACAGCCCACGCCAGGGCTCACCCCGAGCCTGCTCCTCTCTCTTGGCGGCGGTGCCGTTCACCTTCCAGAACATGATGTTGGTGACCATGTGGCAGAGGAGGAGGGTCATGCAGCAGCTGAGCCGCTGGACTCTTGTAAACTGGTTCCAGGGGTGCCGAGTTGCAACTGAGAGCCACAGACAATCCTGGGTGAGCTTCTCCACGATCATGGAAGAGAACAGGTGTCTAGCCAGACAAAGCAGAACAGGAAAGGCATGAGGTTTCATCCTCAAAGTGCCCCGAGATGTGGTTCACCTGGCGGCAAGCAGCACGACATCAACTTGGCCACTGCTGTGCGGCCGCTTTCAGGGGACATGGTAGGATGTTCTGCGACTTGAGGGCAAAAGGTTTTTGAGGTTAAGAGTAACTTTACGAGATTTTATTTTACAACTAAAACGTTGCTTTGGCTTTGCCAGCGCTTTGATAAGTCTTTTACTCCTGGAGAGTTTGCATGAAGTGTACATTTAAGAGAGTCTGGTCAATTCACACTTGCAGCACTTCTGTACTCTCAAAAGAAACTATAAATAGAACTAAACAAAGAAAGAACCCAGGGCTTCCCTTGTGGCTCAGTGGGTAAGAACCCATCTGCCAATGCAGGAGACACAGGTTCAATCCCTGATCCAGGAAGATCCCACATACTGCAGAGCAGCTAAACCCACACATCAAAAAAAAAAAAAAAAAAACCAGCACAGCCAAAAATAAATAAATACAAGTTTTGTTTTTTTTTTTTTTTAAAAGAAAGAACCCAAAATAATGGCTTAAGGACAAAAGAAGGAGGAGGGATGGGAAGAGAAGCAAGATGGTAAGAGGGGAAGAAGCCACAGGATTCTGCCCTCCAGTTCTGGAAGAAGGCACACATAGGCTAGTCTGATTCTCACAGCGTAAATGGAACTGAACGTGATTCATGGAGTGGGGAAAAGGAACGGAGGGCAAAGTTAACCTCACGGCCCGAAGCCAGGGTTGAGGCTGGGGCTCCTGGAAGAATTCTGCAGAACAAAAAACTGCCACAGGGCTACAAGTTCATAGATGGGGGGTGGATAAATGTGGACAGCCCCACAGCCAGGAATTGAGTCAAAAGATGCATTGGTTCATGACAAGATGTGCAGGAGATCTGTTTCATTAATTTCACCAAGGAATAGGAGCTCCAAAATGGTGTAATACAACAAACCCTCGGTGTAGACAAGTGATGTGAGGGTTGAATGAAAACATCGAAGGAAAGTACTAGTTAGGGATATGTGGGGAGAGAGAGAGAGACTGAGATTTAAAACTGAAACCAACCTACAACCTCAAATTCCTAAACGTATTTATAAATCTAATGCTGGGAAAGGTAGCCAACACAATGAATAATTTAGTCCAAAAAAATGAGGTTTCATCCTCAAAGTGCCCGAGATGTGGTTCACCTGGCGGCAAGCAGCACGACATCAACTTGGCCACTGCGTGCGGCCGCTTTCAGGGGACATGGTAGGATGTTCTGCGACTTGAGGGCAAAAGGTTTTTGAGGTTAAGAGTAACTTTACGAGATTTTATTTTACAACTAAAACGTTGCTTTGGCTTTGCCAGCGCTTTGATAAGTCTTTTACTCCTGGAGAGTTTGCATGAAGTGTACATTTAAGAGAGTCTGGTCAATTCACACTTGCAGCACTTCTGTACTCTCAAAAGAAACTATAAATAGAACTAAACAAAGAAAGAACCCAGGGCTTCCCTTGTGGCTCAGTGGGTAAGAACCCATCTGCCAATGCAGGAGACACAGGTTCAATCCCTGATCCAGGAAGATCCCACATACTGCAGAGCAGCTAAACCCACACATCAAAAAAAAAAAAAAAAAAAAACCAGCACAGCCAAAAATAAATAAATACAAGTTTTGTTTTTTTTTTTTTTTAAAAGAAAGAACCCAAAATAATGGCTTAAGGACAAAAGAAGGAGGAGGGATGGGAAGAGAAGCAAGATGGTAAGAGGGGAAGAAGCCACAGGATTCTGCCCTCCAGTTCTGGAAGAAGGCACACATAGGCTAGTCTGATTCTCACAGCGTAAATGGAACTGAACGTGATTCATGGAGTGGGGAAAAGGAACGGAGGGCAAAGTTAACCTCACGGCCCGAAGCCAGGGTTGAGGCTGGGGCTCCTGGAAGAATTCTGCAGAACAAAAAACTGCCACAGGGCTACAAGTTCATAGATGGGGGGTGGATAAATGTGGACAGCCCCACAGCCAGGAATTGAGTCAAAAGATGCATTGGTTCATGACAAGATGTGCAGGAGATCTGTTTCATTAATTTCACCAAGGAATAGGAGCTCCAAAATGGTGTAATACAACAAACCCTCGGTGTAGACAAGTGATGTGAGGGTTGAATGAAAACATCGAAGGAAAGTACTAGTTAGGGATATGTGGGGAGAGAGAGAGAGACTGAGATTTAAAACTGAAACCAACCTACAACCTCAAATTCCTAAACGTATTTATAAATCTAATGCTGGGAAAGGTAGCCAACACAATGAATAATTTAGTCCAAAAAAAAAAAATTTCAGGGCTTCCCCTGGTGGTCCAGTGGGTAAGGACACCGCCTTGCAGTGCAAGGGGCGCCGGTTCGATCCCTGGCCTGGGAAGATCCCACGTGCCGCGGAGCGGCTGGACCAATGTGTCCAACTACCAAGCCAGAGCTCTGGAGCGCATGCGCCCAGAGCCAGAGCTCTGCAGGGACAGACGCCATCACGATGGGGGGCCCACAGGAGCCAAAGAACAAAGACGGATGAAAGTGGAGAAATGAAAGACCAATAGAAGTGGCCCACCCGCTCCCCCCCCCCCCCAACCCCCCCCCCAAAAAAATAAAAAAAAAAAACTATAAAAAAAAAAAAAAAAGGCCAATAGAAATGGCCCTCCCACCCCCTCCCTCCCCAATCCGCGCTTCCCCACCCCTCAAAAAAAGAAAGTCTACAGCTGAAAATACAGTAAGTGAAATGAAAAATTCACTAAAGGCTCAAGAGCAGATGTGAGTAGGCAGAGGGAAGAAGACAGGTCAAACTTGGAGACACGTCAATGGAAATTATCTTGTTGTCTAAGGGACAGAAAGTAAAAAGAATGAAGAAAATCAACAGAGTCTCAGAGATGGGTAGTATACCATCATTTCTCAACAAATACCTGAAGGAAAAGAGCTCCTTCTCTGAGACGGGTGTGAAGACCCGGTCATGCTCACCGTCTCCAAGGTTCACGGCCAGCCAACAATTGCACAGGAAATGCCATTTCCTTTTACCTGCTATGTCTGTGACAGTTACCTGGCTTACATACCTACAGTAAAACAAAGACGATCATGTTAGAGGGGTGGGTACCAATCAGTTGCTATAAGAAGAATAACCTTATGGAAACCACCTTAACGTCCACTGAAGGTTGTATGGACAGAGAAAATGTGGTATATATGATACACACAATGGAGTATCATTCAGCCATAAAAAAGAATTTAATTTTGCCATCTGTGACATGAATAGAGGGCATTACACTAAGCGAAGTAAGTCAGAGAGAGAGAGAGACAAAGAAAGACAAATATATCTCACTTACATGTGGAATGTAAAAACTGTGAAACAAAACGTAAACAAAAGGACCAAAGCCTAGCTCACAGATACAGAGAACAGATGAGCTGTTGCAGGGGAGGGGGTGGGGATGGTGGGGGTGGACCTGGTGAAGCCTGTCCAAAGGTATAGACTTCCAAAATACAACAGTCAAGGGGATGGAAGGAACACTCTGGTGACTATAGCTAATAATACCATATTGCATACTTGAATGTTGCTACCAGAGTAGATCTTAAGAGTTCTCAGAACAAGAAAAAATCAATTGTATGGTGATGGTTGTCAACCAGCCGTGTGGTGGTCGTTGTTTCACACTACATCAACTATCGAATCGTTGTGCTATAGACCTGGCACTAATATAAAGTGGGGTGTCCATCCTACTGCAACAGAAACAAAAAAAGACAATTCTTTATCGACCGTAAACGTCCAAGTAAACGGATCGTTTCACTGTGGGAGCAAGAGCTAAAGACACAAACCAGATCCGATCCCATTTTTCCTTCCCAGCCTCTAAAGGAGCTCACGTACCGAAGAACAGAATGCAGACCTCTGTAAACTGGGAGAGTCAGCACGTGTTTCTAATCCTTAAGATTTCTTCTTTCAGCAAGTGACAGTGCAAAACAGAGTCTCAGAGATGGGTAGTATACCATCATTTCTCAACAAATACCTGAAGGAAAAGAGCTCCTTCTCTGAGACGGTGTGAAGACCGGTCATGCTCACCGTCTCCAAGGTTCACGGCCAGCCAACAATTGCACAGGAAATGCCATTTCCTTTTACCTGCTATGTCTGTGACAGTTACCTGGCTTACATACCTACAGTAAAACAAAGACGATCATGTTAGAGGGGTGGGTACCAATCAGTTGCTATAAGAAGAATAACCTTATGGAAACCACCTTAACGTCCACTGAAGGTTGTATGGACAGAGAAAATGTGGTATATATGATACACACAATGGAGTATCATTCAGCCATAAAAAAGAATTTAATTTTGCCATCTGTGACATGAATAGAGGGCATTACACTAAGCGAAGTAAGTCAGAGAGAGAGAGAGACAAAGAAAGACAAATATATCTCACTTACATGTGGAATGTAAAAACTGTGAAACAAAACGTAAACAAAAGGACCAAAGCCTAGCTCACAGATACAGAGAACAGATGAGCTGTTGCAGGGGAGGGGGTGGGGATGGTGGGGGTGGACCTGGTGAAGCCTGTCCAAAGGTATAGACTTCCAAAATACAACAGTCAAGGGGATGGAAGGAACACTCTGGTGACTATAGCTAATAATACCATATTGCATACTTGAATGTTGCTACCAGAGTAGATCTTAAGAGTTCTCAGAACAAGAAAAAATCAATTGTATGGTGATGGTTGTCAACCAGCCGTGTGGTGGTCGTTGTTTCACACTACATCAACTATCGAATCGTTGTGCTATAGACCTGGCACTAATATAAAGTGGGGTGTCCATCCTACTGCAACAGAAACAAAAAAAGACAATTCTTTATCGACCGTAAACGTCCAAGTAAACGGATCGTTTCACTGTGGGAGCAAGAGCTAAAGACACAAACCAGATCCGATCCCATTTTTCCTTCCCAGCCTCTAAAGGAGCTCACGTACCGAAGAACAGAATGCAGACCTCTGTAAACTGGGAGAGTCAGCACGTGTTTCTAATCCTTAAGATTTCTTCTTTCAGCAAGTGACAGTGCCCCACCACCTTTGTAAATAAATATCCCATCTGCCTGCATCTTTCATTACTAAGGTCTAAGATCCCATATGCTGCAAGGTGCAGTCAAGAAATATTTTTTTTAAATCTTGGCCTCTTTTATTATTTATTTTCACCCAACTTTATTCGTCGGCCTGTGTGGGCCTCCCATCGCAGTGGCTTCTCGCGGCAGAGCACCGGCTCTGGGCGCATGCGCTGCAGAGCGCCGGCCCGTAATTGGACACACCGGTCCTGCCGCTCTGTGGCATGTGGGATCTTCCCAGGCCAGGGATCGAACCAGCGCCCCTTGCACTGCAAGGCGGACCCTTTACCCACTGGACCAGCAGGGAAACCCAAGAAAACATTTTTTAAAAAATAAAGAAAAATAAATGAAAAATCTAACAGTCATCTGTTACTGTTTGGCCCCAAAACATTATAGTTATTTATTGGGATGGCATGCAGGACTTTCCCAGGATGCCAAAGACCCGCCGAGAAGCAACGTGGCGGCCTGATTCGGGTACTTACCAAGAAGGGCTGACGCCAGAATTGTCGTGCCAGAGCCGCAGGCTGTGTAATTCCCCCAGAGAGGACGGGGTGCCCAGCAGGAAGACATCCAGTCCCCCGCGTTCAAAGACGGCCTTCTGGGAGTCACAAAGGTGGTGGGGCTCGCTCCGACCCTCTGATCCATAGAGGGTGATAACCACCTGAACCGGGACAAGGACAAGTGAAATAGAGCCCGTTAAAACACGAGTCTTCTGGTTTATCTCTATGAAGAACAATGAAGACAGAGAAAACTGAATTTGGATGAAGTACTGGCATCTTAGACAAGCACAGAGGGCTCCTCTGATGCACAGTTTTTACCATTTTTTTGGCTGCACCCCGTGGCAAGCAGGATCTTAGTTCCCTGACCAGCGATCGAACCCATGTACCTCAGTGGAAGCGTGGAGTCTTAACCACTGGACCACCAGGGGAGGCCCAGCTGGACAGCGGAGGGCCAGGGGAAGGCCACTCTCCGGGATCCACGTGAAGGACGACTGGGTGGTGGGTCGTCCCCAGGGGTCCTGGAGTGTGCCTCGCGTGGCCCAAGGCACCGAGCGCGAGGGGAGCACGTTTACTTCACTCACGTTGGCTGTCGTCGCGGCCCTTCTCCGGTAGCCTGTGGAGACCTCGATGAGGTAGTGGCACGGAGAGCGGGGGTCGTTATCTGCCAGGACTGTGACCTTCACCTGCAGGAGAGAGCGGAACCTGGAAAGTCGGCAGATCTTCACTCAGCACAGAGCGCTCCAGCCAGAAACAGGCCGAGGCAGCGCTGGCGGCTCTGCGGGAAGCTCCGGGGAGGCGGGGAGACAATAAACAGAGAAGCAGCCCTAAGTTAAGTGACAAAAGGCGGGTGAGCTCCAAGTCCAGGGTCTCTGTCTCTAGAATGAAATAATCATAGAATCAACTGATTGAGTCTTGGGCCTCTAAGTCTCTCCACCTCCCTCCCACCCAGAAAGGGTTAACAGATAACATATAAGACACCCAGTTAAAGGTGAATTTCAGATACATGATGAATACTTTGAGGTCATATTTATGCTAAATATGCATTCACTATTTATTTGAAATTCAAATTTCAGTGGGAGTCTCCTATTTCTATTTACTAAAAACGGTAATTTCATACCCAAAGCAATAAAAAAACAGACATTCTGTGTCTTCTAGAATTTCCACATGTAGAAAAACATAGGATAAGAAAGATATGGAACAGAAATTAAAAAGAAGTTGTCAAAGGACTTTTCTTTTTTCAAAAAATAAAAAATAAAAAGCATACCACACTGGTTTCTTACATATTGCTGTTACATTAAATTATAACTTGACTTACACATCACTTTCATAGCCAGTGTATTCAGTGAGATAAATGTGCATTTAATTATAGTTAAGTTCTCTGAATATTTTCTTTTGGGTTATTCCTGACCTAAATGAATCATATGAGGATTCAACCTTGGCTAAAAGAAAAAAAAAATGGAGATAAAGAGTTAAATTCCTGGGGCTTGAGACAGTAGACATCAAGAAAAATGTGAAGAGACGTCCCACAGGAATTTTTACACGACCAAGGACCCTGCTACCTGCCTCTTTCGATGAAATGTTTTTTTTTTTTTCTCTCCTTCAATTTGTTCCACGTACTCCAGACAGTGTGGCCAGCCTTTCGGAGTCAAAGTCTCCTTACCTTCTGTGTATCCACCTGGTCTCTTCTCCAAGCCCACACGAGTATGAGCACGTAGATTCCGACAAGGCTGGCCAGCAGGGACACCCCAGCGGGGTTGCTGGTCACGCGAAGGAACAGTTCAGCCACATCTTCCACGTTCACCGTCCGCGGCACAATGAAGAAATCGCTGCCAAAGTAGGTCAGGTGATCACAGAGACACTGCGTCCGCGCCAGAGTGCTCTGAGGCCCGACCTGGAATGACGGTCCAGACGCCGATTGTGACCGACTGGCGTGCGAAGGAAGGGACACACGTAAAACACAACCCCAGGCACTTAGGTTTAGAAAAGCAGCTCTGATCACTCATTCTCTGCCAGTGTTAATGTGAACTGGGACAACGAATGGGCACGGCAGCTGGGCAGCATTTAGTGAAACTTAAGAAGAACCAACTCCTTGAATCCTGAGATTCCGGCTCTGAATGTATATTCTGAGAGGACTCTGCGCACTTGCACAAGAAGTGGGAAAAAGGACATCTCTGGCAGGACTGGCTACAGCTAGGAGAAATCAGAACAGCCTGTGTGTCCAGTAACAGCAGAACATACAAACAAGGAAATAAAGAAGTAGAGGCAACCTGATGGACTACTATACAGTCAGTAAAAACGAATCGACTGAAGCTGGCTATAGCAACCTGGATAAACGTTGGGTGAACAAAGCAAGTTTAAAAAGGATATAACACTATGATAGCATTTACACTAAAACCAAGAACATGCAAACCACCACTAATGAATCCATTTTTATCAATCTCCCTCACTGAGCAAATGAACAATGGATGACAAATTCCTTCTTCTGCCAAGTATGCATTGAGCATCTTCTACATACCAGGCCCACATATAGGAACTAGCAGTGGACACGACAGTGCCGAGTGAGAGAGATTTGTTTTAAAATATTTGAACAGAGCAAAACATGAAGTTTGTGATAAAACTGAGTGGTGCAATCCTTTTAAATTATACTATTCCCTGTAACTCGTACATATAACATTTCTTCATTAAAAAATTTTTTTTAAAATGTCACTAAGTAAATGAATGCAAGGTACCAATGCCATGCTTGATTTTGCAGATAAGTCCAAAATGTTGTCATCATGACTGACTTCCTCCCACGGCACAAGGCTGAGTTCTGCTTGCCCAGTTTACACCTGGCCCTCGGAGGAATGCTCATCCTGCGCTCTGATCTCTGATCCTTTCACGGAGTCCCAGGCAGGGACTGTCCTGATGCGTTTTGCAATCTGCGGGTCACTGGTCGGAGAGGAGAGAAGCTGCCCCCAACACTGCTACCCTGAGCAGCACCACCGTCACCTGGGAGGCTGCCAGGAAGGCAGACCCTCAGGCCCCGCCCAATTTACTGCAATAGAATCTGCATGTTAAGGAGCTCCCAGCCTGAGGGTTTGCTTGAATGGTGTGGAAGCCTTCCAAGAAATCCTCTTTCCTCTGGTTCTTAAGAGAGACTACCTCAGATCTTTTTTAAATCCACTTTTAAAGGTTTTTGTTTTATCTATTCTTGGTTGTCCTGGGTCTTTATTGATGTGTGTAGGTTTTCTCTATCTGCAGTGAGCGGGGGTTACTGTACGTGGAGGTGCACAGGCTTCTCATTGCAGGGGCTTCTCCTGTTGCAGAGCACAGGCTCGCGGGTGCACGGCCTCAGTAGCTGTGGTGCACGGGCTCAGCTGCCCCGAGTCGTGTGCAACCTGCCCAGACCAGGGATCAAACCTTGTCGCCTGCATTGGCTGGTGAATTCTTATCTACTGAACCACCAGGGAAGGCCTTCTCTCTCATACGTTTTTTTTTTTAATTTTTTTTTAAATGTTGGCCTCTTATATTAGTTTTTTATTTATTTGTTTTCATCTCTATGTATTCGTCAGCCTGTGCGGGCCTCTCATTGCAGTGACCTTTCTCACTGCTGAGCACTGACTCTGGGCGCATGCGCTCCAGCGCACTGGCTTGCAATTGGACACACTGGACCAGCTGCTCCGCGGCACGTGGGATCTTCCCGGGCCAGGGATCGAACCTGCGCCCCTTGCACTGCAAGGCGGACTCTTTACCCACTGGACCACCAGGGAAGCCCTCTCTCAGACCTTTTAAGAGCAGCTGACTCGGGGGTTCCAGGCCCTACCAGCACATCCTTTGTTCACGTGAGCCAGAATTAGACAGGATCTCACAGGATCACTAGTGTGAACATGTACAGTGCTCCCTGAAAGCGGTTAGACGCCTGGAACGCAAAAGAGTCAGATTCCACTTAGTGACTGAACAACCAGGACATCTGGAGCGAGGCGCTAATTACAGCAGTGATGGCCTCCCCCTGGCCTGGGATGCACATGAATCTGCTAGCTTGTTTTTAAATATTAATACAAAAGTTTTCTCTTTTTTTTGGAGTGGATGGAGCAAGTTCCTATTCCAACTCCTGCTTCAAAAATTCACTTAATATACGTTTGGGTGGAGCAAGGTCTTCAAAACAGAAATATTACCTGTTAAGGAGCTCCCAGCCTGAGGGTTTGCTTGAATGGTGTGGAAGCCTTCCAAGAAATCCTCTTTCCTCTGGTTCTTAAGAGAGACTACCTCAGATCTTTTTTAAATCCACTTTTAAAGGTTTTTGTTTTATCTATTCTTGGTTGTCCTGGGTCTTTATTGATGTGTGTAGGTTTTCTCTATCTGCAGTGAGCGGGGGTTACTGTACGTGGAGGTGCACAGGCTTCTCATTGCAGGGGCTTCTCCTGTTGCAGAGCACAGGCTCGCGGTGCACGCCTCAGTAGCTGTGGTGCACGGCTCAGCTGCCCCGAGTCGTGTGCAACCTGCCCAGACCAGGGATCAAACCTTGTCGCCTGCATTGGCTGGTGAATTCTTATCTACTGAACCACCAGGGAAGGCCTTCTCTCTCATACGTTTTTTTTTTTAATTTTTTTTTAAATGTTGGCCTCTTATATTAGTTTTTTATTTATTTGTTTTCATCTCTATGTATTCGTCAGCCTGTGCGGGCCTCTCATTGCAGTGACCTTTCTCACTGCTGAGCACTGACTCTGGGCGCATGCGCTCCAGCGCACTGGCTTGCAATTGGACACACTGGACCAGCTGCTCCGCGGCACGTGGGATTTTCCCCGGGGCCAGGGATCGAACCTGCGCCCCTTGCACTGCAAGGCGGACTCTTTACCCACTGGACCACCAGGGAAGCCCTCTCTCAGACCTTTTAAGAGCAGCTGACTCGGGGGTTCCAGGCCCTACCAGCACATCCTTTGTTCACGTGAGCCAGAATTAGACAGGATCTCACAGGATCACTAGTGTGAACATGTACAGTGCTCCCTGAAAGCGGTTAGACGCCTGGAACGCAAAAGAGTCAGATTCCACTTAGTGACTGAACAACCAGGACATCTGGAGCGAGGCGCTAATTACAGCAGTGATGGCCTCCCCCTGGCCTGGGATGCACATGAATCTGCTAGCTTGTTTTTAAATATTAATACAAAAGTTTTCTCTTTTTTTTGGAGTGGATGGAGCAAGTTCCTATTCCAACTCCCTGCTTCAAAAATTCACTTAATATACTGTCCTTGGATAAAGGCCATATAAGATATTAAGTGACAACATATACTACACTTGGTCTTAGCCAAAGACAGAGAAATTAGGGATTTGACCCCTCGTCCAGGACTATCTCATATCCTATAGAGCAACTAAGCCCACCGAACTACTGTGCCTCGCGTGCTGTGGCTGCTGAAGCCCGTGCGCCTAGAGCCTGTAATTCACAGCAAGAGAAGCCGCGGCGAGGAGGAGCCTGTGCCCCGCAATGAAGACTAACCTTCGCTCGCCGCAACTAGAGAGAACCCGTCCCCAGCAGTGGAGACTCAGTCCAACAACAACAACAACAACAGAGCAAAAATCTAAAGCACAGGCTTTCTCAGCAGACACACGCTCTCCCAGCCCACGACACACACACTTCCTCCTTGTATCCAGGCTGATCTATTTCCCTTCCGATGATTTTCCTGTCCGGGCCACCTGAAATGCAGGGGCAGGGGCACTAGGCTTATTGCCAGCTGAGGTGGGAAAGAAGCAGAAATGGGCAGTTTCTACCTAGATAGATACGTCTCTGAAGAAGACATACAGATGGCCAAGAGACACATGAAAAGATGCTCAACACCACTAACTGTTGTTGTTTTGGTTTGGTCTTTTATTTAGCATAAGTTGTGTCTGACTCTTTTGCGACTCCGTGGGCTGTAGCATGCCAGGCTCCTCTGTCCATGGAATTTTCCAGGCGAGAATACTGGAGTGGGTTGCCATTTCCTTCTCCATGGGATCTTCCCAACCCAGGGATCGAACCGTGTCTTCCTAGCGGGAAGGAAGCTCCACTAATTATTAAAGAAATGCAATTCAAAACTATAATAAGGTATCACCTTACCCTGGTCAGAAAGGCCATCATCAAAAAACTGACAAACAATAAATGCTGGAGAGGGTTTGGAGAAAAGGGGTCCCTCATGCACTGCTGGTGGGACTGTAAGCTGACAGAGCCACTGAGGACAGCAGTTTGGAAGTTTCTTAAAAAACTGAAAATACAACTACCATAGGACCCAACAATCCCAATACTGGGCATATACCTTGAGTAAACTATAATTCAAAAGGACACATCTACCTCAATGTTCATTGCAGCACTATTTACAATAGCCAGGACCTGGAAACAACCTAAACGTCCAATGACGAATGGATAAAGAAGAGACAGTACATCTATACAATGGAGTATTACTCAGCCATAAAAAGGAACAAAGTTGGGTCATTTGTAGCGATTTGGATGGACACAGAGTCTGTCATACAGAGTAAAATCAGAAAAAGAAAACCAAGTATCATTTATTAATGTATATATGTGTAACTTAGAAAAACGGTGTTGATGAACCTATTTCCAGGGCAGGAACAGAGATGCAGAGGTAGAGAACAGACATGTGGACACAGTGGGAGGAGGGGAGCGTGGGACAAACTGGGAGATTAGGACTGACGTACATACACTTTCATGTATAAAACAGAGAGCTAGTGGGCACCTGCCATAAAGCACAGGAAGCTCAGCTTTGTGCTGTGTGATGACCTATGGGGGCGGGAGGGAGATCCGAGAGGGCGGGGATGTATGTACACATTTGGCTGATTCACTTCGGTGTACACCGGAAACTAACAACATTGTAAAGCAATTATATTTTGATAAAAACAATTTAAAAAAAAAGCAGCAGAAGCTTCTGACCTGGCATCCACTGCTCCTCCACCTTCTGCTGCGGCTGTCCCAGAAATAGCACTGGGTGACGGCGGTGACCACAGAGAAGAGGGTGGGCGTCCGCCCGGCGCCCTCCTGGCTTTTATTCACCACGGCTGTTATGTAATAGGTGCCGACCCGATACTGCAGGCTCGCTGGTGTCAGCACCCATGTGTATTCCTCGTCTAAGAACAAACAAGAGTGTTGAGCTGCGTTTCAGAGGGGAGAGAAATACCATCAGAACCTGTCTTCAGGACCCTTTTGTAGTTCGTAAGTGTGATGATTGGGTGCTCACGCAACTGCGTGACATGTGCCTCCCTCTAAACCTTGTTACGACACTGGCACATTACCCATCTGACGTGAAAGAAAAAAAAAAAAGAAACCTGTCTTCAGAAGGGTCTATTTTTGTTTTATCTACAGGGAAAAGGAAGCCTAGCATCACAAACAGTTTTAAAGAAAATGACTGATGATACAGTCTGGGGTTCTGGATGGCTCCTGTCCCATCCAAAAGAATCACGTGCTTTTCATAATGAAGACTTGGGTCTCGTGGACTTGAATGCCTTACGCATTTTCAAATAAGGAAATGATTGCACGTCAACACGAGTAGCGGAAGACCTAGGTAACGAGAGAGACCCACGGGCAACACGGGGGGGCAGGCCGTAGAGGCCGGTTTCCGGAGGCCAGCGCAGTCAGAGTAAAATCGACAGATTTTTTGTATATATGTGTAACTTAGAAAAACGGTGTTGATGAACCTATTTCCAGGGCAGGAACAGAGATGCAGAGGTAGAGAACAGACATGTGGACACAGTGGGAGGAGGGGAGCGTGGGACAAACTGGGAGATTAGGACTGACGTACATACACTTTCATGTATAAAACAGAGAGCTAGTGGGCACCTGCCATAAAGCACAGGAAGCTCAGCTTTGTGCTGTGTGATGACCTATGGGGGCGGGAGGGAGATCCGAGAGGGCGGGGATGTATGTACACATTTGGCTGATTCACTTCGGTGTACACCGGAAACTAACAACATTGTAAAGCAATTATATTTTGATAAAAACAATTTAAAAAAAAAGCAGCAGAAGCTTCTGACCTGGCATCCACTGCTCCTCCACCTTCTGCTGCGGCTGTCCCAGAAATAGCACTGGGTGACGGCGGTGACCACAGAGAAGAGGGTGGGCGTCCGCCCGGCGCCCTCCTGGCTTTTATTCACCACGGCTGTTATGTAATAGGTGCCGACCCGATACTGCAGGCTCGCTGGTGTCAGCACCCATGTGTATTCCTCGTCTAAGAACAAACAAGAGTGTTGAGCTGCGTTTCAGAGGGGAGAGAAATACCATCAGAACCTGTCTTCAGGACCCTTTTGTAGTTCGTAAGTGTGATGATTGGGTGCTCACGCAACTGCGTGACATGTGCCTCCCTCTAAACCTTGTTACGACACTGGCACATTACCCATCTGACGTGAAAGAAAAAAAAAAAAGAAACCTGTCTTCAGAAGGGTCTATTTTTGTTTTATCTACAGGGAAAAGGAAGCCTAGCATCACAAACAGTTTTAAAGAAAATGACTGATGATACAGTCTGGGGTTCTGGATGGCTCCTGTCCCATCCAAAAGAATCACGTGCTTTTCATAATGAAGACTTGGGTCTCGTGGACTTGAATGCCTTACGCATTTTCAAATAAGGAAATGATTGCACGTCAACACGAGTAGCCGGAAGACCTAGGTAACGAGAGAGACCCACGGGCAACACGAGGGCAGGCGTAGAGCGTTCCAGGGAGAGCCCTGGTCTGCACACCCGAGGCCGGTTTCCGGAGGCCAGCGCAGTCACCAGAGGTGGCCACTAAGGGTTAAGGGCAGGTCACCTGGTCGACGTAGTTTCCTCATCTTTCAAACATGAAATCTGGACCAAAGCTATCTCCACGATCCCTTCCAGCTCCAAAGGACACGATACCATTGCCAAGATCAGTAAGAAGGACAAGGGGACATGCTCTGAATCAGGAAAGAGCCTTCCGGTGACGCAGACACAATTTGTAGCTGGCCGCCCAGCAGGGAGAGGTGCTGTCTCAGCAGCCTTGTTTAACAGGAAGAGTCACTTGAAAAGGGGTTACGGGAGCGCTTGTAAAACTGGCGAAATCCAAGCAAGATCAACGCACTGTGTCAGCATCACGTCCTGGCTGTGACACTGACCTGTGGTTACCCAAGAGGTGATCGTCAGGGGAAAGCAGGTGTGAGGTGTGCAAGACCTCTGTGTGCTACTTTTTACAACAGCATGTGAATTACCTCAACCGCAGGTTGTTGTCTAAAACTAAGAGGGTTCGAAACAAAAACATGTATTTTTAAGGTAAGCTCCTGCCATCTGGTTGGTGCGGACCTTTCCACGAGGCCTTCTGCTTTGGCAGGGAGACGCTCAGGTGGAAGTGTGTGTGGTTGGCCTGGTGCTGGAACGCCAGGTAGAGCGTCATGGACAGGGGGCCTTCGGGCTCTACGCACACGATCAGGGACTTCCCCGGGGAGGTGATGTTCACGGTGAGGGTGAAGCGGTCTGTGCTCACATTGAGGCTGGTGGGGTGGGTGTCCATGCTCGCATTTCTCCAGAGCACAATCTAGAGCAAGAGACAGGTCATCAGTCTCCAAGTCTAAGACGGTTCATCCAACAGTGCCTCTCAGCCTCCTCCTCAGGGATAACGGAGGGCCTCTTCTGAGAATGCTAGCAGGTATCATGGTGCCTGGGGTTGAGGGAGAGGATAGAGTCTCAGACCTAAAACACTTTCTCCTAAGTGTGAGGAGTATCTCTTTGGAGAAGTTCCTAAGTAATGACTCATACATTTAGAATGATTTCCTTTGAATTGTTGCCGACTGCCATCCTATTCTCTGGGAATTCCTAGTCCCTTCTTCTTTACTCCCTGATAATCAATCATACCTCGATATCCTCCATTAAGTCATGGACTTGGAGCAGTTTGTGATTAGAGCTGAGTAACACACTTGCAACGGTGCCAACAATCGTCTTCTTGTCAAAATCTCTGAAGGGATTGAAAGCCAGTCCTGTTACCTGGAGACAAGAACACTCCAGTTTCATCAGCTTCCCAGATATTTAACAACACTGATGGGTAATTAAGGTATAACTAATTAAGAAAATGTCAGGATTTCCCCCTGCTAGTTATTGTAAATGAAATGTTTCATATTATAACATTCTATAAGGAAGAATTAGTTAATGCAAGATGAGTCATTTACTTAAGACCCTCAGAATTATTACTACTATTTTTCTTGTATACTTTCGTACTTGAGGGATTCAAGGAAGCAAGAATTCTGTTTTCCAGGATAAGCCAGCAATCTTCTGTTTGTTAGGTGACTGGTGAAGAAAACTAAATACATTGTTACGACTGGGTTGGTATATTGAGTCGATTATTCAGAGATTTCCGGCTTTGTATGAAAGTGAAAAGTTCAGATCAGTTCAAATCATCACCCAGAAGCTTACTGAAATCCCGACGTCTGTGCACGGCTCCCACCTCCACCGCGAGTCACGCTGAAGAGGCCCACCCAGGCCCCGGCCCGGCGGCACAGCCGGCGGCCCTCGAAGCCTCTCCCATTCCGTCCGGTTGGCTCGCACTGTCACCCACACGCCTGCGGCCATCGGATCCCACACGTGTGCTGACCAGAGTCGACTTCCCGCTCACCTGGACGCTGACTCCTGGGTGCTTATTCAAGAGCTCCTGCAGGGCTGCGGCCGAGGGAAAGCCCAGCCTCACCGGTGCCGGGGAGCCGAGGCTGTAAGAGCTCAGGGGCAGCGTGGACACATTCTGCCTGAAGAAAAAGAAGTTGAATGGACATCAGCTGCCGTGTGCTCCCTAAAGATCCCAAACCCCAAACGGAACTCCCTGCTCCCCTTCCTCCTGCCACCTGCTCAGCATGAGGACAGCCACGGGCGAGGTCAGGGTCCCCGCGGCCTTGGCGCCCGGCCTCTGCTGCAGATGTGCTCCCAGGATCCTCCCAAGGCTCAGCAAGGACACTTTCAGCATATTTTCTACCTGCATTTAGAGAGAAGCATCAGAGGGAGGGAAAGGGGACAAGGCTCTTGACAGCACTGTAATGAAAGGTGGCATTCACTGGAAGAACGTGACATTCGCAGCAAGAGCGCCTGCAGCCTACCTAAGGACACGTCATCCCTTGAATCGGCTAAGAGGGCCATCCTGGGAACAATTTCTTTGACCCGTGATACAAGCTGCCTGGGACCTACTCACGATAAATGTTTTTTTTAAAAAACAGGGTTTTGCAGTGAAATTCATGGATGCAATTCACCCATTTAGACTATGTAATTCAGTGTTGTTTAGTATATTCATAGGGCTGTGCAACTACACCACGATATACTTTTAGGACATTTTCATGTTTCCTAAAATAAATTCAGAGCCCAACAGCAGTCACTGTCCATTCTCCTGTTCCCCGCCCCAATTCCCCCCAGCCCTGCCCCAAGTAAGTCACTATTAATCTACACTATGTGTCAAAAGACTTGCTTCTTTGGGACATTTCATATAAACGCAGTTAGGGTCTTTCACGTTTGGCTTCTTTCACTTAGCACAGCGTTTTCAAGGTCCACCCAAGTTGTAGCTTGAATTAGTACTTCATTTTTTTTGTTGCCAAATACTATTCCATCAGAAGGACACACCACAGTAACTTACCCGTTCATCAGACCATGGACACCAGCATTGTTTCCACTTTTAGGCTGTCTGGCTAGCTGAATAATGCTGCTATGAACATGAGTGTACAAGCTTTTGTGTGGACCTATGTGAGTATAAACCAAAGGCAGAACTGCTAGGTGTTGTGGTAATTCTCTTTTACCATTCTGAGGAATTGCCAAGGTGTCTTCCAAGGGGCTGCATCACCGTTTCACAGTCCCAGAGAGACTAGCAAGCGTGGACACATTCTGCCGAGGTTTGGACATCAGTGGTGGCTCCCTAAAGATCCCAAACCCCAAACGGAACTCCCTGCTCCCCTTCCTCCTGCCACCTGCTCAGCATGAGGACAGCCACGGGCGAGGTCAGGGTCCCCGCGGCCTTGGCGCCCGGCCTCTGCTGCAGATGTGCTCCCAGGATCCTCCCAAGGCTCAGCAAGGACACTTTCAGCATATTTTCTACCTGCATTTAGAGAGAAGCATCAGAGGGAGGGAAAGGGGACAAGGCTCTTGACAGCACTGTAATGAAAGGTGGCATTCACTGGAAGAACGTGACATTCGCAGCAAGAGCGCCTGCAGCCTACCTAAGGACACGTCATCCCTTGAATCGGCTAAGAGGGCCATCCTGGGAACAATTTCTTTGACCCGTGATACAAGCTGCCTGGGACCTACTCACGATAAATGTTTTTTTTAAAAAACAGGGTTTTTTTTGCAGTGAAATTCATGGATGCAATTCACCCATTTAGACTATGTAATTCAGTGTTGTTTAGTATATTCATAGGGCTGTGCAACTACACCACGATATACTTTTAGGACATTTTCATGTTTCCTAAAATAAATTCAGAGCCCAACAGCAGTCACTGTCCATTCTCCTGTTCCCCGCCCCAATTCCCCCCAGCCCTGCCCCAAGTAAGTCACTATTAATCTACACTATGTGTCAAAAGACTTGCTTCTTTGGGACATTTCATATAAACGCAGTTAGGGTCTTTCACGTTTGGCTTCTTTCACTTAGCACAGCGTTTTCAAGGTCCACCCAAGTTGTAGCTTGAATTAGTACTTCATTTTTTTTGTTGCCAAATACTATTCCATCAGAAGGACACACCACAGTAACTTACCCGTTCATCAGACCATGGACACCAGCATTGTTTCCACTTTTAGGCTGTCTGGCTAGCTGAATAATGCTGCTATGAACATGAGTGTACAAGCTTTTGTGTGGACCTATGTGAGTATAAACCAAAGGCAGAACTGCTAGGTGTTGTGGTAATTCTCTTTTTACCATTCTGAGGAATTGCCAAGGTGTCTTCCAAGGGGGCTGCATCACCGTTTCACAGTCCCACAGTACACAAGTGTTTCAGCTTCTCTGTCTCTTTTGCCAGCACTTGTTACTGTGTGTCAGTCTGGAGGGGAAGTGGGACCTCACGGTGGTTTGAATTGCAGTTCCTTAGTAACTAGTTATGTTGAACAAATGGTAAACGTAATTCATTTAGTGGAGTGTTTAGTATATGCCAACCCCTTTTCTGAACACACTGGATTTCAGCACTAGGTGTTCCCAGCTCAGTGGTGGGGTGGAGAGGAAGACTCGGGGCGGCTTGATGGAGCTGTCTCCTGAGTGATGCCTGCCTAGCTGGGCTCTCTGGAGGCCCGGGGAGAGGCGGTGTGATGCCTGACCTGTCCAGGTGAAGACGCCTCCATACGGAGGTGGCCACCAGCACACACTCTACCCACCTGCTCAACGCCATGCTTGGGTCTTTGCCGACTTGCTTCACCAGCTCCCAATATGCTGCTGAGGGAGCGGAAGAGGCAGGCGGTCACAGGCGCTCTGGAGCCCGGGGCGCTGCTGTTCAGGAAGGGGCTCTGCAGTAGCTGCTCGTTCAGGTTCGTAAGGGCATCGATGACACTGACCTGGAATTTCAGAACACACACACGGATCTCTGCACTGCTCTGACCACTTGAAATCTGTGTTCTCATAAGGAGTTCTGTGTTCTATGCACACTTTCAATGCATTTTTTTTTTTGCCACTTCTATTAGTCTTTCCAACCCTTTCCTATAAGCAGGGTCTTTCACGTTTGGCTTCTTTCACTTAGCACAGCGTTTTCAAGGTCCACCCAAGTTGTAGCTTGAATTAGTACTTCATTTTTTTTGTTGCCAAATACTATTCCATCAGAAGGACACACCACAGTAACTTACCCGTTCATCAGACCATGGACACCAGCATTGTTTCCACTTTTAGGCTGTCTGGCTAGCTGAATAATGCTGCTATGAACATGAGTGTACAAGCTTTTGTGTGGACCTATGTGAGTATAAACCAAAGGCAGAACTGCTAGGTGTTGTGGTAATTCTCTTTTTACCATTCTGAGGAATTGCCAAGGTGTCTTCCAAGGGGGCTGCATCACCGTTTCACAGTCCCACAGTACACAAGTGTTTCAGCTTCTCTGTCTCTTTTGCCAGCACTTGTTACTGTGTGTCAGTCTGGAGGGGAAGTGGGACCTCACGGTGGTTTGAATTGCAGTTCCTTAGTAACTAGTTATGTTGAACAAATGGTAAACGTAATTCATTTAGTGGAGTGTTTAGTATATGCCAACCCCTTTTCTGAACACACTGGATTTCAGCACTAGGTGTTCCCAGCTCAGTGGTGGGGTGGAGAGGAAGACTCCGGGGGAGGCTTGATGGAGCTGTCTCCTGAGTGATGCCTGCCTAGCTGGGCTCTCTGGAGGCCCGGGGAGAGGCGGTGTGATGCCTGACCTGTCCAGGTGAAGACGCCTCCATACGGAGGTGGCCACCAGCACACACTCTACCCACCTGCTCAACGCCATGCTTGGGTCTTTGCCGACTTGCTTCACCAGCTCCCAATATGCTGCTGAGGGAGCGGAAGAGGCAGGCGGTCACAGGCGCTCTGGAGCCCGGGGCGCTGCTGTTCAGGAAGGGGCTCTGCAGTAGCTGCTCGTTCAGGTTCGTAAGGGCATCGATGACACTGACCTGGAATTTCAGAACACACACACGGATCTCTGCACTGCTCTGACCACTTGAAATCTGTGTTCTCATAAGGAGTTCTGTGTTCTATGCACACTTTCAATGCATTTTTTTTTTTTTTTTTGCCACTTCTATTAGTCTTTCATTCATTTATCTTTGTTCTTTTGGCCTGTGTGGGCCTCCCATCGCAGTGGCCTCTCTCGCTGCAGAGCACCAGCTCTGGGCGCATGTGCTCCAGAGCACTGGCTCAGTAGTTGGACACATCGGTCCAGCCGCTCCGAAGCACGTGAGATCTTCCCAGGCCAGAGATCAAATCAGTGCCCCTTGCCCTGCAAGGCAGTATCCTTACCCAGTGGACCACCAGGAAAGCCCCCAATGCATTTTTTTTTAAAGGTTTTTTTTGTTTTTTTTTTTTTAGGAGGGGCAGGTTGGGGAGGGAGGGGAGCGGGCGGGCTACTTCTATTAGTCTTTTGTTTACCTATTTTCATCCGTCTTTGTTCTTTGGCTCCTGTGGGCCTCCCATCGCGGTGGCGTCTGTCGTTGCAGAGCGCGGGGTCTGAGCGCATGCGCTGCAGAGCTCCGGCTTGGTAATTGGACACATCGGTCTAGCTGCTCTGCGGCACGTGGGATCTTCCCAGGCCAGGGATTGAACCGGCGCCCCTTGCACTACAAGGCGGTGTCCTTACCCACTGGACCACCAGGGAAGCCTCCCAATGTATTTTTATAAGAAATAATATTACGACTTGGTAGGCACAGGAGATATGTTGTTACCTGTTACCTATGGGAGGATGTGTGTTTCTGGTGATTCTGAGGAACCAACACAATCCTTTTTGAGTGGACCAAATATTTAAATAGTAGAACTAAGCTTAGGAAAAAAAAAAGGAGTGCTGAGGAAAAGAGCATTGATGAATTAAATGCCAAGGAGGCTATCCCTTTATATTGAGGCCCACAAGCACTTGAGATAGACCTAAAAGGGAGATCAAGAAGAGTTTCGCCCAGAGCCAGTACTCTGCACTGAGAGAGGCCACTGCAATGGGAGGCCCACACATGCCAAAGAATAAAAAAGATGGATGAAAATAAATATAAATAAAAAGCAGCATGATGGGGAAAAGAAAAAAAATGCCTCTGCAAAATAAAAAATATAACAAAGTTAAAAAGATATGGGCACAAAATATTAGCAAATGTGTAACGAAACTTAGTATCCATAAATAAAGCTCTCTTATTCTTAACAAATAAGAAAATGACCAAAAACTTGAAGGTGACGAATGAAGGACATACTAAAGCAATTCAGAGGACAAATAAAAATGGTCAATAAACATATAAAATGATGCCTAAGAGATCAACAGAATGCTTTTCTTTCTTTTCTAAGCCTTGGAAATTGGCAAAAATGAGAGTGTGAGGAAGTGGTTGTTGGGAGTATCAAATGGTGCCTTTTACGAGGGCGATTTTGCCACTGATTAAAAATTTAAGAGCCTAGCAATTCTACTTCGCTATCTATCCCACAGGAATATTTGCATAAGCACTGAAAGATGAAGGTACATGCATGTTCATGGATCTGCTGTTTACAACGGTAAAACAAAGGAAAAATATTCAAATGAAAGGAGGGGCAGGTTGGGGAGGGAGGGGAGCGGGCGGGCTACTTCTATTAGTCTTTTGTTTACCTATTTTCATCCGTCTTTGTTCTTTGGCTCCTGTGGGCCTCCCATCGCGGTGGCGTCTGTCGTTGCAGAGCGCGGGGTCTGAGCGCATGCGCTGCAGAGCTCCGGCTTGGTAATTGGACACATCGGTCTAGCTGCTCTGCGGCACGTGGGATCTTCCCAGGCCAGGGATTGAACCGGCGCCCCTTGCACTACAAGGCGGTGTCCTTACCCACTGGACCACCAGGGAAGCCTCCCAATGTATTTTTATAAGAAATAATATTACGACTTGGTAGGCACAGGAGATATGTTGTTACCTGTTACCTATGGGAGGATGTGTGTTTCTGGTGATTCTGAGGAACCAACACAATCCTTTTTGAGTGGACCAAATATTTAAATAGTAGAACTAAGCTTAGGAAAAAAAAAAGGAGTGCTGAGGAAAAGAGCATTGATGAATTAAATGCCAAGGAGGCTATCCCTTTATATTGAGGCCCACAAGCACTTGAGATAGAC
Source organism: Tragulus kanchil (assembly GCA_022376925.1). NCBI lineage: Eukaryota > Metazoa > Chordata > Mammalia > Artiodactyla > Tragulidae > Tragulus > Tragulus kanchil. Next base: position 166,600,595 of record JAIOJX010000031.1, on the reverse strand, counting down.
CTAAAAGGGAGATCAAGAAGAGTTTCGCCCAGAGCCAGTACTCTGCACTGAGAGAGGCCACTGCAATGGGAGGCCCACACATGCCAAAGAATAAAAAAGATGGATGAAAATAAATATAAATAAAAAGCAGCATGATGGGGAAAAGAAAAAAAATGCCTCTGCAAAATAAAAAATATAACAAAGTTAAAAAGATATGGGCACAAAATATTAGCAAATGTGTAACGAAACTTAGTATCCATAAATAAAGCTCTCTTATTCTTAACAAATAAGAAAATGACCAAAAAAACTTGAAGGTGACGAATGAAGGACATACTAAAGCAATTCAGAGGACAAATAAAAATGGTCAATAAACATATAAAATGATGCCTAAGAGATCAACAGAATGCTTTTCTTTCTTTTCTAAGCCTTGGAAATTGGCAAAAATGAGAGTGTGAGGAAGTGGTTGTTGGGAGTATCAAATGGTGCCTTTTACGAGGGCGATTTTGCCACTGATTAAAAATTTAAGAGCCTAGCAATTCTACTTCTCGCTATCTATCCCACAGGAATATTTGCATAAGCACTGAAAGATGAAGGTACATGCATGTTCATGGATCTGCTGTTTACAACGGTAAAACAAAGGAAAAATATTCAAATGAACATCAAGGGTGGTGAGTGCTGCATGTGCCACCATGTAAAGATATCCATGACAGGGTATTAAGCAAAAAAATTAAGAAGCAGAAAAACGTATCTATTAATAATTTAATGCTATGTTTGTTAGCAAAAAACAGCAAAGTTATATATAGACAAAAGTCTGGAGGGTTATGCATAGCAAATTAAGAATAAGGGAACAGGGGGCTTCCCTGGTGGTCCACTGTGTAGAGAGTCTGCCTTGCAGTGCAAGGGGTCCTGGTTCGATCCCTGGCCTGGGAAGATCCCATGTGCAGCGGAGCTGCTGGACTGGGGTGTCCAATTAGGAGCCAGTGTTCTGGAGCACATGTGCCAAAAAAAGAAAAAAAAAAAAAGAATAAGTGAACAACAGTGAATACTTGTAGAGAATGGGATTGGCAAGAAGGACCAAGATGGTGAGGGCTTCTACTTATTTTCTGTGCTTTTGTTCTGATTTCTGAGTGGTAAGCATGTATTATTTCTGTAATTAAATAGGGCTTCCCCAGTGGTCCAGTGGGTAAAGAGTCCGCCTTGCAATGAAACGGGCACTAGTTCAATCCCTGGCCCAGGAAGATCCCACGTGCTGCGGAGCAGCTGGACTGGTGTGCCCAATTGGCGATGCCCCCAGAGCTGGTGCTCTGCAACCACAAAAGCCACTGCAATGGGAGGCCCACACAGGCTGAAGAATAAAGATGGATGAAAAATTAATAAATACATAAATTAATTAAAAGAGGCCAAAATTTTTTAAAAAGAGAAAAAAAATGTCTAAATAGGGCTTCCCTGGTGGTCCAGTGGGTAGAGAGTCTGCCTTACAGTGCAAGGGGCACCAGTTCGATCTCTGGCCTGGGAAAATCCCACGTGCCGTGGAGCAGCTAGACTGGTGTGTCCAATCATGAGCCAGCCTGCAGTGCATGCACCCAGAGCCGGTGCTCCGCAGGGAGAAAGGCCACTGCAGTGGGAAGCCCACACAGGCCAAAGAATAAAAAGATGGATGAAAATAAATACAAATAGAGAGGCATGACAGGGAAAAGAAAAAAAAGTCTAAATAAATCAGCCTAGATTGCACCTATACATTTATAGCAGAATATTTGAAAATATAGGAAATGAAAAAAAGGAAATTAAAATTCTCATTACTCCTGCCATCTTTATCAAAGTGTAAGACGTAGAAGGCAGCATGACTAGTCATGGGGAAGTAACACGGGCAAAGACGACTGCAATAAATACAAACAGCAGGGGGAATGGGTGCCTGCCTCGGGGATGCACTTCTCTGTCTGTGGCAAGAAGTGGGCCTGTTCCTATCTCCCTGATCTCTCCTAACACATGTATCAGAAAGGCAGGAACTTGATAAACAGACAAAAAGAAAATAAATGTAGCATATCTGAGAATGTCACTACTCATCACTGTCAATCTCCAGATCTGAAGGTACAGATATACTTGCTGATATTTGTCTCCACAAAATACTTCTCTAATGCAAAATTCTGCACAGGGCACAATCTCTAAATGATTTATTTTCTAGCTTATTATTCTTTCTCTCTTTTTCATTTTCCTCTTCTTCACAGCTTCCCTCACCTCCCCATCTCCCGAGTCACCCTCTGCTTACCTGAGCTGACTCAGAAGATCCGGGGATAAAGGCTGCCAGTCCCTCAAGGACCTCACAAGCTTTCTGCAGTTTATCGTGAGCTCCCAAACCAAGAATTGCTTTGCTGAAGTTCCCTGTTATCTCCTATTGAGAACAAAGAATTTCCTCAAAATTATTTATAGAAAATTATTGTACTTTTAGTAGTTTAAGCCATTGTTTTAACAAGAGTCAACCTTTGATAATATTATAAACTCTGAATCATAAGCTCTCTGTAACAGTTATTATTGATATTTTCTCTGCAAACAGATAGTTTATTTTCACCTCTTCTATACACTAGAGAAAATGGACAACCAATCTATACAGTGACTGGTCCAAGGACAAATGAATGTGGAAGTAAGACTTATAAGAATAAGTTTATGTCTCATGCCATGATCAAAAGTGAGCCTCACACCTTCTAGAATAGTGGAAAAAATAAACAAGTAAGACCTAATTAAACTTAAAAGCTTTTGCACAGCAAGGGACTATAAACAAGGTGAAAAGACAACCCTCAGAAAGGGAGAAAATAATACCAAATGAAACAACTGACAAAGGATTAACTGTCAAATAAGGCAGCTGATGCAGCTCAATACCAGAAAAACAACCCAATCAAAAAGAAGACATACAGATGGCCAACAAACACATGAAAAGATGCTCAACAAAGAAAATCATAAGATGCAAAAAAAAAAATCATAAATGAAATGAAAAGACAATCTACAGACCGGGACAAAACATTTGCAAGCGAATGGGTGCCTGCCTCGGGGATGCACTTCTCTGTCTGTGGCAAGAAGTGGGCCTGTTCCTATCTCCCTGATCTCTCCTAACACATGTATCAGAAAGGCAGGAACTTGATAAACAGACAAAAAGAAAATAAATGTAGCATATCTGAGAATGTCACTACTCATCACTGTCAATCTCCAGATCTGAAGGTACAGATATACTTGCTGATATTTGTCTCCACAAAATACTTCTCTAATGCAAAATTCTGCACAGGGCACAATCTCTAAATGATTTATTTTCTAGCTTATTATTCTTTCTCTCTTTTTCATTTTCCTCTTCTTCACAGCTTCCCTCACCTCCCCATCTCCCGAGTCACCCTCTGCTTACCTGAGCTGACTCAGAAGATCCGGGGATAAAGGCTGCCAGTCCCTCAAGGACCTCACAAGCTTTCTGCAGTTTATCGTGAGCTCCCAAACCAAGAATTGCTTTGCTGAAGTTCCCTGTTATCTCCTATTGAGAACAAAGAATTTCCTCAAAATTATTTATAGAAAATTATTGTACTTTTAGTAGTTTAAGCCATTGTTTTAACAAGAGTCAACCTTTGATAATATTATAAACTCTGAATCATAAGCTCTCTGTAACAGTTATTATTGATATTTTCTCTGCAAACAGATAGTTTATTTTCACCTCTTCTATACACTAGAGAAAATGGACAACCAATCTATACAGTGACTGGTCCAAGGACAAATGAATGTGGAAGTAAGACTTATAAGAATAAGTTTATGTCTCATGCCATGATCAAAAGTGAGCCTCACACCTTCTAGAATAGTGGAAAAAATAAACAAGTAAGACCTAATTAAACTTAAAAGCTTTTGCACAGCAAGGGACTATAAACAAGGTGAAAAGACAACCCTCAGAAAGGGAGAAAATAATACCAAATGAAACAACTGACAAAGGATTAACTGTCAAATAAGGCAGCTGATGCAGCTCAATACCAGAAAAACAACCCAATCAAAAAGAAGACATACAGATGGCCAACAAACACATGAAAAGATGCTCAACAAAGAAAATCATAAGATGCAAAAAAAAAAATCATAAATGAAATGAAAAGACAATCTACAGACCGGGACAAAACATTTGCAAACGATACAACTGACAGGAGTTTAATTTCCAAAATATACAAACAGCTCATACAGCTCAACAACAAAAAAAGAAACAATCCAACTGAAAAAATGAACAGAAGACCTAAACAGACATTTCTCCAAAGATAATATACAGAAACCAATATGCATGTGAAAAGATGCCTGACACTGATAATTATTAAAGAAATACAAATCAAAACGACAATGAGCTATCACATCAGTCAGAATGATCATCATCAAAAAATCTGCAAATAATAAAATGCTGGGAGATGCTGTGGAGAAATGGGCACCCTCCTGTACTGTTGGTGGAAATGTAAAGTGATACAGCCTCTGTGGAAGATGATATGGAGATTCCTCAAAAAACTAGGAATATAACTCACAATTCCACCTCAGGCATGTCTCCTGAGAAAACCATAACTGAAAAAGACCCCAAAGTTCATCGCAGCACTACTTACGACAGCTAGGACATGGAAGCAACCCACCAATAGATGCCCATCAATAGATGAATGGGTAAAGAAGCTGTGGTACATATATACAATGGAATATTAATCAGTCATTAAAAGGAGCACATTTGAGTCAGTGCTAATGAGGTGGATGAACCTAGATTCTATTATACAGAGTGAAGTCAGTCAGAAGAAAAACAAATTATCATATATTAATACTTATATATGGAATCTAGAGATCTGGTGGCCCAGATGGTAAAGAATATGCCTGCAATGCAGGAGACCTGGGTTCATGTGGAAGTAAGACTTATAAGAATAAGTTTATGTCTCATGCCATGATCAAAAGTGAGCCTCACACCTTCTAGAATAGTGGAAAAAATAAACAAGTAAGACCTAATTAAACTTAAAAGCTTTTGCACAGCAAGGGACTATAAACAAGGTGAAAAGACAACCCTCAGAAAGGGAGAAAATAATACCAAATGAAACAACTGACAAAGGATTAACTGTCAAATAAGGCAGCTGATGCAGCTCAATACCAGAAAAACAACCCAATCAAAAAGAAGACATACAGATGGCCAACAAACACATGAAAAGATGCTCAACAAAGAAAATCATAAGATGCAAAAAAAAAAATCATAAATGAAATGAAAAGACAATCTACAGACCGGGACAAAACATTTGCAAACGATACAACTGACAGGAGTTTAATTTCCAAAATATACAAACAGCTCATACAGCTCAACAACAAAAAAAGAAACAATCCAACTGAAAAAATGAACAGAAGACCTAAACAGACATTTCTCCAAAGATAATATACAGAAACCAATATGCATGTGAAAAGATGCCTGACACTGATAATTATTAAAGAAATACAAATCAAAACGACAATGAGCTATCACATCAGTCAGAATGATCATCATCAAAAAATCTGCAAATAATAAAATGCTGGGAGATGCTGTGGAGAAATGGGCACCCTCCTGTACTGTTGGTGGAAATGTAAAGTGATACAGCCTCTGTGGAAGATGATATGGAGATTCCTCAAAAAACTAGGAATATAACTCACAATTCCACCTCAGGCATGTCTCCTGAGAAAACCATAACTGAAAAAGACCCCAAAGTTCATCGCAGCACTACTTACGACAGCTAGGACATGGAAGCAACCCACCAATAGATGCCCATCAATAGATGAATGGGTAAAGAAGCTGTGGTACATATATACAATGGAATATTAATCAGTCATTAAAAGGAGCACATTTGAGTCAGTGCTAATGAGGTGGATGAACCTAGATTCTATTATACAGAGTGAAGTCAGTCAGAAGAGAAAAACAAATTATCATATATTAATACTTATATATGGAATCTAGAGATCTGGTGGCTCAGATGGTAAAGAATATGCCTGCAATGCAGGAGACCTGGGTTCAGTCCCTGGGTTGGGGAAGATTATCTGGTCAAGGGAATGGCAACCCATTCCAGCATTTTTGCTTGGAGAAACCCATGGACAGAGAAGCCTGGTGGGCTATAGTCCAGTCTACAGGGCTGCAAAGAGTTGAACACAACTGAGTAACTTTCACTTTCATGGAAATCTAGAAAGATAGTACTGATGAGCCTATTCATAGGGCAGCAATGAAGACAAGACATAGAGAACAGACTTGTGGACAAAGAATGGGGGAAGGAGAGGGTGAGACAATTGAAGAAAGTATCATATACATTACCATATGTAAGAGATAGCCAGTGGGAATTTGCTGTAGGACTCAGGGAACTCAAAGTGGGGCTCTGTAACAACCTAGAGGGATGGGATGGCGTGGGAGGTAGGAGGTGGGAGGGAGGTTCAAGACAGAGGAGACACATATATACCTATGGCTGATACTGTTGACGTGTGGCAAAAACCAACATGATACTGCAAAGCAATTATCCTTTAAAAATAAATAAATTTTTTAAAAAGTGAGGGTCACCTGGAAATTAAAATGGACTCTCCTGGTAGTTCAGTGGTTAACACTCCATGCTCCCAGTGCAGGGGGCAGGGATTTGATCCCTGGTTGGGACACTAAGATGCATGGTGCTGACCAAAAAAAAGAAAGTCTTTTCTATTCATAAGTATATTTAACCTCTCAGGTTTCCCATCCTGCTTATTTCCCTCAGTTCAAGAGTTCATGTTCAAGAAGGAAGTACCTGAAATACCACATGGTGGGAGGTGGAGGCAGAAAACCTCTCTGAGAAAACCCCAGAGCACTGGACCTGGCCCCAAGGCTTAAGAGGTCACCGCTTTCAAACTGGAAGTCCAACCCTGAGAAAATCTGTTAACGCCAATGACTTGGTCCAATTTCCAGAGAATATCTCCATTTACATCTTAATTAAGTCACATTGAAGAAATCTGTATTAAATGCCTACTGTGTGCTGCCAGCCTCAGGGGTGAGAACACTTCAAGTCAGCTACGGTCCTGCCCTCATGGACCACAGGACTGAACAGGGCTATTATTTCTGAGGCACAGGGTTTGGAGGAGCTCAGATCAGTTACAGAGTGATTTTAGAATGGACAACCACCCAATTCTGGTTTTATACTTAGGGACTGAAGTATGAACAGCAGGAAGGAAGATATGAGAGAGGCACAGCTGCCACCCAACTGGACATCTGCCAGTGGAGGTCAGGTCTCATTTGATGCCATTCCAGCTCTAGCCAGGAGGGTCAGTGAAGATGCCTTATTTGCTGTTTTAGAGCAGAATGTCCAGAATGGGCTGAATCATGGCACATGTCACCATTGACTTAGCCTTTCTTTAACGTCTCTTAATAAAGTTTTACTGTGGTCTCCACATAAGTTTTGCACATCTTGGGGACTCCCTGGTGGCTCAGATGGCAAAGAATTTGCCTACAATGTGGGAGACAGGGCTTCGATCCCTGGGTCAGGAAGATTCCCTGGAGAAGGGAATGGCAATCCACCCTAGTATTCTTGCTTGGAGAATCGCCATGGACAGAGGAGGCTGGTGGGCTACGGTCCACGGGGTCCCAAACAGTCAAACATGACTGAGCAGCTAACACTTTCACTCTGCTATGTGTAATCCTAGGTACTTGGCTATTTCACCTTTTTTCTTTATCTGAATTTCCAACTAAATGCTACTGATCTGTAAAAGTACAATTACTTTTGGGATAGGAACCTGGTGTTGAGCAATGCTACTGAATTCACTTAATATTTCTAGTCTTGTATTTGTAGACTCCTAGAGAGTCTACACTTCAGATCTCCCTTTGTTTAAGGAAAACAAAAGTCTCTGTTGAAACTAGTGCAGGTCATTTTCTCTCAGGGAACACAATGCCAGCAGAGACAGTAGTGAACATCTAGTTCCCATAACCTCTGAATGCAGATCCAGAGTAAACAGCATTATTCTTTAACAGGGAAACGTTAGCAAGTAAGTGGGGCTTGTATTTTTTTTTTTAACTGGGTAGAAGCAGGTGATTTTTTCAGTCAACCCTATCACAATGGTTTTGCTTTTTTTTTTTTTTTTCAGGTTGGAGGGAAGGTGGGGGAAGAAAGATAAAAGTTTAGATGGTGAGTAGGAGGAGCTGTCAGCAGGTGCATAAAGCTTCCTCCTGATCTAATGCACTAAATATAATATCATTAAATAATAAGATATTAGATCCTTAAATGGGTATAAAACCCACTGTGGACTATCTTGATAGACTTGTTTTGCTTTGAATTGGGATACAGGCTTTTCTGTTAGGGGAGGAACACTTTTCCCTTCTTCCCTTCCAGGTCTTTTGGCTGGGCTAATAATTAAGCTGAAATAAGACTGATTAACAGGAGAGAGACCAACTTAATTATTTATTTATTTTTGGCTATTCTGGGTTTTCACTGCTGCTACAGGTTCTTCTCTAGTTGCAGGGAGTGGGGGCTACTCTCTAGTTGAGGTGAGCAGGCTTCTTATTGTGGTGACTTCTCTTGTGGAACTCAGGCTCTAGGGCACACAGGCTTCAGTAGTTGTGGCCCATGAGCTCCATAGCTGCAGCTCCAAGGCTCTAGAGCACAGGCTCCATAGTTGTGGCTCACGGGCTTCATTGCCCCGCAGCATGTGGGATCTTCCTGGATCAGGGATTGAACCCGTGTCTCCTGCATTGGCAGGCGAGCTCTTTACCACTGAGCTACCAGGGAAGCCCCCAACTGAGTTATTTATGTACGGGAGTCCCAAAGATGGGCAGCTCGCAGACAGTCCATTGAGCTTTAGATGCCATCCTGAGCTAAGGAGAAGGGGCTAGTGGTCTGGGACTTCAACGGGCAGGAAGACATTCACAGAAAGAAGGGAGGAGGAAAGGTCTGGTAAGTCCATGTTTGTCATGCCATGCAGAGAAGTGTTTGTGAGAGAACTTATCTTTGATGATGTTACTTGCGCTCTTCCTGGTTCAGGCTCCTAATCTAATTTATTTCAGGCAGTTATGAGGGAGGTAAAAAGCTCTTTTTGAGTGTCTGTCCTCAGCCTGAAGTAACCCACATGCCACAGTGGCACACTCACTGAAAGCCTGCCTTGAATCCCGTCACCGGCCAGGCATTCCTAGCTTCTGCTCAAGGGTTAAGGGTGAACACTGCTTCCTAGCATCATGTTCTTGTAACATCAACACACAGAAGGAAAGAGTAACAGTGATCCTTCAGGGTCACAAGGGTACCTGGCTGTGACTTCAATTTTCCACACTCACCTGATCAGATGCCTTCTGAACGGATGCCTGCGGATGAGTGGGGAAGACAGCTGGGTGTGAGTCCCCTTGGGGGCCTGAAGCTGTTTCTACCAGAGCTTTTCCAGCATGTGTCACAGACCCAGGCTTGCGGAGCTCTGGCGTTGCAGGGAGACGCTGTCTGGTAGGTGCAGGTGTGGCTGACGCCCCCCGCTCTGTGACTCTGGGTGGCACTGAAGGAAATGGGCTGATGGGATGGCACATGACCTTGGACTAAAAGATAAAAACAGGCAAAGGAGAAGGCTGAATATGATTTTACCAAATGATGACTACTTAAGGCAGTGCTTCTAAAACTGCTCCAGAAGCCCCACGCCCTGTACAATATTAATTGGCGCGACTCTCAAAAAGACCTTTGCACAGTCTAGGGCTTCCCTGGTGGTCTAGTGGGTGGAGTCTGCCTTGCAATGCAGGGGGCAGTGGTTTGATCCCTGACCCGGGAAGATCCCACGTGCCGAGGAGCAGCTGGGCCAGTGTGTCCAATTACAAGCCAGCGCTCTGGAGCATACACACTCAGAGCCAGTGTTCTGCAATGAGAGAGACCACTGTGACGGGAGGCCCACACAGGCCAAAGAATAAAGATCGATGAAAAATAAATGATGACTTAAAGGAAAAAAAAAAAGGGTAAAAAACCCAGAAAAGATCCTGTGCAGTCTTGAGAAAGCAGCATACTGTATTACCCTCTTTAAGAGGCACAATCTCTATTACTGTGTTTGCTTTACTAAATTATTACTGAGCATCCACTCCATGCTAAGCAATGTTCTGGAGAACTGAGGATGCAGGAATGAACAAAATAAGCCCAGTTCTTGCCTCAGGTAAAAGCTCTTTTTGAGTGTCTGTCCTCAGCCTGAAGTAACCCACATGCCACAGTGGCACACTCACTGAAAGCCTGCCTTGAATCCCGTCACCGGCCAGGCATTCCTAGCTTCTGCTCAAGGGTTAAGGGTGAACACTGCTTCCTAGCATCATGTTCTTGTAACATCAACACACAGAAGGAAAGAGTAACAGTGATCCTTCAGGGTCACAAGGGTACCTGGCTGTGACTTCAATTTTCCACACTCACCTGATCAGATGCCTTCTGAACGGATGCCTGCGGATGAGTGGGGAAGACAGCTGGGTGTGAGTCCCCTTGGGGGCCTGAAGCTGTTTCTACCAGAGCTTTTCCAGCATGTGTCACAGACCCAGGCTTGCGGAGCTCTGGCGTTGCAGGGAGACGCTGTCTGGTAGGTGCAGGTGTGGCTGACGCCCCCCGCTCTGTGACTCTGGGTGGCACTGAAGGAAATGGGCTGATGGGATGGCACATGACCTTGGACTAAAAGATAAAAACAGGCAAAGGAGAAGGCTGAATATGATTTTACCAAATGATGACTACTTAAGGCAGTGCTTCTAAAACTGCTCCAGAAGCCCCACGCCCTGTACAATATTAATTGGTGCGACTCTCAAAAAGACCTTTGCACAGTCTAGGGCTTCCCTGGTGGTCTAGTGGGTGGAGTCTGCCT